>OZ059852.1:3638439-4292433 GCA_964057195.1 Orthosia cruda | reverse complement strand
CCTACCTACCCTACCTACCCTACCTACCCTACCTACCCTACCTACCCTACCTACCCTACCTACCCTACCTACCCTACCTACCCTACCTACCCTACCTACCCTACCTACCCTACCTACCCTACCTACCCTACCTACCCTACCTACCCTACCTACCCTACCTACCCTACCTACCCTACCTACCCTACCTACCCTACCTACCCTACCTACCCTACCTACCCTACCTACCCTACCTACCCTACCTACCCTACCTACCCTACCTACCCTAGGTAGGTAAGTGAATAGGCAACAAATAAAAGACAATGAATAGGCAATTTGCTCTGGGAAGGAGGCCCCCCACGACGGTGAACCGTCGCTTAATAGCTTATACACTATGCCTACATACCGAAAATAAAAAATCTAAAATTTCAGGCATGGGCAGACGAGGGGAGTACTCAACCGCACGAAATATCGTCCGGAGCAGATAATTATAAAAAACAGCAAAAATGAGTATGGGGATTATTAACAATCGAAATAAATAAAAAACCGGTAGGTAGGGTAGGTTAGGTAGGGTAGGGTAGTGTAAGAAGAGTAGGGTACTACTCTTCTTACACTACCCTACCCTACATACCTTACCTTACCTACACCCTACCCTACCTATATACCAACCCTACCTATGTAGGTAAGGTAACTTTTCTTTTCTTTTTTTTTTTATAAGAACATTCTCCTAACAATAACAAACACAACAAAAAAAGAATAAGCGAAATCGGTTCAGCCGTTCACGCGTGATACCGTGACCAAGGGAAATAGGGATTCATTTTTTTATATATAAAATATAGAAGAGAGCTGTCAGATCCATATATAAGTTAAGTCACCAAGAATATCAGGAACTATGATTAGATTAGATTAAGACGGGCTGGTGTCCGCAACTCCACGTCTAAGCGCGTATTTTAAAAATATTAATTTTATGACAGTTTCTTGCCAATTAATTTATGAAAATATTATATATGTAAGGAAAAATATACATCTCTTTAGTAAAGGTAGCGATAGACACAATTGTAATACTAGAAATAAATTTCGTTTTTTCAAAAATACACTACCGATTTCCAAATAAAAAAACTAAAAAGTGAAAAATAACTTATTGGAAGTCGGCGTCTTTCGTAGGTACCAATTTTTATAGAGTTAGAGTAGATACCCGAATATCATGAAACTTGAACATAATTAACATTAACCGCTGGTGCCGATACTAACGAAGCGATATGGGACCTCGACTGTTTTTTTTCTGTTCTGTGGCTGACCCTTAATCTGTTCTATACTTCGTAAAAGATAGCTTGATCTCTGTGACAGCTGTCAGTATCAATACAGTAACAATAGCGCTTGACAGGCTAACAATAACGTAAACGTCAGTTTGACATATGTCGCAGAGGAAAAAAAATCTTTTAGGAAGTTTAATGTACCTACTCTTTTTCGAAGATTTGAAATAAATAAAATGTATTTTCAATTGTTTTAGGATATGGATGAGGCTTCCAGAAGCTTCATCAAATACATTAAGGTGATTGAGAGACGAATCAGGTATGGTAGTGCAAATGGAAAATGCAACTACATGACCTCGTTTGGTGTGTTTACTTCGCCTGCTTACATGGATAGTGGCATTCCACTCGAAATGGTAAAAATGAGGTATGAATACATCCCTATTTATCATGTTTTAATATGCCTGTCGGTCTTCTACAGACTGTACTTCGGTGAGTGTGCTCAGGATCTCCACGGCCTCATCCCACCGGCCCCCTCTACCATCGGACATTTGCCATCCCACCAATTCTCACCAAGCGCTTCCAAAGATCCTTAGAACGCACACTATGCAGGCAGGCATATTATAAGTTGGGGGATTACATCACTGATAAAAATGCTTGGCTCAATGCTAGTCTTGCTCCACAACCACTAGGGCGCAAAAACAAGTGATATGCAGAACATTATTGTTTTGTAGAATTGTTGGACCTGCTGAAGACTGTATGAATATATTTGTATTATATAGACTCAATTTATTTTAGTATTGTATAAATGCGCAGCACGTGTGTGAGTTCTATGTACCCAACTGTAAATCTACCATTTGCTGTACCTTGGTGTCGTTCGTTGACTTGTGTTTGCCCTGGCAGTTGAGTGTGTCATGCTCTCTCAAATGTCTCTCTGATGGTGGCGCGTGTGTTGGATCATTCGGTTCCCTTCATGATGGTTGAGCTGGGTGGTGCCGATTCATGCGTCATGTTCGTGAACGGGCGCCGTCAGTGGGATTGGTCTTAACTTAACTGCTTCGGATGGTAGTGTTTTTCTAGTACCTATTATGTAACTGCACAGTACATGTGTGAGTACTTTTAATACTTTGTACCTGTAAGTAGTATAGTATGTAGTGATTCTGGGAGCATTGTCCTCACACATATAAATTTATTAATGTATGTACTTATGTACCTAAATATTGTAAAAAAAACATATTCTTTTTAAAAAGAGTAAGTATGGAGTTTCTTGTGCGTTCTTCTCCATAACAAGCTACTTTCCGAATGCACGGTAGAATCAATTTTTATTCCTTGTAAATTTTAATGTATCTAACGTTCAAAAGTGCCGCTTTGTGGCCTAGTTGAAATAAAATATCTTTATCTATCTTATCTTATCTACCTATCTTACCTTCATAATTCGCACAGCAAAAGAGTGGAATTCACAACAGTCACACCATTTTTTTTTTGGTTTGCGAAGTCTTCCAATGATTTCGCCCGCTCTGGGTGAAGCGGGAGTGCGTGTCAGACTTTTACTTGACTAAAACAACTACATGAAATTTCCTTCAGTTGCTTGTGCCAGGGCCGCGGTAACTCTCTTTCAAATTTATCCGCGACCCAGACAGGCATCGGGTCTAGCGGGCCCCGTCACTTTTCGTCGTAAACTCTGGCCTGGTCCTTATCGGACGGCGAGTTACCTATTACTTGCCGTCCGCAAGCCCGCGCCTACGGTGGCCGGGAATCTGCTTCCAACTCCCGACGCCCAGGCGTCTTGTGGTGGCTAGGGGCGTGAGGGCCTCACCTTTGAGTCTCCCTCACGCGTTCCGCCTCCCCTTTTGCGAGCATTACTGCTTCGCAGAAGGAGGAGACAGCTTCTCAATCTTGGGACCTTCAAGATAGTGTAAGTTATTCTTCTCAAAGTAATCGGCCAGAAAACACGGCCAGGTTTCCTTTCCTCATTCAGTATTAAAATGTGTTTTTCTTGTTCTCAGAACCAGGATTGCAAGAACCCTTCGTATTGAAGTCATTGGTTCTGCTTTTATTGGAGAGGTGATGCTGGAAGCGGCTAAAAAGCTCAACTATAAAGAACTGCAAACATTCAGGGAACCACAAGATATGATGAAGGTCGAATTGGACTTTAACTTTGGAGAAATATTTCCAATTAAAATTATGAGTGTTATCTATAGATATGATCCTCGGTGGCGTTAGAAGAAAACAATATAAAGTAACCTAACATGAAGGAGATGACGGGAGCTGAGTTTACTCGCTCACTTCAGCTCCTGTCATCTTATTTGTACCTAACCTATCCATAGACCTATTATATAGTATGGACTCGAAATACCTACAAAAAAAACGTGCCTACCTAAACCTTAAAATTGCACTTAAAATGACTGCCGATGCTATGGTTGTGTTAATCAAGGAACACACACACATTAATAATACAAAAAGTAAACAACCATTTGACAGCAGGACTACCACGAACACAACCACAAATTTCGGCAACTAATATGGCGAATATGGCACGTACTGACAGCTGTCATACGTCATAACAAAATGTTGCCTTAATGAGCAACAACTGAAATATTGTTGTTTTTTTTTCAAATACGATTACTACATTAGAATAAATGAGACAAAATGATGTTTCACATTCTGTATCGTATTTCACTCATGTTTGTATAAGTTATTGTATGTATAGAATAATAGGGCGCCTCTATGTTTTTCCTAGTTCAATGAACTTATCCGTGTCGGGGAGCCCTTAGCTCCCGAATTCGCTTCGCTCGCTCTTGGACTAATTCATTGACCATAATTATGGAATTGCCCAACCGTTCCGTAGCAATATTCATAATGACCAGACAATTTGATACATACAGAAGTTTAAATCAGTATTCATTACATTGCCCGATTTGGCTTGACTAGATTCATAATGTGCCCAGGCATTATACATAGTGCCCTGATTAATCACTTACCCCAGTTTCCCAGCTCTAAATTATCGGAGAATTAATGTGACAAATTGTCAAGCACGCGTTATCTGCTATGATTGGTTGAATGAATTTTCAACAGCCAATCACAGCAGATAACGCGTACTTGACAATATGTCACATTAATTCTCCGATAATTTTGAGCTGGGAAACTGGGGATTAGACCATGACATACTTAACCAATAGTTATTTGGTGATCAATAAAATAAGTTACCTGGAAAGTTAACCGGGCGTTTTGAAAATTGGTCATTTTATAGATTTTGACCTAGATCAAGTAACTTTGACGTGTTCTTTTCGAGTTCCTACTTTGCCACCTCGTATTTTTGCCGCTCGCGTCGCTATTTTCATCGTAAAATGAGTAGGAAAGGAGATAAAAACTTTCCAAGTGAAAATTCCAAATGACTTTATTTATTTAATAGTAGCGTCACTGCCGTCACTTTATAAAGCGCGGCAAAATGTTTGTGTGAACAGTGAGACACCTAGCGGGAGTAATTGAAAGTAATGTTCCCAATTACCAAAGTCACAGATCATATAAGCCAAAGTGCATGAAAATACCATTTTTTTTTTCTTAATCTTATCTAATATAATAAAGTGATAAATTAGTACCTATTAATCCCTGACAGTACCGTAACCAAACAAGGGCACGAGCTTTCGAGAAGATTGGTTCCACTGTTCTAGATGGCGCTACTATCTACAATTAATTCTTCCGCTCGTCACTAGATGGCGTTGCCTTATCTTGTAACAATATGTTTGTAAAGGGTTAAGCGATGAAAGAGCCGGCGCCTGGACTTGTGGGGTAAAGACCAGGGAGTGTGGTCTTTTTACCTCACTAAAACCTCCCCGGTGATCATCATCAGCACGTAGCCCGTGACCTCTTAAGGTTGTCCGGGGTTAAAATTCTTGGTATCTCATCCGAAACACGTGCGAAAGTGAAAGATCCTGTGATGAGCAGTAAGAAGTTAGTTCGCGTACGAATTAGCACTTTTTTTTGCGAAATTAATGATGATTAAGGATGAAAAGCACGCGAATTTTTATAAACAGACCTTTGGGAGTATGAATGAACTTAACCTGTAGTATTATATTATCTTTGACTTAACGTATATTTTCAGAATAAAATTATTTGCATTTTTGAACTACTAATCTATACCTGTATTGTGATTGTTTTGCAATTTTCCTTCTTCTGATGGTATTTATTTTCGCCCAAAGATGCGTTAAAATTAGTGTTGAATTATGGAACTTTCGACGCTCATAACTTTCAAATGTTTTTTTTTTTACTTTTTTTTATACAGGGCTAGATAATGATGAGACACATTTATATATTTTATTTTTTATGTTTAACTATGTTTGCATGGAAGAATGATCGAATAGGGCAACCTTAAAATACCACCCTGGGACCTCTGTTGCACGCTTGTTAGCACATTCCTGCGGAGAGTCAATAAGCGCCTGCCCTATGCCCATAGGCCCTACCATAAGCTTTTACCGCAAGGTCATATCTATTCCTTACCCACAAAGGAAATAACCTTGCTCCAAGAGCTCGGGCTTCGGCTACACTATCTCGCTCAGTGTTAGAAACTTTCCATCCCAAAAAGACACGGTTTCCGCGCGGGTTTGAAACCATGTGATAATGCTAGTAGTACTAAGGAGTGGTATTCCTTGCCGGAGTCTGTTTCCTGATAGCTACAACCTGGGGGTCTATAAGTCAAGAGTGAATAGTGGGATAGTGGTCAAACGCGAGCTTACGAATAATGTAATAAAAGTTAATAAAGAGAGAAATCCCTATAAAATATAATGTAGGTACATATTTTTTTATAAGTATTTTTATGTTGTTTTGATCTCAAAATTGTACAATGTTATATAATAAAATTATTTATATTTAATGTTATATTTGTTTTGTATGGCCTTTTGATAAAAAAAATAAATTGTTTTTTTATTTTTAACATTTGTATTTTTATTTGATAACTAGCTGTCGTCTGAATACGTTATAAGTTAGTTTCTGTATAAATTATAGCTTGTGTTATTTTGATGTATAGAGGAGAAGGTGGATAAGTGGCCCTTGCAGGTATATTCCCCCCCTTTAGATATTTCACAAGCCCTACTGCCGAACATGAAGTTCTGCAGCCTTTTTGCGTAAGTGAATACGGCAACGCAGTGTTTGTCCGCCATCAATCAACCAATCACACAGACGGATATCCACATCGCGTCATTAATCTCGCATGTGATTGGCCGATTGATGCGCAATTAGTCTGCTGCACGTTTTACATGGGACTAGTGAAATATGGGTGTACATACTTATAGCTTTCTGCCTAACCTTTGGGAGATAACAGGCGTGATGCAAAATGTATATTTACTATTTAGAAACCTGCCATCTTTTGGTATAGCTTTGACCACAGACATACATCTAACTAGGTAACAAGTCCCTCCGTCTGTATGAAAACCAAGCGTGTCACTTTTTCACACACAATTTAAAAACTAATTTACTTACCAATGAAAGAAAACATTTCCAATGTCTCGGCCAACTTTTTCTTTACAGTCTTTATAGCTCAATAAGGCAAAAATAGGTTTTTTCCATTGAGGTAATAATGTACTACGCACTAGAGAAGTCACCACACATCACTGCTGTGTTCAGTTCATGTGGGGTCGGCCGGCCGCACTTCACTCAGTTGCTTGCTAGATGTTGAGCGCCTATGTCATTGTTTGTTTTTAAACGAAAAAACGTTCAAACGCATTAAATATGCTGTCGTGTGTTTTAAGATATTGCAATTATAATTCAACTAATACGGCGAAATGCAAAGGATTAACTTTTCGTCAATGAGTAACTAGAAAATCATTTATTAATTGAAATATTTGGTGGACGGCATGTTGCCTCATTTCTCATATAGACTAAAAAATAAGATGTGACAATTTGTGTAACAAGTGTAGGTAGAATTAGCTGACTTTGGTTTTTATAGCGGAAAATAACAATCATAAGTATATTCAGAAAGGAACTGACTGTGGTTATTCAAATAAATAGTTTAACAAATTGGTAGTTATGATAGGTGGGTAGGTGTCTAGGGTAGGGTAGGGTATGCAGGTATCTAGTTGATGGGAGCGAAGTCACGGGGGACAGCTAGTACTTAAATAATGGGACGACGTAAATTACTTCAAAGTCAGCGTTTAGCTTTGATATTCTTATGCAAAACAAACAGGACGGTTAGTACTGAGACCTTACCGGTACATGCTTGAACGATGTTCTGCAATGTACTATTCAGCACGAGAAACCATGGACGCGGAGTGACTGTGAGAAAATCTCTAGATTATTTGAACCACATATAGACGTCTGGGAGGAACTTTTATCCGAATGGCAATGTAGGTGGGATAATTCCATCAAGGGCCGACACCTCCACCAATTCTTTCCATCTGTTCACGTGCGACTGGCCAGGACTTGGCTGGAGGTGGATCACTGTGTTGCCCAATTCCTCACAGGGCATGGTAACTTTAAAAGTAAATTATTTTCCTTCGAGCTCGTTGCCTCGCTGCGAATATGTACAATCTGCACATCATATCTATGTTGAATAATGTACAGGCTGCATCAGAAGATGTTTACTATACGGATCTTGTGGTAACCAGAACAAATTGCCGTGCGTTCAAGCGTTTTTGCCATACCTATTTATTATTGGAATCAAATAACACCTCACAATGTTAGGACCCATTAATATTAATGCAAATTTTTATCCGTGGACCCTTTGTGCCTATTGACCTTGTTTGTTCTGTCTCCTACTTGATATGGAGGGAACCGGAAATTTTTATTTTTTCCTACTCCTCCCCTATTCTTTTCTGATTAATTTCGTTGCGGGACGTTACTAAGGGTATTTCAACTAATATTTTTTTTGTAAAAATGTGTGAATTCTAATGAAGCTTGTTAGGTATAAAGCTATGGGTACCGCTTCTGTAGTCAGTCAGCAGTTTAGTCTATATGAGTGAAAAGTTGTTGCAGAATGTTGAACGAAACGCGTAAGCGCCATGAAAATCACGGCGCTTCCGTCTTTTTGATCGCGAGGAAACTATACCTTATAAGCGCTCTAGCGCTGAGTGTTTATACTGTTTTGTTAGACGGCTAATTATTATTTCAGCGCTGCAGCGAAGTTTAGTTTAAACTCTTGTCAAAATGGAGCATGTCCTTACATAGCTTCTATAGTAGGTACATATTATCTCAATGGTTTTTTCCTAGATTTCGGTGTATTTCCGATGGCGATAATGCTAAATGAAAAGCTCAAATTTCACTCTGTTTTTTGACACGTGAAGTACATACAATCGCGTCAACAAGTTAGATATATATCTGTGGCTTTGACCCATTGAGATATAATTTACATGTTGACCATTGTGATCACAGATGTTAATCAAACAAAATGATAGGACGATGCGACAAACGTAAGCGAGTGAAAGAGTTACACAATGCTATCTTCTCCTAGCTACTGCGCAGGGTCTTGCAGCCAATGCAGAGACACAAAGATCCGTTGTGAATATTATACAGATATTTGCAAAAAATATTCTGATATTAACCTGTCATATCATCATCAGCATTTTTAATGTGCCCACTGCACACACGGGACACAGGCCTCCTCTGTGAGAGGAAATGGGCCGTAATTAGTAGTGTTCAAAGTAGCTATATGATAATAACTTGCTTAATGCTTTATATTTTAAGCGCGTTATTTTACACGCTTTATTATAACGCGCTTTTTTATAAAGCACGGGCGCGGGGCGGGCACGAATAAAGCAAGCGCGGTGACTGTTAATTCGCAGCTCCTACCCTAGCGTTGGACTCGTTAGACAGACAGCATGTTTAAAATATTACATCGCTTTTATGAATTTATTACGATAAAATGGAGCAGTAAGAAATAAACAATGAACTTTTCTTCATACTTTCAGTTCTACTTCACTAATTTAAGTTCCATATTGGTAAATCACTATTTCTTTTAGACATTTTCGTCTGCTATACACACACAAAAACAAAAGATTAAATAACAACACAATCTCTCAATCAATCTTCCTTACTTACACAATATTAAACTTAGTCAATGTTACGTGTCCTATCACTGTTTACAATAAAAACCGGCCAAGTGCGAGTCAGACTCGCGCACAAAGGGTTCCGTAACATTATAGCAAAAAACGGTATAAAAATCAAGTTTTTTGTATGGGGGTAAATATTTTAGGGGGGCTCCCTTAAATATTTATATTATTCTGTTTTTAGTATTTGTTGTTATAGCGGCAACAGAAATACATCATCTGTGAAAATTTCAACTCTCTAGCTATCACGGTTCTTGATATACAGCCTGGTGACAGACAGACAGACGGACCGCGGAGTCTTAGTAATAGAGTCCCGTTTTACCCTTTGGGTACAGAACCCTAAAAAGCACGAAGAAAATAGCGTAGGTATATTACGTGAGCCGCGCGGGATCTATAATTATGCGCGCGACCGATAACAATCGCTAGCATGCAACGACTGGCCGCCGCGCCCGCCCGTCGCCCCAAGTGCTTTATTTACGTTATTGCGGTGCGTGCGATTCGCGCGATACTGCGTTATAACGAATTAAGCAAATAGCGCATAGCGCCAAGTGAGTTTCACGATAGCGTTTGCTTTATGCTATTTATAATAAGCACGCTGCTTTAAGTTGTTTTACGTTATATTAACCACCACTAGCCGTAATCCATCACGCGGGCCAATTTCGGTTTGGTGGATGTTAAAACTCTTCGAATTGTTCTAAGACATGCCAGGTACTACAAAGTATCCGGCCAATATTGTGGGTATCCGGACAAGTATCCATAAAAAAATCACTTGAATCGACGTAGTTATTTATTTAATAAACCTATTTACATATTTCTTATTATTTACAGTAAACCAGATAAAAATTAACTCCTATTAACAAAAACAATTATGTATAATTGACATTATACTAAAAAGAGTCGTTTCTATTATTTCTTTGATACAGCTTTCGGTTAATATAGTGGAATAAGTAATAATTATAGATATGTATTGTTAACCGATGGCAACCAGCTTAAAATAGAATAGAAAACATTTATTTGACGTAGGCATAATACAACAGCAACAACGACAGAGTTAAAGAAAAATAAAAAGGAACAATCAAAAATTGCGCTGAGCTCATACGGAAACAATTACCAACTCAGCTGGGTGTCAGACACCCAGCGCTGGTTTGGCAGCAGCAAACGTGGTGATTAGTGCTTTGCAAGCCTTTTCAACGGGGCGGTTACATGCTGGTATTAAAAACACTTCCCTTTTCAGTATAATATTAACGATTATTTCTTAAAATAATATCTCTTATTTATAGAATCTACAAATAGTACAAATCTCTTATAAAAAAACAAATCCCTTTACAAGAAGTGAAACATATTAAAAGTAGCCAGATCTGGCACCTGATAAAATAAAATAGCGATCATCTTAAGAGGAAATATGGGCAGAGAGCGCCGACTTAATTTCCTAAGTAAAAAGCATTATTCGAGGTTTGACTCTCGCCTATTTCCTCCTCCAATATTGGACCAATTTAAAAGATGTTCCATAAGCTGAAAATTAAAGATATATACTATGCCCCTATGTTTTTCTTTTAAATTGGTCTAATATTGGAGTAAGAAATAGGCGAGAGCTATATCTCGAATTATGAATTTCTAGGAAAGAAATTCAGTCAGCGCTTTCCAGTCGGCGTTCTCTGCCCATATTTCCTCTTAAGATGAGGTTAAAATAGAAAATAGGCATTTCAGGTAAAATCTTAACATCTTCATCCGCATATGGTTGAGTTTGTAGCCGACCCCAACACAGTGAGAAAATTAACATGAAATGTTTCATGATAAAAATACTATAAAAATTAAAACAGATATACTTGACTTCTCTGATCATTGCCAATTCCGAATGTAAATTTTCAAAATTCTTTGTAACAATATACTTATTTATTAAATAATTTAGTTAAAAATTAGTTGTATTTATTTTACGTACATTTTTATTTCTACCGCTTATTTAGTGATAAATTTTACAAATACTTAGCTAACAATTAGTTGGGCGAATATTCGACTTTAAATCGGGCCGGATATTCAGTTTATTCCGAAATGGTTTTGAAGGAAAATAATAATTAATATAACCATTGTCACCACTTTCAGCAAGTGAAAATATTTAATAAAAAAAACGCCTTATTAATCCAAACGTAAGTACCACCGAATATCCGACCGTAATATTCGTCGCATAGCCGAAAGCCGAATATTTACATTTATGCCATCTCCATCAACCCTTTGAATATATTATACAATTGACTATTCTACTGTAAATTACAAAATGTATCTAAAGGCATTTTATTCATCGTCTCATATGAAAATCACAAAAAAGAAAAACTTGCGAAGTAATTTCGTAACACAGACAATACCTTCCATTTTGACAATACAACAACATTCAATTCTTTTACATCAACTTGTTGAACAGACAAATTTATCAAAAGAATCAATGGATTACGGATTGTCTTCAAGTCCTTTTGATAGTAAAAGAAAAGGAGTGGAGGGAAGTAAGATTACAAAAAAACAAATTCGTGTTTAGCCGGACCCTCGACAGGAACGAAGTTCCACATGCAGGGAAAGAAAAAGAGAGCGCCCGGCGTGCGTTCTCATAGAAAGATATGATACTGTAAAAGACCGAAATACGGTAAAACCTAAGATTTACCAAGTCCGCCGCTGCAAATATAATTTGACAAAATTGAGGATTATTGATTCGTCCAACACCCGGTGCGAGTGTGGTGGCCCTGTACAGAATATGTCCCACATGCTGGAGTGTCCTGGCTGTCCATTCACTTGCAGCCTGGAAGAGCTGTACAGTGCTTCTGACACTGAAATAAGCGTGGCCACCTACTGGGCCCAGACAATCTAATTAAATGTGCCATCGAATCGAAAAGCTTTGGCGAAAGGCTTTTACAGTAACAGATACACTGAGGAAAACAGAAAGGCGTATGGAGGGGGTATGACGGAAAAATCTTACGTGGCGCTATATTTTCTCCCGAATCGTACCTACGCAAGCCACGTTAAGGAACTAATAGAAAGTGTGTTACGCAATTGGGTTTGCAGGTTTATAAAACAACGTTTCTTACAAATCAACATGTTGAGATTTGAATTATTCTTGATTTTTTATTGCAACCAAAACAAAGCGAACATTCTTTTATCATTGTGAACGAAATCAACAGACTATTCCCAACACAAGTTGTCTTCAATGGAAAACAGAACAATTATGATTAAAAAACACACAGCGGATCTTTGTGTCTCTGAACTTGGCTGCAAGACCCTGCACAGTAGCTATTTTTGTGTCAATGTTGAAGGTGAAGATAGCATTGTGTAACTGCCTCTTTCACTCGCTTACGTTTGTCGCATCGTCCTATCTCGCTTACTCTATGCGCAATGGTTGGCAGAGCCAACTTCAGAGACACAAATATCCGCTGTGACTACTATAGAACTTTTTTATTTTGACTTAAAAATTTCGTAGGCGGAAGAATGAGGCCATAAAGACTTTTTTTGTCTTTTACTGGTTACGGAAACAAATATTAGCTACAAGTTTATATAAAAGAAATTATCAAGTATTAAAGTCGAAGGAGAACCAGTGCCCCTCCATCCGCACTGCTTCGTAAGGCTCGTCTGGTCCTGACTGGTCATCTTTCCACCGACTATAAGAAACGCAAGTCAAGTGACGCTATTTTTTTTAATACAAGCTTTTATTTAACTAGCAATGTATGTATGTATGTAAGTGTGTTCGGGTCAAATCTTGCAACTGAATTTTAAAGCAGTTATCCTCCACAGATTAAGATGAAATTTTGCATTCACGTTTAGTTTGGATGACAATGCATGGTTAGCTAAGTGACGTCATTCTAAAACCAATATGGCGGACGGCCCAAGATGGTGGACTAGTTATTTTTTGTGCACTGCCATGATATGGGTATCAAATGAAAGGGTTTGCTGAGAATAATACGAAAAAATATTGTTGAGAAGATTGATTTTAATTCACTCAACAGATCACAGGAGCAAACGCGCATTCGGCAATTTTCATTTATTTTGCGATAATCTTCGTACCAGAAACTTAACTTTCTTTCTTTCTTTATTATAAAACGTAGCCCTACACTAGGAATTTCTCCTGTATCGTGGTGTAGCTTTAAAATAAAAAAGTATACCTATTTTGACTTCTAACAAATAATTCTATTTTATACATTTTCTTTATATTAACTTACTTTTTATCTTAATATTTAAACAGATATAATAAAAACGTATATTTACATTTTTATAACAACTTCTTGTTTACTATAGTCTGTTCAGAAAACGATGTGTTGCATGACACATGTCAAATAAGCTTTTCAGGCCAAAGTAGTATTAATCAAATACTCAACTTCAATTCTTAACTTAAAATCGAGGGTATCTGTGTAGCTTTTCGATTTGTCAATGATAACGTTAAAATGGGGGTATTTATAAATAAACACTTTTTATTGTGACTGTATGAATATATTTGTGTTGTATAAACTCAATTTATTTTTGTATTATACTGCACAGCACATATGTGAGTACTATGTACCAACTGTAAATGTAACATTTACTGTACCTATGTGTCGTTCGTTGACTTCAGTGTGCCCCGGCAGTTGAGTGTGTCATGCTCTCTCTAATGTCTTTCTGATGGCGGCACATGGGTTGGATCATTCGGTTCCCCTCATGATGGTTGAGCTGAGTGGTGCCGATCCATGTGTCATGTTCGTGAACGGGCGCCATCAGTTGGGATTGGTCATATCTTAGCTGCCTCCGCCTGTTTTTAATTACCTATTTATTGTATTTTTAATTGTTTGTTGTACTCTAGACGCTTTTAAGTGCATTTTTTTTTTACATCGTTCTCAGAAATATGTATTTTTCCAACAAGATTATTGTAACCAAATACTTGTAAAACACTTTTTATTTTTTTTAAAAGAGTATGTGTGGAGTTTCTTGTCCGTTCTTCTCCATAACAAGCTACATTTCCGAATGGACGGTAGAATCAATTATTATTACATATAATTATTTTTTTGACGTTCGAAAGTGCCGCTTAATGGCCTAATTGAATAAAGAAATTTTGATTTGATTTGCTATTTTCATATTGCGCGTTTAGTGTATCTGTCTGCACACTCCCCCATTACAAACTGTTACATTTAAAACAATCTGTTTTTATATAAATAAAGATAAAAGATTATTATATTTTTAATTTCGGAGTGTAAATTGACAGCTGCCAATGACCTTATTTTCTAATGTTACAAGTGCAGGGCATAGTGTTGTAGGTAAGGTTCAATCATAAGTGGTTCATCGAATCGATGTGATACTTCAATTTAATTTTATTAATTGGTGTAAATAAA
This sequence comes from Orthosia cruda, assembly GCA_964057195.1. Taxonomy (NCBI): domain Eukaryota; kingdom Metazoa; phylum Arthropoda; class Insecta; order Lepidoptera; family Noctuidae; genus Orthosia; species Orthosia cruda. The sequence goes on along the minus strand of OZ059852.1, from coordinate 4,277,835 downwards.
TGTTTTATGAATATAAACGTAATATATTTAAATATAACAGTATCAATACACATGGTATATAAACTGTTTTTGTGATAAATAAAAATAAACAATAAAATAAATGCGATTGATAGAATGAAGTCTGACATAAATGAGTAGAAATTAAATAAGCACTTCTAGTTTTTTAACAGATGTATTTTTTTGCTGTGAAATAGTTCCATTTTAGACACTATTTTGATGAAACGAGAAAGTGGCAACCCCCGAAATGATAGTTTAGTCTATGAAATAAAAAGGCAGAGATAAGACATTATTTTGGCATGTGTCAAACAAACCATTTTATAATGAACAGACTATAGTAATATTATCTAATAAACATTCCAAATTAATACTAAGATATATCTTTTTACCACAGATATAAATCTAACTAGATAACGCAAGTCCCACCATCTGTATGAAAACCAAACGTACCAATTTTCACACACAATTTAAGAACAAACTTACTTACTGATGAAAGAAAACGTTTTCATTGTCTCTGACAACTTTTTCTAGATTTCTGTTGATGTCCGGTGCCGTTAAAACAGCTAAAGGTAAGTACATACAATCGCCTCATCTAGTTAGATTATATATCCACATTTTTTTACGAATAATTTTAACTTAATATTTTGTCTTTTTAACTAGAAATATTAATTCGATTCAGTTCGGAAATCATGAGACCATAAGCTATTTCTGGCGTGTATTTTTTTCTAATATGTTTTTATAATACTCTATTAAGTCTATTATCTATAAAATAGGCCGAAACCAACAAGGTCAATGTATAGACGCTTTAATCAGAAAAAATATTCGATGAAATTGAATAAACTACCTACTCTATGTTCAGTGTGATAAAGTGTAAAATTGAAGAAACGTCGAAGCAGCAGCAGACTCAGCTTCTCAACCGTCCCCGAAAGTGTTGGTACTTTAAGTTACTGATTATAAAGTTTATAATTCAATGTCATAAGAAAATCTATGGTGTTGTCCAGAAACTCTAAATATTTTCATCACAACAAAAATATTCGATCGGTCTCTAAAAAATCTGGATGAAAGGATAGGGAGAGGAAGGCCAAAGAAAATATGGAAGGGCTGTGTGAGGAGTGATATGAAAGAAAAGGGAGTCAGTGATAGTGTGACAGGGGACAGGACGGAATGGAAGAAGAAAATGTGTTAGATTTTCGATCAACTTTCGATCAATCAGGATAATTATTTTAACGAAAGGATAAAGTGGCAATCCCCAAAATGTCAGTTTCAAGTCTACTAATTAAAAATCAGACATTAAACATTATTTTAGTATGTGTCAAACAATAGTAGTTTACACTCGTGTGATACTAGTTGCCCCTACCCCAAGTAACATGAAAAAGGGCAGGAAGACTATTTTCTAATATAAACATTTCTTCTTGGAATCAAAGCATCTGTACAAAGACTACATTGCCGAAACCTCCCTTCATCTGATATGGTAAAACAAAAGTCTGTTTGCATTTAACTTTGTACCTTATTCCTTTAATGATAAGGTTTATTCCGAATCGCTTGTTTTCGCCTTTTTCTTCCTTTTGCCTTTGGGATGCATTTTGTAGACGTGCTTTTGAAGATCTTTCAGTTTTAAATATCTGTGAACGAAATTTTAGCCATCAATATCGTTGACTGACTCAGTTTTCTAATGGTTGCAAGCGCAAATGTTAATTGGCTCCTCTGTCCAAGGTTCGATAGTCAAGTTGGGTAAAACTTTATCAGGTTTTGAAGCTACATTGGAGTGGTGTGTAACTGGGAAGTGGTGCATAACTGGTGAAATCCTGATTTTACCAGTGTGTAACGTTAAAGTTGTGTATAACTTGTGAAATCCTGATTTTACCCGTGTGTAACCGGTAAGTGGTGAGTGGTGTGTAACTGGTGAATTCCTGATTTTACCAGTGTGTAACGGTAAAGTGGTGTATAACTTGTGATATCCTAATTTTACCAGTGTGTAACTGGTAAGTGGTATAATCCTGATTTTACTAGTGTGTAACGTTAAAGTGGTATATTACTGGTGAAAGCCTGATATTACCAGTGTGTAACTGATAAGTGGTGTATTACTGGTGAAAGCCTGATATTACCAGTGTGTAACTGATAAGTGGTGTATTACTGGTGAAAGCCTGATATTACCAGTGTGTAACTGATAAGTGGTGTATTACTGGTGAAAGCCTGATATTACCAGTGTGTAACTGATAAGTGGTGTATTACTGGTGAAAGCCTAATATTACCAGTGTGTAACTGATAAGTGGTGTATTACTGGTGAAAGCCTGATATTACCAGTGTGTAACTGATAAGTGGTGTATTACTGGTGAAAGCCTGATATTACCAGTGTGTAACTGATAAGTGGTGTATTACTGGTGAAAGCCTGATATTACCAGTGTGTAACTGATAAGTGGTGTATTACTGGTGAAAGCCTGATATTACCAGTGTGTAACTGATAAGTGGTGTATTACTGGTGAAAGCCTGATATTACCAGTGTGTAACTGATAAGTGGTGTATTACTGGTGAAAGCCTGATATTACCAGTGCGTAACTGATAAGTGGTGTATTTACAGGTGAAAGCCTGATATTACCAGTGTGTAACTGATAAGTGGTGTATTACTGGTGAAAGCCTGATATTACCAGTGTGTAACTGATAAGTGGTGTATTACTGGTGAAAGCCTGATATTACCAGTGTGTAACTGATAAGTGGTGTATTACTGGTGAAAGCCTGATATTACCAGTGTGTAACTGATAAGTGGTGTATTACTGGTGAAAGCCTGATATTACCAGTGTGTAACTGATAAGTGGTGTATTACTGGTGAAAGCCTGATATTACCAGTGTGTAACTGATAAGTGGTGTATTACTGGTGAAAGCCTGATATTACCAGTGTGTAACTGATAAGTGGTGTATTACTGGTGAAAGCCTGATATTACCAGTCTGTAACTGATAAGTGGTGTATTACTGGTGAAAGCCTGATATTACCAGTGTGTAACTGATAAGTGGTGTATTACTGGTGAAAGCCTGATATTACCAGTGTGTAACTGATAAGTGGTGTATTACTGGTGAAAGCCTGATATTACCAGTCTGTAACTGATAAGTGGTGTATTACTGGTGAAAGCCTGATATTACCAGTGTGTAACTGATAAGTGGTGTATTACTGGTGAAAGCCTGATATTACCAGTGTGTAACTGATAAGTGGTGTATTACTGGTGAAAGCCTGATTTTACCAGTGTGTAACCGGTAAGTGGTGTATTACTGGTGATAGCCTGATTTTAAGTGTAAGTGAGTAAGTGGCGTATAGCTTGTCAAAGCCTGATTTTCTAGTTATTCACTCTGATGTACTACACACTGCTATTAGTACCTGACTATACATAGGGATGGTGATACGTGACTAAATATAGGCATCTTAGTTGCTCAAACAACGATAATTTGTTAATCAACCAAATAAATTGACCACCCAGAACCTTAAAGCGTAGGAAAGTCATTCTACTTACTTGCAAGAACACTGTTTGCATGGGAACTTGAAGTCCTCCGGGTTTCCATGAAGCCTCAGCTCGTGTCTGTCCCTGATAGATTCCGTGGAGAAGTTGCGTTTGCATACGGTACACTGGTGGGGCTTCGCTGTGTTGTGGGACTGGGAGTGAAGAGAAAAATTAGTTTAGTAAGTTATCTATACTAATATTATAAAGAGAAATGATTTGTATTTTTGTATGTAACGAATAAACTTAAAAACTGCAGGACCAATTTCAAAAATTCTTTCTCCGTTGGGAAGCTACACTATCCCCGGGTGACATAGGCTACTTTTTATCCCTGAATTCCCACGGGAACGGGAACTACGCGGGTGAAACCGCGACGCGTCCACTAGTATTTGATAAGAATTGATCTTTACGTTCTGAAATAAAAATATTTTGCTTTTCTGTTCAGCAGTTCCCCATGCTAGCTATTTCATCTGTATCGTGGGTGCGTTTACAAACACCCATACCCGGAATACAACTTTATGTGGTAAATCCTAAGATTTACCCTGTTTGCCTTTAAAAACCCGAAATTACCGTGGTACATCTTAGGATTTACCGGTATATCCTAGGTTTTACCGTATTCAGGCTTTTATACATTTTATAAAATACAACAATGTTTCCACGAGTTTCCACGTAACAATGTTTCCACGAGTTTCGGTCTAAGGTCTGGTTACCAGTTAAAGTCTCTCAAAATTAAAGAAAAAAATATTAAAAACTTACCACTTTCACATGCCTCTTGAGACTAGAATTAGTTCCAAAGCTGGTGTTACAGATGTCACACGCATATGGTCTCTCATTGCGGTGTGTCCTTTCGTGTACCTGAAATTATAGATAAAAATCACGTCGTAAAGATTAAGATGATGACATTTCTTCGCTCTGAGAAACAACGCCGAAATAAACTCAGAGCAAACTAGTCCTATATTATTATTATATTAAATAAGTCCTTATTATTGTTTGTACAAACAATAGGCAAATTAATTGCCAGCATGTCAAAATTCAAATATCTGCAAAAAAGCGTCCACAATAAGATTTAAGTGATTTTTCGGTTACGTCACATAAATCCTTACAAAAAGCATATTCTCAATATATTACCTGTAAACTATAAGACTCAAAGAACCCTTTGCCGCAGTAAGTACACCTGTAGGTGGCCCCGCGCAATACCCGCTCGTGCGTCTTACTGTGCATCTTCAGGAGGGCTTGCGAACCGAACATCTTGGGGCAATCCGTGCACCCGTGAACTTTTTCCTGTTAAAAATAATTACAAATATAGAAAGAAGATTTAAATAGGGATGAAATGGACATTGGTTAGGCCGGATACTGTATATTCGGCAAGGATTCAGGTCCGAAAGCTGAGTAATGGTCGCCGGATACTCGGCAACGTGAGCGAAATATGGATAAAATGAATAGTGGTTTGGCCGGATACTGTAAATTTGGAGAAAATTTAGGACTGATATACCACAACTTCAGCGAAATATGGAGGAAATGGATAGTGGTTTGGCAGGATGCTGTATATCTGGTAAGGATTTAGGACGGGATGCTGAATATCCGGCCAACGGATACTCAGCAACTTGGGCGAATTATGAATGAAATGGATGGTGGTTTGGTCGGATACTATATATTTGGTAAGAATTAAGGACGGAATGGTGAATATCCGGCTGCCGGATACTGCCGAAACATTACTATTGGCTTGGTGCATATGACAGTGATCAATCACTAGCAGATTAGAGTTTCTTGTCCGTTATTCTCCATAACAATCTACCTTTGCGAATGGACAGAAGATTTTTTTTTTTTAATTTAGCTTTTTGTCATTCAATAGTGCCGCTAATTGAAATAAACGATTTGACTTTGACAGATGGGTTTGCATGCTTAATAATATACATACTTAAAGTACTTACCAAGTGAGTATCCGAGTGCTTAGCCAACGAATGCGAGTACTTGAACCTCTTCGGACATTTGCTGCATTGGTAGCCGAGTCCCTGCTCTGCTGAGTGAGTCGCTAAATGTGCTCGCAAAGCTGTCCAGCTTGATATCACTTTGTGGCAGATTTTACATTCCCGTATGCGTGTTGCGTGTGATCTGAGAACGAATGGAAGTATGCTTGTCAATTTGACGGGGTTCAAAAAAGAAATCTATTTGGTCCGTCAGTTAGATTATCATAAAATATTGGACACGTAGACTTTGTATCATCGAATCATTAAAAATGACAAAATAAGCGCAAAGCGAATCAAAGTTCAGGTGTGGGGACTTGACGACACTTCAAAGTAGATTGTGTTCCTACACCTTATCTTCAGCCTCTCTGTGAGAGAGGTAGTGGAGCTTAATCCACCAAGCGGGCCCAGTGCGGGTGGTGGATGTCACATGTCTTCGAATTTTTCGGTTCTAGGACATGCGGGATTCCTCACGATGTTTTCCTTCACCGTTTTAAGAGCAGTGGTGATGAAATAATTTACACAAAGTAAAGCGCCTGTCTGGGTTCGAACTCACGACCTACGACACGTAACTCGCAGCTGTTACCACTGGGCCACCATTGCTCTTCCAAACGAACACCAGCATCATGCGAAATATCAACGCACTGAATTGTTATCTTTCTTTTGTTTACGTGACAAAATAAATAAAATGTTAAAAACACCTGACTCAAAAATCTCTAAAAAGTAAAAAGTAGGCTTCGTACTCGCATCGTGGGACCGCCAAAGTTAAGTATTTATTATTTCGGTTATTTTATTTACTTAGCGTGTGTATTAACGAGAAGAAACGCTTGGGTCGACCATCTATCGAAACGCGTAATTATGACACGATATCTTGTGAAAAAATCCCGATTCTATTCCCGAAGAGTAAAATGCGTATAACTTCTGAACGGCTGAACCGATTTTCATCAAACACAGCTAAGTACAGTCGACGAATTAATTTTTCAAAACGAAATCAAAATCGGTTCATCCGTTTAGGAGGTTAAAAATACGTGTCCAATATTTTCTGTCTGACAATCTTTTTTGATGAATGGTATTTGTTTGTAACCACGATCATGATCTGTCTCGTTATGAAAATCAAGCGTGCCACTTTTTCACAGACAATTTAGAAACAAATTTACTTACCAATGAAAGAAAACAGTTCCAATGCCTCGGCACAGTAAAAATATACAAACAGTATGGAAACTACCTACAAACGCTCGTAACGGCACACTCACACAAACATGCGCATCGACGAGAACCCTAAGGCATAGCACGCACAGCGATTTTCATTCGCGCGAATTTTTTTCCGCGCGAATTTTTTAGTACTATTTGGGCGCGATTTTTTTTCCGCAGTGCGTGCAGCTTCATACATTTCCATAGGACACAGAATGCGCGGAAAAAAATTCGCGCGAATAAAAATCGCAGTGCGTGCCATGCCTAAGCGGCTCGCACTACTGACAGCACTGCAGAAGTAAACGAGTGGTCTCGTCGGTGCGTATGTTTGTGTGAAGTGTGCTGTTTCGAGCGTTCGTAGGTAGTTTCCAACTTTTCTATAGTCTTTACAGTTCAATATCGCATAAACGGGCATTTTTCTAGATTTCGGTGGATTTCCGGTGCCGATAATGCTAAATGAAAATCTCAAAGTACGATCACTCATCATAACTTTACTCCGTTTTTTGACACGCGAAGTTCATACAATCGCATCATCTAGTTAGATTGTACATCCATGTTTTAACAACAAAAATTATACAAAAACTATTTAAAAGAACTCACCTCTGCCTATGATTCTTCAAGCTCCCTTTAGCACTGAACACCTTATCACAATCCTTACAAGGAAACACTTTCCCGTCCACTTTAACATCCGTAACTTCTTTGGAGTTCATCCTCTCTATGATCCTCGCCTCTTTTTTATCAATTCTCCTTTGTTCTCTTACTTTTGCGATTTCCATCCGTTTTATGTTTGTTAGGCCGAATGTATGCCATTTATTGTGGATAATAAACCTTTTTGGATTTTTAAAGAGGAGCGCGCAATGCGGACATTCAAATACTCCTTCTGGTTTAATGCCTGTAATTACAGAATAATTGGTTGATTAAGGTACCTTCCATTAATCACGTGAGGCTTGAAAGGTGGGGGGAGAGGAGATTGAGGGGGGAGAGGGGATTTATCAAAAATCACGAAATATCACAACCCCCGTGTAGTAAGATATCACTTGTATTTATTTATTCGTCAGACGCGCGAATTCTAAGTGTTATTGCGCGTGTAATATTATTTTCAAGCCAATCAAAAACAAACTGCAACCTTTCTGTCTAGACATTTTTGTCATGGTCTTTAGTTTCAGAATAAAATTAGATTATACTTTATAACTGTATTTAAAGATAATATTCAAAAATAATTAAGATTCTTGGTAGTTACTAAAAAATACACGTGATTTTGGATTTGGGCTCGGGAGGAGGGAGGGGGGGAGCCTTAAACCTCACCAAGGAGGTTAAAAATGCTAAATAAACATTACGTGATTAATAGACGGCCCCTAAATAATTATAAAATCAATTGCGTAGAGATGTGAAGTACCAAAACCAATTTAGCGCTTGTTATGTTATAAATTAACAGGTTGTGATCCTATTGCCTTTTTTATCGATGACAAATAAGGAGGAGGTTCTCAATTCAATATGTATATTTTTTTATGTGCATAACTTTATATACAGCGGTCAAATTTCAAAAATTGTCAAGACTTGGCCAAATTTCAGCAGGTTCTGTTTCTTTCCAAACACATTCGTCAGAATGACAAGATCTTTCGATAGATATTTGAAAATGTAAAAAAATCCCTGTCACTCATATAGCAGTTTCGACCCACCATGTGGCACCAAACAAACTATCAACGAATATCACCCTAGCTACAATCATTCTACGCTTTAGGTAATTAATTTGCATGTTTGTTTGTCGCCAACTCAAAATGCTATTTTCAGTTTGTTATTTTGTTGGTATTTTTTTTATAAATAAGGGTTTTTTATTGGCCACAAACAAGGCCGCTATTAACATTTTTATGTAAACACTGCCTGAGCTGTGATGTTGGTAAGGCTATAGAAAAACATGACAAACATTTTTTGTAAAATAATCTTATATATTTTTGCAAATCTGACCAATCATGATATCCATGAGGTATGAAAACCATGATATCCAATATTTATTACTCTATAGTAAATATGATTTGAAATGGATACAGATTTGGACAGATATTAGGCAATCGCTGTATATCCGGCCGGATACTCATGAACCAACTAGAAATAAAATCATAATTACCATTCTTATAAGCAGTTTCTGCTTCCGCAACACTACTGTCACCTTCTATAATCCGATAATTCATATGTTCATCCCGATGAAACCCATTACAGTCCCTCAGAAACGGTGTGAAGCATTCCGAGTCAGCGCAGCACCCTTTCTCAACCTTTATAACAATACTATTATCTGTAGTCTCCGCTTCTACTTCTGTGTCTTCTGTTATAAAGTGTTGTGTAATTCCAATTGGTTTCACATCTTCATCATCAGATAATTCATTGTTTTCCGGTTTTCTATTGTCTGTACTGTCATTTTCTGTTGCAATCGGAGTATCATTGACTTTCTCAGGTTCATCCACCGTTAAGTCTTCCGGAAACGATGCTAATGGGTCATGATACTCTGTGATATCTGTTGATGCTTTCATTACTTTTTGGACTGTCATATCTGATGGTACGTCAGTCATAGCAGTTTTTGGTACAATAGGAATCATTGGCGGTACTTCTCTAGGTTTATTAGAATTTTGAATTAGAATATTTTCGATTAGTTTTACCGTGTTTTCAATGTTTTTCCGTCTTGTGCTGTTAATTTGTAATTTTTCTTGTGTTTTCATACTTAAATCTAAGTTATTATGAACTTCTTGATACATATTGTTATGTACATAGTCGTTGTTCCCGCTAATGTGTTTGTTGTAGTTCTTGTTTGGTATCTGAGGTATATTTATAGGCATTTTCATCATGTGCTGTTCTTTATAGTTTTCTTGTCTCACAGACTCGATAACTCTCTTATCGTAAGCGTAATTCATCATATTAACGTTATGCTCGTTCTGTATATTTAAATTCATAGGAAACATACCGTTTGGGAATTGTAAATCGTTCATATTATTAGGATTTTGATTCATATACGGATGTTGGAAGCCCAATTGTTGATAGTTGGAAAACTGACTCATTTGCGGTGGCATACCTATAGGAGGCTGGTTGTAATGTGCATAGTCCGGCAGGCTATAGTGCCCGCTTGGCGTTGGGACACCTTGATGGGCTATTTTGCTTAAATTATTAATGTTATGAGCGATATTCATATGACTATTAATTGGTGTCATATTTACGGGCGCTCCCATGTTTACGGGGGCCTCGTTCGGACCGTAAGGTCCTGTATTGTGCAACATTGTTGCCTTAGTTTCAAACTTTGTTCACTTTTCACGTTTTGCCGTTACATTTTAATGTCGAAAACACTAAACAAATAAAGCTAATGTAAGCCATTTTGTCTTTTTGACATTTCAATATTTTCAATTCAATGTCCACCCAAAAACCGGTAATAGACAAATTGACACAGATAAAACATTGTTAACCATGTAATGAAAACCGTAACTACCTGATTTTCCAAATACCGTAACAGTAAACACTTGATTTAGGATAAATAATTATATATTGCTTGCTTATAATTTACTTGCAAATTATTGTTTATCAAGTATAATTGAAACTTTTGAATCACCTTAATTTTTTATTCAATAAAGTTTCAGCTCAGCTGAAGTTATATGAAGAGATCTTAAGAAAGCTTACCTTTTGTATTACCTCGTGTCACCCAAAGAGTATGTAACACTACGTTTAGTGTCACCAATAGATGGCATTTGGTTTTATAGCTTTTTTATTTTGAACTCTATCCTATTCTAATGAGAACTTCATTATTTTAGTAATATGAATCATTTGTATAAATAACTATTTTAGACTTTATTGCAATCTGGTTAAGTATAATTTACTCTGTTCTGACGTTGACTTCCATTTATCGTAATCTGACGTAACATTACGTGTGCTGATTTGCTCGTTCTCATACTCATACATCCATCTCGGTCTTTCATTCATTCATTCATTATTTATTTTCCGATTCCAAAGGCAATGGTTGTGTTGTGTTTAGCGAATCGTGATTTAAATTAAAAATAGCACAATTGGTACAGTTTCAGTGTAATTTTTAATAAAAATCTGTGAACATGGCGCTGGGAGCCTTCGCCGAAGAATATTTTCGCTCTATGAACCCCATAGCTGCGAAAATTCACGAGGATATCGTTGATGCAAGAATGTCTTACGAAAATATATGGGAAACACTTACGGAAAAAGAAAAGGTACAAAAAACGCTTCCTTGACACCTAATTAACTACTTAATAATCAGTTTTGTTAAGTAATATGTGAGGAAAATCAACACATGCAGTGTTTCATTATTGCATGTTGATTTTCGGTTAACAGTATTTCGATTGTGATTCATAGCTTGTATACTCGGTTGACACCGTAATTGCCCTCTTATGTCCAATTATCTTATCCTGTGGTCATTAATTCATTGATAAATTACCAACAATAGTAACATTGTTGTCATTAAGAATCTATTTTGTGAAAATTGATTATTTGGTATGGGTCAAAACAAAGCCGTTATTTTTATATTTATATTTAAATATGAAAAATATCACTGAATTAGTTTTGTAATAGAAACTCCACCCTTTTACTAAGCAACACAAAGTAAATCTTATAATTAGAATTGTAAATAATAAACTAAAATCTTATAGCTGTGTACTGTTACCCCAACTATACTACCTACCCAGTTCTTATGTCCAAAAAATCCAAAACTGGACAGTTTTCCCACAGTAATACCCAATTTCCACAAAATTCATGTAGTGGATCATATTATAGTTCTCGCCAAACTTCTTGGCTGCCCTGAAGTTGGCTTTCCGATGCGCAAGGCTTGGGTCGGTGCTGTTTTTGTATGAGATTTACTACTGCGCAGCCATTGTGGCAAGAACTTATACCCTATATTAAATAAATATTTTGCTGGCTATGCCTTCATAAAATTGTATTAGTATTTGGCAGTAATAACACACACACTCAGCGATAATGTTTTCCAAATAGCTGCTACTACTAACTGTTCATGTATATTCATATATTCAGTATATTTGTTTAAATATATATTGTATGTATTTTATAGTTTGTGTATCTTTGTATTTGAATAAACCCACCTTGTCGTGATTTACTTTCAATATTGCACCTACCACTATTTGTCTCTGCATCACCCAAAGGTTGACTGGTAGAAAATGCCTAAGGCATTAAGTCCGCCTCTGTACGTTTGTGTGCATGAAGTATTAAATAAATAAATATTACATTTGAAAATGTTATCTGTTATGTAGTTGTACATTACTGTTTTAGGGTACATTTATCCTATTTATTATAACTATGATGTATTCAGTACCAACAGGAAATTCACAAGGCAATAACATAACATGAAGATTATGCTAATTATATCTACTAGGTACCTAATTGATTAGCCGTTTATGTGCCTGTAATTACCCAAATAATAGAAAAGCCATTGTATCCTGCATGGATCCACGTCTTAAACACACGAAAGGAACTTTAACTTATTTAACTTTACCAATAAAACTGTATGTCCTGGTATGGTCATTTGATGAGGATGGATGAAACGCATGTTACTAAAAGAGTTATGAATATAAATGTGGATGGATATTGAGGGCAAGGCCAAAGAAAAGATGGATGGACTGTGTGAGGAGTGATGTGAAGGAAAAAGGAGTCAGTGATGGGGGACAGGACGGTATGGAAGAAGAAAATGTGTTGCACCAGCCCCAAGTAACATGATTTAAGGGCAGGATGATGTTGATGAGCAATAAATTAGCTTATTTTTACAGGTTGGGCTATCCCGTAGGTACTGTGCATTTTTAACCCCCGACACAAAAAGAGGGGTGTTATAAGTTTGACGTGTGTTGCTGTGTATCTGTCTGGCTGTCTGCATCATAGCGTCCAAACGGGTGAACTGATTTTGATTTAGTTTTTTTTTGTTTAAAAGGTGACATAATCGAGAGTGTTATTAGCTATGTTTGAATAAAATCGGTTCAGCCGTTCAAAAGTTATGGGCATTTTACTGTTTGAATCGGGGTGTTTTCGCAAGATAAATGTGTCGGGGGTTTTTTAAATTTTTAAATTTTACTTGTTCTGGTTTTCTATTATTGATAGTTTTTTTTAAAACTATATTATAGGTATCATTGATATTTAGAACAAAAAACCGGCCAAGTGCGAGTCGGACTCACGCACGAAGGGTACTTGGTAAATTACGGTTTACGATTTATGACGTATTAAAAAAAAACTAATTATTATATCTCGTTCAAACCAATTTTCGGTGGATGTTTACATCATATATTTTTTTTAGTTTTATCATTCTCTTATTTTAAAAGTTACAGGGGGGGGGGCACATTTTACCACTTGTGGAAGTGTCTCTCGCGAGTCTCGCGCAAACTATTCAGTTTAAAAAAAATATTTTAGGAACCTCAATCACCCCACACGTATAGGTTTGATGAAAAAAAAATTTGAGTTTCAGTTCTAAGTATGGGGAACCCCCAAAATTTATTGTTTTTTCTATTTTCGTGTGAAAATCACAGATGGTCGAGGGTAACGCATAAACATGGCTAGTCTAGAATTAGGTGATACGTAACTAAAATAGAAAACGGTCTAACGTACTAGACGTCGTGGATACATCTACTTACCAAGTATCAACAGCATAGTTCTTATAGTTTCGGAAAAAACTGGCTGTGACATACGGACGGACAGACAAACAGACATGACAAATCCATAAGGGTTCCGTTTTTTGCCATTTGGCTACGGAACCCTAAATTAAAACCGACCAAGTGCGAGTCAGACTCGCGCACGAAGGGTTCCGTACCATTAAAGCAAAAAACGGCATAAAAAGCACGTTTTTTGTATGGGAGCCCTCCTTAAATATTTATTTTATTCTGTTTTTAGTATTTGTTGTTATAGCGGCAACAGAAATACATCATCTGTGAAAATTTAAAGTCTCTAGCTATCACGGTTCTTGAGATACAGCCTGCTGGTGACAGACAGACAGACGGACCGCGGAGTCTTAGTAATAGGGTCCCGTTTTTACCCTTTGGGTACGGAACCCTAAAAAAGCCCTAAGATGGCCCATTGACCAAACATCTATGTAGATTCAGTACAAAACAGGCAATTCACAAAATAATAAGAACTGATGCTTATCACTTGTATTACAAAATGTCCAGTTACCGTAATCAATAAATGATTTACCATTTTTTTTTGTTTCAGACTGAAATAATAAACGAATCTCTAATAAAACCAGATATTTCACTGAAATACGCTTTATTAGACACCCTAGACTTCGATATCAACGACCCACCCGTCCGCAAAGATGACCTGATGTCTTTCTTCGGACGAGATCACGGACAGAAACTTATCCAAGATGAAAACTCTTCATTCCGAGATGAACACAGCAGTCCATTCTTGTACCAGACTAAAAGCCAGCTGAACCTTTGTATATTAAGCGACTGCAGAGCACCAAAAGAAGTGAAGAAAGAACCCACTTCTCCACCTCCGATAATGTCTGAACTAGCATTGTCACACTCAAAAGTGGTATCAGAACTGAAAAACGCTTTAAAATCTCACGAGGTTCTACGTAACTCATACAAAGAAGGTCCGGATAGAGAGGTTACATCTCCAGGATTTATAAGCAAATTCATAGGCAATTTTAAGAATAAAGATGAGGAACGGGAATGCTTGGTATCGCTCGGTCCTCAAACGCAGATTGTTGCTTCTTCGGAGAACTTCTTTAGGACCAATTTCAAGAGTCCGCAGGCGGAGAATAAATATGAAAAGGATTACAGGAGCAGTATTGTCAAATCTAGTAGTGGTAAGTTTTTTTTTAATATTTCTATTTTAATAATACACTTTCGGAATATATTTTTTGTCGTCTATTATGGCTGAAGCGAAAACCCGCGAAGATTGCCCGCGCTTTTCGAAAGGAGAATGACCAAAAGTGGTACCAAAAAGTCTCACGCATCAAGACCAAAATTATATAGTAATTAGTTTCATATTTTTTTACGACATTACGCTTCGGGGATATGATTTTTGAATAGGAAATTTAATGTTGAGTTTAAAAGTATGGATACTGCAAAGACCTTATACTTCTTACTACTAGACTGTGCACTATGGCGCAAAAACCGGTCCGAGCGAGAGGGCTCCCATTGGTAGTGTGTCTCTTTCTAATGAGGTGACCATGACCAAACAGAACACGGGACAATTTGATTGTAAAAATGATAGTTTAAGTATTCCGATATGTTGATGCTGCCTAACTGCGCTACCTAAACCTACATAATGTATAGATAATAAAAAAAGTGTTTATATTTGTTGGTATCTACATCACTAACCGTATGGTGTCGGGCGTAAAGAATTTCACCATCCCATGTTTGCCCGTGGGTGTCGTAAGAGGCGACTAAGGGAAAAACCAGAGAATGGGCAGCAGCGTTCTCTGTGCATTTGTAACAACCATACCGTGATCGTCAATCCGCCTCCAAAGCACTCCCCATGAATAGCACAAATAAAACATAGTCCCTATTGCCCGGCAGCCTGTACCCTCGACTACGGTAGCGGTCGAGGTTACGGTATGGCAAGGGGTGCTAAGAATCCCGGACGAGATCCGGCTACCCCAACAAATACCGACGACTGGACCTAGCAACGTACAACACGCGCACACTCCGGACCGACGAAAATATCACCGAACTCAAAGAGGAATTGAGCAGTTTACGATGGAGTACTATAGGGTTATCTGAAGTTCGAAGAGATTCCTCCCCGACTCAATAATCCTCAAATCCCAAGTCTCTTCAAGTTTCATTCTTCAAGACCATCATATAGATTGGAACAAAAAGCTCTCTGAGAGGCGTTAGATGACCCTGCTATCTTCTGACGGTGCTTTGACCTCAAAGGATCTCTATGATTTCACATATATTCCAGTTGCGTAGACAGTTGAGAAATAAAACTACACCAATTGTATTCCACTAGGAATTAATTTGCAAATAATATTAACAGCCGCTGAGTTTCGAATAAAGTCCGCCAAAAAATCCGCAAACCTCCACCCTACGTTTAGTATTACCAGGCCCAAACATTTAAAAGTACTACTCTTACTCAGTATTAATGATAATTTAAAAAATACAACGAATTGATTAAATATAGGAACTGTAGAAATATTTATATACTTTTCTAGAAATATTTAAATAAGTGTCAAAGTCTATGAATTGTTCGTTTTGGTATAACATAAAAAGAAACATATAAAATTTTCTACCATTTCTACCAAACCCAATGATTAGTTGTGCTAGCAATAGGTCAGACAAGGACACACTACCAGCGGAAAACCTCTCGCCAGGCCCGCTTTTGGTTAGCTACCGCTTATAAGGAAATAGCTAACCTAGGTGTAAGATGATAGATTTCATTTTAGCTAAACAAAAAATTTTGGTACACAGTCTAGTAGTAAGAAGTATAAGGTCTTTGGGATACTGTTACTACTCCCTTTAAATGACGTTCCGTTTCACATGTTATGATTAACTTACCCTTGATTTTTGAAAGAGTCATGATCACTTTAAAAAAATATACTTAGACAATTCTACATTAATTAAAAATATAATAAATTATAGATAGAATCATAGAATCATTATTTAAAAGATTATCATTATTTTATCTATGGTTAATTGGCCGTTCACAGCCGGTCATAAAGATGTAGATAGAATGTATCTAATAGAATCGATTTTTGATGAAAAGACGACCCAGTAATCGATTCTTTTGTGTAATAAATAACTATAACATCCATGTATATCGTGTCTATATAAATTACGTCGTTGGTAGCGTCGTACAAAATAGACCAAATATTAGGTTATATTCGATTTTATAAAATTTACAGATTTTATAAAATAACTACGAAATCCGGGTTTTGTTTTCAAAAAGAACTTTTGTAAGTAACATGGTCAGTGTAGTCTATAAAAAACAAAGTTTAATTTTGATGCATCATGGTACGGGATTCCATACATCCATGAGCATTCTCCTTTTGTCCTTTGACCAAATGTGCCACATTTTCACACACAATTTAAAAAAATAAAATTACTTACCAATGAAAAAATCCTTTCCAATGCCTCGGCCAACTTTTTTTATACAATCTTTACAACTCATTATGGCATAGTTAGGCATTTTTCTAGATTTCTGTGAATTGCCGGTTCCGATAATGCTAAATGAAAAGTTCAAAGTACGATCATTTATCGTAATTTTTCTCCTCTTTTGACACACGATCATCATATCAGCCGAAAGACGTCCACTGTTGGACTTAGGCCTCCCCCAAGCGTCGCTACATTGACCGATCCCGTGCGTCCCGCAACCAGCGGATCCCCGCTACCTTCACCAGGTCATCGGTCCACCTGGTGGGAGGCCTTACAACGCAACGTCTTCCGGTTCGCGGTCGCCACTCCAGAACTTTTCTGCCCCATCGGTCATCCTTTCTGCCGGTTCACACGAAGTACCTACATACAATCGCTTCATCTAGTTAAGATTTATGTCTGTGGTATTTTATAATACTTCACTAATTTGTGTACTTTTTTTTTTTTGTTTTAGCATATACATAAAACACCCCGTACATAGAATAATAACAAATCGATTGACACCTCATTCATTAAAATCGGCTCGAAAAATCATAAACCTTATTTTTGTTTTGCCATTGTGGGTAATAAGTTTATTAATCGATTTATTATTATTTTATGTACGTGGTGTTTTATATGATAAAAATCAACATCCAAAAACCGGCCAAGTGCGAATCGGACTCGCACACGTATGGTTCCGTACCATTATCAAAAAACGGCACAAAAATCACGTTTGTTGTACGGGAGCCCTACTTAAATATTAATTTTATTCTGTTTTTAGTATTTGTTGTTATAGCGGCAACAGAAATACATAGTCTGTGAAAATTTCAACTGTCTAGCTATCAAGGTTCATGAGATACAGCCTGGTGACAGACAGACAGACGGACCGCGGAGTCTTAGTAATAGGGTCCCGTTTTTACACTTTGAGTACGGAACCCTAAAAAGTAGGGGCTTCCGAATTTTCATTTTTGCTGTCGTATCGAGTGCGGCAGGTATTTCAAAGAAAGGAACATCCGAGTACATAAAAAAAAAGTGAAATATTAAAAAATACCAACCGCCAGAAAAATAATTTTACTGGATTTCAGTGTTTATGAATACGACTACCTAGCTCTATATTTCTCGCCAGTCGCCAAACTACTGGGCCGCCCTGAAGTTGGCTTTCCGATGCACAAGGCGCAGATCGGTGCTGTTTTTGTATGAAATTTGCTACTGCGTAGCCATTGTAGCCAACTTCAGGTGCCCAAGAAGTTTGGCGAGAACGATATAATAGCACAGCGGATCTTTGTGTTTCTGAAGTTGGCTCTGCGAACCGTTGCGCAAGAAACAGTTTGTCATCGAATTTTCTTGCTACAGTAAGCGAGATAGGACGATACGACAAACGTAAGCAAGTGAAAGAGACATTTATACAATGCTATCTTCACCTTCAACATTGACACAAAAAAACAATTTTAATGTAGCCACTGACACTCGGCAGGGTTAAGACGAATCGATTGACGTACGAATCATCAAAATCGGCCAACGCGTTTGGTCTCTGGAACGCCAAAAACCGGCCAAGTTCGAGTCGGACTCGCACACGAAGGGTTCCGTACCATTATCGCCAAAAAACGGCATAAAATCACGTTTGTTGTATGGGAGCCCCACTTAAATATTTATATTCTTCTGTTTTTAGTATTTGTTGTTATAGCGGCAACATAAATACATCACCTGTGAAAATTTCAACTGTCTAGCTATCACGGTTCATGAGATGCAGCCTGGTGACAGACAGACAGACGGACCGCGGAGTCTTAGTAATTGGTCCCGTTTTTACCCATTGGGTACGGAACCCTAAAAAGGAACAAACATACATACATACATAGACTGATAAACACATTACCCTCCTTCGGCAGTCGGGTAAAAATACCTACTGCGCTGGTTCTTGCAGCCAATTCAAAGACACAAAGCTTGTGAGTATTATATGAGATTTGCTACTGCGCAGCCATTGTAGCCAACTTCAGGGCAGCCAAGAAGTTTGGCGAGAACGATAGCTACGGGCAGTTCTGAAAATAAATCGGGTCTTTTTAACTTTAAGTTGTTTCTGCTTGTTTTTCTACATATCTTGCATTCAACAAGCAATGACATGGGTACGTGTAAATGTGTTTTAAACCAATTATGTGCATTTAATACATGAGAAGGCGCTTCTAGTAATCTTAAGTACCTACTTATGATATTTATATATTGTGTAACTCTCTGTGGAGCTGCATCCATACTGATTATACTATAATTGCGAAAGTAGCTCTGTTTGTCTGTCTGTTTGTTAATTTTCGCACTACCAAACCGCTAAACTAATTTGGATGAATGTTTTTTTAGGATTCCGTACCCAAAGTGTGCAAAACGGGAACCTATTACTAAGACTCCGTCTGTCTGCCTGTCACCAGGCTGTATCTCATGAATCGTGATAGCTAAACAGTTGAGATTTTCACAGTTGATGTATTTCTGTTGCCGCTATAACAGCAAATAGTAAAAACAGAATAAAATAAATATGTTAGTGGGGCTCCCATACAACAAACATGTTTTTTTGCCGTTTTTTGGGGTTATGGTACCCTTCGTGCGCGAGTCCGATTCGCACTTGGCCGGTTTTTTTTAATTATTAATAGGCGTTTGCAGACTATCTCACCTGATGGTAAGCGATGTGGTCGACGGTGAAGCACGCTTGACTAGATGTAACCTATTCCTGGCAAAAGAATATAGGATATTTTTTTGTCCCGGGATTAAGTTTCCTTGGGATAATTGCCGACTATCACACGGGTGAAGCCGCTGGCAGAAGCTAGTTTTAATATAATTAATTCTTTGCACATAGTATTAAATATTGATAAAGGAAACGCTGGATACAGACGTGGAATTATTATTAAGACGCTTGGAGAGGCTTGTGTCCAGCAGTTGTTCATTATCATACGATCATCCTTGCCTGAACCAAAGATAATATAATACTACAGTACAGATACCCAATCCCATACAAAGAAATGTCACCTCCTTAAGTCGGGCTATTGGTCGGGCTATTTTTTCTTTCTCCATATTTTTAACAGGCGGCAGCACCAGTGACTCTTTAATAGCCCGAGACTGTGGTTTTCTAACGCCATCTAGTAGTTTGCCTAGATACTAAAACATATGGCAATTTGAGCGAGGACTCGTATCATGTAGGTACTCAGACCAGAGACGTTATTTGCCAGTTGTCTTGTCCTTGAACGCTTACTTCATATTCGTAATAATAACATTAGGTATGTTCGGTTCGGGACAGACTCCGCTCAGACCGCGGTAACTTCTTAAATCTAAGTGGTCGCATTGTGTAGCGAATTTCACAATATTCACGAATATTCCAAATCAATCAAAACTATAGAATTCGTTGTCTATGGCAAAAAAAAGAGAAATGCTCGTAGAATTAAATGTAGGTAGGTAGCTTGCTTCCGCGGCAACAGAATGACACGAAGTAGGTACCTACTTCATGTCATTTTATTATTCACTATAAGGGTTATCCTTTTTTACCCGGCTGCAAGGAAAGGGTTATGTTTTTCGCGCGTATCTTGTATGTAAGTATGTATCTGTATGTAATATTCTTTATTACCTCGTATCTTTCAAACCACTTGACGGATTTTTATAATTAAGACATCGTTAGGTAGGTCTTGGCCACCCAAATATTCTTAAACAAGTCCCATTAAAAAAAAATGGCGGATTTTGGGCTCCATATTGTAGAGGTTGTAATTTTTTTTACTTCGTAACTCGTCGAGTGGGGTATCAAAATGAAGGGCTTTTAGTGGTGATTACAAAAATACATACCTACCACGTATATGTTTAAAACAATTTATAAAAATAAAAAAAAACTTAAAAGTTGTAAATAAAAAAAGCTAATTTAAAAATCAAAAAGGAAGCGAACTAAAAAGCTGTAAACAAGTAAAAATCGTGCTGTGCCGTCGGAGGATCAGGCAGTTCGCGAATATGTATCCTCCGACTGCACAGCTAGTTATTTTCTTGTTTACAGCTTTTTAGTTCGCTTTTTAAGCAGTCGGGTGTTTGATTTTTAAATTAGCTTTTTTATTTTAGGTTGGTACTTAGATATATAAAGAACAAGATGTTTTTACAAAATGATTACTTTTAATACTTTAGTTAGGTACGCAGCATGGCAGTACCTACCCTACCCCTCACCTCACCCCCGCTGTCACATGAAATTGCTAGCGCGTAGTGGCTCCCGAAGTGTTTCGAGCCGTTATTAAGTTTGAATCAAACTGTACCTACTATGCGACGCGTAAACTCGGACGGCAAGCGGCACACGCGTCGCGTTATCTTTTATTTTATTACCCGTGCGATTTGAGTAGGCCCTAGCGCGATACGAGTCCTGTTCCAGCGAGGTATCTAGTTAATTCGACGTGTAAACAAGCTTCACAAAAAAGTGATTTTAAATAATAGACCAAAACTTTAATATTTGAAATTACGCCTATAATAAATATTATCTTTTAAATTACGCCTATAATAAATAATATATCCTACAAAATGAATCTTACGATGGATATATAGTTTAGGACAAATTGTGAAACACGCCATCTATTGCAAAGAACTCAAAACAAAACGAAAAGTCGATAGCTACTTTCAACTAATTTAACATACAAAGTCTTCACTTATCTTTTTTGTTCAAAAAACCTGATTAATGAGTGTAAATGGATAAATTAACATTAAAGAAGCAAGTTTTGATTTTTATTACTAAACTTATTTCAGCCTGAATCTGCTGTTAATCATTTTTAATTGATTGTTACTTTCACATTTGCTACCTATGCTGCCATCTATGATCTTTTTTTAATACTAATTATAATTTGTTTGAGTTGATACCCCATGCCTGAACCCTGATACAGGCAAATCCATTTTTATTTTGTGGTGTTAAATCATCCAATGACTTCTCCCGCTCTGGGTGAAGCGGGAGGGCGTGTCAGACTTTTACTGACTAAAATCCACCCGTGTTCCTTCAGTTGCTTGTGCCAGGGCCGCAGTAACTCTTTTTTAAGTTTATCCGCGACCCACAGACATATCCGTAGCTTGTAGATCACCGTTCACCGTCCACTTCAAAAGGAGGCAGTTCTCAATTTGACTGTATGTTTTTGTATGTTTGTTACGCGATTACTCCGCCAATTATGAACAGATTTTTTATTTATTTGAAAACTGGTGCTTTTTTTCTGTACGCTCGAGCTTGACCGTTATCTCACCTGACGACCATCTCTCTCTTCTCATGCCATCATCATTTCAGCCGAAAGACTTCCACGGCTGGACTTAGGCTTCCCCCAAGCGTCGCCACACTGATCGGTCCTGTGCGTTTCACATCCACCGGACTCCCGCAGCCTTAACCAGGTCGTCGCTCCACCTAGAGGGAGGCCTCCAACGCTGCGCCTTCTGGTACGCGGTAGCCATTCCAGAATTTTTCGCCTCCAACTTCCCACTACCACCACCACCAGTTTAGGCATCTGCGCGGTTTCCTCCCCGAAAATACGCGACGCCTAGTGCGGGACGACATTCCTTAGCTTATATGTCAACCAAAGGGTTTAATAAAAACAATAATATTGCTAGCACAACCTATCAACTATACATTACATTATAATAAACGGACACACACAATGAATGTTAATATAAACATTTATATACCCTATCACAAATTCGTGGGCTATCTCAAACAAGTAGAATGAATCAGTAGGTATTGTGTTTTGTAAATATCACTGTTTGTAGTTCGAATAGCATAATATATTTTTTTAACGTTCCCACCGCTGCTGCTGGGCCTTCTTCACAAGAGAGTCTAAAATGTCTTTCGTTAGTGTTTACGGGTATAGTTCTCGCAAAACTTCTTGGCCGCCCTGAAGTTGGCTTTCCGATGCGCAAGGCACGGATCGGTGCTGTTTTTGTATGAGTTTTATTACTGCGCTGCCATTGTAGCCAACTTCAGGGCGGCCAAGAAGTTTGGCGAGAACTATAACTACTTAAAAGCCCGAAAATATGATAACTAGTCTCATCAAATGTCCCAACTGCTTTGCCATCCTTTGATATTAGGCTTACCAGGCGTCTACTACGCCTGGACAGGAATGGCCTGCGCCTGGTGACGGGGACCATCAAGGGACACTGCTCACTTAATAAACACTTCCACACAAAAGGCGTAACGGACAGTCCTCTGTGCATGGAGGCTGAGGACACCCAGATAAGAACACAAACCCTCGGATCACCCAGATCTTACACAGATGTTCTGAGAAAACCAGGACCTCTAATAACTTCTGGAAAGAGGTGGGCTGGTTGGAATAACCACCTAACGGTCGCCATGGCCCACGCACAATAGTCCACCAGAAGGACTAAGTGCGGAAACCAAAGCCCTCTAACAAAGAACATGTCCCAATTGCAGTGAATCTGGAGACACCGTAACATAATATCTCGGACGACAATGATGAAGCTGGTGAACTCTCTTGTGTTTAATTAGAATGTAATTTTTTTTTACCAGAAGAAAATTACTTCCTATTTAAAAGATTGGAAAGATGGAGGAGTAACGAAACGAATTCCCCGTAAAATATGACTAATAGACGAATAGCACGGTGATACGATGCGTCATATAAAAATATGCTAATCATAACTTCGCTATTTCCGTGTTTAAGTTTCCGTTTTGCTAATAGGTAACACCTGCACGTAACAAACGATGTATTTATTATATACTTTATTGCACACCATAAGTTACATTTATAAAGGAAGCTTAAAACAAATACAATGGGCGGCCTTATCGCTTTCCGCGATCTCTTCCAGACAACCAGGGTATGGACAGTAATTGACACGAAGTGGGGCTGTTATTGGTGTGACAATACCAGTGTTAAAACAATTAATATATTATAACAGATATGCAGATATATACATATGCTATTTAATATATACATAAATACATACATACTAAAATAAAAAGACAATAAACGAAATGGTGACAGTCAATTCATAATCACAGCGACAGATAATGCTCCCTCACGAGTCTTTTGAACACAGGCAACGATTGGGCGCGTTTGATTGGGTCTGGCAACGCATTCCACAGACGAGTAGCCTGGACAGTAAAGGATTTATCCAGAAAACTCGTGGAATGCATTGGCATTTGAAGTCGTAAGTTATCTGATGACCTAAGAACTTTTTTGTGAGAATCGCAGAGAAAATTAAAATGTTTCTTAAGATAAAGAGCGGTAGAAGGAGTGAAGAGCACATTATATAAAAGCGAAAGAATATGAGTATGAATTCGCGAAGGCGAATTGGCAACCACTTGAACTGCCTACAGTACAAATATTTTCTTAATGTCTCTTGGCAAACTTCGTGTTTTGTGCCCTCAAGTTGGCGACAGTTGTCTTAACAAAATCTTTTCTCAATCTGCCTAAGCTTTTTCCAAACTATGTTTGGGTCGGCTTCCAGTCTAACCGGATTCAGCTGAGTACCATGTTTTACATGGAGCGACTGCCTATCTGACCTCCACAACCCAGTAACTCAGTAAAACTGAATCGTGTTACCAGTCCTGCCAAGGGATATCTCTTGATTCATCATCATCAACCTTTCAATGATCCCACTGCTGGGGCACAGGCCTCCTCTCTGTGAGAGAAAATGGGCCTTAATCCACCACGCGGGCCCAGTGCGTGTTGGTGGATGACACATGTCTTCGAATTTTTGGTTCTAGGACATGCCGGTTTCCTCACGATTTTTTCCTTTACCGTTTTTAGAGCAGTGATGATAAAATCATTTACACAAAGTAATGCGCCTCCCTGAGTTCGAACCCACGACCTACAACTTCTAATGCGCGGCCTCAACAACGGGGCCACCACAGCTCTTGACTGGTGTCATATTTTAGCGTTCCTGACTACCGTAATAACGAGTGTCAAACATATTCAAATGACAGCCGGGAGGCGTTCGGCGGTAGCGACCTCTCGCGTCCGGCCCTTCCAGGCCTTGGTACGGAATGAGAGGGCATGGGAAGCTGTCTTCTCCTTCTGCGAAGCAGTAATGCTCGCAAAGGAGGAGGCGGAATGCGTGAGGGAGACGCAACGGAGACACCCTCGCGCCCTTAGCCACCGCAGGAAACGCCCCGGGTATCGAGAGTCGCAAGCCGATTCCCGATACCCGGAGCCACCGTAGGCGCAGGCTTGCGGACGGCTAGTAATGGGTAGCTCGCCGTCCGATAAGGACCAGGCCCGAGTTAACGGCTCGTAGTGTTCCACGCGTGCCCCAATCAGATGTCAGCAAAAGTGACGGGGTCCGCTAATGCCGATGCCTATCTGGGTCACGGATAAATTTGAAAGAGAACTACCGCGTCCCTGGCACAAGCAACTGAAGGAACAAGGGTGGGTTTTAGTCAGTACAAGTCTGACATGCCCTCCCGCTTCACCCAGAGCGGGAGAAGTCATTGAATGATTTCCCACCCAAAAAAAGAAAGCCGGGACTAACGACAGCGCACTTGCCGAGACACGGAGGAATCTCGGTATATTTCATGGTTCCTTATCCTAGGACTGACCTTGGCAGGACCCGTCTTAACCTTGAAGATCGACCCTTGCAGCTGTTATTATTAAACCACGAAGTCCTCCAAGTCTTGATCTTTTAATAAAATATTTTTCTTACCTTTCAGATATCTCCGAAGAGAACCGCGGCCTTCTGTCTTCAAGCCAAGCGTCTTCGGGCACCGACTTCCAATCAACTGAGACTTTAACTGACTCCGTACCGAAGACTGGATACGATTTTCTTGATAACTGGTAATTTTAGTTGGTTTAAGGAACTGCGTGATGACTTGTGTTAGGTGTATTTCAACGAAGTGAGGAGTCATCTCTTGTGAAGTTTTTTTTAGTCCGTAGCTGGGACTTGGGACATAATAATATAATAAGGCTCTTTATTCTGAATTGTTTGTTTTGTATTTTTTACAGTGTGTCCCTTAAATTCAGTGTGCCTTTTGGAAAAGGTCTCCTATAAGCTCTTACCACTGATTTCTGCTACGACCCACTCTCCTCTCCTCTAGTTGGGACCCGCTGTATGTGTCAGCTCGTCCTCCCATCTTCTTACCTGCTTTCCCTTGCTGCGTTTGCTGTCCCTTGGGTACCAATCAGTCTTCATCTTACCCCATTTCTCCATACTTGATTTCATCATATGGTCAGTCCATCTCAATTTTTGTTGGTCAATTCTGGTCAAGATGTCCGGTAGTTTAGTTTTAGTTCACAGTTGTTCGTTTCTTAGATGATCTGCCTTACGTATGTTTGTCATGCTTCGTTCCATGTCTCTTTGGTAGTATTGCAATTTGTTTCTGTTGTTTTTTGAGTGCCCATGTTTCGCATTAGTATGTAATACAGGGGTGCCCCGTATGCAGGTGCTGAAGAAATTCTTTTCATTGCTATTCCTAAGTCTAGATTTCATGCTCTCTTTTAGTTACCAGTACTTTCTCCAACCACTTGCTATCCTTGTGTTTATTTCTTTGCTGGTTTGATCTTTTGGTGATATTATTTGGCCCAGATATGTGTATTCATGACTTGGGACATAAGTCTCTTTAAAAACTAGATAGGTATTGTCTGGTTGGCAGGCTTATTACGCATATTGCAAGAGCAAAACGATAGCGATAATTGCGCAATTAAATACAGAAGTTTTAGATATTTCGGCGGTTGTTTTTTTTTTAAGTGCCTTTGGCAATCAGCGAGCGATTATCAAACGTTAGTGTATGGACCTACCATACCTAAAGTGTAGGTAATTCCGATTTTTGTGACATAAAGCGTCTGATCGCGCGATGATTGCTGATTGCTGTTCTTTGCATAATAAGCCTGCGGGTTGCATTGGTCGTTAGTGATCTCCTGATCAGTATAAAATAATTATTATGTTAACTGCCGTAAACCAAACGAAAGACTATCTGGGCAAAATTGCAGGAAAGACCAGCCAGATACCGCACAAAACTATCTGTCTGATGGTGCTGTTGTTTTGCTACCCTGTTCTATTCCACTTCTTCTTTCTAGTCCTAGATAAATCGGTCTAGTCTAGATCTTTCAGCTATCCCGATACTTCTGTTACCATTTTACACGTTACTCTCAAAAGGCTTTGGAAAGGTCTCTCAAAAACTTAAAGATTAAACCGACGCAGTCATATCATTTGCAGTCTGATGTCTGATCAGGTTCCTGCTGTAATATATGCAGGGTTGAATAAGCCATGGTGACAGCTAAAAGTTGCACTACACAAGGTTCAAAATCGCCTGCCACTTCACTTTTCGTCTGCTTTGGGAGTGTATTTTAACTAAAACTTCCCAGTAGCATTTGCATATTGATACTACAGTTACTAATTCCATAATTGCTCAGCCAACTCATTATGGACTTAACCTCCTTTTAAAAGCCAAATTAGCAGATGACTCCTACACATTTGTACCCGTAAGTAACACTATACGACAAGAAGCGAGCTGTTTTCAAGCTTGTAACGCTGGACTGAGAGTTGAAAATCCAATAGCGTGCTCTTATTTAGGTGTCGTTTAGTCCAAGACTAAGAGAACGAGCTATTGGATATTCAACCCTCGGTGCTGAACCGAGAGTTGAAAATTCTTATTTGAATGTCGCTGACATACGTTGAAGTATACCTAATATTAGTCATTCTATGTTATAACAATTTTGTAAGTCATTTTCTAAGAACTATTTCAAGTAGAATGTTGTGTTGTGTATATGAGTCAAAATGTCTTAGAAGATTTTGTTTGTACTCTGATTAGAACAAGGGATTATAAGTACAGTCATCCTCTGAACATGAACAAACTATCTCTGCATACTCTTTTGAATTTTTATTACCCGACTGTAGGGAAAGGTTTATGTTTTTCGCGCGTATCTTGTATGTATGAATTATTCTTTATTACCTCACATCTTGCAAACCGCTAGACGGATTAATATAATTAAGACATCGTTTGATACGTCTTCACCGCCCAAGTGTTCTTAGTGACGTTAAAAAAAACAAAATGGCGGCTTTTGGGCGCCATATTGTGGGGTACCAAT
The DNA here is from genome assembly GCA_964057195.1 of Orthosia cruda. Classification (NCBI taxonomy): domain Eukaryota; kingdom Metazoa; phylum Arthropoda; class Insecta; order Lepidoptera; family Noctuidae; genus Orthosia; species Orthosia cruda. Next base: position 4,250,119 of record OZ059852.1, on the reverse strand, counting down.
TTTTTTTTTCTGCCAAACCCATCGAGTGGGGTATCAAAATGAAGGGTTTTAAGAGGTGATTATGTTTAAAAGATATTCGAAAAAATAAATTATAACTAAAAAGTTAATTTAAAAATCAAAAACCCGATTGCTTAAGAAGCGAACTAAAAAGATGTAAACAAGTAGAAAATCATGCTGTTCAGTCGGAGGATCAAGTGGTCAGCCCGCTTACACATATGTATCCTCCACTGAGACCAGTGCGAGGATAAATGAATAAATAAATTCATTATTCATAGTTACATACAAACAAAGTGTCAGGATGAATATTTTTCTCCTTAACTACCAAAATTTTTTTCAACTGTACTTGAAATTGTTAAGTTTAATTTAAAGCAAGACTTTTGTATCTCAATATCATTAATTATTGCTATACTAAGTAAATAAGATTTATTAAAAAATAATAGACCGTATTTGTAAAACTCGAAATCATAATAGTCTGGCAGTTGTAAATTCCATCTCTTTCTAGTAGTATCTACGAGACAGAGACATATAACTAAAATAATTCTAGAAATGAAACAGTCTGACACAGTTCTAAATTCTGTCTCTTTCTTGTTGTACTTGTTAGAATGAGATAGCAATATTTTAGTTGATACACAGCAGCACCCTTATTGTGTAACTGTTCTGACAGCACGAAGCACGCACGTTCCTTTTCATTTTGACATATCAACAGTATTCATTGCGTGTTTTTGAACATATGAAGCAATAAATGCAAGCAAGACTTACGTCTGCCATTGTTTGAACTTACGCAATTAAGGTTCAGTAATGCAGTTTTAAGGGTGACCTAGTCGGCGGTACGTACTATTTTGTGGGGGTGTTAAAATGCAAGCTATCTCATCCGACAACACGTACGAAAGGGATAGACGATGTGATGAGCAGTAAGAAGCTAGTACGCGTACGAATACACACTTTTTCAAATTGTAGCGAAATGTATGATGATTTTAGAACAAAAACGAGCGCGCGAAATTTTTTTTAACAGGCCTTTGGGGCTATGGATATTATGAAAAGGTACTGAATATATCTGTTCAAAATAAAATTTTAAAATTAGTGTTGAAATATGGCACTTTCGACGGTCATAGCTTTCTAGTATATGTATTTTTTACTATTTTGTTTCCATAAAGGGCTAGATAATGATGAGACAAATTGATTTAGTTTTTATTTTGAACGTACATCGTCAAACAGTAGAGTAATCGCCATACTACGTTTGTATGGATTAATATCCGACTAGGGCACCCTTAAGGCCTATTTAACAAAACATTTTAGTATTATTACTTGCCAAATAGCTGTGTTCCTTATTTCTGTGGGAATCTCATTGTAATAGACTGTTCTAGGTTATATTAATATTGATTGGAATACTCGTAATATTATTAATTTAGTATTTACATAGAAGGATGACGTAGCCCATTCTTTTATTCTAGTTTCGGATTTACTTTATTCCATCCACATTCCGCCAGAATTTTTTAAAATTCATGTAATGGAGGGCGATCCTATTGCAATCAACAGGGCACAAATCCGCAGGATTATTACGTATCTTGTAAGAGCAAAGCGATAGCGGTTTTTGCGCAAAAATTGCTATTCAATTGCGAATCAGCAGGCTTGTTACGTAACCAATCATCGCGAACGCCTTTTGTCATAAATGTCGGAATTACCTATAGTGTAGTTATGGGAGGTCCTACACAACCGTTTGCTGTCTAACAAAACCAAATATTTCGAAAAAGTCCTCCAAAATCTCTAAAACTCTTTATTGAAGAGCAATTATTGCATTTTGGCAAAAATCGCTATCGTTTTGCTTTTACAGAATACGTAATAAGCATGCAGTATTATGTATCAACGATAGCCATACCATAGCAATGTGCTGCCTCTATGGAACAATTAGTTGACTAAAATGTGCATTTGATCGCGATTATTTCGTCATGTATGGTATTTGACAGCACCGCGACAGTCATTGGCGAGCAATTCTGGCTGTCAATTTGCGATTATTTATACCCTTGTTGTTGGTTGATTGCCAATCGCACCCAAATTGCCACAGATAGAGAAGTTTTTGGCGGATTTTTTTCGAAATAAGTACATTTGACAAACAGCAAGCGATTCTTTTTTTCCTACTCCTCCGTTATTCTTTTTTGATTAATTTCGTTGCGGAATCCAAGATAGTTAAATTCATTCTCCGGGATTTCGTCGAGATCATTTCCTCGGCGCTTTTCTGGTGGTCGCCACTGTTGATTCTGGCTTTCAGGAGTTGCAGTGGTTTGGGAATAGTGCGATGGGCTAGTCCCAAAAAAAAATCAGTCAGCGATTAGGGTAATCCCGATTTTTATGACATAAAGCGTTTCATCGCGCGATGACTGCGCAATTGTTGCTGATTGCTGTTTCATACGTAATAAGCAGATACGAAACCGAACTGTCACTGAGAAATCCGAACTATATAACTGGCGAAATGTCTGTGTATCATAGGTACGCCCCTGCTGAATCCTTAGGCGAATACAGCCGTGATGCTATGTATAACAGTTTTCTATAGAAAAAAATAAGTAGTTTCAATCTTGTGTTTGATTTCCTCTTAATTTTAGGCAAGTAAGTATAGTTGTCGGCACGTAACTTGGCAAGGTCTTGGCGTAGAGGGGATAGGTCCGCCCATAGTGCTTGAACTGACCAACCACCATACAGAGCGAACGGAAAGTGGACGTGACGCGATTGGTCGGTCGATCCTTGTGTTAAATGACTAACCAATCGCGCGCTCGAAACGTGCTAACTGTCCCCGCGTTCCGCTTGGTAACCAAAGAGACCTGACCTTGTGCGAATCTAACGATTCTTGCCAAGTTGCGTGCCTACAACTATACTTATACTTCGAATATAAAATTGTCGATAGCTTTTAAAACGTATATTCTATGCAATGTGAATTTGAAATGAATTTGTTTTAAAATTATAAAAAAGTCTGAATTATTTTTATTGGTATGTTATGAAGTAAAATTGAATTGATGTTATGGAGTGTGTAAATCGAAATTATTATAGCAATATGTGCTAAAATCTCGTGTTTTCTGAAAGGTCTGATTAATAGGTTTTTAAAATGAATAGACTTTCGGAAAACAAGGATAAGGGCCGTCGCAGGACTGACGAACAAATATCAACCTTGCTTCTCTCCTTGCTACAGAAATCAGCAATGTGGACACAGGTACATTGTTTAATTTTCGACTTTATATCAATCGATGCAATGTTGATATTACTTTGGCCGGAATGCGTTTGGTCTAAGACTATATTCTCTCAGGCTTACGCTGCATTTACTTTTTATATAATTTATTTAGTGTTGTATGTAAGATAAATTTGTAATCTATGTACTCAAATACAAGTATTATTCATGACATGTTTGTTTTATTTACCCCTGTTACACACATACAGGAGGGGGAGGCCTTTGCCCACCAGTGGGATAGTATAGACTAAAATAAAAATTAAGCATAAAATAGCCGATAGCGAAGCGTTTTTTTTCAATCGGTTCACTTTTCTGTGACTAGATTCAAACGATACCAGACATCACATAAATATATAGGTACTAGCTGACCCGACAAACTTTGTTTTGCCATAAAAACACAGTTCAAACATTCATCTATCTTACCCTATCGTGAACCTAAACCATCCAGTGCGCCACAGAAACGCGTACAAAAAAAAATCATTCATTCGGTCCAGCCGTTTAGGAGGAGTTCAGTGACATACACACGTACAGTAGAATCTATACCAATATTATAAAGAGGACAGATTTTTTTGTTTGTTTGTACCGAATAGGCTCCAAAACTACTGGACCGATTTCAAAAATACTTTCACCGTTGGGAAGCTTCTCTATCCCCGGGTGACATAGGCTACTTTTTATCCCTGTATTCCCACGGGAACGGGCACTAACTACGCGGGTGAAACCGCGAGGCGTCCTCTAGTTAAATATGTAAAGAATATGTATATCACTAATATTATAAAGGCGAAGGCTTGTGAGTGTGTGTGTTTGTTATTTCTTCACGCTCAAACAGCTGGAAGGATCTGGATGAAATTTGGCACGGAGATAGATTATAGTCAGGAATAGCACAGGATAGTTTTTATCGGGAATATGTTTCCTCGGGATAATTTTCGACATTATTATCGAACGCGAGACGCGCAGGGATCGAATGCGAGACGCGCTAACTGTGCGACTGCGAGACGCGCGAAGCGAGAGCGACGGTTGTGTTTATTTTACAAATTCAAAACAATTTATTCGCTATTTGTTCAGTGCACGTAATTTGAAGTCTCCGCTTCGGTTCACATTCTCCACGTTTTCGGTTCGGTTCGCAGTTATCTTTGACAATAGCTTATGGGGGTACTGGTACACTTCTGCTTAACCCTTTAGCGAATACAAGCATTATGGTTTATTGCCGTCTCTATGAGATTTAACTTGATCAGTTTTTGGGATACTGAGGGTAGGTTAGATATTTTCGAATTCATCATTATCTTCCTGCCCTTTACCTTGTTACTTGGAGTAGGCACCACACGTTTTTTCTTCAATTCTTCCGTCAACGGTCACGCTATCATTTACTAGAGTAGGAAAGACTTGGGTACAAAAATAAAATTTCCAAAATATATTTATGAAAAGCTCTTTATTGAATTAAAACACTTCTAAACATAAAATAAACAAAAATTGTAACAATTTTGACAGCAAACTCTGTTTACTTTTATTAAAATTAATCAACCACGCTTGGAGCCCAATTTTTACGTATATATAATATTCAATTTATAAACTTATATTAATAATAATACAGGGTGTAACAAATAGGTGTTGTCGTCAGCTGACCAAAATGTGTAAGGGACATACTGTTGAAAAAACATGTACGGAACCATGAAGCCTGCAGGCTCACACGCTCTGCCCGTACGGTGGAGCCGGAGTCCGGCTTCTAATGATAATTTGGACGCACGGTTGGCGCAGTGGTTGAGCAATTGACTGCTGCACTGCGTGTCCCGGGTTCGGTTCCCGCACGGAACAAATATTTGTATGACCTACTCCGTTTTTAGGGTTCCGTACCCAAAGGGTAAAAACGGGACCCTATTACTGAGACTCCGCGGTCCGTCTGTCTGTCTGTCTGTCACCAGGCTGTATCTAATGAACCGTGATAGCTAGACAGTTGAAATTTTCACAGATGATGTCTGTCTGTCTGTCTGTCACCAGGCTGTATCTAATGAACCGTGATAGCTAGACAGTTGAAATTTTCACAGATGATGTATGTCTGTTGCCGCTATTACAACAAATACTAAAAACAGGATAAAATTAATATTTAAGGGGGGCTCCCATACAAAAAACGCGATTTTTTTTGCCGTTTTTTTGCAATAATGGTACGGAACCCTTCGTGCGCGAGTCCGACTCGCACTTGGCCGGTTTTTTTGACACGGGAAGTACATACAATCGCGTCATCTAGTTAGATTTATATCTGTGGATCACACCTTTCTGTTACACCCTGAAATATAAAACCGAGGGAACTTCAGTTATATTCACTGAGTATATATTATTGCCTTTATGGCTATAGAATTTATTCAGATCTTAGTAACAAGAGATAATCATGCCCTTTTCAACTTTAGCCGCTTCATCCTTCCCCTGCAGCATCTCGATCAATTGCAAACCAAACCAATAGGCTGTGCCGGGGCCCTGGAAATATAGGAAAATATTAATTAGTAGAAAATCTGCATTATTTCCATCACCATTGATTTATGTACAGAACAACTATTTTCATTAAATGATTTATGTACAGTACTACTATTTTCATTAAATGATGTATGTACAATCGGCCAAAGCTATATCTGATCACCGTAAGGACTATTTTAGCTTGCAGGGCTCGTCCGCTAAATTAACGCCGACATACTCATCAACCAATAGTATCGCAGCATCGGGTGACTGTTTCTCTAGTACCTGTCAGCACCTTGTTTTTGTAATTAAAAAAAGACGGCAACAAAATCAAACAAGTCATTTGGCTATGGTCGACGCAAAAAGAGGGGACGCAGCTTTGGTCATCTTGTGCACGGGATTTTGTTTACAAAGTGATCAGATGTAGCTTTGGCCCATAGTACATACCGTACAAACATTTTCATTAAATTATTTATGTACAGTACAACTATTTTCATTAAATGATTTATGTACAGTACAATATTTTCATTAAATGATTTATGTACAGTACAACTATTTTCATTAAATTATTTATGTTCAGTACAACTATTTTCATTAAATGATTTATGTACAGTACAACGATTTTTTTAATGTCCCTCGGCAATCATCGCATTTCCGAATACACACGAATGCTAATTTCCATGTTCATCAATTATTAGATGTATCGTGTATAATAATTTGAATTCAGAACTAAGTACTTTATTGTAGTTTTGTTTTGATTTCTGTGTGAAATATATAGAGCTGTAAAATAGCAGCTTTCCTCCTATTTTTAAAATAAATTACATTATGTTAAAAGAGTATTAACAACTCTATATATATACTTTCAAGTTTATTGAGAGTGTCCGCGTCCGGTCTGCGCCAAGTGCAAAGGGCAAAGTGGCATAGTTTCTTGTTTCTACTTTGCTCTAATAGTACAGTAACTTGTTAGTTTTACCTAGAAGGTTTTTTGAGAGGTTTAAAATTGGTTTAACCTAGTTTTTGACCACTAAATCGTTGTATTATATCGATACCTCTGGGCTCAAAGGGCGTAAAGCGCAAAACAAACATGGGTTATTTTATGCTTTGCTCAAAGTGCGTAAAGCACAAAAAACATGGGTTATTTTATGCTTTGCTCAAAGGGCGTAAAGCACAAAAAACATGGGTTATTTTATGCTTTGCTCAAAGGGCGTAAAGCATAAAAAACATGGGTTATTTTATGCTTTGCTCAAAGGGCGTAAAGCACAAAAAACATGGGTTATTTTATGCTTTGCTCAAAGGGCGTAAAGCACAAAACAAACATGGGTTATTTTATGCTTTGCTCAAAGGGCATAAAGCACAAAACAACATGGGGTATTTTGTGCTATACGCCCTTTGAGCCCAGAGGTATTATCGATATCTACAAATAAGAGTTGTTGCTGCACATTCTTCACATCTGCTGATGCTGATATTTTATCAGTGACGTCAGCAGATGCTGATTTTAATTATTTTAACAAAAAATACAACCGACTTCCATAGAAAAACAAAAAAGTGGAAAATAACTTCAATTTCGGAAGTCGGTGTTCTTGTTTTATTTTCTTCGTTTTTTGACACCGACTTCCGAAATTGAAGTTATTTTACACTTTTTTGTTTTTCTATGGAAGTCGGTTGTATTTTTTGTAAAAAGTATTTTTTTATTTTTCACTTTTTAGTTGTGCTACATAATTTATATAGGCTAGGTACCAATACTGCTCAAAGTGAAACCAGAATAGATTTACCCAATAACATGAAACTTAAACAAAACCGGTCGTATAAGGGTACACCAAGGTGAACTGTTTACACCTGCGTACCCCTTTAGAGCGTACTAGTGTGATGTTATGTTATGAAATGGTGTAAACAATAAACATAAATGCGATTGCAGCTATCCCGAGTGATTTGCCGTCATTTATTGAAGAGTTCTGATGTGTATCTCCGAAGTTCTTTATCAGATCTTGATGAAAATTAAATGGGACCACATGGCAAACACCAGCTTTCAAATAAAAAAAGAATCATCAAAATCGGTTCACCCAGTAACAAGTTCTGAGGTAACACACATAAAAAAAATACAGTCGAATTGAGAACCTCCTCCTTTTTTTGAAGTCGGTTAAAAAGAAAATCTCTTTTTAGTTTTGGTTCCTTATATTACCTTGCCCTTGCCTTGACGGCCCAGTGCCTAATACCTCGCCTTATAGTATGAGGTTATCAGTTCAAATCCGGGCTAGTACCAATGTTACCTTTTCCAATTCATATCTACTTTAGTTTATCTTGGACATTTTTATATAGTTAATGTTAGTCTGAAATAGCGGGTACCCAGAGGCGGCTTAATTTTTGACGATGGCGATGGCGGGTTTGAGGATGTCACACGAAAAGAAGAAAACCATGAAAATATGCTTTAAGGATAAACAATTCGTCAGATCATGATTAAATTTAAATGGGAACACGTGCTGATGATACCGACATAGCCCGAAGAATTGCCAAACTTAAGTGGCAGTGGACAGGGCACATTGCTCGCAGAACGGATGGCCGATGGGGCAGAAAGGTTCTGAAGTGGCGACCGCGAACCGGAACACGTCGCGTTGGAAGACCACCCACCAGGTGGACCGCTGAACCTGATGAAGGTTGAGGGAATCCGGTGGATGCGAGACGCACGGTATCGGTCAATTAGGCGACGCTTGAGGGAGGCCTATGTCCAGCAGTGGACGTCTTTCGGCTGAAATGATGATGATTTTGATAACTCACCCTGCTAGTAACCACATGGCCATCTACAACCACTCTAGATCCCTCCACATAGGTGTACTGATCCGAGGGTATCTTGTCTTTGGTTGTCGGGTATGACGTCACTTTCCTGTTCTGTGCTACGCCATGGGCTACGAAGACTGTTGGGGCTGTAAAGGACAGAAAAAATAATTTGAAAATACTTCAGTGAAAGTTTTCACATGAATTTCAACTTTATTCTAATGCGGATAATGTTGATATTTGTACAAGAAAGTGTGACCAAGCGTTTAAACGAATATGAACTTTAGTAAATTATACAAATAAGGTCTATATTTGTATGGATATAAACTTTAGTTGAATGTAAATATTCATATTCGCACAACATACGCTAACTTAGCAAAGTTACTTGGCGTTCAGTAATTAGTTAATATTTCATAAACGCGTGGACATTTTTACATGATTTAAACAGATACAAGTAAAATTCAAAATTTAAAAAACCCCCGACACATTTTTATTTCATGCTACATATTTTATTAGTACATATTAGACACGCTTCGATCGGCAATCTATTGAATGCGTAATTATAACACGATATCTTGCGAAAACACCCCGATTCAAACAGTAAAGCGTCCATCACTTTTGAACGGCTGAACCGATTTTATTCAAACATAGCTAAGAACACTCTCGATTAAGTCACTTTTTAAACAAAAAACTAAATCAAAATCGGTTCACCCGTTTGGACGCTATGATGCCACAGACAGACAGATACACAGCAACACACGTCAAACTTATAACACCCCTCTTTTTCCGGCGGGGGTTAAAAATGCTACGCTCTACGCTTTTATTTGTGACTAAAATTATTAAAATAACTCATTAAACAAAAAAACATGTTTCAGTTTAAGGTACAAGTTGGATCAATGACTTTTATTTTTTTGTTATCTGGCAGAGACCTTAATACAGACACGGGCACCCAACACGAAAAAAGAAAATTTGGTTCAAATAAATTGCTCTAGATGGCGTGATAAGCTTCGATGCGTTACAGAATGCGTGAGTTTTGTAAAATATTAAAATTTTCTAGAGAAAATCATAAAATAAAAATATATGTTCTTGTTTACTCTCCTAAGCACAAAATTAAGGAATATTGGGGTCTTAATTCACATTTCAAAGATTGTTTGAATGGATCATTTCAAATTGATTCCAATAGATGGCGCTGTACTACATTTTTGAGGCATCTTTTTTAAATTTGTTTTATAACAGATTTTGGTACAATGAAGACGTAAAAAAAAATCGTCGCTGTATTAAAAAAAATAGCTAGTATTATATTATCTGTATCTGTAGATTATATTTACCAGCACAAATTGCAGCGATGATCTTGGAACTCTTGTCTTGCTCCTTCAGAATTTCTCCCACCACAGACGACTTGGCGAGGCGGTCGGCGCCCTCCAGACCTCCTGGCAGGATTACCTGTACAACAAGAAGTAGATTAAAATAAAGGTAAGCATTATCTGGGGCACGGGTTCTTTCTACATTTCAAAGATACTTTGAACGGATCATTTAAAATTTAATCCAACAGATGGCGCGGTTTAAAATTTCTGAAGAATGCCACAATTTATACAAGCTTTTATTTAACTTGCAATGTATGTATGTTTGTATGTGTGTAAGTGTGTTCGGGTCCAATCTTTCAACTGAATTTTAAAGCAGTTATCCTCCACCGATTAAAATAAAATTTTGCATACACGTTCAGTTTGGATGACAATGCATGGTTAACTAAGTGACGTCATTGTAAATCCAATATAGCGGACTTTTTTGGGCACTGCCATGATATGGTTATCAAATAAAAGGGTTTGGTGAGAAGAATACGAAAAAAGCTTGTTTTAGAAAATATATTTTTTTTGGATAATTTTATTTGTTTATGGAGATTTTTTAATAATAATGAAAAGTATTAGCGTAGAACCATTTTATCTTTTAAATCATGTAAATCGGTCCATACGTTTATGAGATACTAGCTGACCCTCGGGGCTTCGCTCTCGTCAACTGGATACCCATCTACCTACCCTGGCTACTCTGCCTACCCAGTCTTCCCTGGCTACCTGGTATACCCTAGCTCCCCTGCCCCTACCCTGGCTACCCAGCCTACCCTGCCTAACCTGGCTACCCTGGCTGCCCTGCCTACCCTACCTACTAATTTTTATCTATCATCAATAGTTTTCTCAGCGCACGCCAAATAATGTATTTTACAGGCAACATTTTGCTACCTTGGGTTACCTTATTGTAATTTTCATAAGGATCTCTATTTTTTTTTAAATTATTTTATATCCTATGACACTCAGGAATAATGTAGCTTTCTATTGGTGAACGAATTTTCAAAATCGGTTCAGTAGATCCAGAGATTATCCCTTACAACGTCACAAACTCACAAACTTTACCTCTTTATAATATTAGTATAGATTAACTCATTACTCAATGCCAAGTAAAAGGGTCACGCCCCTTACCGCGATACGTTTGTTTTGATCGTGTTAGCGACACTGCCTTTACATTCTTTTCGTATAGTTTTGAAATATTGGAATACATTGGTAGACAGGTGTTAACGACATTTATTTTTTTGTTATCTGGCGGTGACTATATGCTTACAATGATGATTTTTATGCAATGCAGTCAGTTTGCGGATGGGTCCATGACATATCGAAATAGGAAGCACATTTAGCTGGTCCCAACCAGTTTGTCCATTAGGAATTTCTTAGTTGTAGATTGGAGTCTAGATTTGTGCTTAGTGTTGACAAGCTCACTGTCTATTACCACAGTCTCCCAGCGCAAAAAAAAAAAAATTAAGTTCAAATAAATCTCACAAACATTTTCTAGAATTGATCATAAAATTTTTATATATTTGATCAACTCTCCTAAGCACAAAATAATGAAATATTGGGTTCTTAAATCACATTTCAAAGATTATTTGAACGGATCATTTAAAATTGATTCCAATAGATTAAAATTTCTGAGGCATGCCACTAGATTTTTAAATTTGTATTGTAACACATTTTCATACAAAGAAACTGTAAAACTTGCAAAAAAAATACTTACTATAAAAACTTGTCACGAACTGAGTAAACCCTTTTACTTGCAAGTCGCTGCTAACACCATCTATAGCCGTGGAACGGAACCGAACGAGACCGATGTACTTACAAAAATAATCAGTATAATCAGACGAAAAACAATCGTCGATACGTCGGAAAGGTTTCTTTGTATGTGATGAGGCATCTGTATGCCTAGTATTATATTATCTGTGCTATTATATAGGAATTATACATAACTGACATAATGTACCAAATAACTCAGTCATTGTGCAGTGGTGGCCCAGTGGTAACGGCCCCGACTTACGTGTCGTAGGTCGTGAGTTCGAACCCAGGCAGGCGCTTTACTTTGTCTAAATTATTTCAACACCACTGCTCTTAAAACGGTGAAGGAAAACATCGTGAGGAAACCAGCATGTCCTAGACCCAAAAATTCGAAGACGTGTGACATCCACCAACCCGCACTGGGCCCGCTTGGTCGATTATGGCCATTACCTCTCTCAAAGAGAGGACGCCTGTGTCCCAGCAGTGGGAACATTATAAGACTGATGTTGATGATACATCAGTCTAGCCCTTTGGTGCCCGAACTTTCTCCGGTGTTGACACGCTTGTTCCGCCTCTCTCTTGTAAAAAGAACGGTGCCAAAGTCCTGGAAGCTTGCAAATGTGCAGCCAGTGCCCAAAAAAGGCAACCGTGCAGACCGTGTCAATTACCGTCCAATCGCCATTACCTCCATTCTGTGCAAAGTTATGGAAAGGGTACTGAACAGTAAGTTAACCTACCTTGAAGACAATAATCTCCTCAGTGACCGTCAATATGGCTTTCGCCGGGGACGGTCCACTGGCGATCTTCTTGTGTATGTCACTGCTGGGGCGAAGCCCTCGAGAGACACGGCGAAGCACTTGCTGTCTCGCTGGATATCTCGAAGGCCTTTGACAGGGTCTGGCACGCAAGTCTACTCAGTAAGCTTCCTGGGTATGGCATCCCCGCTGGTTTTTGTAGCTGGATATCAGACTTCCTTTGCGAACGGTCGATCCTGATGATGACTACTCATAGACGGCTGCTCCTCTGACTTTATGGCTATTGATTTCGGAGTTCCTCAGGGGTCTGTTCTCTCTGCAACTCTTTTCCTGCTGCACATCAATGACCTACTTCAGCTTGGTATTGTTGGGTACGCAGATGACAGTACTGTTTCAGAGAGATACCCGTCCAGCGCAAGAACCAGCGTGGATGAAGTTCGTTCCTTGAGAGAGACTATGGTAGAGCGGACAGATTTGACCTTAAGCCTTGTCTCCCAGTGGGGTGATGACAATCTGGTCTCCTTTAACGCCACCAAAACACAGGCGTGTCTTTTTACCGCTAAAAGGAGTCTTTTCGATCAGGCGCCTACTTTTCGGGGTGCGTCTGTTCCAGTGACTGATCGGCTTGAGCTCCTAGGCATGGAGTTGTCATCCAGTCTCAACTTCGGCGCCTCCATTGAGGACAAAACCCAAATAGCGGCCAAAAAACTGGGCATCCTAAATAAGGTGAAGCGATACTTTACGCCTGGACAGCTTTTAGCCCTGTACAAAACGCAAGTCCGATCCTGCATGGAGTACTGCAGCCACCTTTGGGATGGCTCAGCAAAGTATCAGCTTGCCGCGCTTGACTCGGTGGAACGCAGAGCCAAGAGGCTCATCGGCGACATTGAACTGGTGGATACCAAGCTTCACAGCTTGGCTCATCGCCGCAAGGTTGCCTGCTTGTCGGTCTTCTACAGACTGTATTTCGGTGAGTGTGCTCAAGAACTCCATGACCTCATCCCACCAGCCCCCTTCTACCATCGGACATCTAGACGCACTGCAAGTTACCATCCTTACCTTGTTGCCATTCCACCAATTCGCACCAAGCGCTTCCAAACTTCCTTCATAATGCGCACAGCGAATGAATGGAACTCACTACCTGCGTCTGTATTTCCGAATGCCTTCAACCCGAATCTCTTCAAAGTGTAAACAGGCTTCTTCTGGGTAAGCTCACTCCATCGTCGACTCTGTCTCTGTCACCTATGACTTAGACTAGAGTCAAGAGCAAACCCATATAAAATAATAAAATAAATAAAAAGTATACAAGTGTGCTATTGTACTTACAGCATCGTATACAGGGTTTTCAGCTCGGGCGTCAGCTAAGGATTTGTCAGGGACGAGGGTGATTTGTCTCGAGCAGAGCACAGGGTCGCTGCCATCCAATCCAGCCATGGTGACTGTCACCTGAAATATATAGAGAGAATAGAATTAAAATTCCTACTCCTCCTTTGTTATTTTCTGATTAATTTCGTTGCGGGATCCAAGACAGTTAAATTCATTCTCCGGGACTTCGTCGAGCTTCATTGCCTCGACGATTTTCTGGTGGTCGCCTCTGTTGATTCTGGCTTTCAGGAGTTGCTGTGGTTTGGGAATAGTGCGGTGGGATTGATCCAATCAATCTGCCCAGCATTTTCTTAACTATGTTGCGGTCAGCTTCCAGTCTAAGCGGATTCAGCTGGACACCAGTATTTTACTTGAAGCGACTGCCTATCTGAACTCCACAACCCAGTAACTGGGTAATACGACACCCCTTTGGCAAGACTGATTTCAGATTTCCTGGCTTGTGTAGTGTAGATGTCCAAATGCCAGCCGCGACCACCACCGTCCACGGAGGAAACTCGGTATGTTTAGATGGTCACCCATCCACGTACCGACCTCGTTAAGCGTTGCTTACTTTGCAGAACGACCCGTGTGCCTATTATTATTTAGCTCTGTACTAATCTATACTTAATATTATAAAGCTGAAGAGTTTGTTTGTTTGAACGCGCTAATCTCAGGAAAAACTGGTAGAAATTGAAAAATATTTTTGTGTTGGATAGTCCATTGATCGAGGAAGGTTACAGGCTATATAACATCACGCTACGACCAATAGGAGCGGAGCATAAATGAAAAATGTTGCAAAAACGGGCAAAATTATTCCTTTTTGAGTGCTTCCGTTACGTGCGCTGCGTAAACTGTTTAAGTTACGCAACATTCATGTATGTAGGGTAGGTAGGTAGCCATTTGACGAGATCGAAACCGCGTGGGACGGCTAGTCCAAGATAAGAAGAAACTCACGCCTGCTCTCCTGAGCATATCCACGGTGATGACAGTCTCCATCTCCTCTGCTCCTTGCGCCAGGATCACCAAAGCAGTCTTCGACATAGCTGATTTACTGCAGTACCTGAAAGTATCAAAAAAACATAATTGTTTAGATATTTGTAAAAAAGATGAGAAGATTTTATTTAAAAAAATACACGGTTTCTTTTTCAGTAACTCTTGGTCTGTGGGGTGCTCACGTATTATTCAAAAGAACTGCATAAACGCCTAGTTGACACTTCACTGGCTGGTACAATAACTGTGGACACCAATGTGGAGATTTGCGACGTCATATTTTTAGGCTTAGGATAGGATAGATGGACCCCTTTTTTCCGCACTGAAGACTCGCATTTGGTCCATTGTGCGTCCTCTCTGTGAGACTCTGTGAAAGGGGATGGGCCGTATCCACCACGCGGGCCCAGTGCATGTTGATGGATGTCACATTTCTTCGAATTTTTGGTTCTAAAACATGCCGGTTTCCTCACGATGTTTTCCGTCATCGTTTTGAGAGCAGTGGTGATGAAATAATTTAAAAAAAATAGAGTGCCTGCCTGGGTTCGAACCCACGACCTACAACTTGTAAGTGGTTGCCCACTCTATTTTTAGGCTTATTTTTTGATTCAAGCATAAGTAACAGGTAATATGTAATGACCAGCCATATTTTTGCCAGTACTTAGACATATTTTAGACTTTTATATTAGTAGTTTTTGATTCAAGCGTAGGTATGTACCAGGTTAATTTACAATCACCAGTTTTTTTTTTTATATGGGTTTGCTCTTGACTCTAGTCTAAGTCATAGGTGACAGAGACAGAGTCGACGATGGAGTGAGCTTACCCAGAAGAAGCCTGTTCACTCTAACGTTGAAGAGTTTCGGGTTGAATGCGTTCGGAAACACGGACGCAGGTAGTGAGTTCCATTCATATTTTTAAATTAATGTGCTCGCGTTTGACCACTATCTCGCCTGTTGTTAAGCGATGACGTGGTCTACGGTGAAGCACGCTTGCCTAGAAGGAAACTATTCACTCTTGACTTAAAGACCCCAAGGTTGTAGCTATTAGGGAACAAATACTCTGGAAAGGAATTCCACTCCTTAGCTGTGCGCACAATGAAAGTATTAGCAAAACGCTTTGTGTGTATGGGAGGGATGTCCACCATGTACCGATGGCGCATGGCCGTACGTCTTGTAGTCCGATCATGGAAAGGGTTTATCAATCAATCACAGAATGGTTTATGCAAAAACATTTTTGCCCACATTAACTCGGCAAAATTAACAAAACAGAACGGCAGTTTGTTTTTCTTCTTGGGAGTTGATTTTTGCCTAAATTGTTCTTTGATTATTACCTAATTCCTGAAAAAATTTGGCTATTCATTGAAAATTAACCTGGTATATGTAGTTACAGTTAATTTAGTTAGTTAGTTTTTTTATGTTGGATCATTTGGTTCCCTTCATGATGGTTGAGCTGAGTGGTGCCGATCCATATGTCATGTTCGTGAACGGGCGCCATCAGTTGGGATTGCTCATAACTTAGCTGCCTCCGCCTGTATTTAATTACCTATTCATTGTATTTTAATTGTTTGTTTTACTCTAGACGCTTTTACGTGCTCGTTTTTTTACATGGTTCTCACATATATTTATTTTACCAACAAGAATAACGTAACCAAATAATTGTAAAACACACTTTTTTTTAAAGAGTAAGTGTATTTCTTGTCCGTTCTTCTCTATAACAAGCTACATTTCCGAATGGACGGTAGAATCAATTATTATGACTTTTAAATTTCATTTTTTTTACTTTCAAAAGTGCCGCTGAATGGCCTAATTGAATAAAGAAATTTTAGTTGTAGATTTGTTACTTATATGGTGTACAATAAAATATATTCTATTCTATTAAATATTTTATACCGTGCACATAATTATCTCAAAGAATAAATAAAGGTAATTGAAAACAGATATGTTATGAACGCGCGCATTGTGAAGACTCGAATAGGTCACAATTGTGACCTTGAGTCTTTAGTTTATGTCACGCATGGCGAAGAGCGACAGGCTTTGTTGAAACAATAAAAAAATGCCATCGTGTGTATTTAGAAAGTGTACTAATTATGATACCAAAGTACATAAAACAGAAGGGATCTCATACCATATATAAGTACGCAATACGCCTCAATTTACTATTTTATTTCATATTTTTTCCTAATATTCTGATATTTGGAGGTTAGAAAAAGATAACAACATTGGTGGTCAGAATAATGATTGTTTATATTCACACGTAAGTGACAAACACTAGCTGTCTCTTTTTAACCGACTTCCCAAAAAGGAGGAGGTTCTATGTTCGACTTCAAGTTTGTTTTTTTTTTTTTTTGTCTGTTCACCGATTACACCGTCAATTGTGGACCGATTTTGAAAATTCTTTTTTTGTTTGAAAAAGTATGTTCCGAAATTGGTCCCATTTTAATTTGGTGAAGATCTGATGAAGAACTTCGGAGATATACAACAGAACTCTTCAATAAATAACGGCAAATCTCTCGGGATTGCTGCAATCGCATGTCTGTTTGTTGTTTATAACATTTCATAACATAACATCACGCCAGTTCGCTCTTAAGGGGTTAGCAGACCTCTCATTTCACCGGTTATGTTCAAGTTTCATGAAATCTATTCTGGCGAAATAGTTCCCTTACTAACTTGCCTATTAGGTACGTACAACTAAAAAGTGAAAAATAAAAAAACTTTTTGAAAAAAAATACTACCGACTTCCAAATACAAAACTACAAAGTGAAAAATAACTTAATTTTTTGAAGTCGGTGTCCATAACGCAAAAAAAGGGTACCTACGAAAGACACCGACTTCAAAAAATTAAGTTATTTTTCACTTTGTAGTTTTGTATTTGGAAGTCGGTAGTATTTTTTTTCAAAAAGTTTTTTTTTGGTTTTATCAAGCCATCCCTTTCGAATTGTAGTGAAATGTCAGATGAATGAAAAGTGTGTATGTGTGCTGCCGCTGCTGTGCGGAACACTTTTTCAATTGTTTTGTGATTGTATAACATATCTGTTTATTTGAATATCATTGTAATTGCACCTAGAAAAAACACACACAGATGGACTGTGTGTGTTTTTTCTAGGTGCAATTACCAGATTTAAAGACAAACATTGTCCATGGCTATCTTTTCAGATAAGTATTATTCGGCAATATTTTTAAAATAAAAATTAAGTGCAATAAATTAAACTTTGCTATGCAAACAAGTATAAGGTTATCTTTGGAAGTATTGAACCGATTAAGATAATTTACTGAAAGAATATTATTCTATCTACAACTGGTATCGGCTAGTTTTTAGACCTAAATACTTAGCTTTATGACTGAAATTACAAAAACTCCTTCGGGAAAATGTGGGCTGGGACAAATTCATTTAATTTTATTTCTTTTGTAGTTTAAAGTATGCCAATGGAAAATAGATTACAATCCATACCACAGATAATATTATACTAGGACCTAGTCACAGCATATCTTTGTCTCTGAAGTTGGCTCTGCAAACCAGTTTGTCATCGAGTATACTGCATAGAGCGAGCGAGATATGACGATACGACAAACGTAAGCAAGTGAAAGACACAGTAATTATACAATGCTTTCTTCTACTTCAACATTAACACGAAAATAGCAACTGTGCAGGGTCTTGCAACCAACTTCAGAGACAAAAAGAAATCTAATATGACTACTATATGGTGATAGTTAGAAACCGTGGGAAGGCCATAGAATATTTTTTATGATGAGAGATGGAAATTTTGTATGGCGAATCAATATTTTCTCAAGTACCACAGCAGTTCGTTGTGTCTCTGAAGTTGGCTGCAAGAGCCTGCGCAGTTACTATTTTTGTGTCAATGTTGAATTAGAAGATAGCATTGTATAACTGTCTCTTTCACTCGCTAAAGTTTGTTGCATCGTCCTATCTCACTCACTCTATGCAGTATACTCGATGACAAACTGTTTCTTGCGCAATGGTTCGCAGAGCCAACTTCAGAGACATAAAGATCTGCCGTGACTACTGTACTAATGCTACGCAGACGAATTTGCGGGCAAAAGCTAAAAGTACTCTATAAATCTAATTGGACTTCTAATAAAATTTAAGAGGTCTATGTCCAGCAGTAGACTGCTAAAGGATGATGACTGAAATTTACACGTCGTCATACTAATTAATACTTACATAGGTACCGGGAAAAACAACGAACTATACAGGAAAACTGGTAAAAGGTAATTATTAAGAATAACTGATAAGATTTCAGCAAAACAACGGAATTTCCTGGTAATTAAACCATAACCTAGATTTCAAATACATTTATTTAGTTTTCGGCTCTTTCGGCGATATTCCAAGTTCTATCTACGCAATAACAGGTTAGGTCGAAGTTTCCGAACAAAGCTTGCTGTGAAAACTAGTTTATTATAATTAATAATAGCAAAAGTTACCTTTGTTGCGGACTTTTGAAGTTTAAAATTAATAACTGTTTGTATTTCGAGTATAAATGGGACTTCAAAAATATTCTCGAGAATACCATCAAGAAAAGATAACAATTTATTCTGAAGGTCAAATAAAACTACAAACGTCCAGAAATCACCGGTCACAATGGGATAGACGACGTCAAGAACTCAAGAAAAATACTTTTCTAGCATTGACTCCGTGACTTAATTATTTATCGGTTTCTGGAAAATGTTGAGCATATTATAAGTTTCTCTGTGATGTTGAGGTTTCTAAAACAAAACAACAACAATCTGTTTCCATGAACGAAATTCTCTGTCTATAAAATTATTATAGTTTAGGAATAAACTAAAAACTATCATGTTTGTTTTCACTACCTGCCTGAGATTATCAATTTAGAAAAACAAACCTCTTTTCGTCAACAGAAAACCAAAATAATGTGAATTGTGATTAATTTTGTTTGGTTTTCCATTTTCGGGCTGCGAAAGATTTCTAAACGTAAAATAAAACAAAAAGCTTGTTTTCTTTGGTCTATGGAAAGAGACAGTGTTGCTAAATATTAAAATTGCCTTTATATAGGCAAAAACAAACAGAAAAACAACAAGACGTACATTTTCGGTAATGCGGCAAATGTATGGTTTGTTATCGAAACTAAAACTAAAATTAAATGATGTGGTACTCGTAAGATATTTTATATCGGCTAAACTTGAGTAATTTTGAAGCTATGAAGGAAGAGATGAAAAATATTCGATTTTATTAAATTAATAACACATAAGCAGTAGATGGGGGCAGCGGAGCAGGCATGCATGCACAGCCTGCCTATCATCATCAAATCATATCAGCCGAAAGATGTCCACCGCTGGACATATGCCACCCCCCAAGCGTCACCACATTGACCAAGCCCGTGCGTCCCGCATCCAGAGGATCCCCGCAACCTTCACCAGATCATCGGTCTAACTGGTGGGAGGCCTTCCAGCACAACATCTTCCGGTTTGCCGTCCCCAGTCCAGAACTTTTCTGCCCCATCGGCTATCCGTTCTGCGAGCAATGTTCATTGGAACTTAAGCCTTTGATATGATGAATTTGATTTTTCAATTTCTTACATACAATGTTATTGCGGTATGTAAAATGAGAAACGTCATCGGACTTCTTAGATTGTCACGATTATAATCAACAAAATTATTTCTTCTAAAAACAAAACAAACGTGTGAGAATAGTGAAAAACTTTAATTACAGTTGGTATCCCAGTGGTTACCACAGTTTCTCAAAAGTTAGCACGCTGTCGATCAAGATGGTATCGTTTTTCTATCTTTGTCTTTTTCATAGTTTATCTATAAAGCAAAACGAATGATATGAGGGTTTTTGTTTGTCCTTTGTAGGATAGAGGATACATCTTAGTATAGTACATCCATGTATTTACACAAATAAAATATTTTAATTATTTAACTTTATTCTAACCCTCCCAGTAGTCAGGTAAAAAGTGGGTAAATTGATTTTGCCAATTGTATCCCCGACAGATGTTCGTTGACGGCACCTCTACTTGTCTATACTTAGCTTCCTTTCTTTCGTTCGTCAGGCAATCTGAAAGGATATGATAAAATCTTTTTTTATACATTTATTTCAACAATTCCTCCTACATTTAAACATTTAAAACATGTGATTAGCAATATAAAGTGTAATTTACGCATTTATAAGTATTTTAAGTGTATATTTTAATTCATTTATGTCAGTGTTTTTGATAGGTTAGAAACATACTATGGGTCGAAACTGAAAATAATTGTTTAAACATTTTTATACTACTAATTCGTGATAAATCATGGATTTTGTGAAAAGGGAAGATCAAAATGTCATCGACGATGATAGCTACAAGTTTTACCTTGAGAGTGTAAGTTATTATAAGTTTGTTTGTTTTAATTCAAAATTTGTTCGTTTTTTACATAAAAAGTTGTGATAACGTGACTGGAAGTTCCGGGTTAGGTTCCCGGCTGATGTATTCTGGTTTTTTGCCGCCAATACTCTTTTGTTGTTCATTGTTTTAGTGAAGAACAATGAAGGTTTTTATTCATTACAACAATGTGGATTGTTCAAAACATAAACAATTTCTTTTTTAAATTATACCATAAATATAAATGTAAAAAGGCTTTTATTTTTTCTATGTGGCATATAAAAATGGTAGCTGATTATAATGCTATAATGAGATTTTCTTTGAAAGCCATATTGACTTCATCTGATCTGCTCGTAGACTACCAAATGGAAAAAAAAACAAATTAAAGAAAAATAATTTCCGAGATAATGAACACAAAATAAAAATTATATCATTCTTTATCTCATGATTACTTTGAAATATCTGAATTTACACACTCTCTGAAACTTTTTTTTTGTCCTTGTGAGAGGAGTTTGGCTTCACACAACTTGTGCATTTGCCAGAGTCAAATTATTTTTCACATTACATTTTCAGTTCTTCTCTTCTATAGTTCTTATTTATTTGTGTGAAGTAAGTCTTGATCCTCTGAACCTTAACTTTTTTTTAAAATATTATACTTTTCAACATATTTTTTTTAGCCTAACATGTATTGGCATCCAAACCAGCAAAATTTCAGCTCAATTAGTTGTGGCAACTGTTTTTTAAATTCAGTTCTATGATTTAACCCCTAAGGGTCAGGACCAAATTTTTGAGAGATAGATTTTTGAGAGGTTTTAGGTAGGTAAATAGAATATCTACTTACCTACCTAAAATCTTACAACTATTTAATATTGTACACCCTAATAATAATATTGTGCTACATTTATTTTCCAGTGTGACCCATTTTCCGTTGTGCGATTACGTTAAAAATTTGGTCCTGGCGACATACATCATAACTATAACAATACAATCAGGCCAATCAGAAGCCATTTTATTTGAGCTGTGTTGTGCTCTTGACTCTAGCCTAGCTACTATAAACCAATTGATTTTAGCAATTTCTAGAAGAATCTTTAAGTTGTAATTTCTCAAATCATAGCTATGTTGACCTTGACCTATATTTTGAAACAAACAAGTTCAAGGCTAGGTTAATTAAGTATTTATGCTGTAAAGAGGTGCTTTTAATTCCAAGTTTGTTTTTGATTATGGCTTTTCATAATCCTGTAGTAGAATCTTACTTCTTACTAATATCATAAATGTGAATGTTTGGATGGATGTATGTTTGTTACTCAATTATGCTAGAACCGATCTACATGATATTTGGCACACAGATAGTTTATGGTCTGGAATAGCACATAGGTTATGGTCTGGAATAGCACATAGGTTATGGTCTGGAATAGCACATAGGTTATGGTCTGGAATAGCACATAGGTTAGACTTAATATCCCGGTATAATGTTCTCTTGGAATGATAAAACACTCTTTACGCTGGCGAAGCCACTGGCAGAAGCTAGTTCTTCATATGAAACTACAAATCAAGAGTAAAGGCATGAATATTACTTTGAAAGAGTTATTTATTTATTACATACAGCTATCATTACAGTTACCCCAATTAGAAAGAGTAGAAAAAGAGAGAGTGTATTTACAATTACAAATAATAATTCAGCCGAATTAATACAGTTCAACAAACGCTATACAATTCAATACATTACACATACAGTGCTAAATGATGACACTTGACCGAGCCGCCCGTGCTCTGTCCTCCGACCCAATAAATTGTATACTGCGCAAGTCAAACCATGTGGAGTTTCAAGTCTCATCTTTCATTGGCACACACTGTACATACGTATTTTATCTCCTACAAGGAATTTTACAGTTCTTGGAATTCAGTTTAGATTTAGCTTTATCATGAATTTTCATGTTACTGATCAAAATTTTTGTTATTAATTTATTAATTTATTCATTCAATTTAAAATAGTTGAATTTATAGTTATTCCCTTATCTGCGGTCCGATACAAAATTTAAAAAAGGAGATAAAAAAGAAAGAAAGAAAAAATATTTATTCCCACTATTCTTTTAGTAATATCCACTTTTAGGGGGCAAAGGAGTTGTACAAAATGGGACAGTGATAAAGGATAAAAGATACTTTTCCAGGGGAAAATTACTTCCACAGCAAATATAATAATTAAAAAATACATATTTTTAACTTACTTTTATTTAGGTACTTTTGCATGTACCGGTGCCTGTAATAAAATCTTGCAAGTAAAATTTTACTTACTTCCCAGTGTCCGAATGAGCAATAACTTTGCCCACATATTTGCATATTTTTAATTTTATTACAATGCAATTTTTTATATAAAAGCATGTTAAAGGGTTGATCCACACTATGGCACTAATTACTTATGTATTATCAGAAAGTTAGACCCGGAACAACTATCTGTAGGCAATACAAATATTTGTTCTGTGAGGTAATTGATTGAATCCAAGACACGAAGCTCAGCCACTGAGCTTGAACTAATTGGCATCATATAATAACTATATATTCTCTATCTTTCACAGCTCCAAAAATCACACCAGCTCGAACCAATGGACTACCAGCACTCACCCCTCTCAATGGAACAGCTCCACCAAGCGATGCAGTCCTCCGTAGCAAACTCTATAGTCCACAACTTTCAACTACCACTCTCTCCACGACAAATGTCCTCATTAATGCTGAAAACTAACCATCTACCAAGAAATTTAAACTTCAATGATATCCCTGCACATTTACAACGTAACCTAACATCTGAATTGGATCTCGTACATAACTTAGCGAACGAATTACCTCAGAACTTAAACAGGCATGAGGATTTACTCGGTCAAAATCTAAGCAGGAACTTGGATTTGTCATTAGCTCGTTCGTTGGGTAACGATTTGGAGTTACAGAATTTGAGCCAACTAGCACAGAATTTAAATGAGAATTTAAACGCAGACTTGAGTCGGATCAACGATTTGAGAGCGGATTTACCCCATGATTTGAGCCATGAGATTGATTTGTCGCATCATTTAAGCAGACCAACTATTGAACAGGAGATTTTAAGCCAAGAAGAAGCCAGGAGAACTCCTATGGTTGTGCAATGTGTGCAAGATGGACATATGTTGGATCCAAACTTGGGTCAAAGGTTGGTGGGACCGAATATGCATGAAAGGTTGGACCAACATGAACAAAGTATGCTGCCAATGCCTTTTCATATAAAGTCGGAACAGGAGGACGATGGATATTTCTATGATAATATGAATCCTACTATTAACAATGTTACCAGTTTGGGTGGTAAGTGCCTATTTTGTTTTTTTTTTATTAGTAATATAATGAAGCTTGTGCTGGCGTTACCCACACTAGGAATTTCTCCTGTATAGTGTGTGCGCTCTCAAACATCGGAACAACTATTTATAGGCCATATAAAAATATTTATTCCGTGCGCGAATCGAACCCATGACACGCAGTGCATTAGAAGATCGCTCAACCACTGTGCCACCCGTGTCAAATATCGTATTATGAAGGGATCGTGTCGTAAAAATTCATAACTCGGGGTTAAACAAAGCTCGCCGCAGTCGATCTCTGATGGGTGGTCCATTTCATACCGAGACCCCTCCTTGCATCGGAAAATTCGGTTAGCACGTGAATACGTTGGTGCCGGCTGTTGTTAACTGGCATCAAGCAACTGCAACGCCACTGCAACTGCTACTGCAACGGCTACTGCAACGCAACCGGACTTATCCCAGTTGATAACGAACCTTTGTGCCTATTAGCCTTGTTTGTTCTGTCTCCTGCTTGATATGGAGGGAAGTGGAAATTTTTATTTTTTCCTACTCCTCCATTTTTCTTATCTGATTAATATCGTTGTTTTTTTTATATCGGACTGTGCTATATATATTTTTTTAACAACTTCATGTCAATTACCCATATTAGCAAATAAATTAAATTTTAATATATAATTAATAATTAAAATATTTGGCCATGATCTGCCATCATTGAATCTCTATTCAGTGATTTAATCTTCACTAATATTATAAAGAGGAAATATTTGATTTTTGTGATCACTACTTGCGACGCTTGATCTTCTGAACCATAGCTTTTTCTGTTCTTTTTTTTTGTAATCTATAGGCCCGCGCTTGACCACTATCTCACCTGATGGTAAGCGATGATGTGGTCGACGGTGAAACACGCTTGTCTAGAAAAAACCTATTCACTCTCGACTTAAAATACCCGTAGATTGTAGCTATCGGGAAACACATAATGCTGGGAATTCCATTCCTTAGCTGTACGTATCTTAATAGTGTTCCCAAAATGTGTTGTGCGTATGGGTGGGATGTCCACCATGTATCGATGGCGCATCGCCGTACGTATCCGTGGTCCGATGTGTAGTGTTAGTGGTAGGGACTCCATTTTTCCACACTTTGGCTAACATAGCCAGCCTAGCTCCGTCCAAAAGCACAGAAGCTTCCTGGTAGCTTCACAGGATTCACGAAGCGACCTCATTGTTCCGAGGATTTCTTTGCGTTGAGATGCCACGGCAACGCATTCCAGGATTACGTTGGCGGCTGATTCTTCGCCGTTAAAACAGCCCCTGCAAAGTGGGCTGTCCGTGGCGCCTATGTTGAATAGATGTTTGTTAAGAAGTGTGTGGCGCGTTATTGCCCCTATAATTATTTTGAGTTTATTTCTACTCAGGCTGAGGAGTTTTTAGTGAGACGCGGGTGTACGTTTGGCAAAGCCATATTCGACTGTCTGCAGTCTGTAACCCGTGACCATCTGTTATTGTGTAGTCCGGTTGATCTTTGGCGAATCCACGCACGAAATTGCGAGAAGGGCAAAGGGATAAGTGGATACGGGCCTAGCACTAACATCTCGGAGCCCCTTTTCGCAAGTTCATCTGCGGCATCATTGCCTAGGGATCCACTATGCCCCCTGATCCGCTGGAGAGTGATTCGATTGGATTTCGATATATTCTCCAGGGCGAGGTGACACTCAAAGATAAGTTTGTTGTTAGTTAGTTTGTTTTCTAAAGCTTTGAGCACAGCCAGACATATCAGATAGGAATCTGATACCGTAGTTCTGGGATCTGGTTGTCTGAACGATTTACGGTTTTTGCGGCTTGTGTTAAGGCAACACATTCTCATTGAGATATCTACCTGTGTGTGCCTAACGGTATGTGAAAGTTAATGTTGAGCTCAAGGGATTGTACGCCATCACCTGAACTGAACCATGTATCAATGGTGCATCGCCGTACGTCTGGTAGTCCGATGGTGGGGCTAGGTGATAGAGAAATGTACTTAACTTTTAAACCAGCTATCAAAATACAAAACAACAAATTATGCAGCTTAGACTAGTAAATCTATCTATAGTCAAGTTAACCTTTATTCATCGGGCTATTGGCTAACCTTTTAAATATATATTCTAATCAAAACGCAAATTTTTCGTTCTGAAACTCGTTTCCTTTTTTATACGTAAATCCGACGGAATAAACCCATTTTATTTTTGTAATACTTGATACGGTAAGTTGGACGAGAAGATACCGCGCAACTTTCCGAACGCTGCCTAGCCGAGTCGGATTGGACAGTTGACGTCTTTCTCGAAGTGGGCCCTACCCAACTGGATCGTTTGTCCCAGGTAGACATTGTCTTCTACAACTTCGAGTATGGAGTCTCCGACCTTGATAGGAGTGGGTGTCAACATCACCTTGGGTTTGTTCATGTTCATCATAAGATCCACTCTTTCGGAAGCTCTACTGAGGTCATCGAGCATTGTACTGAAGCCCTCCATGGTCTCAGCCTTGACCACTATATCGTCGGCAAACCGAAGATGAGTGATGTACTCGCCATTGACGTTGATGCCAAGCCCTCTCCAGTCCAGAACCTCGAAGACATCCTCCAGTGCAGCGGTGAACATTTTCGGAGATATGATGTCTCTCTGTCTCACACCTCGCTGCAGAATGATAGATTCCGAGATCTGATCCTAAAGACGAACTGACATGGTGGCGTTTTTGTACAAACACTTCAACACTTCGATGTACCGGTACTCGATTTGGCACCGTTGGAGAGACTGCAGTACAGCCCAAGTCTCGACCGAATCGAAGGCTTTCTCGTCGTCCACAAACGCTAAACAGAGAGGCAGGTTGTACTCTTCGGCCTTCTGTATAACCTGCCGCAGCGTATGTATGTGGTATACGGTGCTGAAGCATCGAAAGCCGGCTTGTTCGCGAAGTTGGATATCATAAAATCTGTGCGCGAGACGGTCCGTGATGACTCTTGAAAACAGCTTGTAGACATGGCTAAGAAGTGAGATGGGCCTATAGTTCTTCAGCTGGGCATTGTCACCCTTCTTGAAGAAGAGTTCCACCACTTCTACCACACCCCTGCACCATGCCTGTGGCGTTTTCCCCTCGGGTACGACGGAATCAAATAGCTTCTGAAGGGCCTTAAGTACTGGTTTTCCACCCGCCTTCAGGATTTCGGCCGTAATTCCTTCATCACCCGGTGCCTTGTTGTTCTTAAGCTCTTTAAGAGCCATCCTAATCTCGTACAGGCTGCCTTCCGGAATGTCTTCGTGGCAAACTAGATCAGGATCAGAAATTAAGAACTGTTTTGCCAGTAAACAGATAAGAGAATGGTTGGTACTTGGTACCTGTACTATTGACAATTATTGTATCATAGGCACCAAAAATTTGGATGGATTGACCTTTCGCCATTTGAAGTTTTAGCTGTAGAAATTATTCACAGGCTGCATCTAGAGTTGTTTACTATACGGACCTTGAAGAAACTTGAAGAAAAATCCGTGCGTTCAAGCGTTTTTGCCATACCTATTATTGGAATCAAATAAAACAGCTCACAATGTTAGGATCCATTAATATTCATGATAATTTTTATCCTTGGTGCTAGGCTACTGGGCTAATCCCAGTTGTAAACGACCCTTTGTGTCTATTGGCCTTCATTGTTCTGTCTCCTGATTGGTAAGGAGGGAAGTGGAACATTTTATATTTTACTACTCCTCCGTTATTCTTTTCTGTTTAATTTCGTTGCGGGATCCAAGACAGTTAAATTCATTCTCCGGGACTTCGTTGAGCTTCATTGCCTCGGCGCGTTTCTGGTGGTCGCCACTGTTGATTCTGGCTTTCAGGAGTTGCAGTGGTTTGGTAATAGTGCGGTGGTGGGATTGTAGAAATTATTCACTTTAATTATTAGTCTCATATAAACTTACCTACTTAAATAGCAATATAAATCAACTAACTTTCCCCCGCGGCTTCGCTCCTGTCAACTGGCTTCCTACATACTCACCTACCCTACACTACCAACCTACCTTACCTACCTACCTACCTACCTACCCAGCTACCCTATCCTACCTACTCTACCCTACCCCACCCTACCTACTCTACCCTACCTACCCTACATATATGACGCAGTGCACGCAACGGAAGCTCTCAAAAGGGAAGATTTTTGCCCGTTTTTGCAACATTTGCATTTATGCTTCGCTCCTATTGGTCGTAGCGTGGTGTTATATAGCCTATAACCTTCCTCGGTAAATGGACTTTCCAACACAAAAAAGAATTTTAAATTCCAACCAGCAGTTCCTGAGATAAGCGCGTTCAAACTAACAAACAAATTCTTCAGCTTTATAATATTAGTATAGATAAATACCAAAGTAACATTTGGTTAAATAATACTATGCAACATACGCAATTCGGTACAGACAGATACGCTAATAAATTAGACAATTTAAATAAATTAACGACTATCAAAAATATATGTTTAGTGCAAAATTCATTCACTAAAATTACCATAACTAAATTAATCTGACTGCTTTATGCCATCTATGTTGGGTTCGGCTCTTGGAACCACTGCCTATCGGATCTCCATAAGGCTGCGTTTCCACCAGAGATGTGCGAGGAGGCGTAGCGAGGGATATGTTTGTTAAGAAACAATGTTATCACTTCATTTACCTAACCTCTCAGCGCAGCTCTAGTGGAAACGGCTCAGCCGCGCGAGGTTTTTGTACATACAAAACAAGTGAAGATATGTGCGAGGGATGTGTGCGTGGAATGTGCTGCGTAGGATGTGTGCTAGGGACGGACGCGAGCAGTGTTGCCGTTCTAGCGGCTCTGTCTCTAGTTCTAGTGGATGTCATGAGTGGTTAGGGACAAAAAAACCGGCCAAGTGCGAGTCGGACTCGCGCACCGAGGGTTCCGTACAAACCTCAGCTTAAAGGTATTATAGACCTCGCGCCGCCTTATACGCGTTCATGAGGAAAGGGGTAGTAAAAAAATATTAAAAATATTTTTATTATATGATGTAACTAACATTTACGGTTATCGCAATTTTTCCTATATCTGTGCTATAAGACGTTGCTATTAAATTTAATAACGTTCCGGTAAAAAGGAAGCAGTCCGTGTGCTATCTTGGTCTTGTGTTAGAAAGGAATTTTGCATTTATAGATCATATTAAAATCGTCGGTGAAAAAGCAAAAAAGAACTTCTATGCCTTGACGAGAATATCTAAATCTACGTGGGGTCTGTCTTTTTTGACTTTAAAGACTATTTATGGGGCTACTTACTTGGGTTGTATCTGCTATGGGGCGCCTGTTTGGGCTGATAGGGCCACAATAGGGGCGGTACGACGTAAGTTACTTCAGAGTCAGCGTTTGGCTTTGATATTCTTATGCAAAGCATACAGGACGGTTAGTACTGAGGCCTTACCGGTACTTGCTGGCGTACTTCCGGTCGACCTTGAAGTGCAGCGACGTGCTGCAATGTACTATTCCGCAAAAGAGACCATGGACGCGAACTTTTTAACGCGGAGTGACCGTGCCAAAATCTCTAGATTATTTAAACCACATATTGACGTCTGGGAGGAACTTTTATCCGAATGGCAATGTAGGTGGGATAATTCCATCAAGGGCCGACACCTCCACCAATTCTTTCCATCCGTTCGCGTGCGGCTGGCCAGGACGTGGCTGGAGGTGGATCACTGTGTTGCCCAATTTCTCACAGGGCATGGTAACTTTAAAAGTAAATTATTTTCCTTCAAGCTTGTTGCCTCGCCATTATGTCAGTGTTCTACATCTGACTGTGAATATATACAATCTGCACATCATATCTTATGGGAGTGTATTCTTTGGCAGAATGAACGCAATACTATGTTGAATAATGTACAGGCTGTATCAGGAGCCGTTTACTATACGGACCTTGTGGAAACTAGAACAAATTTCCGTGCGTTCAAGCGCTTTTGCCATACCTATTATTGGAATCAAATATAACAGCTCACAATATTAGGACCCATTAATATTAATGCAAATTTTTATCCGTGGTGCTTGGCAACTGGGCTTATCCCAGTTGTAAACGACCCTTTGTGCCTATTGGTCTTGTTTGTTCTGTCTCCTGCTTGATATGGAAGGAAGTGGAAATTTGTGTTTTTCTTACTCCTCCATTTTCTTTTCTGATTAATTTCGTTGCGGGATCCAAGACAGTTAAATTCATTCTCCGGGACTTCGTCGAGCTTCATTGCCTCGGCGCTTTTCTGGTGGTCGCCACTGTTGATTCTGGCTTTCAGGAGTTGCAGTGGTTTGGGAATAGTGCGGTGGGATTGTCCCAAAAAGACTTTGCTTCGTACCAAATTTCAAGATTCTGAGTTCACGGGAAGTACCCTGTAGGGTTTGATTCCCTTGTCGTTTTTCGAAAATTTGCGGCATGAACGGCTGTATCTTTTGATTGCGTTGGCTTACAAGTTCGATTTTTTCACATCTTTATGGGACAGTAGACCTGAATATAAATTTCAGCTTGATACCTCCATGCGTTCCTGAGAAAAAGGGTCTTGACAGACAGACGGACGGACAACAAAGTGATCCAATAAGGGTTCCGGTTTTTCCTTTTGAGGTACGGAACCCTAAAAATATGAGTTAGCGACATAAAATAATTCAACGACTTCTAGCGTAGCGACTTTTAAACCATTAATTAACATAATAACAGTTCTACATTAGATATCATCTCGGGCCAGTATATTCCGAGGATGCGACGACCACATCGGTTGACGAAGACCTGCAGCCGAATTGTGTAAGTGTATTCAGCAAAGGAAACAGTTTGGAACCTTCAAAGAGTTAGAATCATTTCTTTCAAGTTTTTCGGTATTGCGAAACTAATTTGGAAAGAGTACGATCATCCTCCTTTGAGTTCAAGTTCATGTACTGCGTTATGTTTCATCAAACTAGAATGATTTATTTCCAAATAATTAGGACATCTCTCTCGATTCTTCCGCCTTCGTTCATTCATTACAATCAATTCTACGTCAAAATATTGGTAATGGAAAAGTTCAACTCCTTCCCTTTTTATCCGACTTCCCAAAAAGGAGGAGGTTCTATGTTCGACATTATGTTTGTTATATTTTTTTTTTGTGTGTGTTCACCGATATCTCCGTCAATTGTGGACCGATTTTGAAAATTCTTTTTTCGTTTGAAAAAGTATGTTCCGAAATTGGCCCCATTTTAATTTTGTGAAGATCTGATGAAGAACTTCGGAGATATATAACAGAACTCTTCAATAAATAACGGCAAATCTCTCGGGATTGCTGCAATCGCATGTCTGTTTATTGTTTATACCATTTCATAACATAACATCACGCCAGTACACTCTTAAGGGGTAAGCAGATCTCTCATTTCACCGGTTATGTTCAAGTTTCATGAAATCTATTCTGGTGTTATTCGTACCTTATTAACTTACCTATTAGGTAGGTACAACTAAAAAATGAAAAACAAAAAAAACATTTTTGCAAAAAAATACTACCGACTTCCAAATACAAAACTACAAAGTGAAAAATAACTTTATTTTTAGAAGTCGGTGTCCATAACGCAAAAAAATGGTACCTACGAAAGACACCGACTTCTAAAAAAAAAGTTATTTTTCACTTTGTAGTTTTGTATTTGGAAGTCGGTAGTATTTATTTGCAAAAAAGTTTTTTTATCAGAGTGTAACATGCAATACGTAAAGTCGTTTTTG
The DNA here is from genome assembly GCA_964057195.1 of Orthosia cruda. NCBI lineage: Eukaryota > Metazoa > Arthropoda > Insecta > Lepidoptera > Noctuidae > Orthosia > Orthosia cruda. Next base: position 4,218,126 of record OZ059852.1, on the reverse strand, counting down.
TGAAGGTTCCAAACTTTTTCCTTTGTTGCCTTTGCACTTACGCAATTCGGCTGCTGGCTTTGGCGAGAGATGTCCTGTGTTACCTTACTTACCTTCCATGTTTAGCCCCCGTAGAGCAGCACGGATTTGACATTGGACCCGAACAATTGAGGTTTCGGTTTAACATAATCAAATAATTAATTTCTCCTTTCTGACTTAAATTTCAAGGTCAGATCCAGTCGAAACAAGATTTATTCAAATCTATTATATAAAAAAAAACAGTTTATAAATTATTTATAAATCTTGTTGACGCACACATCCACGTCATTATAAAGTGCATGTATAATACTAGCTTCTTGCCACAGCTTCGTTCATCTAATACGCAGACATCTTTTACCGACTTTAGGGAATGCAGAACCGGTTCTGTTTTGAAGAACCGGGATTTTTGGGACCTTCTAGTTAAGGAACCGGGATTCCCGGTACTTTCGATACTTTCGGTACTTGAAGTAATAGTACATGGTATTGCAAATATGTTAAAATTTACGTTTTCGGCAGTCGACGTGGTCTGTATCTGTTTTTCAGCATCGTCAACATTTTTGCGGTTATACTGTTATTTATGGTGAAAAATTTCTTGGATGGGAATTATACAGCTATATCTGCAGTCAATCAATAGTATCGCATCTCGCCGGATAACGCATAATACTTCCAAAATTGTTCTAATAATGTCAAATACCTCGTAAAGTTCTGTTATATTTTGCCAGTCTTCTTCTATCTGCTATATATACAAGCGAAAGGTCACTCACTCATCACGAAATATCGAAAACTGCTTGACGTATAAAGATGAAATTTGCCAGGGGGTTCCTCAAGTGACGTAAGTGCGCAAGAAAGGATATTTGTAAATTCTCCCCCTAAGGGGACAAAGTGTTGAAAATTTGTATGAAATTTCTACAGTTTGTAAGTTGGACACCTGAACTTTGGGTAAAAAGGGGTTTGAAGTTTGTGGGAAACTTCTACGCTTTTGAGGTGACACGTGAAATTAAAGATTTACGCTTTTGGTTGATAAAAATAATTCATGTATTTATTGGTTTTTGGAAATTCTACCCCCAAGGAGATGAAAAGGTGGAAATTTGTTGGCCTTATATAATTGAAATTGGGATTTTTTTTAATTAATTGAAGAATTTTACTGTACAGGGTTTCTTTTTATGATGTAGGGGAGCACTAAGAATGGATTTTTGGAAATTCAACCTTTAAGGGGGTGAAACTTAAAAGTCATCTGTAGGATAAAATACGGCTCACGCGAACAAAGTCACGGGCGCAGTACTAGTAAAACAGACATTCTGACATCACATGAATTAATGCCCTCACTATGCACATTCGAAGTTTCAGAAACCGCTCTAGAGTATTTGCTAGACACCCATCGCGTTTTCGAGCCACTTTAAATTCTTTTTTAAAATCAGCGATGACATATTTTTGCAGTATGTCGTCGTTTTTTGTTTGTGATTTCCTGCTTAACTTGACAACGGTTTTAACCTTTGAAATTAGATCGTTGTATGCAAACTCTTGTTAAACGAGCTTTTAATTATTTGATTCCAATACCTCCACGGCATCCGAGCCGTCATAATGGCCATTGTTAGAAGCGACATATTCATTGGTACTTTTTTTCCGAGCTAATTCCTCGCGCAGCATGCTCTTGTACTACTAGATAGCACGTGTATTCCACGCTTTACGCGGTTGGGCTTTAGGCAATAAAATTATAAGTATTCTAAACGCGAAGTATCTTTTCCCGAAGGTACCGAAATAACCGGGATCTGATTGTGAAAATACCGGTTCATAAAAATACAAAAATTGCCGGGATTTCCCGGTACATTCGGTACCGGGATTTCCCGGGACTATTCACTAGTATGTATGTAATATTGTTGGAACTGCACAATATTCACATATGTTACTCTATGTGGGCTTGTAAACACGTGTGCCAAATTTCATAAGTGTATATTTGCCCACGCATTTCTCCGAAACTACTTACAGGATCGTGATCATTCTTTTCTTTTGTGTTGGATTGAGTATCTCTCAACTTAGGGAATAGTGCAAGTTTCATCAAAATCGATCTTTATGCTCCGCTCCTATTGATTGCGTGATGTTATACTTATAGCCTATAACTTTCCTCGATAAATTGACTATCCAACACAAAAAGAATTGTTCAATTCCAATCAGTAGTTCCTGAGATTAGCGCGTTCAAACAAACAAACAAATTCATCAGCGTAATAATGTTAGTATAGATTAGTTAAGATAGCTGACACCCGCGCATTCGGCCCCGTCATCTGGCTACCTATCTAAATACCACCTACCTACAGAGTTACTTACCCTCCCTAACTTCTCAATAGTTTTCACAGCGCACGCCAAATAATGAATTTTATAGGCAAAATTTTGCTACTTTGGGTTACATTATTGCAATTTCATAGGAGTTCTAATTTTTTTTGTAAATAAATTATAGCCTTTGTTAATCCGAAATAATCTACCTTTCTAACGGCAAAAGATTTTTTGAAATCGGTCCAGTAGTTTTTACGTTTATTCGTTACATACAAAAATTGAAATCTTTCCTCTTAATAATATTAGTGTAGATTAAGACTAGTTTTTTTTTAATTTGGCGCCACTTGAATGGTCTATGTCTAAAATTAGTGAATTATATAGAGAATTCATCTTATTAAAACTAGAAAAATTACCATTTTTTTCCGATAAAAAAGTTCGTTAAGTTGCGATGATTTTCTAAAAAAACTGCAAGTATAAATTAGTTGAAAAACAAGATTATCGAGACTCTGAAATGTCACAAACCTCTTAAAAACTCGAATAGTTATTACTTAAATCATTGTCATCTTCCTACTTCCCAAATTTATTAGTGGTTGGCGCCGCATGTCGTCTTTCATACATATGTCTACTAGCTAGCCGTCACCTCAGTCATCCTAAAACGGTGTTCCTGTTCCTGTTTCTTGCAAGCTTTTATTTAACTTGCAATGTATGTATTAAGTTTGTTCGGAAAAAATCTTGCAACTGAATTTTAAAGCAGTTATCCTGCACCGATTAAGATGAAATTTTGCATAAAAGATTAGTTTGGATGACAATGCATGGTTATTTAAGTGACGTCGTTCTAAACCCAATATGGCGGACGGCCCAAGATGGCGGACTAGTTATTTTTTGTGCACTGCCAAGATACGGGTATCAAATGAAAGGGTTTGCTGAGAAGAATACGAAAAAAGCTTGTTTTAAAAAAAGATTTTTATGAATAATTATATTGATACAGACTTCCGTAGGTTTCCTCAAGATGTTTTCTTCACCGTTGACAGCGATGTCCAAGATAAACTTAGAACTCTTAACACATGTGATTTGAGAAAGTCACTTCACTTGGCCGGATTTGAATCCAGGAAGAGAAGCGAGGTCTTAGCTACTGGGCCACCAGTTTTATGAGATACTATGGCAAAATCTATTAATAGAAATGGGTCATTTATTTCTGTTTAAAGTTATCATGAGATATATTCATACAAAAATAAAGGTTATCTTGGATCAACTCTTCGTGGAAATTCCCTATAATTATGTCCTACATCTATCACTTGTTAAAAAAGTGAAGATGATGTTTCTAATATCTATGAATCGAATGGACCCTGAAAACTTTTTGAAACGCCGATCTTAGATCAACTCTTCGTGGAAATTCCCTATAATTATGTCCTACATCTATCACTATCTAGTATAGGCTCGCGCTTGACCACTATCTCACCTGATAGTAAGCGATGATGTGGTCGATGGTGGAGCACGCTTGCCTAGAAGTAACCTATTCACTCTTGACTTAAAGACCCCTAGATTGTAGCTATCGGGAAACACAGACTCCGGCAGGGAATTCCACTCCTTAGCTGTACGCATAATAAAAGTATTCCCAAAACGTTTAGTGCGTATGGGTGGGATGTCCACCATATATCGATGACGCATCGCCGTACGTCTGGTAGTCCGATGATGGAACGGGCTGGGTGGAATTAAATCATGCAATTCCATCGCACACTCTCCATAAAAAACCGACAAGCTGGCAACTCGGCGACGATGTTCAAGGCTCTGGAGCTTTGACTTATCCAGTGCCTCATCGCTGATGAGTCTCTTGGCCCGCTTTTCGATCGACTCCAGTGCATCAAGCTGGTATTTGGCAGATCCGTCCCAGAGATGAGAACAGTACTCCATGCATGATCGAACTTGCGCTTGATACAAGCTGAGCAGCTGTTCTGGCGTGAAATACCTTCTCACCTTTGCAAGGATCCCCAGCTTTTTGGCGGCCAGCTGAGCCTTTGCCTCAATGTATGGCCCAAAATTGAGAGTCGATGTCAACGTAACGCCAAGAAGCTCAAGATGGTCAGCTATTGGCACGGTCACATCTCGGAAAGTTGGAGCCGGGTGAAATTGACTCTTTTTTGCGGAAAAAAGACACGCCTGGGTTTTAGCAGCATTAAACCTGACCAGATTGGCATCGCCCCATTCGGAGACTGCCTGCAAGGACAGGTTTAAGCGCTCCACCATGGCCTCCCGGAGAGACTGGATCTGAGGCCCGGTAGCACGAGCGTTGGACAAGTATCTCTCAGTAACGGTGCTGTCGTCTGCATACCCAAAGGTGCCGGGTTTTAGCAGATCGTTAATGTGCAGCAAGAATAAAGTTGCCGAGAGTACCGACCCCTGAAGGACCCCGGCATTAATATCCAAGTAGTCCGACGAGCAGCCATCGATAACCACTCGAATGGACCGATCTCAGGAAGTCTGCAATCCAATCACACAGACCACCGGGCAAACCGAATGAAGGAAGCTTAGCAATAAGGCTTTCGTGCCAGACCCTATCAAAAGCCTTCGATATGTCTAGGGAGACGGCAAGCGCTTCCCCGTGCCTCTCGATGGCCTCACTCCAGATGTGAATGGCATACGCTAGAAGATCCCCAGTAGACCGATTTCGGCGGAAGCCGTATTGGCGATCACTAAGGATATCGTTTGCTTCTAGGTATGCCAGGAGCTTAGTATTGAGTACACGTTCCATACTCTTACAGAGTATGGAGGTTACAGATATGGGTCTGTAGTTGGCCGGGTCAGCACGACTGCTCTTCTTGGGCACGGGCTGTACGTTAGCCTGCTTCCAAGCATTCGGAACTTTTCCAGCCTCATACGAAAGACGGAATAGGCGTGTCAAGATCGGAGACAGTTCAGGCGCACAGGTTCTAAGAACAAGTGCTGGTATTCCGTCAGGGCCGGTAGCCTTGTTCACGTGAAGGTCTCGCAGCACCCTACTGACGTCCTTTTGATGGATACGAATGTCCGACATACTCGTCTCGTATCCATCAGGAGGAGGAGGGGGCCGCGAATCACCAGGATTCAGACGTGAAGATTCCGCAAAAAGAGAGGCAAATAACTTTGCTTTCTCCTCAGCGGAGTGGGCCAGTGACCCGTCGGGTTTCAGCAGTGGTGGCAGTGAGGGACGGCAGAAGTACGACTCGACCGACTTAGCCAGAGACCAAAACGCTTTACTACCTGCTGGGTAAGAAGCAAGTTTGGTCCCTATTCGGCCAATGTGATCGAACCGAGCCCTTCGCAACACCATCTTGCAGGACTTGGCAGCCCTGTTGAAGGCCTTCTTCTTCTGACCCACGTCACTCGCCTTACGCGATCGAGCGTCGACCCAAGCCAGGTACGCCCCATGTTTAAGCGCGTCGGCGCGCTTACATTCGGCGCCAAACCATGGCCGGTCTTCGCTAGACATTGATACGTCAGAGAACGGAATGTAGTACTCCATTCCCCGACGCAACACATCCGTCACGGCATCCGCGCACGACGACGGATCAGTCGAAGAAAAGCAAGTAGGCTGCCAAGGATAGCATGCGAAGAAAGATCGCATGCCATCCCAATCTGCCGACCTGTACCGCCAAACCCGCCGGGTGCCCCTTGGGCTGGGATCGGGCGGGGAATAGACGGACACAGACTTTACCAGACAGTGGTCGGAACTACCCAATGGTGATGCTATCGACACAGAGTATCTGTCTGGATCTGTTGTCAGCAGAAGGTCCAAGCAATTCGCCGTGTGCGAATCAACATCCGGTACCCTCGTTGCCCCCTGGACCAGCTGGGTGAGGTTTTGCGCTAGCGCAAGCTTACGCATCTCCCGTCCAGCATGATCAGTGCACTGGTATGGGAAGAGCCACTCCTTGTGGTGGGCATTAAAGTCCCCCAGTAACACTAATTGGGCAGAAGGGTACCGCTGCTGTGCTGCATCAGCCGCCTCACTGAGGTACTCTGTGAGCCTGGTTGCCTCCTGATCTCCACTGTGCGAACGGTAGACACAAGCCTTCGGCCGAGGCCTCCCACCAGTTGGTGTCACCTGATTTGCACCACCCGGGGACCACGTGTAGGGAATCAGAAAAAGGGTACGTTCCTACGGACGTGGGTGACTCGGCCCCCAAAAATATTTCTAATATCTATGAATCGAATGGACCCTGAAAACTTTTTGAAACGCCGATCTTGGATCAACTCTTCGTGGAAATTCCCTATAATTATGTCCTACATCTATCACTTGTTAAAAAAGTGAAGATGATGTTTCTAATATCTATGAATCGAATGGACCCTGAAAACTTTTTGAAACGCCGATCTTGGATCAACTCTTCGTGGAGATTCCCTATAATTATGTCCTACATCTATCACTTGTTAAAACAGTGAAGATGATGTTTCTAATATCTATGAATCGAATGGACCCTGAAAACTTTTTGAAACACCGTTTTCCTTAAGGTGCAGATACCTCTCAGTAACTAATTTTAAAATGAGAAGCACGTCTAAACGGATAGTCGTATTTTGTTGGACAAAACATATGTTACATTAGACCATTTTCTTAATAATTTGATCTGAGAAAATTTTGAGTTTTAATCGTACAACATAGTGTAATTAATGTAGAAAGTTAATCTAACACGGACAAATACTCGACAGTCGCACCAAAACGCCGGGCGTATTTTAATGAAATGTTCACCATCTCAAAGACAATTTAATTATCTACATTTTGATCGGAGACTCTTTTTTTTAAAGTCATATATAAATCCTATCCAATAAGGAAAGTACAAAAACTCTACTGAATTTTGGGTAGCGCGGGTGTGAAACGATTGCGCGTTTTGTTCCCTCAAGTTCGTTGGCGACTCTCGTCGTCGCACTAAACGTTTTGGGAATACTTACATTTTGCGTACAGCCAGTGGTGTCTCATGCCATACAAAGAAACCGTGCCGTCGTACTGTACTGATTATACTGATTATTTTTTGTACATGGATGATGATGATGATATATCTATCACCATGGAACGAAACCGAACGCGATTGATTTACAAAAAAGTAATCAGTATAATCAGATGAAAACGCTAGTTACGTCGGCACGGTTTCTTTGTATGGGATCAAAATCAAAATCAAAATCAATATTTTTTATTTCACATAGGCCTACATGGGCACTTATAAAACGTCGACAAAAAGGTGCACGGTTCGGGTTGGTCGTTTCCTATGGAGAAGAACCGGCAAGAAACTCCATGGTTACTCTTTTAAAAATGGTTTGGTTTTACAATATTTCCATGTTACAGCATTAGTACTTAGACATGGGGGGACAACGTAGGCCCGACTTATGACAATAAGTCGTAAGAAACTAAAAAAATAATATAAAAGGATTATATATTTTATAAAAAAGTTAACAAATGTTAACTAGCATCTAGAAGGCCTACAATGTTCACACATTTACAAAACAATCGGTAAAAGAATCTATACAAAGGTAAATAAAAATAGTATTACATGACTAAATTTAACATGTGGCACAAATTTTGTTATCAGTGCTGTAACTATTCTTAGCAAAGGGCTATAAAGATGTTTGAAAAAATCATTGTAAAAGTCTAATTAAAAGAAGTAAAGAAAAATGAGATTGAGAATAGTTAGAGACATCCACATATTTGTGCCGTTTACAAGTTACCAGGGAAGCTGCATGCGCAGAAGGAGCTAAGGCCAAATGTTTTTATCTTCAACGTAGTCCTTGATTTTATAATATGCTTTTTTAACAAGGATACGTTTGATGTAGTTTTTGAACCTTCCATCGGTCAGTTCTATAACTGACTTTGGCAACTTGTTATAAAAGCGTATACTGTTTATAAGAAAAGACTTGCTAGTTTTCGTTAATCTGAATTTGGGTATTACAATTTCGTGCTTACTGCGTGTATTTAAATTATGGAAGTCGCTTCTAGTTTTGAAAAGCCCCCGATTTTTACGGACATACAAAATACATTCCAAAATATAAAGTGAAGGTAGAGTCAGTATATCGATCTCTTTAAATTTTTCTCTGAGGGACTCGCGAGGACCCATTTTATAGATTGCGCGGATTGCCCTCTTTTGTAGGATGAAAATTGAGTCAACGTCTGCTGCTGATCCCCACAGCAGAATGCCATAAGACATAATACTGTGGAAATAAGCATAGTATACTAACCTAGCTGTAGCTACATCGGTTAGCTGCCTTATTTTCCTTACTGCATATGCAGCCGAACTTAACCTACCCGAAAGAGTTCTAATGTGCGCGCCCCACTGCAATTTTGAATCGATAGTAATCCCCAAGAATACAGTTTCCGTTATAACTTCAAGATTTTTGCCGTCAAGATTTAAGTTTAGGTCATGTTGTGGTACATTTGGTAAAGAGAACTTTAGACATTTTGTTTTTTTCGCATTCAGTAAAAGATTGTTAGCTGCGAACCATTTTGAGAGAACAATTAGACTTTCGTTGACATTTAAAACATCCGTATCTTGCCTATCTATTTTAAAAATTAGCGAAGTATCATCAGCAAATAGAATTATATCCGATAATTTGGCCATCATAAAAGGGAGATCATTTATGTAAACCAGAAAAAGGAAAGGGCCGAGAATTGAACCTTGGGGCACGCCCATCTTGACTAGAGACCCGGAGGACGTCGCCCCATTAACATTTACTTTTTGCTGTCTGTTTGATAAATAGGAAAGCACGAGATCAGCAGATTTTCCACGAATTCCGTAGTGGTGTAATTTACAGATCAGTGTGTTGTGGTCGACGCAGTCGAAAGCTTTTGAGAGATCACAGAAAATGCCAATGGCATCCTGGGACCTCTCCCAAGCCTCCAAGATGTGGCTGATGAGTTTTACTCCCGCGTCCGTTGTCGACCTACCTTTCGTGAAACCAAACTGTTGACTATGCAGGATCCCATTTGAATTGAAGTGAGACAACATCTGTTCCAGCATGATTTTTTCATAGATTTTACTCAATGCTGGAAGCACGGATATAGGTCTATAATTAGAAGGATCGCTCTTACAGCCTGATTTGAAAATTGGTACTACTTTACTGTGTTTCATTAAGTCAGGAAAAGTGCCGCTGTCCAAACATTGATTGAATATGCCTGTTAGGACAGGAGCAATTGAGTCAATAATATCTCCAAGAACCCTAACGGATATCCCCCACAAGTCTTCAGTATTCTTTATATTGAGACTTTTGAACGCGTTTTTAATTGTATTAATACATATTGGTTTAAATTTAAAGATTGGTATGTCCTTAGTAAAGTTTTCTTTAAGAAGAGCTTCAGCTAATTTAGATGAGGAAGGAAGAGACTTCGTAACCTCTAACGGAATGTTGGTAAAGAAATTTTCTAATGTCTCAGCGACTTCTTGCCTATCAGAAATGGTTTGATTAGTTATTTTCAAAGACAACTCATTCTGATCGCGTTGTTGTATCTTTCCAGTTTCTCTATTAATTAATTGCCACACAGTTTTTATTTTGTTATTAGAAGCACCAATTTTGTTAATTATTATTTGAGATTTTGCTTGAGCGCAGACTCTTTTGAATATTTTAGAATAGTTTCTAACATAAGTGTGAAAAACTTGATCGGAAGTCAAAGATTTTTCGTAATATAAATTATATAAGATATCTCGGCTTTTTCTTATGCCCACAGTGGCCCATTCACTAAATTTCGATTTGGAATTGTTGACTTTAACTGTTTTTACAGGACACGTTTTATTGAATTCTTGGCAAACTGTTGAAAACAACGTGCCGTAATTTATATTGGGGTCGTTTGAATCAAAACTGGCGTTACAAAGGTTGCTAAAAACATTATTATTAAAAGAGATTAATTTATTTTTAGTAAGTGGTCTTAATCGAATTGATTTAGCTAGGTTAATTTTTTTATTTGACTCAAAAGATACTAGTTGACCAGTATGGTCTGACCTAACGCCACTAATTAAAAACGAATCTTTTACTTTACAATTAGTGAATACATTATCTATGCAAGAAGCTGAAGTCGCTGTTATTCTTGTTGGTTCATTAAATAAATATTTTAGGTTAAATGATTTAAATAATGAAATGAGCTTACATTTTTCAGGCGAGTTGACTAACAGATCTATATTTAAGTCACCACAAACAAAAACTAATTTATTATCTCTGAAAAGTTTACTTAATAATTCTTCCATTGTAATCAAAAACAATGACAAGTTTGATGCTGGTGGTCTGTAAACGCACAAGACAGTATGCCCCTCGACCTCTGCACATGCTACCTCACACAAGCGATCAACAGAGTAAGCAGTGATATCCTTCCTTTCCTTATATTTTAAATGACTATTACAAAGTATCAGGGTACCACCACCCACTGTGGATCTGTTGTACGCGCTGGCAACTGAGAAATTATTTACATTAAACAACATCCTATCTGGTTTTAACCAAGTTTCACAAAAACATAAGATATCCATGTGGTATTTATCTACTAACAATTCCACGTCTAAAATTTTGAGGCATCTGTATGCTAGTATTATATTATCTGTGTATCCGTTGTGTTATCGAAATGTTTTGGCGCAAGAAAACCCGCGAAACACCTTATCAATCCCCTAGCAACGATCACAGACATTCGTATCCAGCGATTTGATAAAAGTTGACTCTTCAACCTTTGGCGAATATATTAAATATTATGTCGAGGCAAAAAGGTCATACCGACTGGTTTTAATATCGCTTGTATTCGATACTTTCACGGCTGGTTTTACTGGACGTGTCTGGTCGGCTTCTATTGGATTTTTATTAGAAAATATTAACAACTAGCTGACCCACGCGGCTTCGCTCCCGTCAACCGGCTATCTACCTACCTATGAATGAAATAACTATGAGTTTGCGAGTGAGATCGTGACGAGTTAGAGACGCGTGTCAGAAAACCGCGAGACGGTCTCACTACCGGCAGAGTGGTGTCGTGTGTCTCGTGTATGTGCATGAGTTCGCGAGCGAGATCGTGACAAGAGACAGAGACGCGTGACAGAAAACCGCCAGACGGGGTCGCTCTTGGGACGAGTGGTGTCGTGTGTCTGTCTCAAAAAGCCTGAACATATATTCATTAAACAATTGAAAGACCTAATTATTCAGGGCACGAACTCGTACCTTTCTACATCACATTACAGCTCATATATTGCGGTCAGATTTGTCCCAAATTGTAATTGGCAAAAATCGTAATCAGCAATCAGACAAATGACGTAAACGTGTATATAGAAAATCCGAAATCAAAGGTTAATGTCGCCACAGATAGGTGATTGACATATATGCTGGCGTAGTAACACTAATTACATGATAGCGATTGATAAGACAGTATATCTCAATTGCAAAACATATAAGTAAATAGAACAGATGTGTTAACTTCGAAAAATCATTCTGCCGGGCCTTCCAACTAAGATGGGGTCTACTTCCAAACACACCGGCAAGCTTATTACCTATATTGCAAGAGCAAAACGATAACGATTTTTGCGCAATAGTTGCTCTTCAATACAGAAGTTTTTGTGGTTTTTTAGGGTTCCGTACATCAAAAGATAAAAAAGGAACCTAAAAAAACTTTGTGTAGATTAATTCATTAGCACTCTCAAAACGGCGAAGGAAAACATCGTGAGGAAACCGGCGTGTCTTAGAACCGATAATTCGAAGACAAGTGACATCCAGAAACCCACATTGGGCCCGCGTGGTGGATTACGGCCTATTCTCTCTCACAGAGACCCAAATGGTAGTCTAAATGCGGCATTCCCTCTATCCTGTCATATCCCTCACCTCATTTTTGATATTTTAATAACACAACTAACATACATTTTGTCTCCAATTTCAGGTCTTCCCGCTGACCACACGCAACCACAGCCAAACGTCCACCCAGACACACAAATGTACGTATACAATAACCACGTAAACGTACCAGCACTAAATTCTATAGATCTCTACTCTAGACCACAGAACTACGTACAAAACTACACAAACATACGCGAGAACCCACAGAACTTAGTCGTTAACAGGCAGTTTGAAAACAACAGCCCTTACCTAGAAGATTATAAAAAAATACGACAAGATGGCGTCGTCATTAACGGCGGGAAAGAAAAATGCGAAGAGCCCAAAGAGAATTTAAAACCGACGGATCAGAATAAAATTTACTATCCCGAGTATAGTAATCAAAATTTTACTGAACCGAAAAGTGAAAACGATTCTAGTGTGCATAATAAGATTACTGAAGATATTTCTATGAACATTAAAGGTCAATATATCTGTTATAAGTGCAATGATATATTTCCTTCGAAAAGAGGTTTGAAGCATCACGCGAAGTCCTGTACAGATTCAGAACAGTTGGTTGAAAAGGTCGGCAAATTCAGCTGTAGCCAATGCGCTTACAGATGCCAATCGCCAGCCATTTTGAAGATACACGAACGCACTCATTCCGGCGAAAAACCTTTCTCGTGTACCTTTTGTGATTATAAGTCCGGACAGAAAAATAACGTGGCAAAACATATATTAGTACACATGAAGGAGAAACCATTCAGGTGTCAATACTGCGATTACAGATGCGCACAAAAAAATAATTTAGTCGTACATGAAAGGACCCACACTGGATACAAGCCCTTTGCGTGCCCGTTTTGTGACTACAGAACTGTTCAAAAACCTAATTTAGTCAAACATATGTACTTGCATACAGACCAAAAACCTTTCAGTTGCGATATGTGTTCTTATAGATGCGTTCAAAAGACGAATTTGACGAAACATAAGCAGAGGCATTTGAATGAAAAGGAAGGCGATAAAGTCGATGTTAAAAACCAAAGTAAGCCTTATAGGCCTCGTCAAAAATCTGTGAAGTGTCCCCATTGCGCGTATAGATGCGTTCAGAAATCTAGTATGGAGAAACATTTGCAGTTTAAACATGGAACGCAAGAAAATGGCGAATTCGAACAGGGTTTGAATCTTATGAAGAGTTCAGAGTGTTCAGAAGATGTTGAAAGTATAAATTTGAGTGTGAAAAAGGATTTTGACTGCGATGAAAAGGATAGTGCTAGTGAAGAATCATAGTTGTTAAGGGTACGGAGTTTTTTCGTGAAAAGGTGATGAAATTACAGTCTATTGCATTTTTAGATTCTTTTTTTGCGTTTTTACTTCTTTGTTCTTTACTTTTTGTGGCCAGAGGTGTACAGTATTTAATTATAGTCACCGCCAGATAACTAAAAAAATAAAGTCGTTAACACCCGTCTACCAATGTATATCAATATTTCAAAACGATACGATAAAAATGTAAAGGCAGTGTCGCTAACACGATCAAAACAAACATATCGTGATAAGGGGCGTCCTTGACCCTTTCACTTGGCATTTAGTAATGAGTTAATATCTCATAAACGCGTGAGACTCAAATTACCAAAATATCTCCATAAACAAAAAACCGGCCAAGTGCGAGTCGGACTCGCGCACGAATAGTTCCTTACCATTATCGCAAAAACGGCAAAAAAATCACGTTTGTTGTATGGGAGCCCCACTTAAATATTTATTTTATTCTGTTTTTAGTATAAAATTTCAACGGTCTAGCTAACACGGTTCATGACATACAGCCTGGGGACAGACAGACAGACGGACAATGGAGTCTTAGTAATAGGGTCCCGTTTTTACCCTTTGGATACGAAACCGTAAAAAAGGAAAAATAAATACCAAGCGCGAGCACGAGCTTGATAATATTACTAACAATCAATTTGCCTAGCCTTTTCCCAACTATATTGGGGTCGGCTTCCAGTCTAACCGGATTCAGCTGAGTACCTGTGTTTTACATGGAGCGACTGCCTATCTGACAACCACAACCCAGTAACTGGGTAACACGGTACCCCTTGGCTAGACTGGTGTCAATCAGATCTCAAGCTTCTGACTACTCGTAACGACTGTCAAAGATCTTCAAATGACAGCCGGGACCAACGGCTTCACGTGCTTTCCGAGGCACGGAGGAAACTCGGCATGTTGAAATGGTCACCGATCCACGGACCGACCTCGTCAAGCGTTGCTTAACCTTGATGATCGACTAGTGTGGCTGTTATTATTTAGCCACGAGCTCCTCATAATATTACTAACAATAAAAAAAAAACAATATAGTCACTTACCACTCAAACCGGTAGTAATATTACTAATAGTAGGATTCATATTATCATAAAAATATCCATCAACCTCCTGTTCTGACTTTATATGAAAAGGCATTGGTAGCATACTTTGTCCATGTTGGTCCAACCTTTCATGCATATTCGGTTCCACCAACCTTTGACCCAAGTTTTGATCCAACATATGTCCGTCTTGCACACATTGTACAACCATAGGCGTTCTTCTGGCTTCTTCTTGGCTTAGAATCTCCTGCTCAATCGTCAATATCACTGGCAAGATTACTGTCTGATAACCCGTATTCTGAATACCCGAAAAAAGATTAAATCAAATAAAATTATTTATTTTTGCAGAAAACACTGTTACAATGGTGTTACTAAATATACCTACATGTTTCAAGTGATCGACCGTAAGGCATGCAAAATGTGTACAATCATAGTTTATTAAAATCAAGATTGACATTGAAACATTTAAAATTAGATTTAAAAGAAATATACAATCTTTTTCGTATACTTCTCAGCAAACCCTTTCATTTTAACCCATATCATGGCAGAGTACAAAAAATAACTAGTCCGCCATCTTGGGCTGTCCGCCATATTGGATTTAGAATGACGTTACTAAGCTAACCATGCGTTGTCATCCAAACTAAACGTGTATGCAAAATTTCATCTTAATCGGTGGAGGACAACTGGTTTAAAATTCGGTTGCAAGATGTGACCCGAACACACTTACATACATACATTGCAAGTTAAATACAAGCTTGTAATATTACAAATGACATGCGGAAACAACGGCTTAATGCTTTCCAAGGTTTTGAGGAGTCTCGGTACGTCAAAATTACAGAAGAAGAGAAGATTAGGGATCTTTAAAAGTGGAATAGGTTGCTTCTAGGCAAGCGTGCTTTACTGTCGACCACATCATCGCTTAACATCCGTTGAGATAGTCAAGCGCGAGCCTAAGTACAATAAATAAAGATTCACATTTCATTCAGAAATAAAGGTCACCCTCTCACCTATTCGAACATTCCTTAAAAAAAAACCAATTAAAAAAACCGGCCAAGTGCGAGTTGGACTCGCGCACGAAGGGTTCCGTACCATTATCGCAAAAAAACTGCACAAAAATCACGTTTGTTGTATGAGAGCCCCACTTAAATATTTATTTTATTCTGTTTTTAGTACTTGTTGTTATAGCGGCAACAGAAATACATCATCTGTGAAAATTTCAACTGTCTAGCTATCACGGTTCATGAGATACAGCCTGGTGACAGACAGACAGACGGACCGCGTAGTCTCAGTAATAGGGTCCCTTTTTTACCCTTTGGGTACGGAACCCTAAAAACAAGCTTCTGGGTGATTAAATAATTTACATCTAGTAAAGCGCCTGCCTTGGTTCGAACCCGCTGCTCTAAACTTGACAACGATAATAGTACATTGTGTATTAAGGGCGGTATGTAAGGAATTACGATCGAGGCTCTAGTAGAAGCCCGAAGTCGTAGACTGAGGGCTTTCTGAGTCGAGGTTCGTAATTCCCGTACCGCCCGTGATACACACAATGTTTTTCATCACATTTGCGAGTAATAATTATGAATTATAGCTTTAATACACAAGTCAGCACAGCTGTTATTACGAAATACGTGAACCTTTTTTTTAAGCGGTTGGCGAATTTTTGCCCACACCACAGATTATACAGTGTTTCGTTCAGAAACTTTAAGGGCAAATACTTACGTAGGTATACAGCCATGACGGAGTGTAAAAATAATTAAATAATTTCGACGTTTTCATACTATAACTATTAAAATCGATTATTAAGAACATTAGTTGAGTATTTAAGTAACATGTAGCGAGATTGCAAAGAAATTCCTGT
This sequence comes from Orthosia cruda, assembly GCA_964057195.1. NCBI lineage: Eukaryota > Metazoa > Arthropoda > Insecta > Lepidoptera > Noctuidae > Orthosia > Orthosia cruda. Next base: position 4,201,845 of record OZ059852.1, on the reverse strand, counting down.
TTAGATAACATTTTAAGACAATTTTTCAATTGCGTGTAAACTCCTTGCTTGAACTTGCATGACCTATGTGCTGTGCGGTAAATTAAAAAATATTACTTACCGCCCTTGGGTTTCATGACAAACAAAAAAGCCCGAGGGTTTTTTATGGGGCATTACGGCCAAGTTAACCTGTATGTTTTGATACTGTTTACGTGCAAGTGTGATGAAAAAATATGTTAAATTCTTATTGTTACAACTGGCAATACATGCAACGAAAAAATAAAAAGATATATATACAAACTATAAATGCAATAGACTGAACAAAAAATCCATTATTTTCACAAAAGCGCCTGAATTTCGCTTTTCTTAAATATATGTAATAGATACGTTTGTTATAATAATGAATTAAATTTTGTAAATAATTATAATTAGGTAAATATATGAATTTGAAATTACTGTTTTATGAGATTATACAGCTCGGATTTCACCAATATATATATTATTTTTTCTTTAAATATTATAATCAGCCAAACATGTTCCCACAGCTGGGACACAGCATATGTCTCCTCTCTATGAGAGGCAGTATAATCTCGAAAGCTTTTTTTACAATTATTGCTCTTTCAGGCAGTTTAGAACTATCAAAGATGAAACACACACTCCAAAGCGTAGATCTGTATGGAGAAGAATGTTGAAAAAACTCCAACAAAATCATGTTATTACATATTACAACAATCCTAGTTACATTATTCTTGTTGCTTTTAGGTAAGACAATTGTAAATAAATAAAAAATAATACCGTGGCCCTTTTGCAAAACATCACCAATAAGGTCTATTGTATGTCCTTCTAGAGGGTCCCCTCCCGGCGTTTCAACTCATGTCTGCCTTGTAAATGGCAACCTTTGGTAATGTTCTTCAAAAAGACCAGTTGCGCAGTATTCATAACCGGCGTGCGTGTAAGACTAGATTTATGAATGAAAGTGAAGGAAAGAAGTATGTAAGGATCGTAGCAGTTGGCGATCTGTAGTTTCTGTCTACCCCCGTGGGGAAAAAGACGTGAGTTTATGGATGTATTGAAAAATAAAAATCGAACAACCAGTGGCAGTTAAGATTTGACTACCACCTGAAGGAGCCCGTTCACGAATATGACGCATGCACCAGCACTATTCAGCTTAACCAACTTGTAGGGAACCGAATGATCTAACACATGCGCCACAGTGCGAGTTGGATGTCACTTGTCTTCGTATTTTTGGTTCTAGAACATGCCGGTTTCCTCAAGATGTCTCACAGTTTTGGTAATATTATTATTAAAATTAGTCATAGTGTTTATGATTTTCAATGCCTTAGTCATAAGTTCACAACCTTCTGACTGATAAGGTCGTGATAAAGATAGGCGTTTTATCCAAAACTGGTTAGGTAAATCCACCAAAACGTAAAGCAGTTTGAACAATTTTTTTTTGTGTGTTTTTAACTTGGGTATTGAGGATTGTCGTGAAAGTTCAAAAAAATAAGTAAAGAGTGAATAGGTTACTTCTAGACAAGCGTGCTTTACCATCGACCACATGATCGCTTATCATCAGGTGGGATATTGACCAAACGCTGGCTTATCAATATTGTTTGTGCACGTTATTCTTCATAGAGATTTACTTACGCTTTGTGTAACTGGCTTCATCATATGGAGTGACCAACTCCTTGACAATTCCAAAATGCTTGTAAATGGAATATTTTAAATACGTGTTAAAAAAATGCAGTAAATCAAACAGATAAATTATTATTACCTATATTTAATATTGGTGAAATCAAGCCCTGCAATGGTCAAGTTTTCAACTAGAAATTTTTAAATGGGTTATAACTACATACCAAGCTTAGCAGAATAATTCCGATTGCAGGATAGAGCAAAAAATATTTTTTTACCTCAATTTTTATTTCTGACAACGCATCACAACAATTTATTTTAAGTTAATATTTGAGGTAAAAAAATATAACCCTATCTTTGCTGGCGAAGTCGGGTAGAAAGTTGACCGTTTATATTTTCTAGTTGATCTAACCAAAAGTCATTTAATTGTTCGTAGATTAAGAATCTTTTTAAGAATGAAATGTAAATGAGACATGTTAAAGTTAAGAAACACGATTTTTTATGCAAATGATTATAATTTTACTGATAAACATTTTATGAAATAATAATAATTATATTTTAAAATTCAATGTAAACCTCCGATAGGAATTTTCTGCCAGATAATTTCAAAATGGAACATAATTTGCTTGAAATTATCCGTCAGATAAGAAATCCGAAACGCGCTATTGTAGACGAGCAACAGTCGCGCAACTGTTCATCAACTTTGACATGCCTCATATTTTTTTGTGATATAGCTTATGAATATGATGAAATAATAAAACTTATGCTCTCTCATAGATATTGTTCCTTTGTAAATAAAGAGTGAGATTGAATGCTTTGCTGACAACGCTGAATATATGGTATAAGCCGGGAATACATGCTAGTATTTTTTATGAAAAGTGTTCGGAGGCAATGGTGAATAAATTAGAAGTTATTATAGCGCAATAGGTATGATTTCTGGTTAAAATAATAATTCTACTTGGTTCGTCAGTTAGATTATCAACACATATTAGAAACGTATTTTCTGCTTTATCAAATCAATAAAATTGACTAAAATAAAGCGCATCGACATTCAGAAGGCCTGCTTGTGACGTCACATATGAGTAAAAAGTATACTAAAACGTGAAGTCAAGCGAAATTTCAATGCGCTGTATTATTGTTATTTACGAATATTTTTTATTAATCTACCTGACGGTCTAAAAATATCCCTATTACATGCAAGGTTCTTGCATACTTTTGTGCGTGTTACTAGCATGCGTATTCCTCGCTATAAGTTGGAAACACACTTGGCACACTCAACGGTGCTCGATGATTACTTAATGAAATGTGGAGTGTGTCAAATCTGTTCCTGTTTTTATTACTATTGACTTATTTTAAAGTTAATTTTGTATAGAATTTATCGTAGATAGGTATTACAATTTTGAAATTGAGCAGAGATTTTTTAGCTTACTAGGTTTGACTCTTTTTTTTATAATGCTGACATTGAAAAGAGGTTGGTCAGCAAAAATGTGGCTGACATTGTTTGTACTTTTAAAAAAGGTGCATGCTATAAGATATTTAGCTCAAAACAGGTACTTAGCTGCGATAGACAGCACGGCAACGATATTTTTAATGTTACAATTTGTATGAGAAGTTATAAAATTACTTTTATCGCAAATATTCTTTAAAGAGATTGTCATAATCAAAATATCAAATTAAGATATTTTTGTTGATCAACGTCTTAATATTTTTTTATCAAGTCAATTCATCCGCTGATTCCGTAAAACCCAATTTTGAACTAATAATGTTAAAAGACACTCAGTAACTGGGTACAGACTCGATGTAAAGGTGGCCATACATGTAACGGCAAATAGAAGATTAAGTTATAAAAAAGGAAAGGTCAAGTAACGCAACAATATGTCAGCAACATGATTGTATGTGGCAAGCCATCAGTTGTCAGCAACATGAAATATTATAGTGTTGCCAGCAACATGCTAATATTGAAAATACAATAATAAGAAACGTGTAATTACTTCTCTAGAATACGCGGCTTTATCTTCTGAATCTTAGTGTAAAGAAGGTGGTCAGAAATCCGTTACATGTATCGCCATCTTTACTTGGAAGCAGAGGTCTGTGGCTGTGATTTTGAGCAAATAAGTTACATTTTTGTAATTTGGTTGTGAGGTAGGTAAACATAAGGAAATTAAGATAGACGAAAGGAATGTGTATTTTCTGTTCCCATAGCATGAACTTCAAAGTAAAAATAAAATAATTTATGTTACTTATCGTTCATGCTATAATGATTGTATAGTATGTTCAAATCACGAGCATATTGACTGATATTATGTCATGAAGAGTCTTTTCAAACTATTCATATGGTACTTTATGGAAAATATATCTTTTCCATAATGTATGGAACCTCTGCGTTGTTTTAATATAAGCTTGAAAACCTTACTCCCCAGTTTCTAAACTGAGTAATTAAAATTTTCATCTTAAAACTTGTGTTAAAAAAAGTTGAGTTCTCTATTCGGCAACTGGGGATTAGTTGATTACTTTATCTAGCGTTCGAAAATATTACGAAAATGGCAGAGGTGGAAACGCTTTGCCAAGACACAATTTACTATGTCTATTCAAATCAGAATTAATAATAATTTTAAATAATAATTATAGCTTATGCCAATAGGCTGTGAAATGATTTCCATAATGTTTGTAATTAAAATCGCCCGTTTGCAACGGGCAATAAATAATTGTTACCAAGGAACTTTCGATTGTACCTTAATTTTGTACATCACAATTTTTTTGTATATTTTTTTGTAATATTACGATTCTTGAGTATAGTAACAAACTTGAAAATGTGGTAAACGTCGCGTAAAATCATGAAATATAAATGGGGAATGAAAAGCAATATAGGAGTAGAAAAAGCGACGACCGTAATTCGACAGCAACTTTTTTAGTTGCCCGTCTGTGTTAGTATACTTGCGCGACGCAGACATTTTCTTTTGATTTTCAAGTCTGTTTCTGTACTTATTTTTTTATTTTAATAATTTTTTGTATGTTCTTTTTTAATAAATGCCGCTTACCAAAGTGATTTCGTTGTCTTTTTTCCTACAATTTAATAATGGATAGGGACATCGTTCGGACAATTTAATAAGGGTTAGTGAGACATCGTAGAAGCAGTTATTTTCTAGAAAATTTCAATTGCAAATCGAAACTCTGAAAGACTGAAAAAGTGACAAGGTTCCGATATCGCACACAAATTGCTTATATAAAAGGTATGTAGTACCACGGGGTCTCATTGCTAACAAAGAAAATTTGGTTCAAATAAATCTCACTAGATGGCGCGATATGCACGTATCTTTTAATGAATGTGTGTAAAATTCACATTTTCTGGAATTGAACATAAAAATTGTATGTTCTTGTTTAATCAACTCTCCTAAGTACAAAATTATGAAATATTGGGCTCTTAATACACATTTCAAAGATTATTTTAACGGATCATTTAGAATTGATGCCAATAGATGGCGCATTTTTAAATTTATGAGGCATTCCACTCGATTGTTAAAATTTGCATTGTAACACATTTTGGTGCAAAAAAAAACTGTAAAAACGTGGCAATAAATACTATAAAACGAACCTTCACTGTATTTAAAGAAAAAAATATTCACGAACTTAGTAAACCCTTTTACTTGCAAGTCACTGCTAACACCATCTATCTATCACCGTGAAACAGAACCGAACGCGTTCGATGTACAAAAAATAACAAGAATAATTAGATGAAAAACGCTACTTACGTCGGCACGGTTTCTTTGTATGGGATGAGGCATCTGTATGCTAGTATTATATTATCTGTGGTAGTACGTAGTACTGTAAGGAGTTTGATATGACTACTTTACTTTTTTTAAAGATTCCTGGCTGAATATAGTTTTAAGTGTCATTCGTATTTAGAAGGTTCTCTATGTCAGCTTTTGGCACTGACTTAGAAACCTATGGACTTGCCATACCTACGAAATCAGCGTGCATACCTACAAAAATCGGGCAATTAAAATGGCTGCCTTTCGTAGGGTTGTAACTGCGAGAAACATGCGCAGCTGATATCGATATAAACATCGACCTTCATTGTGGGTTGGTTTTTCCATAGCCTGTTCTTACTTTGGTTGTCTTTCCCTTCAAACCAAAAGAGGGCAGTGGATGCACTGCTGCTTTGCGGCAGAAAGAGGAAAGACAGACGGGCTTCTAGGCAGAAAAGAAGATTTCGTATGGTATAATCTATCTAAAAAAATAATTACATTTTAAAATAAAGATATAAGAATACATTAATTATAAATTGTCTGGTACGTTCAATACAAACCTTTAAGTTTCGCTTCGAATTTACACAGCCTTCTGCTACGATACAATAATGTAATAACAATATAATATGAACAAACCAGGCCCATAGAAACAGAAGTAGCTAAGGGTGTAGAGTATTGTATGATACTTATTAGATGTATGAGGCGACTGGCAATATACAGGGCAAAAAAAAAACCGGGCGATAGTTTGGGTTAAAGGCAGTTTTTTATTTTTACTTATGGCCTACTGGAAACAGCACCAAATATCTGTGTGTTTGTTTAAATGTTTTTCATTTCTTCATTAAAATTTCGTTTCCAGGAAATCTGTGGATGAAAATAGCATTGCAATGTATTTTACACACTTTATCAATATTATCGATACATATCATATACGCACTTCGAACATCACTAACCTTACATACCAATTATTATTGTTGGTAAACAATGCAAGGAAATATAGAAAATAATAACATTTCATGCCATACAAACATGACAGAGGTTTCAATAATATGCAAAAAGACCATCTTGTAACAATACATAACACAGAATTCTACAAAATTCAACCGGATTAGTGAAAACTAGTTACTAACCTGTGCAGAGTCAAATTAGGCTGATTTATGTTTTTTCTCGCACCACACTGTTTTATACAACACGAAGGCATGATTTTCCTATTAATGTCCAAACTCAGAACACCAAAATATCTAGTTTCTATAAGTATTTCTCTATAAAACAACAAAAATATTTTGAGCAAGCAACTGTTTGACAGGACAACTACCACAAAACCACAGAGTACTTTCTGCAATAAAAATGGCGACGGTCACGCATAGGCATGATTATGACGTCACACAAAAGTGTTGCCTAGTTTAGTCCTTGACAAAGATGTATATGTCTCTCTTTGCATATGCAGCTCTTGGTTAGTTAAAAAGAGACAAAATGCTTTTTGACATGCGTGTGTCGATTTGATAGATATTTCTATAACTATTCTTCATATAGTAGAATATGCCGTCTCCATAGTTATCCTACCTCATTGGCTTTTGGCGGACGCCTGATCATAGACTAATAATTTTGCACCCGCGCTAGAGTAAAAACGTTATGTAATTGCGCCTGATGGCATTAGGCGCGTCATTCGATAAATATTATTGAAGTACTACGAATTATTACGAATAAATCCAAGATAGCTATTATTATTTACTATACATAATACTGCAAAAATATATCCGGAACTGTGTCCAGTTATGCATTATTTACCAGACTAATAATGCCCCTGGCTGTCTAGAACATGACTCATTGAGTTTATTTAGATAACAAATTAATACCACACGATATTTTGATATAAACCTCATTAAAATATTTATTTCAAGTCTCTGTGTCGTTAGTGAAATAACTAAAGACTCCCAAAGTAAAAGAAATACTTGCAAGTGCAGCATGATGATAATTTAAGTTATAGCTACTGGACAACAGATGTCGCTATTACAAAAATATTTGCCTGATTTGCCATAGATGGCGCTAAAGTATACTGACGAGCAACATCTACTAAGTATACGAGTTGAGTTATTCTACTCGATAGTAGATGGCGTTAGTAGACTTCGTATTGAAGAAAGGATTCATGAACTGGGTGACAGATTGTTATGGCCAGAACGGGGTTCGAGGGTGAATGAGATGGCGACTAGGTGATATAAGAATACATGTTGTGTCGTCACCAAATCAATTGATCAAATAGGGTCAGGAGAATGATGATAATAATTATATCTATTAAGGATTAACTCAGGATGGATAAAATGGCGACAGGTCAATGGACCTACTGATAGGGTATCCGTGTGTCGCATTCTCCGCAATTTAAAATAGAAAATGTACAAGTCTGTGATTAGACCTGTCATACTCTAAGAATCAGAATCACAGACTTATATCATAATACGATGATAGTACCTAACTAACTACAGCTGAACTGAGCTGAGCTTTTCATTTAGCATTATCAGCACCCGAAATCTAGAAAAATGCCTTTTTATGTCATGAGCTGTAAAGAAAGTATAGAAAAAGTTGGCCGAGGCATTGGAAATGTTTTCTTTCATTGGTAAGTAAATTTGTGTTTTTTGTTTGTGAAAAAGTGGCACGCTTGGTTTTCATACAGGTGGAGGTACTTGCGTTATCTAGATTTAGATTTATGTCTGATCAGAATGTTGGACTGTGAAAAGGATTGATGAAAAGAGAGCATGTAGCAGAGATGAGAATGTTGGGATGGATGTGCGGAGTGACGAGAATGGATAAAGTGAGAAATGCGTACGTATATTAGAAGAAGCGTGGAAGTGGCGTGGCACCAGTGTCAGAAAGTTTGAAATGGTATGGTCATGTGATGAGGAGGGATGAAACGCATATATGCTACTTAAAGAGTTATGAATATATATAATAGAAATAAATGGTTTATTTGTACATTTACATTTGAATAATTCAATACAAAGATTTTAAAATAATAATTGATATCATTATATATGTGGATGGATGGAGAGCGAGAGCAAGGCCATAGAAAAGACGAATGGACTGTCTGAGGAGTTACCGCGGCTCTGGCACAAGCATCTGAAGGAACACGGGTGGGTTTTAGTAAGTAAAAGTCTGAAACGCCCTCCCGCTTCAGTCAGAGCGGGAAATGTCATTGGATAATATCCCACCCAAAAAAAAAATGGGGCTGTGTGGTCGCTGGTCCATCTCTATTACATACCCATTTATTTCCTGATCCATAAAATAACATCAAGCTTACAGTCACCCAAAGGGCAATGGAAAGGGCTATGCTCGGAGTATCCTTGCGGGATCGAATCAGAAATGTGAGATCCGCAAGAGAATCAGGGTTACCGACATAGCCCGAAGAGGTGCTAGACATAAGTAGCAGTGGGCAGGGCACATTGCTCGCAGAACGGATGGCCGATGAGGCAGAAAAGTTCTGGAGTGGCGACCGCGAACCGGAAGACATTGCGTTGGAAGGCCCCCACCAAGTGGACCGATGACCCGGTGGAGGTTGCGGGAATCCGCTGGATGTGGGATGCGCGGGACCGGGCAATGTGGCGACACTTGGGGGAGGCCTATGTACAGAAGTGGACGTTTTTCGGTGGTTATGATGATATCAACATAACATAACTAACATCACGTCCCAGAAGCAGAGGAGCACGTGTAGGCCAGTTATTTTGTTGTAATATAGGGTGAGCCGAATGCCATCAACCCGGGCATGAATCCAGACCAAAAGAAAAATCCAATAATAATTTGCCCTACCCTGGAATCGGACCCGGATCTCACCAGCTTTCTTCTTCCTCATCATCATCATCATATCAGCCGAAAGACGTCCACTGCTGGACATAGGCTTCCCCCAAGCGTCGACACATTGACCGGTCCCGTGCGTCCCGCATCCAGCGGATCCCCGCAACCTTCGGTCATCGGTCCACCCGGTCTTCTTCCTAAACCATATAATAGTACATTGTGTATTAAGGGCGGTAGGTAAGGAATTACGATCGAGACTCTAGTAGAAGCCCGAAGTCGAAGACTGAGGGCTTTCTGAGTCGAGGTTCGTAATTCCCGTACCGCCCGTGATACATATAATGTTTTTCATCACATTTGCGAGTAATAATTATGAATTATAGCTTTAATCACGCTTTAATACACAAGTCAGCACAGCTGTTATTACGAAATATGTGAACTTTTTTTTAAGCGTTTGGCGAATTTTTGCCCACACCACAGATTATACAGTGTTTCGTTTAGAAACTTTAAGGGCAAATACTTACGTAGGTATACAGCCATGACGGAGTGTAAAAATAATTAAATAATTTCGACGTTTTCATACTATAACTATTAAAATCGATTATTAAGAACATTAGTTGAGTATTTAAGTAACATGTAGCGAGATTGCAAAGAAATTCCTGTTTAGATAACATTTTAAGACAATTTTTCAATTGCGTGTAAACTCCTTGCTTGAACTTGCATGACCTGTGTGCTGTGCCATAAATTAAAAAAATATTACTTACCGCCCTAGGGTTTCATGACAAAAAGAAAGCCCGAGGGTTTTATATGGGGCATTACGGCCAAGTTAACCTGTGTGTTTAGATACTTTTTACGTGCAAGTGTGATGAAAAAATACAAACGGCTGCCAAATAAAAACACTACAATGTGAAAATAACTTCAATTTCGGAAGTCGGTGTTCTTGTTTTCGTTTCTTCGTTTTTTGACACCGCCTTCCGAAATTGAAGTTACTTTTCACTTCGTGGTGTTTTTCTTTTTTACAAGTCGGTTGTATTTTTTTGTAAAAATGTTTTTATTTTTCACTTTTTAGTGGCATATAATGGACAAGTTCTATAGTAAGGTACCTATAATGCCCACAGTGATGCCAGAACCAGTGGAATGAGAGTGTACCAGGGTGAACTGTACACATTTGGGTACCCGTTTAGAGCATACTGGCGTGATGGTATGTTATGAAATGGTACATCCGAATTGAGAACCTCCTCCTTTTTGGGGAGTCAGTTAAAAATATTACGATAGCAATGATTTTATAGTACACAACATAACAAAACAATGAAATACAAAACCACAATTAATTTAAACAACTAATAAACTTTATTAAAGTATACTCTCAAAATCACTGTCATATACACGCACCCATTTAAAATTGGATTCGTTAATCCCGAACGTTACCGAACAATCACGAATGCTTCCGATCGCAGTTGAAATTAACAAATTGTAGCTTGGACAATGATTGACGTGCCTTGAGGCTAGCTACCATAGAGCAGTGAAGACGCCTCGGTAGCCTTTGCAAGACGGTTTTGTCAAAACTTTCAGGCGTATTAATAAATATCAATGTCTGCCTAGCATTTTCCCAATAATGTTGGGATTGGCTTCCAGTCCAACAGAATGTATTATTTAGTGTGTAATTTGCAGGAATACCAGTATTTTAAAGAATGAAAGAAAACATATGATTTTTTGTAGTGTCCGACCGAAACTGGTTTTTACGACCGAAACCGAATTTCGGTAACAGTCTCACTTTCGGCCGAATCCGAAACTGAAACTTCCGTACAAGTGAGGGAAAAATAAAGAAAAATTATTATGATCTTTCATATTTTTAACCTTTAAATCTATGCAGTCTTCGACATTTTCACTTATTGGTATGATAATCAACATAAAAACACTCGCTTGGAATTAAACGCGCCGAACATGACCGATCACAGCGCGAGAACTCCCGAATGTTTAGTTTCGGTTTCGGTCTTAGTTTCGGCAGGATTGCCGCCGAAATCGAAACTAGACCGATATTAGTTTTTTACCGAAATCTAACTTGCGGTCGGACACTAATTTATTTGTGATCCGCACAGGAGACACGAGATAAGCAAAGATAAAATAACCGGCCAAGTGCGAGTCGGACACGCGCACGAAACGTTCGTACCATTACGTACCATTATCGCAAAAAACGGCAAAAAAATCACCTCTGTAGTATGGGAGCCCCACTTAAATATTTATTTTATTCTGTTTTTAGTATTTTTTGTTATAGCGGCAACAGAAATACATGATCTGTAAAAATGTCACTGTCTAGCTGTCACAGATCATGAGATACAGCCTGGTGACAGACAGACGGACAGTGACTAGCATACAGATGCCTCATTTCATACAAAGAAACTGAGCCGACGTAACTAGCGTTTTTCTTCTTTTTAAACTGATTATTTTTTAAGAACATCGATCGCGTTCGTTTCCGTTCCACGGATATAGATGGTGTTAGCAGTGACTTGCAAGTAAAAGGGTTTACTCGGTTCGTGAATACATTTTTTTTTAAATGTAGCGACGATTTGTTTTATTTTTGTATTTTTTGCACATTTTTACAGTTTCATTGTACCAAAATGTGTTAAAAATCAAGTTAAAAAATTCGAGTGGTGATGATAAGTGAGGACGACTCAAAAATTTAAAACCGCGCCATCTATTGTAATCAATTTTAAATGATTCATAGAAATGTGAAATATTCCTTAATTTTGTTCTTAGTAGAGTAAATTAAACAATAACATATTTTTTTATGATCGTCTCTAGAAAATATTAATATTTCACAAGAGTCATTAAAAATCGAAGCTTATCAAGCCAATAGTGCAATTAATGCAACTTATTTGAACCGAATTTTCTTTATTCGCTTTGGGTGCCCGTGCGTGACGGTGTCGACCTAAGCTGACGCTAGGGGCGCCAATGGGGCTACCACGTATGACTTCGCTGCTAGAGGCGCTGGTGTAGCGTCAGATCTCTGATATGTCAAACTCCACTGTTTGTAGTATGAGTGGGCAGGTTTTTTCTTAATGTTGTGAGTATTTTGCGATACCTCAAATTAGTTATGGCAAATAAGAGTTACGGGTCAATGAACGTCAGTGCTTTAAGGTATTAAATATGGTTTAAATGTAAGCTTGGTTTTCACGCCCCCTCGCGGCCTCCTCTCGGCGAGAGGGAGTGGCCCGTAATCGACCACGCGGGCTCAGTGCGGGTTGGTGCATGTCTCATGTCTTCAAATTTTTGTTTCTAGGACATGCCGGTTTCCTCACGATGTTTTCCTTCACCGTTTTGAGAGCAGTGGTGATGAAATAATTTACACAAAGTAAAGCGCCTGCCTGGGTTTGAACCCAAGACCTACAACTTGTCAGTCGCGGCCGATACCACTGGATCACCACTGCTCCTTCACGCCCGTAGTAGGTATGTACGTAACAAACGATAACAGCTTGGTGTACTTCTGGACCTTAGCACAGTATAAATATGGACGAACAGTACGTAAAGTACCTACAAACGTTCGAAACGACACACTCACACAAACATACGCTTCAACGAGACCTCTAAGCTGCTCGTACTACTGACAGCATCGCGACAACCACTTAGGTGTCTCGTCGATGCGCATGTTTGTGTGAGTGTACCGTTTCGAGCGTTTGTTTTAGTTTCCATACTGTTTGTCAATATTTATACTTTGACCTTAGTCATCGTTCCAAGTTTAAACTGCCGTTAATTAGTTCACCCTCATTGCGCTTCTATCAGGTCTTTTTCAACCGTCGCTAACCAAGTGGCAGGTAGTCTTTCGCTTCCACGTTTTGTAATTGGCATGTTTAGGGAAAACTTCACCATTTGAACATCTGGCCGTCTCTAAGACAAAGATATTTTATTTCAACTAGGCCACCAAGCGGCACTTTTGAACGTTAATACATTAAAATTTAAAAGGAATAAAAAATGATTCTACCGAGCATTCGGCAAGTAACTTGTTATGGAGAAGAACGCACAAGAAACTCCATACTCACACTTAAAAAAAAAGTTTTTTTACAATATTTAGGTACATTAATAAATTCATATGTGTGAGGACAATGCACCGAGAATCACTATATCAATGTACAGGTACAAAGTATTAAAAGTACTCACACATGTACCGTGCAGTTACATAATAGATACTAGAAAAACATTAGCATCCGAAGCAGTTAAGTTAAGACCAATCCCAACTAACGGCGCCCGTTCACGAACATGACGCATGAATCGGCACCACCCAGCTCAACCATCATGAAGGGAACCGAATGATGAACATGACATTTGAGAGAACATGACACACTCAACTGCCAGGGCACACATAAGTCAAAGAACGACACAAAGGTACAGCAAATGGTAGATCTACAGTTGGGTACATAGTACTCACACACGTGCTGCGCAGTTATACAATACTAAAATAAATTGATTCTATATAATACAAATATATTCATACAGTCTTCAGCAGGTCCAACAATACCTACTTCAAAACAATAATGTTCTGCATATCAGTTGTTTTTGCACCCTAGTGGTTGTGGAGCAAGACTATTATTGAGCCAAGCATTTTTATCTCTGGATGTGGCCATTATCGGCGTCGATTTTCTTCACTTTGTCAGTGATGGCAGCCATAAATTAAATAAAACTTTTTAAACAAGCTTATTTTTCGTATCCTTCTCAGCAAACCCATAATTTGATATACCCATATCATGGCAGTGCACAAAAAATAACTAAGCCGCCATCTTGGGCCGTCCGCCATTATGCATTTAGAAGGACGTCACTTAGCTAACCGTGCATTGTCATACAAACTAAACGTGTAGGCAAAATTTCATCAACTGCTTTAAAATTCAGTTGCAAGATTTGACCCGAACACACTTACATACATACATTGCAAGTTAAATAAAAACTTGCAAAATGGCGTCTCTAGTCGATTCCATGGTCTATGCTAGCTTTCATAGCATCCCCTTCGTTAAAATGATCGAGAACAGGTGGTAATAGGGGTAGTAGATGATCTTTGGGAAAGGTTCTGTCTGTCTGTCTGTTACAGGCAAAATTCTGTGTCTGCAGGTCGCAGAATGTAGAATGATGTTTGTATTTTTTGCAAGTAATTTCGGGTCTGTCCGTCTGTCTATCACGTGCCAATTTTGTGTAGTTCTGTAGGTTGCAGAATGTACAGTGTTATTTTTATATTTTATTTGAGTTATTGATTTTTGACGCTAATTACTTAATTTAAGGAAAAACTCGCAATTACAGAGTTCAAATAAGTGGATTTCCAAATATTTAAAATATTGATAATCGTATTTAAGTAGCCTTCAAATTATTTGAAAATTTACATTTTAAAATTCAGAAATTTATTGATTCGCTGACAGACAATACACAGCCAAAACTAATGGATCTAGAAGCATGTATCTTTGCGCTAGAGTTACTTATATAGGTACTGAAAACGAGCACTAAGAAATTATTATTGAAAATTCATTCCCTAGTTTTAAAGTTTAGTTAAAGGTATTTCAACTAAACATGTTTGTAAAAAGAAAGAAAGAAAACTAGTTTATTTGGCACACACAGATACACACAATGTAGGTACAAATAAAACTTAATTTTACAACATTTACATACATAGTGTGCCCCGCGGCTGCGCCAAAAAGGTCCAGTTCAGCAAAATTCCAGACAACTGGGAGTTGCCTGACGCTGGTTTTCAACTGAACCTTACGTTGAAGTGTACGGATGTGAATCAGTTTTACGGTGTTAAATATGTACAGGTAAATAAATATAAGTTAGTGTGTTATAAACTATACAGGTAAAGGTATGTATAATAATTTGGTGCGAAACATTATGCCATGAGCAGCAGAGCGAAATAGACGGATTGCAAGTAACTTTTAATATTAAAAGTTGTTTTTATATTCGGGTAGTTTACCTACCCGAATACCCATTTCGGGTTGTACCTTTTCCATTATATTTAACACCATTTTATACCATGTCTTATGCAATTAAATGATTTGAATTTGCAGCTTTAAAATACCCATTTCATATTTATAATCTCTTCTCACTCCCTTCACTAAATCAGGAAACTAATGACGCGCAAAAATTCGTTCAATATAAATAAATAAAATATGTCGGTGATCATCTGTCGCTATTCATTCTGTATTCTAACTTACGACTCCACTAATGTTATTATTAAAGTGCCGTAAAGTATCCTTTTTGAAAACTTATTGCTATCAATCGAAAATGATTGTTGTGTTCATTGATATATATATTTTTATTTTAATACAGGGCTGTTATTAATTCTAAACTCGCCACACTTTTACGTTTGATGGCGAGAGGCGCTCTTTTTAACCGACTTCCCAAAAAGAGGTTTCTCAATTCGACCGTATATATATTTTTTTTTTGTATGTGTATTCGCGGATAACTTCGTCGTTTATGAACCGATTCTTTTATTGTTGGAAAGGAGATATCCCAAGGGTGGTACCATGATAAGGAAACCAGGATCTGATGATGAAATCCTAGAGAAATCGAGGGAATTCCTCAAATATTATAGGCATACATGTAGCGATTTTGGTATTTTCATCAATAATGCAATCATTTGCACTCAGAAAGTATCATTTGGTGAAGTGGAACTGATGAAGAAGACCACAATGGCCACTGGAAACCCGAAATAAAACAATGTATCCTAGTCGTGTTTGGGCTTATTGGAATTGTCATAAGATGTACTTTGGCTATAAACTATTTTCATATTAATTGGAGGTACCGACCAAAACTAAAAAGAGAAAAATAAAAAGCATTTTAACAAAAAATCAAACCGACTTCCAAAACAAAACACCTCAAAGTGAAAAATAACTTTCTTTTCCGAAGTCGGTGTCGAATAACGGAAAGCAATAGGTACAAAAGACACCGACTTCGGAAAAGAAAGTTTTTTTCACTTTGAAGTGTTTTGTTTTGGAAGTCGGTTTGATTTTTTACAACACAATGCACCACCTTACGTTCATACATAGGTATATCTACTACTTATATATAATACGGGATTTAGTTATGGTTTAATCTATGTACATATTTAGTTATGTTTGCTATCCTTACAATGTTTTTTAATCCTGTCTTAATTGTTCCTTTACTAATTTATAAATTTTCTCTTAATAAATCTGTTTTCTTAAACACTTTATTTACCAAATACTTAGATGTTCTCTTGCCACAATCATTTGTTATCTGTGGTTGAAGCAGTTTGTTCTCTCTAGCCTTAAGTTTGTTATACTTGTTTTTAACATTAAATTTATTATATACTTCATTATAATAATATTGCAGACCTACCAAATAATCAACTTTATTAAATTCAGATGCCCGAAATAACTTATCATACTCTTTGTTGCACTTATCTTTAACATTTTTAATTGCCAGAAACTTTATAAGTCTTATTTGTATATGTCTTTATCATCTCTTAAATATGCAATGAAGGTTCGCCCGTACACAAGGAGTCCGTAGCTTAGTAGCGAATCGGCAAGTGCAAAATACACCATTCTTAACGTATGTTTGTTCAATATATTTTTTAAGTGGTAAAACTTACTTAGCACGGATCTTAGCCTATTGCAAATGTCATTTACATGTAATTATGTGTGTACATAAATACCTAAATAGAGATTTAAAAACAATTCCTCAAAATAACAAACCGCCAACATTGTTTTTCGTTCAACGGAAAAATTCGTTAAAACCTAACCTAACTTTTCTAAAATTCAAAATGGCTGACACTGACAGGTGTTTGAACCAGCGAACGATGATTGACTTGTGTTGCGAAATTCACGGACAAAACCCGCAGCGGTGGAGTTTTAGAAAAATCGCGCTGTACCGTTTGCAAATAGACGATTGTGACGGTTTTTTGCTGGGTCGGTTGATTTTTGCAGGCTATTTTGTTTTAACAATATTTCTTACTTAATGTAAAATAAAGAAAACAATAATTACGGAGGTAGAGTAGTTTATATGAAGGTTTATTTTCCAATTGTAATGTAGCTAGTGACACTCGCAAGGTTAAGACGAATCGATTGACATAAAAATCATTAAAATCGGCCAACGCGTTTAGTGTCTAGAAAGCCAAAGTCGGGTAAAAAAATGGTTCAGCGGTTTAGGCGTCAAAACTTTACAAACAAACGCGAGTTACTTTCTCGTTTATAACATTGCTCGATTATAACATTGGTATGGATTTTCATATCATCATTAACAAAGAAACAACAAAGAAAAAACATCTTGTTAAATTCAAAATGCGCTCTCTCAATGTTAAATCTAGTGTAATAATTTGTAATCAAGCCATCATAACCGGTTTGTAGCCATCATTTGTAAACATTAGTTAAAGTTACTGTAGCGAGTAATTTTTGAAAGAAGGTTATTTATGATTTGTTGAAAATATGTTTTGTTCGTTACTTGGGGAGTTTTGAACTTTTGAGTTCCGTATGTAGGGTTTAGAAGTGTTTTTTGGAGTAAAATTTATGTTAAAATTTGTCTGGTACCCCGGCCAGACATTTCACTACTAATCTTGCTAAAAAAGACAAGCCCAGATATGGTTCCTTCGGTAGAACTTAAACAAGGGTAAGTTAGACCAATAATGGTCACTTTAGAATAACAAAACGTAGGTACAAGGAAAAAGACGAATCGAATCTAGTCGCCCTTTCCAAAAGGTACGATTAATAGACAGAAATCCATAAGAAAACTATTCTAACAGATCCCCAAAAATCATTAATTAATAAGAAATAAAATTCTACAAAAACATCGATAAATTATCCAACAATTGAATTCGCGCCTTTTTTAATGTCAAATTAGGTCGGCCATTGCTGCGAAATGTCAAAATGTCATTGTTCTATTCGGGTGCGTTCGGGCGAACACTTAATTTTAAAATGGGGTTCTTTTTTTAAAGAGCCGCTTACTTTTTTATTGTGTTTGCTTGCGTGTGGCCGTTTTAGAATTAAATGCAGTTTTTTTTGTAATCTTCTAAGGTATGTATTGTAGTATTTGAAATGTTACAACTTAACTTTTTGCACGTGTTTTCGTGAGAATTTCAAGGGTTAGTTTTTAGTGTTGTTATGACCGATGTCAACCCTTTACCACCCATGTTTTAAGTTAAATATCTCGTAATGATCAGATGGAAGCTTAGGGGGTTAGTTAGTAGATCCGTGGGGATCGATTTGCTATGTCACGACCAAACCGATAAAGGGTGACCAGACCATGTTGTGCCATTTACAAATAATTGTTGTTCTTCGTGAAGAGCAGGGTTTGAAACCATGATTAAATTACAATTTCTTTACCTGTCCGACCAGGTATTTTTCGCGAAAAATATATTACCAATACATGTTTCCTTTGATTATTTCGTTTGTGAATATTAGGTAAATGACGTTCAGTTTCTGGTAAGAAAATTCAATTAATCAAAATTAAACGCATGTGTTAAGTTATGCTCTTGTCTTTTGAAATTTCATTCAACCAATCACAGCAAAGCTACTGACGCGCATTTGACAATTTGACACATTTATTTTGTAATAATTTTTGTTTCATTTCTTTTAATTATTTTAATGTTGTTGTAATGAATTTGATTTAATGTAATAATCTAATTTATAATTCTGTTTTAATTTGTTATTTCTATTACTCAATGTTTTATTTTGTGTTTTGTATTGACCGTTGTTGGATTTGATATCTGAAATAATAGCTATTTATTACGTTATGGACGGTCTTTTAATACGAGTGCCATTTTTGTACAAGCGTAGCGCGTACCGAAATAGGTGGGCACGAGTTATTAAAAGACCAATAACGTACAGTTGCATACAAGATTTTATCTACGAAGGAAGGAATAAAACACAGATATAGACAAATACGTATTTCAGGAAGTGTGTTTAAGTATTTCATTTCTCATATACATGTCTTGATTTTTCTGGTAGTACCTAAATTATTTGTAGCCGCAACTGCTCTTTTTGTTATATCTGGTGGTGTATTTTCAATATCACTTTATGTTGAAGACATTTTTAATAAAATTTGGAATAAAATTTCACTCACATTTTTTTTCCCGCGTCCACTTTTTATTTAATTTTTTTATTTAGTCTTTATTAGGTTAAGTTAAGGCAAAGATATTGTAGCCGTAGCAGCCAAATAGTATACGATACGATAGTTCTAAACTTGTTACATTTTTAAAAACATCATTTACATTGTCTCGATTTCGAAGTAATATTATAGGTACCTGGCTGTATGTTCAGAATGTCTTTGCTTGTGTTTTAGAATTTATGACGATTCGCATAATGCAACCCGATGTCGTTATGGGTATCATAATGAAACCGCTGTCAATTTTATAATTCGAATATAACGAAACCGAAGTAGATAAATGTATTAATAATATACTTTGGTGATAGATTCGGATTTGAAACTGTAGGTTTACTTCAGAAATTCGTCATCATCAACGTTTTAATGTTCCCACTGTTGGGATACGGGACTCCTCTCTGTGGAAGAGGGAACGGGCCTTAATCCACCACGCGGACCCAGTGCGGGTTGGTGGATGTCACATGTCTTCGTAGTTTTGGTTCTAGGACATGCCGGTTTCCTCAAGATGTTTTGCTTCACCGGTTTAGAGAAGTGGTAAGTAAATAATTATCACAAAGTAAAGCGTCTGCCTGGGTTCAAACCCACGAAACGTAAGTCGGGGCTATTGGCACTGGGCCACTATTTCAGAAATTCAACCTTACTGTATTCTACTATCAGCTCATGCTGGAGTGTCCCAAGTGCCCATACACCTGCCCTTTAGATGACCTTATAAACGCCACTGACGCTGCAATTAACGGGGCCACCTCAATCAATCAATCTGGTAACCTTTTCCCAACTATGTTGGGTCGGCTTCCAGTCTAACCGTATTCAGCTGAGTACCAGTGTTTTACATGGAGCGACTGCCTATCTGACCCCCACAACCCAGTACCTAACTGGGTAACACGGTAACCCTTGGCAAGACTGGTGTCAGGTCTCAAGCTTCTGACTACTCGTAACGACTGTCAAAGATCTTCAAATGACAGCCGGGACCAACGGCTTAACGTGCTTGCCGAGGCACGGATGAAACTCGGTATGTTGAAATGGTCACACATCCATGAACCGACCTCGTCAAGCGTTGCTTAATCTTGATGTTCGACCCGTGCGTCTGTTATTATTTAGCCACGAGCTCCTCGGGGCCTAAAATATTTCAAGATTTTTACATCGTTTCGAAAATGAGAGAAAAATATTTCTTTAATGTGCTTACCGGCTAAGGAGTGGAATTCCCTGGCGGAGTCTTTGTTTCCTGATAGCTACAACCTAGGGGTCTTCAAGAGTGAATAGGTTACTTCTAGGCAAGCGTGCTTCACTGTCGACCACATCATCGCTTACCATCAGATGAGATAGTAGTCAAACGCGAGACAATCATTTTTTTTTTTTATACCTGCTCTTTGGAGGACCTTATGAACGCTACTGACGCTGCAATTAACATGGCCACCAACTGGGCCCATAATATTTAAGATTAAATCGAAAAGAAGAAGCTCTTGTCATCATCACACTCACACACACACTCACACACACTATTTTAGGATATAGGTATTCTCTAAGCTTCTTTTTTTTTTTAGGGTTCCGTACCCAAAAGGTAAAAACGGGACCCTTTTACTAAAACTCCACTGTCC
This sequence comes from Orthosia cruda, assembly GCA_964057195.1. Classification (NCBI taxonomy): domain Eukaryota; kingdom Metazoa; phylum Arthropoda; class Insecta; order Lepidoptera; family Noctuidae; genus Orthosia; species Orthosia cruda. Next base: position 4,181,030 of record OZ059852.1, on the reverse strand, counting down.
GTCTGTCTGTCTATCTGTCTGTCACCAGGCTGTATCTCATGAACCGTGATAGGTAGACAGTAGAAATTTTCATAGATGATGTATTTCTGTTTGCCGCTATAACAACAAATACTAAAAACAGAATAACATAAATATTTAAGTGGGGCTCCCATACAACAAACGTGACTTTCTTGCCGTTTTTTTGCAATAATGGTACGGAACCCTTCGTGCGCGTCCGACTCACACTTGGCCGGTTTTTTATTCATAATTCAAGTCTCATCTTGTTCAATTTAAGATTTTGCTTGTAATTTTTTGTTTAGATTTTGTTTTCCTTTTTGTACATCACTTTTACCATTTCATAATTTGTCATTGAAGAGCGGATCCTCCCAGCAAAGGTAAAACTTTTACCTAAAAGGAGGTACCTATGTAAGATTTACTGTAAAAGTGTACAAGATACTGCAATAAAGTTTTTTTATCAGCATTTTAGCTGAAAGATGTTCACTGCTGGACACAGGCTTCTCCCAAGTGTCTATACATGCCATAATCGCCACGCAGTGTGGTCATTACAATGCAAAGATAATCCTCCATGCTTCTTATTGTCTGATAAGTCCCTTATTCGCCTCTTCAAACACCCACGGGAAGATATGGGTTGGTGCTATTCTTTACGTCCGAGGCCAAACGGTAAAACCACCGAGAATACCTAACATTCTAACTGCACCGTCCCCCTACCTCTCTGCCGATCCCCCACACTACAAATGTTACATTAGTAAACGTAGAGCTCGTATACAAATAATATTGAATGTACAAATTGCTCTGAAACGTAATACGATGCGAATTTAAGTGGGGAGCAGGGAGGGACTGGGGTGAGACATTTTAAGGGATTTCAGGATAGAATCTCCGTGCCTCTGAAAGCGCCTAAAGACGTATTTTATGAGAAGAAAGAAAAAGCGTTTATTCGCCACAAAAATGACATACAAATTTTTTGATTTTTCCGTAAATAGTCGACGGCACGAACTAATTTGTGCGCGAGGTTAAAATGTATGCTATCTCATCCCACAACACGTGCGAAGGAGACAGATGCTGTAATAAGCAGTAAGAAGCTAGTCCGCGTACGAATGAGCACTTTTGCATATTTGTATCGAACTGGATGATGATTTAGGACGAAAACGAGCGCGCGTAATTTTATAAACAGACCTTTGGCAGTCTAGATATCATGAAAAAACGACGAAATGTATATTATCACAATAAAATTATTTGCATTATTGAATTACTAATCTATTCATGTATGGTGGCAGTTTTGCAATTTTTCTTCTTATGGTATTTATTTCCGCCCAAAGATGCGTTAAAATTAGTGTTGAAATATGGAACTTTCGACGCTCATAACTTTTAAATATTGTTTTTTTTTACTTTTTTGTTTTCATATAGGGCTAGATAATGATGAGAAAATTTTATATCATTATTTATTATGAACGTTCATCGTCAAACAGTGGAGTAATCCCCAGACTACGTTTGTATGGAAGAATGATAGACTAGTGCAACCTTAGTAAGTAACTAAGTACTTAAATTATATTAGTAAAGAAAAATAAGATTATAATAAAATACCAAATTTGAGTACCTAGTAGGGTGATTGATAAGTAAAAGAAGGCTTCCACTCAGCATAATGCTGTGCCGTGGGAGACCCGGAGCACGGAGCTTATTTTCAGTGGTCGCCTTGGACGTGACGTACGGATATCAAAGCCTGTTGCGTCTAATATAATACAAAAATATAAAACAAATATAGAAAGATAATATAAACCACTACGTAAATATCTGATCTCTCTGGTTCACTTGTTCACTATGAGATTGAGTAAAGCGAGATTGATCGCCAAGTCTTCCAAGTCCAAGTCAAGTTTTTCCAAGTCTGTACTTAGTGTAGTTACCTTGCTTGACCGATCAATACATGCGCCTGTTACTAAGCCAGCAAGCCACGACAAAACCCTTAAATCTTCATCAATCAATACATATAATAAATCTGTAGAAAAGTAGATTTTGTACATCGAAAATATTTCCAAAAATATGGCCAAGGTCTTAAAGGATAACCAACAGAACCCATTGCCAGCATTTTTGGCATTTTTGTCTGTTTATTTGTGAACGCATCACGTAAAATGTACGAAACCAATGTAGATAACTTTTATAAATAAAAATTATGTGTAAATTGAAGTATTACTTAGTTTTTGTTGCATCGCAATCGGTTCAATCTATCAAAAGTTAGTTGAATTTAAAGTGTTCAAGAAGTAAGTGTTCAACACACGTAATTCAGATACTCGGATAGTTGAACTCCATATTAGATAGATGGCGTTGTGCATTTGACGTCTTTTTCTGAATCTTGAAACCGCCGTGTTCGAAAGAAAACCCTAGAAACAAATTGTAGGTTGGAATGTAAGTAGTGTAGGTAGCTAAGTAGGATAAGCAGTTGAAGGGAGCGAAGCCGAGGGCACAGCTAGTACAGCATAAAAAATACATCAACAGTCATGTAAAGAATTACTTCACGACTCCTAGAACGTATGTATATACAAGAAACTTACCTAGAAATTCCAGCTAGTTTACCGAGATAACCTAGGCAGATTTTCTAGGCAGGTCATAGATAATTTCAATTTGAATATTACGATAACTTACTTAGCCTTTTTAGGGTTCCGTACCCAAGGGGTAAAAACGGGACCCTATTACTAAGACTCCGCGTCCCGTCCGTCTGTCTGTCCGTCTGTCACCAGGCTGTATCTCATGAACCGTGAAAGGTAGACAGTTGAAATTTTCACAGATGATGTATTTCTGTTGCCGCTATAACAACAAAAACTGAAAACAGAATAAAATAAATATTTAAGTGGGGCTCCCATACAACAAACATGTTTTTGCCGTTTTTGCGATAATGGTACGGACTCTTTCGTGAGCGAGTCCGACTCGCACTTGGCCGATTTTTATATCTTCCTCATTCATATAATCCCATTGAATACACAATTATGTTTATTTTTTTAACTCTTTGTCTTGAGTGAGTGCGTTTCTGTAATACAAGCCTATGACTTCCAAAACGTACCTACATGTAACCTGCCTATAGTTTTTCAATAGATCATCCTGAAACCGCCAATCACCCAATACTCACCTACTAACCGAAGCTTCGGCAATCTATCACGGAGTCCGTCCCTGCGCTCGTCACCGTCATGTTAACAACTACACAACACACACTACACTGTGTAGTGATGACGTCACCGCACAATTATATGGATGCGGCAGTATATAATTTACACATAGTATTTTTGTAGCTACCTATGTATAGGTATGCCGACGATGAGATAGGATGGTCTAGAGTTTTTAAGAATAAACGATTTTCACTTTTTAGTGGTACATAATGGATAAGTTCTATAGTAAGGTACATAATGCCTACAGTGAGGCCAGAATAGATAACACGAATAACATGTAATTTGAACATAACTGGTGGAATGAGAGTGTATCAGGGTGAATTGAAAAAAAAAAACATTGCTCTAAACGGGTACACATCTGCGTACCCGTTTATACTGGCGTGATGGTATGTTATGAATTGGTGTAAACAATAAACATGGGATTGCAGCAATCTCAAGAGATTTGCCGTCATTTATTGAAGAGTTCTTTATCAGATCTTAACTAAATTAATTGGGACCATTTCGGATCCAACTTCTTTTGAAAGAAAAAAAAGTCGTGTGGCACTCGGGGACTGCCGCGGTAAAGCTATTGCATAGCATTTATTCTAGATCCAGTCCTGGAAAATGCGTCAAAAAAATTAAAAACGTTAAAAACTCGAAAACGTAGCGAGCCAAACCCGCATTTATTTACGATTAATAAAACTCTAAAAAACAAAACAAAAATACCCTTATTCACATTGAAATAAGGTCGCTTTTCTTTGACAAGCAAAAGTGACCCTTATTCTCATTAGCATAAGGTCCACATTGATCACCATTGTCACAGAAACAGCTCAGAGAGACCGATAAAAGGCAAAAAAATTACGACCAACAAAAATTTTAAAACCCTCATATCTCAGAAACGGTTGGAGTTAGCGCATTTCTGACAAAAAATGGCCACCCTGCCCACCGCTACTTCATCCAGGAGAACAAGATAGGTTTACCCCCCCCCCCCTTAACCGTTTACCTCCCCCCGCAAAAAAACTTTTTCGTTACGGAATTTCTGGATTCGGTCCCCGCGCTCAAGGCCCGCGATAGAAGCTATGCAATAGCTTAAAAATAATTTTGCAAATCCGTTTATATATGACGGATTTAGTAAGTTTCGAGTTACATTAGTACCACGAAGCAGGGATGCGAATTGTGAAAGTAGATGCTACCTCTTAAAGAACATACATAAAAAAAATGTAAACATCCGAATTGAGATCCTCTTCCTTTTTGGGAAATCGGTTAAAAAATCTCAGTTAGCGTCAGGATCTCAACACCAACAATAATTCATTATCACATCATAATTAACACTTTTCGTACAAATCCAATATTCGCACATGCATGTTCGTACTCCATACATTGTTACTCTACTTCGGCACTACGTTTTCGTAAAATATGAGAATTCTGGTTACCTCTCTTACGAGTTGGTGTGATTAAGTACTGATTAGTTTCTAGCACTGATGCCTCTCGGCTGGACAGCGTTTGGGTAGTTGCGCGGTATCTTCTCGTCCAACTTATCACATTTTCTCAAGACATATAGCTCTGAGACGTGGTCGCTTACAATGGGCCTCATCAGAAAGCTTACAGTCACCCAAAGGGCTGGAAGAGGGCTATGTTCGGCGTTTTGTTGCGTTATCGAATCAGAAATTTATAGATCCGCAAGAGAACCCGGTTTACCGACATAGCTCGAAGAATTGTAATCATCATTTCAGCCGAAAGACGTCCACTGCTGGATTAGGCCTACTCCAAGCGTCACCACATTGACCGGTCCCGTGCGTCCCGCATCCAGCGGATCCCCGCAACCTTCACCAGGTCATCGGTCCACCTGGTGGGAGGCCTTCCAACGCAACGTCTTCCGGTTCGCGGTCACCACTCCAGAACCTTTCTACCCCATCGGCCATCCGTTCTGCGAGCAATGTGCCCTGCCTACTGCCACTTAAGTTTCGCAATTCTTCGGGCAATGTCGGTAACACTGGTTCTCTTGCGGATCTCTACATTTCTGATTCGATCACGCAAGGAAACTCCGAGCATGGCCCTGCCCAATGGCCTTTCTGTGTCTGTAAGCTTTCTGATGAGGCCCTATTATGTACTAGGGCTTCATCAGACTTAAAAATAGCTGGTGAAATGTGTGTAGGTGCATACTTTACCAGTCACAGGCTTTTCAGGCTTTTGTCAACTTCTTTGGAGACTTTTTAGCCTAGAATTATACATAGAATACCTCTGCCTAACCTATCGGGGATAACAAGCGTGATGCTTTGGATTTGTATGTGCCTATGTGGCGTTCCAGAGACCAAACGCGTGGATGCAGAGACCGATTTTGATGATTCTTACGTCAATCGATTCGTCTTAACCTAGCGAGGGTCGCTGGCTATATTAAAATTGAAAAATGGCAAAATGGCGGCTTTTGGGCGCCATATTGTGAGGTCCCAATATTTATTTTTCTTCCAAACCCATCGTGTGGGGTATCAAAATAAAGGGGTATAAGAGTTGATTTTAAAAATAAATAACACTTATATGTTTAAAAGTAAATAATTTGAAAAAAAAATAGCTAATAGTTATAAATAAAAAAAGATAATTAAAAAATTAAAAACCCGACTGCTTAAAAAGCGAACTAAAAAGACGTAAACAACAAGAAAATCATGATGTGCAGTTGGAGGATACATCTGGTTTTAGTCAGCCAGCAGCCTAATTGCATAAGTGAATTCGGCAAGGCAAAGGGCAAAGAGTATGAACTATCGACCAATCACTTAGACGGAAATCCACAGCGCGTCTTTCATCTCGCATGTGCCGATTTCACTTACGCAATAAGACTGCAGCTCGCGAATATGTATCCTCCGTCTGCACAGCATGATTTTCTTCTTGTTTTTGTCTTTTTAGTTCGCTTTTTAAGCAGTCGGTTTTTTAGGGTTCCGTACCCAAAGGGTAAAAACGGGACCCTACTAAGACTCCGAAGTCCGTCTGTCTGTCTGTCTGTCTGTCTGTCTATCTGTCTGCCAGGCTGTATCTCATGAACCGTGATAGCTAGACAGTTGAAATTTTCACAGATGATGTATTTCTGTTGCCGCTATAACAACAAATACAAAAAACAGAATAAAATAAATATATAAGGGGGGCTCCCATACAACAAAAGTGATTTTTTGCCGTTTTTTTTGCGATAATGGTACGGAACCCTCCGTGCGCGAGTCCGACTCGCACTTGGCCGGTTTTTATTTTTTGTGATACGGTGGGTGTAATTAATAGGTAGGCTCGCGTTTTCCTGATGGTAAGCGATGCTGTGCAAGTAGCCTAGAAGTAACCTACTCTTCACTTGAAGACACCCAAGTTCTTTCAAGATTCTTCATTGCCTCGGCGCTTTTCTGGTGGTGGCTTTCAGGTTGGTTGCAATAGTTCTTTTTTATTTTTTTTATTTGTGATGGGTTTGCTCTTGACTCTAGTCTAAGTCATAGGTGACAGAGACAGAGTCGACGATGGAGTGAGCTTACCCAGAAGAAGCCTGTTTACTCTAACTTTGAAGAGATTCGGGTTGAATGCGTTCGGAAACACATACGCAGGTAGTGACTTCCATTCATTCGCTGTGCGCATTATGAAGGATGTTTGGAAGCGCTTGGAGCGAATTCGTGGAATGGCAACAAGGTAAGGCGTCTAGATGTCCGTTGGTAGAAGGGGGCTGGTGGGATGAGGTCGTGGAGTTCTTGAGCACACTCATCGAAATACAGTCTGTAGAAGACCGACAAGCAGGCAACCTTGCGGCGATGAGCCAAGCTGTGAAGCTTGGTATCCACCAGTTCAATGTCGCCGATGAGCCTCTTGGCTCGGCGTTCCACCGAGTCAAGCGCGGCAAGCTGATACTTTGCTGAGCCATCCCAAAGGTGGCTGCAATACTCCATGCAGGATCGGACTTGCGCTTTGTACAGGGTTAAAAGCTGTCAAGGCGTAAAGTATCGCTTCACCTTATTTAGGATGCCCAGTTTTTTGGCCGCAATTTGGGCTTTTTACTCAATGGAGGCGCCGAAGTTGAGACTGGATGTCAACTCCATGCCTAGGAGCTCAAGCCGATCAGTCACTGGAACAGACGCACCGCGAAAAGTAGGCGCCTGATCGAAAAGACTCCTTTTAGCGGTAAAAAGTTGAAATTAGTGTGACAAGCTTAGCCCAAAGAGAAAACAATCCGGTGTTTCTGAAAGATTGATCAGTACAGCTGTTATCCAGCTCTTACCCCTTAATCAATCACAGGACACATTCGAGCAAAAGTTTGCAAATTGCAATAAAATATTTGCGAAATACGAGACAGTGAGCAAAGTGCTTCGACAAATATGTGGTGAGCAGTGGACAGGGGAATGATGTGTTTGTCTGGTGGCTATGTGTTGTATCACAGGGGAATTAATGGGATATCGGATGGTAGATAAAATGATGGTTTTGGGTTGTTTTAACTTGATCGGCTTAAATGTTTTTTACAAGCTATACATTTTTTTTTTGTTTGGGTTCCGTACCCAAAGGGTAAACACGGGACCTTATTACTAAGACTCCACGATCCGTCTGTCTGTCTGTCCGTCTGTCACCAGACTGTATCTCATGAACCGTGATAGATAGAGAGTTGAAATTTACACAGTTGATGTATTTCTGTTGCCGCTATAACAACAAATACTAAAACAGAATACAATTAATATTTAAATATGGGAGCCCCACTTAAGTGGGGTTCCCATAATACATACATGATTTTTTTGCCGTTATTTCCGATAATGGTACGGGACCCTTCGTGCGTGAGTCCAGTACAGCGACTTTTCGCCAGTTACTCCGTCAATTATGGACCGATATAAAAAAAAATGTTTTAAACTGTTTACTCTCGAGGTGGTACCATAGTCACCGAACCAACCCTCATGGTCGCATTCATATCATCTCGCCACCTCTTTCTGGGCCGGCCTCGACGGCGGGCGCCTTCCATTCAGTGTCGGCACACCGATAGAACTAGTGGAGCGGTCTAGGCACCAGATGGCAAGGGGCGCCAAAAATGTGAATGCGAAAAACAATTACAATTTATATTAATGCGAAAAACAATTACAATTATAATACAAATACAATTTTCATGGAGCCTTTCGAGTGACGCGGGACGGCGGGGGCAAGTTGATTTTTGAAAATTTGAGAAACATTATTTATTAAACAAAAACGCTGAAGTAGAATTAGGTGAAGTCGAAGCGTCAACCAAAAGGCGCTGAAAGACAGGTGTGGATCCAGAATTTCGCTCAGGGGCAAATGGCTCTCTAGGGTCATTGAAAAAAAGAATGATCCTGCATTTCGGATCGTATTAATAATCTCCTTAGTTTTGTTTTCCAGTACGATTTTTGATAATATGTAAACTTGAAAACCATTGTCGAAAAATTTAGGACTTCATTAATAGATATAGCTCACGTTTTAACCATTCTTCGAAAATTTTTGCGCCCTGCATCGGAGATAAATTTTCTGTTAGCCATTCATACTACAAGTTTGGTCGAGGCCCAGGGGAGCAATTGCCCCCGTTGCACCCCCCCCTGTATCCGCGCCTGGGCTGAGGCCAGCACTACTTCCAATTTCAGGAACCAACACACAGAAAATTTTATTTCACAAATTTCTGTACTACTAAATAAACCTAATCTATTTTATCAATAACAAGTTGTTTGATCTTGGATAAAAGGCTTGTTTTTTGTTCTCAGTTATACACAAGCGTGTACCCCTATGTTTAAACATCAAAGTGAAAGATAAGATATAATGCATTCACTGTTACTGACGTGTATATATACCACCCCTTCCGATATATTCGAGGAACTTTTAACTTTAAGTAAATGGTTATTTTGATTCTAATATACCGCTCGACTTGAAAATGTACGTTTTCTTTATGACTGAGAAAATCAAAATGAAACTTTTTTATTTCACATAGGCCTACATGGGCACTTATAAAACGTCGACAAAAGGTGCACGATTCGGTTTGGTCGTTTCCTATGGAGAAGAACCGGCACGAAACTCCATGGTTACTCTTTTAAAAAATGGTTTGGTTTTACAATATTTCCATGTTACAGCATTAGTACTATGGGAGAACCAAACTAAAAAAAAAGATTGTATAATATATAAAAAAGTTAACAAATGTTAACTAGCATCTAGAAGGCCTACAATGTTCACACATTCACAAAATAATCGGTAAAAGAATCTATACAAAGGTAAAAAAAATATATAACAAGACTAAATTTAACATGTGGCACAAATGTTGTTATCAGTGCTGTAACTATTCTTAGGAAAGGGCTATAAAGATGATTGGGAAGAAAAACAAAAAAAATGAGATTCAGAAAAGTAAGAAACATCCACATATTTGTGCCGTTTATGAGTTACCAGGGAAGAGACCTAATTACTTGTACTATACCCTATTCAATCTGCCTAGCCTTTTCCTAATTATATTGGGATTGGCTTCCAGTCTAACCGGATTCAGCTGAGTACCATTGTTTTACATGGAGCGACTGCCTATCTGACCTCCACAATCCAGTAACTGGGTAACACGGTACCCCTTGGCAAGACTGGTGTCAGATCTTAAGCTTCTGACTACTTGTTACGACTGTCAAAGATCTTCAAATGACAGCCGGGACCAACGGCTTAACGTGCTTTCCGAGGCACGAAGGAAACTCGGTATGTTGAAATAGTGACCCATCCACGGACCGACCTCGTCAAGCGTTACTTAACCTTGATGATCGACCAGTGCGGCTGTTATTATTTAGCCACGAACTCCTCATTATACAAGTATACCCTATTCACTGGAGCAAAAAATTCAAGGCAAACAATCCACAGAATGCTTGAAAATTTGAGCATTATTTTGACGACCTTCTTCGAGATAAATCGAAAATGCTGTACTGGCCAAATACATGCGAGCAGCGGCCGGCAAAAGTTGTATGAAAATCCATATCTGCCGTGTTTAGCGCCCAAATAAATTACATAGTAAGCTCATATCTGTCGTGAAATTTAAAAAACCGGTCAAGTGCGAGTCGGACTCGCACACGAAGGGTTCCGTACCATTATCGCAAAAAACGGCAAAAAAATACACGTTATTTGTATGGGAGCCCCTCTTAAATATTTATTTTATACTGTTTTTAGTATTTGTTGTTATAGCGGCAACAGAAATACATAATCTGTGAAATTTTCCACTGTCTAGCTATCACGGTTCATGAGATACAGGCTGGTGACAGACAGACAGACAGATAGACAGACAGACGGACCGCGGAGTCTTAGTAATAGGGTCCCGTTTTTACACTTTGGGTACGGAACCCTAAAAATGGGAGAATCTTTTATTCAGAAACATTGCAACCAAGGAGGTAACTTTAATTTTATTTCAATTTCAAACTGCAAATAGAACGCTGTTTATTGAAAAAAAAATACCCGTTCGTCCATCAATGCCTCTTGTTGGTCGCTGCAGTAATGTACTATTACTGTGTCTTCTTTGCTGCCACTAAATCTAAAATATCATGAGAAGATTTTTACTTCATACAACAACCCACACACTTCATACAACAAAACACATGCCCAAATATGTCAAACATTTAAATAATTATTTTCCTGAATGTATAATCAAAACATTGGTATTATTAAAACCAAAACCAATAGTCGATATTAAAAAGCATCTCGAAAGCCTTGGAGTTCAGTACTATTATGAAAATAAATTAAAGAGTGCTACAAAAGTAACCATTTTGCGTTGGAAGGTATATTTTTAAAATAAGTCGGCTTATAACCGTCTGACATTTATTTCTATACCTCTTATTTTTTCTCCAGCGGCAGCGTATAGAGTATAAATAAATTTTCCCCATTCTTGCATTCAAAAAGATCTTACAACTGTTTGCTACGTAAATCGTAGCAAATCTCGTAGATCTGCTACGCCGTAGCAAACCTCTACGAACTTCTTCACCATACATTTATTTATTCAACATTCGATATTTTACAACTTTGACTTTGTAAACAAACCATTAAAGTTTCTATCTCTTTCTTACACACTCGCCTATCCCTCTCGCACACCATATGACGTAACGCGTGCTGGTCACGTGTCCCCTTCAGAGATTATCAACGCTTTTGTGCTTCGCGATCTAAAAATTATGTGTATTTGTAAAGATGGGCAATAATTTTATTGTTTCTCTACAAGCTGTTGCTGTGACGGGGTGGAACGGATTACATGTGGGATATAGTTAATTAAATTAGAAATTGGTGATAGACAGCTTGACTGCCTAGGAGAAATTGGTGATAGGACATTTTCAGCGACTGACTTCTTTTACCAATTATGTTTGGGTCGGCTCCCAGCCTATCTGGATGCAGGTGAAGACCAGTATTATACGTATAGCGACGGTACCATCCTATAGTTACATCACCTAGGTCAGGGGTCACCAAATGGCGGACCGCCAACCTATTTTGTGTGGACCCTCAGTAAACAGTACAATATAATAGCTCTCATCTAGAGACATAATAATTATTAACAGGTTTCTCGTTTTTTTTATTATTGTTATTTATTAGTCTATTTTATTTGTATATGTGTATTATATTAATATATATATATGTAAGTATATACTTTTTCGTATACAAGTTGTCTTTTTTAATATTATTTTGTACCCGCTCACAACGTTGTCCTTATTAACCCAATGGTTGACTGGTAGAGAATGCCTTGTGGCATTAAGTCCGCCTATGTACCACTATTGTACATGAAGTTTAAATAAATAAATAAATAAATAAAATAATTTACTTGTGTTATTTAAGTACGTATTCCTGCGAGCAGTGGTGGCCCAGTGGTAACGGCCACGACTTACAAGTTGTATCATGGGTTCGAATCCAGGCAGGCGCTTTACTTTGTATAAATTATTTCATCACCACTGAAAGAAACGATGATTTAAATGAAAACATCATGAGGAAACCGGCATGTTCTATAACCAAAAATTCGAAGGCATGTGAAACCCACATCGGCACCCACCACGGTCACCCACGGTCAACACCGGCTATCGCTGAAAACCAGCGTTGTGGCTCTGTCTCGCACACGAGTCCCAGCATTATGCTGAGCGATAACCGTTTTGCGTAATTGTGACGCATACTTTGTAATGATGATTTTTTGTTATTTTTATGGTATGCGTCGTGCCTGGCGCAAATAAACAATTTTTCTTTCTTTCTTTCTTTCATCTATCCTAGATCTCTGACGGTCTTTAGCGGTAGTCAGAACCCTAAAAATCTACGGCTTTTTGACTTTTGTGCTGGACCCGTAAAAACTATCAAAGAGCTCAGAATGACAGCTGGACCATCTGTATAACGTATTTTTCTCGGTACGTAACGAATAGCCACCCATCCTTGGCCCAAAACCGGCAAGCGTCGCTTAACCTTGAATCAATCAACCCGTGTGGCTGAAACTTACCCTCGAGCCCCCTTAGTTCAGATAATTTTATTATTTATTCAAATGAACTGTCAAATTAGCAACGCGATGTGAATGTAATGACCGAAACGATTCAAGATGGTGCAAGTGACACATGCGTTTGACGTAAGTTTCCTTCACTCCAAACGACTCCGTCGCCATGACTTAGATGAGTGCAGTTGGGCAATTTCTTCGAAAACAACACTCTTGGTTTCTGAATTGAGAATTAGAAGTTACGAACTTTTCAAACTCTAAGGATAAAGATTGACAACCTCTCAAGCTAAACTAGAATTTAACAAGTTCTTAACATAAAATTCTCAATTTAGAAACCGATGGTAAGAATATGATTGTGATCCTTGTTCGATCGACTTAACCCCAACGCATTATTTATTCAAATAAACCCTCTGTCAAATTAGCAACGCGAGTGCTTGTAATGGCCGCAACGATTCAAGATGGCGCCGGCGACACATGCGTTTGACGTAAGTTTTGGCGCGTGGCCGCCACGTGGCGTCTGTTGCACATCGATCCGTTTATTTGAGTTTATTAATTCATTTGTTTGTTTATCCGTTTGGTTTTTGGTTCGGGTTATCTTTGCGGTGCATGGATACATTTTGGAATTATTGCCGGGGGCTAGTCTGTTTATGAATGTAGTATCATCAAATCAGACCTTAGGCTAAATAACAACCGCACAAATTTAATCTTCAAGGTCTCGCGCGAGACCCTATGGATTTTTAATTGTTTCTGTAATTAGGGCAACCAGTCCTCCTTCTAGATGGACCGAGGACTTGATTAAGGCTGCGGGCATCCGCTGGATGCGAGACGCATGGGACCGATCAATGTGGCGACGCTTGGCGTCCACTGCTGAACATAGAGGTGTTCAGCAGTGGTCGCCTTTTTGCTGAAATTATGATAAAAGTCAGTATGTGTCCTACTATCATTAGTTACAAAATGTGACAAATTGTCAAACGCACGTTAGTTGCTGTATTTTTTTTCAAAAGCCAATCACAACATTTGACGTGCGTTTAACTTGTGTCGCGTTGATGTATTTATATACATAGAATCCGGAGATAATTCTATTAAGTCAATGATTTTATATATATACTGAGGTTGATGATACGTTTTGCCGAAGTCTGCGCGGCAACACAAACACAAGCTGATCAGCTTGAGTGACGTCTCAGTCCGTCCTGCGTCTCGCCGCGACACGAACGTACATTTGAACAGTATGTTTATCTCTTTCTGACAACGGGTTCCTATTTATATCTCTGTGATCTTTTAATCTACTCAGTGTTAGAAATATAGTTCCATAGGTCCTATGTAAAGTAAAATATCGCCATGTTTTTATCTCTTCATAATGAGTATGATGTCTCTATTGGTAACATCTCATTGAGGCAGGATGATTTTTGTCATCAAATATATCTTCTGCCGTTTTTGAGAAATAGTAATAAATTAAAGTACTAAGTATTGGCTTTTGTTCAATTACTAATTTTCTGGTGGTCAGTATCATTATCCTACGATCACCTATGGCCAAATTTTATGACCGAAAATTTTCACTAATTGACAAAATTTCAAACGCGCGTTAGGTACTGTGATTGGTTGGATAAATTTTCAAAAGCCAATCAAACCATTTTACTTGCATTTTACATGTGTCGCGTTGATGGTTTCATATACATAGAATCTGGGGATATTTATATTATGTACCTACTTAATTTCTACATTGGCAATTTGACGCCAATGACTTTTATACGTCTATGACCAGTGTGTGTTGCCAGTGATGACCTATGGGCTCTGAGACGTGGTCGCTCACAATGGGCCTCTTCAGAAAGCTTACAGTCACACATAAGGCTATGCTCGGGGTATCTTTGCGTGATTGAATCAGAAATGTAGAGATCCGCAAGAGAACCAGGGTTACCGATATAGCCCGAAGAATTGCCAAACTTAAGTGGCAGTGGGCAGGGCACATTGCTCGCAGAACGGATGGCCGATGGGGCAGAAAGGTTCTGGAGTGGCGACTGCGAACTGGAAGACGTTTGAAGGCCTCCCACCAGGTAGACCGATGACCTGGTGATGCTAGGCGCACGGGACCAATCAAAGTGGCGACGCTTGGGGGCGGCCTATGTCCAGCAGTGGACGTCTTTCGGCTAATATGATGTGGAATTCGATATTAAAATAAAACATAAACATAACATAAGATCACGCTTGCATTCTTCAAAGAGTTAGGCAGAGGTCACCTATTTTTAACCCCCGACGGAAAAAGAGGGATGTTATAAGTTTGATGTGTGTTGCTTTGTATCTGTGTGTCTATCTGTGGCATCGTAGCGCCTAAACGGATGAATCGATTTTGATTTAGTTTTTTTGTTTGAAAATTGATTATGTCGAGAGAGTTCTTAGCTATGTTTGAATACAATCGGTCCATCCAATCAAAAGTTATGGGCGTTTTACTGTTTGAATCGGGGTGTTTTCGCAAGATATCGTGTCATAATTACGTGTTCAATAGATTGCCGATCGAAGCGTACTAGATACATTTTGTAGCATGAAATAAAAAATAATGTGTCGGAAGTTTTTTAAATTTTACTCTTAAATAAAAATCCTACCTACAATAATATTAGTTATATTTTGTATTTTAAATTAATCATTACCATTATTTTTCAATCGCCCACCGTTTTATTGTCCACCTAGAAAACCCACAGACCAAAAAAATATTTAAAGAAAAAAGATCCACCGGGCACACGCCACAGCGGGTAGGCGG
Source organism: Orthosia cruda (assembly GCA_964057195.1). Taxonomy (NCBI): domain Eukaryota; kingdom Metazoa; phylum Arthropoda; class Insecta; order Lepidoptera; family Noctuidae; genus Orthosia; species Orthosia cruda. The sequence goes on along the minus strand of OZ059852.1, from coordinate 4,165,741 downwards.
AACGGAACAGATTATAAATATGAAGGTGCGAACGCGTGTCAACTGCAGTCGTACGGACTCGTACGTTCGAACCGTTATTTATATTTCGCACCTCTAGTTCACACCCCGTGCGGGGACACCTCTATTGATTGCTTGTTTTGTTCCGTTTTTGTATTAAGTTTGTTTTGTAATTTTGGGTTTTGTGGGGGAGTACCTAACCTCTTTATTTTAGGTTATCCTCATTATTAACCGACTTCGCAAAAAGGAGGAGGATATCAATTCGTCTGTATTTTTTTTTTATGTGTGTTACCTCAGTACTTTTTACAGGTTAACCGATTTTGATGATTCTTTTTTTATTTGAAAGCTGGTGCTTGTCATGTGGTTGTGAGCGACGTCGACGAGACGAGCACGTCTCAGAGCCATATGTCATCATTGGCAACACACACTGGTCATAGACTTTCGTCTTGAGACACTGTGGTAAGTTGGACGAGACGATAACGCGCAACTTCCCGAACGCTGCCCAGCCGAGAGGTAGCAGTGCTAGAAACTAATCAGTACTTAATCACACCAACTCGTAAGAGAGGTAACCAGAATTTGCATATTTTACGTAAACGTAGTGCCGAAGTAGAGTAACAATGTATGGAGAACGAACTTGCATGTGCGAAAACTGGATTTGTACGAAAAGTGTTCATTATGATGTGAGAATGAATTATTGTTGATTTTGAGTGCCTGATGCTAACTGAGGTTTTTTTAACCGATTTTCCAAAAACGAAGAGGTTCTCAATTCGGATATTTCTATTTTATTTTTATTTGTGGTCGGGCATAACTCCGTCATACCGATTTCAAAAATTATTTCACCGTTTGAAAGCTACACTATCCCCGGGTGACATAGGCTACTTTTTGATCCCTGTATTCCCACGCGAACGGAAACTATGCGGGTGAAACCGCGAGGTGTCTGCTAGTTAGGTTGTAATTTAACCAATCCACTTACGTACCTACTAATTCCATGGAATTTAAGTATTTATACGATAAATTTGGTAGGATTCTTTGCTATTCAGAAACCATACATCAAGCCACTGGTGGCTGGATATAATTACATCCAATCCAAAACATAAAATAACTCAGCTCACCGCAGTTAATATACTCTGTGAATATACTCTGGCAAGTTGTCTCATAGCGCTGGTAATCTACCTTCCCCATCCAGTATACCCCACAGACCTGCCATAGTTAGCATCTTATACAACATTTTAAAAGGTCTTTTATAGAGTTTCATTTGTAAGGGCGTTTACTCTTATTTGATTCTTATGTTACGTATTAGTAATTTTCATCTCTGTTACTTTGTGACTGCTGCTGTTGTATTGTGTCTATGTCAAATAAATGTTTTTTCTTGTTTATCCATAAGTACAATTCCGAAAGCGAGCGATTGCTAAAACACCCTTAGGGGTAGAATTTGGAGTAACCCTGTCCCCGTATCCTGATGTGTCAAATCTATCATAGTTCGACTGAAAAAATGGGACAGATGTTTACAAGTCACATACATCTGTCCCTTACGCACACTCAATATAACCTTACTCTAAGAGAAGGTCACCCTCCTGTATTTTTTTGTCATGGTCGCCTCTTATATCAGATGGAGGGAGTTGGTGGTTCCTATTAGGCGAAAAAAGAATCTAGAGTCTTAGAATTTCTCTTAAACTTGCTTTCCTTTATAGACTTTTTATAGAAGACGGTAGAGCGAGAAATTAAAGCTTCCGCAGACAGGCGCAACGCGACAATCAGACAACGCGTTTCCTGTAGATAGAAATTTCTAAGAAAAAGCGTGGTCGCGCTGTTGTGTCGCGCTTTTGTGCGAAAGCCTGAAGAGATCGGTGTAATGAAAGTGTATTGGGATTCCAAACGTCACATTGCGGATACTAACCCTCAGTTTCCCACCTTAAAATTATCACAGAATTAATGTGACAAATTGTCAAGCACGCGTTATCTGCTTTGATTGGTTGATGATGATTTAATGAATTTTTAACAGCCAATCACAGAAGATAACGCGTGCTTGACAATTTGTCACATTCATTCTGCGATAATTTTAAGGTTTGAAACTGAGGGTTAGTATTCATAGGCCTTGACGACGGTGCAGTTAGCTTGAAGCCGACGCACGTAGCTAGGCATTTGCTGACACAGAAACTACGTAGCATCAATATAGGAAGTTACTGACGGTGCAATTACCTTGAAACCGATGCTGGCTGCATTCAGGAAACAATCAATACCGAACCAATATTTAAGAGCATTTCTTGTAAGAAGAAGGCTAGTTAGTTGTAGTTAGTCTATTTAATTATTGTAACCGTTCCATGTCCTAACATCGGCTTGGAATGGATATTTGTAGGTTACCTAGTTGTAGTTAATAGTTGTAACCATTCCATGTTCCAACCTCGACTTGGAATGGACATTTGTAGGATAATTAATTGTAATTAACTTTAATAATTAAAAGTTTAGAATCATTACGGGTTTCTTTCCAATCCCCCGGGTGTGGTAAACTTAATTGGCATAGGTTTCACGAAATAAATGAAGAAAACAAACAAAATAATTTTATATCGTTTATATTTCACATAAAGGTTGGCTGACACTATATCTTTATTTATTTGAAAGTCTTGATCATACACTTAAGCTATGAGATCGCTTATTTTATTAATATAACAAATACATTTCATTTATTTACATTGTTATTTTGGTGCAAAATAATTAGGTATAATTTATTTATATATTAAAATCTGACTAAATAAGAAAATAATTGAAACAAGAAAATATTTAATTGTCTAAAAACAATTCCTTGTTTAAGGTTTTTTCTACGAAAAGAAAGACTAAGGGCCGATTTCACCAATGAAGTTTCATTCAAACTCGCAAATTGTTCAACTAATCTCAGTTTCTAAAAATACAGCGTTCTGATTGGTTGAGATCGCTGAGAAACTACTAATCAACTACCTATCTTTTGGTTTTAATCACATCATAATTTTGGGGTTTATTTTTATCTTACTGTATACGTATTTATTTTATGTTCTTTGTATCCATTTTAACACACACAACAGGTTTGGTTTCCGTACGTGACATCCTAGGCGACCACTGAAAATCAGTGCCGTGCTGTGGGTCCCCCACGGCACAGCATTATGCTGAGTTTAAACCTTATTGCCACAATCACGAAATGCATCTGCCTGACATATTTTTTTACCCTATTTATTTTCTGTTATAAACAAAATGTAGGTAGTATATATGCTATTATTGTTTGATTTATTTCTCGTCTTCACTAACTTAATTTAAGTACTACTAATACTATTGTTAAGGGATTAGCATAAGCATTGTTCTTATATTGTATGTCGTTTTGTGACAACTAAACACTTTTTCTTTCTTCTTTTCTTTCTCTCTGTATTTGCATGAACTGAGTTTAGTTGAACTAATCGCGAATAGTTTATTTGGTGCAATCGGCCCTAAGGCCTTGTTTCTTGAACGAAAATTATCGCATGCAACAAATGTTCAAACGCTTGTTAGCTGTCAATTGTGGTTGAATGAATTTTCAACAGCCAATCGAATCATTTGAGTTTTTTTATTTATGAAGCGTCAAATTTCTCCTACTAGAAACCGGAGGTGAGTATAGGATATTATTTGAAAAGTTATACATGTTCTTCAGAAAGGCCAGGTGCGCAGTACTCGTAACCGGCGTGTGTGTGTGACTAGATGCATGAATGTGAGTGAAGCAAAATAAGTATGTAAGGATCGTAGCAAGTGGCGTTCTGTAGTTTCTGCCTAACCCCTTGGGAAAAAGGCGTGAGTTTTAATATGTGTACAGAAATAGTTAACAGGAATTGGGACGGATTTTACAAATAAATCTATTTAGTTAAGTAGAATACTCACAGCGGATATTTGTGTCTCTGAAGTTGGCTGCAAGACCCTGCGCAGTTGCTATTTTTTTTTGTCAATGTTGAAGGTGAAGATAGCATTGTGTAATTGCCTCTTTCACTCGCTTACGATTGTCGCATCGTCCTTTCTCGCTTACTCTATGCAGTATATTCGATGACAAACTGTTTCTTGCGCAATGGTTCGCAGAGCCAACTTCAGAGACATAAAAATCCGTTGTTACTACTTTAGTAATTTTGCACCAAAGAATAAATAAGGGACATTTACAAACTTATTTACTAGTACTTTATTTACATGCTTATTCTATTAAGACAATATTAGCTAGTGTATTTGAGTATTTATTAGGTTTCGATTTAAATTTTAACAAAAAAAAATATCATCTTGATTTTCAAGCGTCGAAATTACAACAACATTGAAATTGCGTACAGTGGTGTTATAGCAAAGTTTTCTGGGTAGAAAAATGATCAATTTTGTTTCGTCCGTCCATGAGATTATCAAATAATATTGGAGTGGGGGCTTGTGACGTCACTTTGTTAGTATAATGTGTAGCACACCGTGACGTCACACAATATTTCAATGCACTATATCGTCGTAATTTTTTGTTTATATGGCAAAAGAAAATACGTGTTCAATATTTTTAGGTTATCTAACTGACGGACTAAATATTTTTTTGTCAACTACGTAACACACAACCAACTTTCATTGCATTGTTGAACAGATTAATTCTCAAACAATATTATTCGTTACCTTAAAATCCTTCAGATTGTAACTGAAAGTGTGTCACACAATTAGGATTGGAGATTGCAACACATTTTTTTTTAAGCCGATCTTTGTGTGTTGTTTTCCAAATGTTACCTCACTATCAATTTTATTAGTATCATTACATATATAAATTAGAAATATATTATATGTGTGATAAGAGTGGATGAATGAAAGAAAAACCACAAACAATTTTATATTGAATGAACAAAAGAGGTTAGGTACTGCTCGAAAAACTAGATGTGCTCACCTATTGTGTATTTTTTTTTTCATTCTTATAGATTTAAATAAACACTTCCTCATTCCAACGCAAGTCACTTTTATCCATTCAATTATAGTACCTAAGTTTTGATAATGCTCCGATATTCTTATAAGTAGGTTACCGATTACCAATAGATTGACAAAATATATTTTTCTTTAACATGCATGGAAATATTGTCAATATTTTAGAAAAAACCGGCCAAGTGCGAATCGGACTCGCGCACGAAAGGTTCCGTACCATTATCGCAAAAACGGCAAAAAAATCACGTTTGTTGTATGGGAGCCCTACTTAAATATTTATTTTATTCTGTTTTTAGTATTTGTGCGGCAACAGAATTACATCATCTGTGAAAATTTCAGCTGTCTAACTATCACGGTTCATAAGATACAGCCTGGTGACAGACAGACCGCGGAGTCTTAGTAATAGGGTCCCGTTTTACCCTTTGGGCACGGAAACCTAAAAAGAACACGCGTAGTACCGAATTTACAGACAAAGAAAATCAAATCCATTGCCGGAGCGTTTTTTGAATTTGGCACATTACAACACTCCAGCAATGTGGTTGTAACTTTTAATAATAATTAAATTAAATTTATAATAAAAAGTATGTTTTATTTCCTACATTCTTTTGAGAAAAGCACTATACATGCCTTAGCGGAAATGGCAATTGCCTGTCTCGTATCATACTCGACCTGCAATTGCATATTTCCCGGCCTTTGCAATAATGTACCATTATTTAGTCCGTCAGTTAGATAATCTAAAAATATTGGACACGAATTTTTCTTATTTCTCTTTCTTTTGCCAAACAAAAAATTACAACGATACAGTGCGTAGAAATGTCGTGTGACGTCACGGTGTACTACACTTTATACTGAAAAAGTGACGTCACAAGCCCCCACTCCTGAACTTTGATGCGTTTTATCTTTGTATTTTTTTATTGTTTTGGTAAAGCAAAAAATACGGGTCCAATATTATTGGATAATCTCACTGACGGACTGGAAACGTCCCCATTCAATAAAAAGCAAACCTCGTGGTTGCTGTTTTTGGCATACATGATTTCTAAGTGAAAAGTGCGCAAGGTAGTTGCTCAGAAAACGTAGCACTTTTGAGCTAACGCTTGTATTAATTTCACTCCTCATAAAATGTCCATATCGGGGGCCTTTTCCAAAACGTAAACCTGATGAGGCTCTTGAGAAAAATGGTTATGCATTTAGCACTAAACATTAATAAGAGAGAAGTTATAATGAAAAAAGCAATTAATAGAATATCAGAGCAATATCAGCCACAGAATACCTATCCTAAAATCCTTAACGTAAAATATACAAAAAACTATCCAATTTATTTTACATTTAATAACCTACACAACTCAAAAGCACGTCATGTCACATTTATCTCCTCGTCACTAGCGCTCGCATCGCTGTCAAAGTCATCCTCCTCCATATTATTTTGAAATGGAATTTCGCGGGAAAACAACTGACCGCCGGCCATCTTGTCTTCATAACCTCTAAACTCATTTGACGTTGTTGCGTAAACTTTTTTCATTTCTTCGTTTGTGTCTTCTGTGTTTGGTGATAAAGGTGATAATTTAGGTTTGTCGGCTTCAGCATCAGATAAGTCTGGGTGCGGGTTGTTTTTATTTGGTAGTGTTTGCTCCCGAGATCCACCTGAAGCGAGGAGTTCCCGCTCTTTTGAGTTCCGCCATTTCATGCGGCGGTTCTGGAACCAGATCTTTACCTGTAAAAGAAAAGGAAATGGTTAGACTACCATGTAAATTGGAAGCATCGGGTCAGATTTTAAGACTGGAAATCTTACGACTCAATATTATCAGACAATTCTTATTGGTCCGTTCAAAAACGTACGTGATTAGAGTTTAGGCAGGTCAGTTATTTTTATTAAGTAGCCTCTTATTATCGATGTTATACGAATAAATAAGGAAGGGGTATCGATGTCAATAATACAAGTCATGTTTTGTTAAGCATTTTATAAATCCACAGAGCTTGAAACTCTGTTCCCCCTAAATCTGTATACTACAAAGCTTAATCCTGCTAATAAATGTTCATTTCATATTAATAACAATCATTCATTTACACAATTGCATCAAAAACTTTACACCATTACTAAAAAAACCATAATCGTCAAAATTATCATTATTGACAGCAAAAAGGGCGCGAACAGCGAAACATTACTTATTTCACCCTAAACTACACTTTTTTCACAAATCGATTTCTCATTTGTATCGTAAAAATCGTTTTATATTTTTTCGGGCAAAAATTCTAACAGTTTTACGGAATAAATAGCGAGTAACGGTGCATTGTGTTTGACGTCGCATGTTATTGATGGTCGGAGGCGGGGCTGTGCGGGTGTGTTCCTTTGCCTGTGCTGTGTTTAGAAAAAAAAAAGTTGACGTTTGACCGCGCGCGCGGTTTTTGTTGTGATTCCGTTTTCGTATTTTTTGTTTTGTGAGTTTTATATTTTTACGCCTTTACGTTTGGGCTTTTAATTTTTATAGCTGTTATTAATACAATTGGAAATATACCGTCTATTTGCGAAACCTTCGTAATTTATAACTCGAAGTTAATAAATATTCATATTAAATTAAATCATTTTTAATTGAATTGCCATTGAAAACATAATTTAAACCTACACAAATGTATTATTATTTACTAATCAAAAACTTTTCAGCATACAATTGTTTTTATTAATTTCATAATGTAATAATCAAAATTCAGACTTAAAGAATTCACCATTCTGTTGTTATTCGAATTTATTTGTGGTAAGCGCAGCAAGTTTGCTTCATAAAATAAAAATTTATAGAAATATAAAAACCGGCCAAGTGCGAGTCGGACTCGCGCACGAAGGTTTCCGTACCATTATCGCACGAAACGGCAAAAAAAAAACACGTTTGTTGTATGAGATTTATTCTATTTTTAGTATCTGTTGTTATAGCACCGACAGACGGACCGAGTTTTAGTAATTAGGTCCCGTTTTTACCCTTTTGTTACGGAACCCTAAAAAGGTACGTATGATTTCATAATCACAATTTTTCTTTTTTTACTTTGCCCCACACTAGGAATTTCTCCTGTATTGTGGGAGCGTTTACAAACATATAAACTCACATACACAAACACCCAGAGCCGGAACAACTATTTGTAGGTCATTCAAATATTTGTCCCGTGCGGGAATCGAACCCGCGACACGCAGCGCAGCAGTCAATCGCTCAACCACTACGCCAACCGTGCGCCCAAAAAATTCATTAATTGTAGACTATCATTTGTCTAAAAGATCATTCGATTCAATTCATTGCAATTGACATCAATTTCTATCGTCACTGCCAAATGAACATATCATATTTTCAACAATAGACAAAAAAATCAGATCCATCATTCGACTGACGACGTGTGGGCGTGAGATACGGTTATTACGACTATTTTATTGAAAATAATGTAACGTCATTCTTGCTTTGTGGGCAGCACACAATATTATTCCTTTGGCAAAAAATTATTTATATGAGTTTTTATCTATAACATTATAAAACCCCAATAATCACTTCTAAGGAATTATCCTTCAAAGTTGAACTGAATGCAATCAATGTTGTTTAAAGGAGTAGTTTATTTAATAGTAAGATGGTCACTGACGAGACTTCCAATAGTTTAAATGGTGTGGCCGCATTCCAAAATCTGCCCAAGAACTGCTGTTTTTACAACTTTTCAAGACAAAAGATGAAAACCGGGGGCCGAGGCGAGGCCGAGGCATACATAAGTACGTAAGTCCATCAATGCTTATGTGTGGCCAAGGCTTGTGTAGTACCTTTCTCAAACATGCTTGGAAATTTGAGCATTATTTTGACAACCTTTTTCGAGATAAATCGAAATTGCAGTACAGGCCAAATACATGCGAGCAGCGGCCGGCAAAAGATGTATGAAAATCCATATCTGTCGTGTGTAGCGGCCAAATAAATTACATAGTAAAATCATATCTGTCATGTTATTTAAAAATGGAACGATCTTTTACTCCTAAACATGACAACCAACGAGGTAACTTAACAAAGGTTTTATATAAATTTCGGACAGGCTTGTAAATAGAAAGATGTTTATAAAAAAAAAACAAATGAACACTTTAAAGCTTAGCACGCACTGCGATTTTTATTTGCGCGGATTTTTGCAGTATTATTCCCGCGTGATTTTTTACCGCAATGCGTGCAGCTTCGTACAATTCCGAAGGCCGCAGACTGGGCGGAAAAAAAAATCGCGCGAACTAAAATCGCAGTGCGTGATAAGCCTAACGTGGGAATAATTATTGTTGTTCGTTGTTCGTCATTGATTTTGAAAAGTAATTGTATTTGACAAAATGAGTTCTAGGTACTACTTAGTTTTAATTTCCGCGCATTATTTGAGAAAAGCACTATACAAGCCTTGGCCACAACTAGGCATTGATGGCCTTACGTATGTGTGCCTCGGCTTCGCCTCGGCCCACATTTACACGTTCGTCCATCAATGCCTCTTTTGATGGCCGCTGCAGTAATGTACTATTTCTCAAATAATGCGCGAAAGTTAAAACTAAATATGCCTAGAACTCATTTTGTAAAATACAATTACTTTTCAAAATCACGACGAACTACAATAATTTTACCCGTGTTAAAGTGGTAAATGTGTTTTTTTTTTCCAATAAACAGCTTTCTATTTGCAAGCCAGTTCGAAATTTAAATAAAACCTTTGATAAGTTAACTCCTTGGTTGCCATGTTTCGGAGTAAAAGAACGTTCAATTTTTAAATTACACGACAGTTTAAGCTGGAAACAAATTATCGGACGCGGCTTACGGAAGCGACTGACAGCCGCGACTTAGAGTATCTAGATAATGAATGTACATTACATTGTGCAAACTATCGGACGTAAGTCGCGGACGTGACCTTGAGCATTCTGATGTCCGATAGACATCTGGCCCGCTGGATGTTTTTGTCTGTGCACACATATCAGTCGCAGCTGTTAGTCGCGTCCGTCAGCCGCGTCCGATAATTTGTTCCCAGCTTAAGAGTTTACTATGTAATTTATTTGGCCGCTAATCCACGACAGATATGGATTTTCATACAACTTTTGACGGCCGCTGCTCGCATGTATTTGGCCAGTACAGCAATTTCGATTTATCTCGTAGAGGTTGTCAAAATAATGCTCAAATTTCCAAGCATGTTTGAGAAAAAAATATAACTGGCGAAATCTAGGCGTAACATCACTGCCTAACCTATTCCAGAATATACGCGTGATTTATAAATTATAACGCAATTGACATGTTATGAATGAAGCTTTTCATTTCTGGAAAGAATATACCAGCATATATAAGTTTAAGGATTCGTATCTTAGTATAAAATAAAATGCTTCATCTTCAACAGTGAGACAATGAAAATTTACCACTACGCATGTTCATATTTTTCAGAGAAAACTTGTATTCTCATGACTATCACAAATACAAAGGCAATGTTCCGGTTCTTTTCAACAAGACGTCTTACTCAATGCCCTCAAAAACGGATGTCTTCCTAAGATAATTAGCAGTTGACGGATGACTATCTTTATTCTCAAATGAAACGCCAAAATCAATTCGCCAGATCACCGTAAAAATAAAAACGTTTAAAAAAATCGAATAACATTTTTTTCAAAAACAATTTTCTTTAACGAAATGACAAATGGCGTCCCCCGATTGCCCGTAACCAATCAAACTGATCGATGTTCGCGCCCGATTCAAATATCGAATCATTTGTCAAACTTTTAAATATGGCCGTGTTTTTTACGTGCGCAAATTTTCATTGTGTCAGATTGAATCGTTAAAAATCTTGACAATCTTTTGTGGAAAAAATGGGCATAATGTAACAGATGGTGTTGGGTTTAATGATTTTTAATTTTCATGGTCTTATTATGGTCTAAGTGAAGTTTAACTGATAGACTATCAATTTAAAATGACAATGAATATTAACGGTCCTGAATTTAAAACATGCTTCATTTGACATACCGTATTTATTAGCATGACAATGATATTCAAATAAACAGATACGCTATACACTCACAAAACAATTGAAAAAGTGTTCCGCGAAGCAGCGGCAGCACACATACACACTTTTCATTCATCTGACATTTAACTACAAGTCGAAAGGGATGGCTTGATAAAACCAACAAGAAAAATAGAGACAGTTAGTGTTTGTCACTTGCGTGTGAATGTAAACAAACATTATTCTGACCACGAATGTTGCTATCTTTTTCTAAACTCCAAATATCAGAACATTAGGAAAAAAATGAAATAAATTAGTAAATCGAGGCGTATTGCGTACTTACATATGGTATGAGATCCCTTCTGTTTGATGTACTTTGGTATGTAATTGGTACAATTTCTAAATACACACGATGGCATTTTTTTATTTCGTTTTTGTTTCAGCAAAGCCTATCGCTCTTCGCCATGCGTGACATAAACTAAAGACTAAAGGTCCCAATTGTGACCTACTCGAGTCTTCACAATACGCGCGCTCATAACATATCTGTTTATATGAATATCATTGTAGCATGACGAAATATTGTGTTCAAAGAGCAGAGAGTGAGAGCAGAGTAGTTACAATATTCAGCATTGAAGAAACGACCAGTAAGGTGAAAGGACCTCATCCATCACTTGCCTTCGGGAGAGATCGAGGTCAAGAGCTAGGACATCACGGTTCATAGTTTGACATAGTTTATCGACTGTCAAACTATGAACCCGTCAGCTAGGAATGACAGCCAATGGCGGGCCAACGACGCATTACGCTTTAAAAAGGCTCGGCGGAGTCTTAATTTAGCATTCGAGGGCGGAAACCCGAAATTCCACCGAGCGTGTGTTATGAATGTAAGATAGGCAGTCGAATTCATGTTAAATAGGAGTTGATTTTCAGCTTTATCCAATTAGACTGACAGCCGACCCAACACAGAAAATACAGGTTCCTGCATCGGTAATACTGCCTCCTGTTTATAATCTCCTGGTACTTTGTTAGTCTTTACCGCTAATGATTCCAGCCCCGCAAATACTTCTTAATGATACATGCCTCCTGGTAGTTTGGGTATAAATGTTTATACATGTTCAACATTTATAAAACATAGTTTCCCATTATAATTATTAAAAAGGGACAACTGGGCCCTGGTCCCAGTTTCATAGTGGGCCAAATGACCCCTAACCCTTATTAACAACCAACTTTTTACCACGACTTCGCTCGTGGTCTATACCAGTATCTCGCGAGAAACCGTCTATTTGCCGGGTAAAAAATTCCTATGACACTCGAGCTTAACAATAATGACGCTTTCTATCTGTAAAAGAATTCGTAATTAGATTAGGGGGGTGACCATAAGCTCTTAGAGTAAGGTTATTTTGAGTGTGCGTAAGTGACAGATGTATAAAAGTCTTAAACATCTTACTCTACAGTACTTTTAGAGATGACCTTTTAAAAACATTTAAAGAAGGAATCTTTTTGTAATACTCGTATTAGTTGGATGTATACCATAGGAACTGAAATAAATGGCGCAGAATCGGGAACGATGGAAATAATTATGGGCACTCGGCAAAGGCTGTCGTACCGTGCAGGCTATCTAATAATAAATATATTTTGTAGTAAAATTTTTTTTAGCTGGTCTGTGATTATTATTGTCGTAGACTAAACTTGACAGCTGCCAATGACCATATTTTTTTTTAATGTTGCAAGCGCAGAGCATAGAGTAGTAGGTAAGGCTCAATCATAACTAATCATATGTGATTCATCGAATCGATTTGACATGACTCCTCAATTTTACTTTACTTATTGGTGTAAATAAATGTTTTATGAATATAAACGTAATATATTTAAATATAACAGTATTAATACACATAGTACATAAACTTTCACTGTGTTAAATTTGAAATCAACATTAAAATAAATGCGGGCAACAAAAAATCTAAATAAGGGCCGCTAGTTTCTTGAAAAGTTTATTTTTTGGCCGTGAAATAGTTACTTTTTCGATCAACTTTCGATCACTCAGGATAGTCAGGCTACGACACAATTTTTATGTAACGATAAAGTGGCAACCCCCCAAATGACAGTTTAGGCTACGAAATAAAAAATCAGAGTATAGCCGTCCCATTATTTCATGAGAGAAACCAGACAAATGCTGCCCCATTTGCTGCTGGTAAAGACACCTTACATCCATAATCTCTGAACCCCCAACGATAACAAACTCACGGCTCCACGGAGCTGAGAAGCAAAAGATCTCCGTAATCTACTGACCGCCCTCCCCCTCAGGGGCCCAGGGACCCTGGCGTGAAGGGTGGCGACAATATGCCGCGAGCAGATGACGCCGGCCCTTTGAGCGTAGTGATGGGGTAGGGTAAGGAGTTGTTATCGATAAACGTGTTTTTTTTTTGTTTTGGTTTGATTTGGAGAGATGAGATAGGGTGGAGGAAAGACGGGCAATAAAATTAAATAATTGATAGGTATTAATGTTAATCTTGCTAAGGTCTATCGCTGTTTTGAATAAGAACAGAGGAATAGTACCCAGCAGTGGGAAAATGTAAGTTTATGCGCGACAATCTTGAGCAAACTGGTAAGCTATCTATGCAGTGGGACAGTAAAAGTCTGTTAATTTTAAGTTACACCTTGATTTAACATTGAAGTAAACTGTTACAGCTGTGTCAATTCACATGTTAAAGTTGCCAGAAAATAAAAGGCCCGTTTTGACAAGTATAAAATATTTAATAATAATTAATCTTGATGCTTGCGAATGATACTCGTTGTTATAGTGTATGGGTAACATAGTAACTAATTAGAATTATGAATTTGAATTGTCAATTTCTTACGTAGAAAGTTATCGCGGCATGTCAAATGAGAAACGTCAATGTACAATCGGCCTACGCTACATCTGATCACTGTAAGGACTATTTCTGCTTGCCCGCTAAATTAACGCCGAATTATACTCATCAACCAATAGCATCGCAGCATCGGGTGACTGTTTCTCTAGTACCTGTCAGCCCCTAGTTTTTGTAATAAAAAAAGACGTCAAAAAACAAACAAGTCATTTGGCTATGGTCGACGCAAAATGGGCGGATGCATCTGTGGTCATCTTGTGCACGGGATTTTGTTTTCAAAGTGATCAGATATAGCTTTGGCCCATAGTACTTCTTAGATTGTGACGACTTTAGCTAGTGTGCTTAGTTCACGGAAATAAAAACAGCGAAACAGACAATTAAATTTGATATGAGATTTGCCAAAATTTTGTTTTATTTTTTTAATCAACAAAACGGGGATGTTTACTGGGTAGAAAAATTATAATTCTATTTAGTCCGTCAGTGAAATTATCAAATAATATTGGACACGTAGTTTTTGCTTTACCAAACCAATAAAAATTTACAAAGTTAAAGCGCATCAAAGTTCAGGAGTGGGGGCTTGTGACGTCACTAAGGCAGTATAAAGTGTACTAGCGGCGTGACGTCACACGATATTTCAACGCATTATATCGTCGACACATTATGTTTAGTTGTCAAAAGAAAAAAAACGTGACCAATATTTTTATTAATCAACCTGACGGACAAAAAAATATCAGTAAACTTCCCTATTATATTTAAATTGAAGGATCATGATGTATTAACAAATAATCAGGAGAAAACTATCTGTCTAGGCTACAAATTCAAAAGCATTTTAAGCTGGAGAATTTGTGAAGTCACATAAACGACGACAGAGAAGACACAAAATAAACTATTGATAAAATCCCATCGACACAGCACAACACTACAAGAGACAGGGGTTCGCCGGCTAAGTATTAATTACTTTTTGACATATTCACTTTTATTACAATTTATACGGAATGAGATGTAACGCGTGAAACTGACAAGCGAAGCAGGGAGGCGGATTTATAGTTTATTAGATGTTTTGATCAATTGAAATGTCTTTCGTGCCCGGTTCTGATAGCAGTTTTCTTCAATTTAAGAATTTAGGAAAAGATAATTCAAAATCAAAAACCCGACTGCTTATTTTCTTTTTTTTTAAGGCTTTTAAGTTATCTACCTATTTTTCTTCGATGTTTTCTATACATAATTATAAGTAGTATATATTTTTGTACTCACCTCTATAACCCTTTATTTTGATACCCCACTCGATGGGTTTGGAAGAAAATAAAAATTGGAACCCGCACAATATGGCGCCCAAAAGCCGCCATGTCTGTTTTTTTTTAACTTTTCTTTTCTAAGAACACTTGGGCGGTCTAGACGTATTTAACGATGTCTTAATGGTTTGAAAGATATGATGTAATAAAGAATATTACCTTAAACCTTTACCCTTTCCTTGCAGTCGAGTAAAAAGCACACCCCAGTAACTACACAGATACTCTTTGGCTCCTTTTTTGGAATTTCAAAAAAGGAGGAGGTTCACAAACCGATTTAAAAAAAACTGCATAGCGAAAAATATATTTTTTCCGAAAGAAAGTTAAAGAAAAAAAAAGTTATTTTTTACTTTGTAGTGTTTTGTTTTTCAAGTTGTTTTTATTTTTTTTGGTTTCCGACTACCGTTACGACTATCAAAGACCTGCAACTAACGCCCAGGACCACCTGGCCTTAGCCACGAACTCCTCTTCTAAGCCAATCCTATTGATTATGCAAATATTCATAGATAGAAATATGATTTACACAGCTGAAAACATAATTTTATTATTTCTATTAAACCATTGTATTTATTACAACCTCAATATTTGCGTAAAAGTCATATTTGCAAAGGGTTAGCAAAAATATTTACAATCATTTGAATACAGTTTAATTTGAATAGTAAAAATTAAACAAACATGACATCTGTCAATCAAAAAGTCAAATAATAAAGAGAGATGGATAGTTATAGCTGTTTGTAGAAAGAAAAGGATGGAACAAAACTATGATAGCATAGAATTCGAATTCAAATTTCAAACATTTGAACAGTGTAAAAGAGATGGAAGATTTTTATCATAAGTTAGAGAAGGATATATAGACAGACCATAAAAAAATAATGTTTTTTTTTGCTAACGGAACGCAGCAAAAAGTCCGAACAAAAAGGTCCCGTATCCATAAATAAATAAATGCAAATATTTGAAATTGGAACGCCGTGAATGTAAACAGAGAACAGTTTGAATATTCATTCGAAATATGAATATTTCAGATATGGCTCGGACCGAGAATGAAAATCAGATTCATTGGGTATACGTAGGTACCTAGATGTTATAGAGTTTGATTATCAATATGGCTGAATGGACAATTTTGGGCGTATTTAAGAGGTACACCGATAGTTTGCCAACTGTAAGCTTTTTCCTTTAAGGCCTTTTTTAAGTGGCATTCTATGTAGCATCGTCATCGCTGAAATCGGATGATACATGTCTTGCTAGAGCTGCTGGAGGTGGAAAATGGCACAGAAAAAAAATGCTCAGCTAATGATGAAGCATTTCGTACCTAACCAACGCGTCAACGTTTCCACGTATAGAAATCACTAGTCACAAAGGATCTTTGTGTCTCTGAAGTTGGCTCTGCGAACTATTGCGCAAGACACAGTTTGTCATCGAGTATACTGCATAGAGTAAGCGAGATAGGATGATGCGACAAACGTAAGCGAGTGAAAGAGACAGTTATACAATACTATCTTCACCTTCAACATTGACAAAAAATAGCTACTGTGCAGGGTCTTGCAGCCAATTCAGAGACACAGAGATCCGCTCTGAGTATTTATATCAGGCAAATAAATTTATATTCAATTAAAAAAAAACAATTTCAATATCAATTTTCTTGTATATTTTTAATTATGTATTAGTGTTGTTTGAATATTTTAATTTCGATTATTTCTATGATTAATTTTAAATTTGTTTTATTGTGATGTCTGATTAAATTTAAATTTGATGTTGACTCTGTTGTGTAAAATTTATGCCCATTTTATGTTTTTAATTTATGGGTGACATGCCTGAGAATAAACGATATTTTTTTTTTTTATATACTGAATTTGTATTGCGCGTTGGTTAGCGAACATTTTTTTGTAAAAAATATCAACTTACCCAGTAACTAAGCCTGCGGTCGTATCGCTTTTTAGGGTTCCGTACCCAAAGAGTAAAAACGGGACCCTATTACTAAGACTCCACTGTCTGTCTATCATCAGGCTGTATATCATGAACCGTGATAGCTAGACAATTTAAATTGTCACAGATGATGTATTTCTGTTGCCGCTATAACAACAAATACTAAAAACAGAATTAAATAAATATATAAGTGTGTCTCCCATACAACAAACTTGATTTCTATCCGTTTTTTTTTGCGATAATGGTACGCAACCGCTCGTGCGCGATTCCGACTTGCACTTGGCCGGTTTTTCGAAGAATCGTATCCGAATGAAATTTCGAGTTTCAAAATCTGATTTCAAAACTATTTATGTCATTGTCTAGATATTGGGCGTAATTTATTTTCAAACCTGATCCGATACGCTGTTGAAATTGGATGTTATGATTGATGTGATTTGGTATTGTATATTTAGAATAATATAAATATATCATCTTTTTGAAACTAGTGCTAGTTTAGGTTTTAAAAGTTATTATTATACCCTATTATTTTAATTTTATTATTGTAAAGTTTTGTATTTGCTTTCGGTTAGGTCAATATAACACAATTTTCTGTTAGAAAAAAGGCTACAAGGCTACTTTAAAATTGGCTTTTAGGCACCATATTGTGGAGGCTCAATTTTTTTTTCTTGCTCGCCCATATTGTGAGGTATCAAATTAAAGGGTTTTAAAAGGTGTTTTCAAAAATATATAACACTTATATGTTTAAACGAACCTTATTCGAGAAAAATGTTATCTAAAAAATTATAAATAAAAAATGTTAATTAAAAAAAACAAAAAGCCCGAAGCAAACTAAAAAGGCGCAAAACAAGAAGAAAATCATTCTGTGCAGTCGCAGGTTGTGGTAAGCCAGCTCGCGAATATATATCCTCGGACTGCACAGCATGATTTTCATCTTGTGTACGCCTTTTTAGTTCGCTTCTTAAGCAGTCGGGTTAATAGATTTTTTGAATTAACTTTTTTATTACCTAATAAGAAAACTGTTTATCAATTATTTAATCTGTGTACAGGCCTTAAGCCGTAGGCATAATGTTAGACATACCTTTGCCATATCTATTAAAACATAATCTCAAAACGTTAACATACACCCACATGAAACTCAATTAATCGTAAACCATATTGTTTTTAGCACAAAACCATATAATAATTATAATTTCACAAGATAAAGCTCGCGAGGACATCAAAAGCGCTTAGATTATTATCTATTGTTGTACCACAGATTAATTAATTCTAACAATGGCGGAGATAAGATGGCGGGAGAAGATATTATTATCGCGAGCTTTGGGTTTTAGATGAATTATTGAGTTATATAGGTTTAAATGTCATTTATTTAGACTTTTTTAGGGTTCCGTACCTCGAAAGGGAAAAACGTCACCCTTATAGGATCACTTTGTTGTCCGTCCGTTCGTCTGTCTGTCAAGACCCTTTTTCTCAGGAACGCGTGCAGGTATCAAGCTGAAAATTATACCAAATACTCAGCAGCCCCGGATCTACGATTATTTTCGAACCGGGGCAAAACCTTGATAGTGGCGCCCCCTCCCTTCAGTGTTTGAAAACAACTGTTAAAACTGCCAATGAATAGAATTTTTGTGACCATTTGTTAAAATAATAATCCTATAAATTTAAACGTTTCATTATCTAATACCTAACTTTCATTTGTGATATAAAACAGAAACAGAAAAAATATTTAACCAGGAAAGACTACAAATTTACACGGCGTGCTTTCTTTTCTGCGAAACAATCTATTAGCTCCTCAAGGTCCGTCGCATAGGCTGTTTTGTTTTCAATGACTAAAAAAGTTAGCTTTAAGCTAGAAAAGTTTGTTTTTCAAATATATTATATTAAGATTCTATTACTTGATAAAAACCTATGAGATTGTAGGAAAAGAGGCTTCATTTGTTCGATATTTCGAATTCTTGTCTCAAGGATTTGGCGCCTCCATGAAACTGCCGACCGGCCCGGGGCAAGTGCCCCGGTTTGCCCCCCTTTAGATCCGGGGCAGATACTCAGGTCTACTGTGTGTCCCTTAAAGCTGTGAAAAAATAAAACTTCTGAGCCAACGCAATCAAAAGATACAAACGTTTACGCTACGGCATTGCCGCAAATTTTCGACACTCGCAAGTGAATCAAAACCTACAGGGTACTTCTCGTGAACTCAGAATCTTGAAATTTGGTACGAAGCAATGTCTTATATAGCATAGGTAAAGGAATAATTGCGAAAACCGAAAAATTTTATTTACATCATATAATAAAACTATTTTTAATAATTTTAAGCTTACTACCCCTTTTCACATGAACGCGTAGAGGTATTAAATTTAAATTCATATCAAATACTCAGGTCTATAATACCTTCAAGCTTTGGTTTGTACGGAACCCTCGGTGCGCGAGTCCGACTCGCACTTGGCCGGTTTTTTTAATTATTTTCATCATCTGTCGTTTTGGTGGTATTTTTCTACGCTTGCCCCATAAATGTTTGATTAACAAACGCTATTATTTATATATAGATTTGCTGTTGAACCCTATCTTATCAGATACCAGAGATCTTCTGCTTGGAAAACTTGAAACTTACGACACCTTAACAAATGTCGGAAAACATAAGCATTACGTGTTAGTGCTGCCACCTCCGATCAATATTACACTAGATGCCCGGTCAGCACTACAAAAACGGGCCGAGAAATATTGCCACAGATATGGTTGTGGTCTTATTTCAAATAACATTAAAAATGCCGCAATGTGCGTTCAAAAATTGTGCAAATAACCACCCGAACACCTTGATTTTGGAAGGAATATTTTTTTTCGGTTAAGTGTTTTTCATAAAGAAAAAACCGAATTAAATAGTAAATAAGAATCAATTACCAAATATTATGACTGTTTGACCATCGTTTGCGACAGCGCACCAACTATTGTAACAAACATCGACTGTTCTGGAACTTTGTAATTTAGACTTTAAAACATGCCTGTAAGACTAAATTTGTTTTGATGTATGTTGAGCAGCGAGCAAGCTCAATTTTATTTATTGCTTTTTGTACATTTTATTTCAACTACAATTCTTAAAATTACCTAAACACAATTGGCGCCAGTTTTAAAGATAAGTTTTGTATGGGATTGTATATCTAGTATATTATTAATCGAAGGCTGCCACCAAGTATACCTATATACATCCAGAAAACCCTCATTCAGATCAGCTTAGCAGGAACTGGGGACCCTATGACTTTGGTCCCGACGCGATGATGCGTTCGACAAAGGAGGATTCATTTGAAGAGTGAAGGTTGCGTTAGAGGTGAACACAGACGCAGTGAAATTAGTCTCCGTAGCAGGCAAAATAACGGCAGTGAATTCTGTTGTATCAACGTCTGTTTTATTCGAACTTGCCTTGTTAAGAAGCTGATTCTAAAATGAAAATCACGTCTAAACGGCGGCGGCGGTCGTAATTTTTTCGAAAAATCTATGGTATACATTAGACCATTTTCTTAATAATTTGATCTAAGAGTTTTATTCGTTTTACATAGTGTAATTAATTTGTAAAGTTATGTCCAACACGGACAAAAAAACGACTATCACACTGAAACCGCCGGTTGTATTTTAATGAAATTGTCACCATCTCAAAGACAATTTAATTATCTGTATTTTGATCTGAGGCTTTTTTTAAGTCATAGAATATTATGGAAGGTACAAAAAGCTACAGAATTTTGACAAATGGTCGCGCGGGTGTGAAACGAGTACGCGTTTTGTTCCCTCAAGATCTTAGATTAAGAACCTACTCAAGATCGTTGGCG
Source organism: Orthosia cruda (assembly GCA_964057195.1). Lineage (NCBI taxonomy): Eukaryota > Metazoa > Arthropoda > Insecta > Lepidoptera > Noctuidae > Orthosia > Orthosia cruda. The sequence continues at coordinate 4,144,984 of OZ059852.1, read as the reverse complement.
ACTGTCATCGTCCTAGGCGAGAGTTATTACCTATGTCAGGTAAAAACATAGCTTCAAAAAGCTCAAATTTTAAGAAAAAAATGGGTAGATATGGGCGCTGCCGATAGAAGTGAAAACGCAGCGTCGGCGTCACCAGTCTGCCACATAAAAACACAATTATTTGATGTTTTTGAATTAGTCGATGACGCTGTCACATTAGCATGTCGCTAACGCGAACCCATAATTTTGCCCTCATCGTAACTGTAAAATAACAAATTTTTAATCCCACTCATAGAATGCAGCATCAAAATTTAATCTATATTATACTAATATTATTAAGAGGAAAGATTTGTATTTTTGTATGTAACGTATAAACTTATAAACTACTAAACTGATTTCAAAAATTCTAACACCTTTAGGAAGCTACACTATCCCCGGGTGACATTGGCTACTTTTTATCCCTGTATTCCCACGGGAACTGGAAATACACGGGTGAAACCGTGAAGAGTCCGCTAGTAATATATAAAATAAATATCAAATGCTTAACCCCGCATCCCACTACCTCACAAGTAACAAAACTACAAAAATACTTCAACTGATCTCGACATAAATAAAGGTACGCGCCCACCGTACGGCGTAGTATCGGATCCGCAATCTTGGCGCTGCTTGCGTCTGACGTTAAATAATTGTTGGCCGCGCGGATATCCAAGCTAGGAACGGATAGAGGCGGACGGATATAGTGTTGTGATTGTTTTATACAATAGTGGATTATTGATTGGTTTTAGTATCATACACTAACACAAAACTACAAAAATATTTCAACTGAACTCCACATAAATAAAGGTACGCGCCCACCGTATCGGATCCGCAATCTTGGCGCTGCTTGCATCTGACAATTATTTAATAATTGTTGTAAACGTTAGATATCTGCGCTTGGAAAGCATAGAGATGGACGGATATTGTGTGTATTGCTATTGTTTTATGGTTGGGTTATTCTGGGTTATTGATTGACAAAAAGAGCGATTGGATTTCTTGTTGGCTGAATCTGCTTGCTAAAACACTTCAACTTTAAAAGCAACGACAACAATCTTAAGAATAAGTTAAGTAAAGTCGAAAATTATCCCTACGGGAACGAACACTATTGGGGTGACAAATATCCTAGGTTATGGTCTTCCCGTCATCCAAGTCCTTTATACGTTGAGACGCCTCAACGACTGAACTGATTACTACTACGTAGGATTGGATAGGATAAATCGAAGAATCTCTTAATAAGTGATACCAAAACAATTGTTATTTATCACCAACCTCAAAAGTTCAGCCGAAAATCATACAAAGTACGAACAACACAACAGGAACAAACATTTGTATGGCCTTCGGATAGTTGTGCCGCATTTGAATGTTTGTACTTATGAATTAAAAAATTGACATTCCTAGTATGGGGCAATATTTAAAAAGAAAACAAGAATAGTCTCTGCCGGGTCTGTGATCCCTTAACACTCTCAGAGGGGGAGCTTCGTTGAAATTTATTTAATGATGACCAACCGGCGCGAGACGGCCGGAGTTTTGTTGGATTATGATTATGAAGACATTTCGCAAGTGTTGGCATTTCCGAGTATTTTTAGTGCAGAAAGATCTGCCGACGGGTTATTGATCCGACGGGTAGGTGTGTTGTTACCTTAAAAAACATCCGCCGACGGAAATTTTGTAACTGTGTCTATCCTGTAAATTTATTCGGGTTTTTGGAAACTAGAAGATCTGTAGCACAGGTATTTCTAGTACAGGTTCTTCTGTCCACATTCATTTCTATGGTCAGCATGTTCTATATAGATATTTTCGTAAATTTAGGTTTGTAAGCATATCTATTTTGATAGCATCAAAATTGCTACCATGAATGTAAATTCTAGCCAAAATATAAGCCTTCTGGATACTCAGTACAGCATTTCTATTTTTACCCGACTGCCGAAGGAGGTTAATGTGTTTATCAGTCTATATATGTATGTTTGTTCCTATGTGGCGTTCTGGAAACCAAACGCGTGGATTGGTTATAAAACTATTTCAAAGGTTTTTAACTATATCAAATTATTAAGTATTTCTTAACAGAATTGAAAACTACTGGGCTTGAATCTTTCTTTTTAGTTTTCATTAATAGTAATTATTTTCACGTATTTTTAAAATTAGTTTTTTCGCAGTCGGGTTTTCTTTTTTTCTCCCTGTGCTGGTTACAATTAGATTATTTTCAGTTACTAAGAACTTAGAACAGTAGATATCAGTTAAAAAAAAAAGTAAATCCAAAAATTAAAAAACCCGGCTGCGTAGAAGTGAACTGAAAAGAAGTAAACAAGAAAAAGATCATGCTGTGCAGTCGGACCAAACCCAGATGTATCCTCCGACTGCACAGCATGATTTTCTTCTTATTTTGATACCACACAAGACAGGTCTAAAAGAAAAAAAATTGGGCCTCCAAAATATGGCGCCCAAAATCCGCCATTTTTCTAATTTCTAAATTAAATGTATTCAGTGACAGTCGCAAGGTTACGACGAATCGATTGACATAAAAATCATCAAAATCGGCCAACATGTTTGGTCTCTAGAACGCCACAAACATACATACATACGTAGACTGATAAACACATTACCCTCCTTCGGCAGTCGTGTAAAAAATACCGAACATTTCTTTGCGTCTATACGTTTATAATATACCTACGTACGTATTACATAGTCTTCTATCGTATTCATAAGGCATCTCTTAACAAATTAAGGCTGAATGTCATTATACCTTTACCGTATCCCAGAGGGTCCAAACACGTGATTCAAATACTGAACCTCATTGCAATCCCATGGACTAAACTGAGGGACAGAATGAAATCCTAACATCACCTGCATTCCCCATACAAGACCATAAAAAACTACGATCGATTCGGGGATCCTAAAATAATCGAAAATACTTCCAGTCAGAACCTAACTATTCACCATTCTGTAAATAAATCAAACGTAAGTATATTTATTTGTAAATAACCAACCTTCTAAATTCTACCAAACCGTTCGGATACACACCGCAATCTCTGTTCACAAGTACGTAATAAAATTCAGATATCGTAAAAAAGCCCCGGTACGAATATCCGAACGCGAGTAAAAAAAATATATAGTCGACCAATAGCAGCTCTTTCACACTTTTATACGATACAAATCGGCCAATAGAAGCTCGTTTTAAGACGTCGTTGTAATAGTATTGTCGTCTCTTTCTAACTTACACGATTTCTATATTGCCGTTTCGCGGGAATATTATGTATTGTCTCAAGGACTGGAGCAAGACATTTGGGAGAATGTGCGGAGATTTCCTCGCGGTGTTTTTTTTTTTAAATCATTTTCTTTTTAGGCAAAGGGTTTTTGATGTAGATCCTTGTCATTTTTTAATTACAAAAGGATACAATTAAAAGATTATGATGTTGTTTTCGCTTTGATGTTTTTATTTTGTGATAACAGTTTATTTTCTTTGGAGAAAATCGGGTTGGTAAGTAATTTTCTCGGTTGATAGGTAGGCGTAGCATTTTGAAATAAAAAGCAAAATTGTTTCATTTCTGAGAACTTTACAGTTATCAAGTAGACCGACTCGCGACGGGAAGTACTCAACTTATGGAAATTTATTTCGATGGACTCGTTGTATACCTTATTGGATTGGAAACTCAGATTAAAATAGTCACAGAGAATTCTAATGGTAGAGGAGTCCATGCTAACTATTTAAGAGAAAATTCGGTCGCAGATATCCGACTGAATATCCTAAGTAAAAAGTCGTAATTCGAGGTTTCTCTCTCGCCTAATTCCTCCTCCAATATTGGACCAATTTAAAAGATATGCCATAAACTGCAAAAGTAAGATATATACTAAGCCCTTGTGTTTTTCTATTTGATGATACATTCTCTCTAGAAGCAATTAGAACCCTCAAAAATCTAAAAATTACGTTGTCAACAGAGACCTTTTGTACAAATTTGATAACTATAAAAGAAAAATGCAAAACATAGGGGCATAGCATATATCTTTCTTTTTCAGTTTATGGAATATATTTTAAATTGGTTGAATATTGGAGGAGGAAATAGGCGAGAGCCAAACCTCGAATTATGACTTGGGAAATTCAGTCGGAGCTCCTAAGTCATATATATAATATTTCTTGTGATATTACCATTCCCACAGTCAATCAATCATTTCATTAGTGTCCCTTTAGGTACCCCTACAAAGTTATATCTCTCCTGACAACAAGTTCCTTACTAATCTGCATCACATATCCGGTACTGGTTGAACGGGGTTACAATGAGATCTGGGGCAACTTCGTTGACAACTTATTTTTTAAGGTTTTTCGAAGCTCTCCGTGATAACGAACGCACCTGAATTTTCTTTTTAAAATTTGCAACACTGACATGTCAGCCATGTTTTACATCAACTGTCAGCGCAGGAATACTTTTACTTGTTGCCGAAAAAATATTTTAAATTGTACAGTGAGAATTAATTAATCAATGTAACCCCATTATTATTTTAACATTTCTAGACTCGCTTTTTTATTTTCTACCAAACTAAGGAAATAAATAAAAATATATTAGAGAATATAAAACTTTTCAGTAAAGTCGCCAACACTGAATTTTTTGTATACTTTTCAAAATATAATTGAATTAATATGTCAATTTTAATTTTGAAATTAGTCAATTTACTTGGAAATAATTATCACAATTGATTACCACAAGTACAAAATTTTCGGTCACTGATACATACCACTTTCAGACTGCCTCTTACATACATTAGAACAACAATATCTAAATAAAACAAATTCATACGTCTATAAAACAAAACGTACTTAATATTGAGTATAACAACGGAAAGAGTTGAAGCAAATTGCATGCCAGAAACAGTCGCTCAGTTGAATGATATTACTGAACGAATGGTTTGCTGAACGAATGGGTGACGTGAAGGTATTATATAGAGGAAGATTGTTGTTATGTGCTTTTATGTTTCAATGTATTTTCTTTGTTTACTTGTGGGCTATGTTAGGTATATCCGGGGTCTAGTTTGGAACTGTGGACTTTCCTAAAGAGTATCTTTTTCCGGCAAATTTGTTTTCTACCCGACAACGGCAAAGCCAAAAGGAATGGATATGATTGTACAGTCTATGTATGTTTGTATTTACGTTTGTTCCTCCATAGCGTCTCAATTATTCATCCGATTTTGATGAATAAGGTGTCAATAGATTCGTTATTATAGCCCGGATAAAATCGGCTAAAAAAACCGTATAACCGTAGTCGGGTTACAGTTTTTTTTTTACTTTTTGCTTGTTTGTGTATCTATCAACTCCTGACTTTTTTACTACATAGACTTTTAAACATTTTGATTAACTGATACTGGCTAAACTAAATAAAAATTATGTAAATTGCTTCATAATTTAATACCTAGCCAAAAAAATTCAGCCAAGTGCGTGTCGGACTTCGCACATTTATGGTTCCGTACCAAACAACAAAATCAAGTTGGTTGAATTTGGAAAAATGAGATTAATAGAGTGAATTTTCTAAGAAAAATAGGATTTATCAATATATTGGTATTTTTTAGTAAAATATACGTAATAATATACATTATAATACCAAATTTCAAATTCATAGGTCAATGGGAAGTTACAAAATTCTTCGGAACAACTTCCCATTGACCTATGAATTTGAAGTTACAAAATTCTTCGGACTTTGGTGGCTTCTCATTCCATTGTGTTCTAATATTTTTAAAACAAAAAATACAGTATTTATCTTATCAAAGAGTTCTAAACAACGATACCCCACTCCATGGGGTTCACACTCCTTATGGCTTTGGGTCAACAAGATGCTTATACTGTGAACATTTTAAACCTGTAGCTCCAACCGTTTGGCTGTAAAACCTGTGTGACAGACGACGGACAGACAGACAGACGGACATACTTTCGGACAAACAGACTGACACGTGAGTGACAGCAATAACGGGTCGGGTCCAAACGGGGACTCCGTTTGTACCCGACCCGTTACCGTTACCGTTTCCTCCGTCGGGTGTGTAACCCCTAAAAAGGCAAAAGGAGTTCAGTAATATTATCTTCTTTCAATATCATCTTCTTCTATACATAAGGGATAAGGCCCTTATTTATAAAGAATTGTCAATTTCAAAATACAGTGGAAAATCATGAGAAATATAATTTTAATATGTTTTATTTGCTAATTGACTACAAAACAGTAAAAAAAAACAGATATTCGAACGCACCTCAAAAATACAGTTGCGACCAATCAATTAGCCCCCATTAAAAAAAAAACACAATTGCATCCCTTTTCAACCCTTAAAAAGAAATCCGTATCAAAAAATCAAGATCGAATAAACAAAAGCGAGCTCAATTTTTAATACTTAGTTGATTCAACCCGCCTCAACCGCACCCTGGGGGATGAAAGGGGGTGAAACCGTTTAAATGAATAGCCGAGGGGATGTGTTCAGATAATTGCTGGCGTTTATCGAATTAGAGGGGGTGAAGGTGAGCTGTCTTAGTTGTTTAGGGGATGTCTTGATGTGTTAGGGAGACAAGTTAATTGATAGGTGTGTCTAGATATTTTTAGGGAAGGTAGCAGTTTACCCTAAAACAAAACCTGACTTAAGAAAATTTATGTCCAGAAAATCTCTACTTTCAACCTTATTTTTAAACCCCGATGGAAAAAGTGGGGTATTATAAGTTTGACGTGTGTTGCTGTGTGTCTGTATGTGGCATCATAGGTCTTAAACGGATGAAACGATTTTGATATGAAGTACTTTGTCGAGAGTGTTCTTAGCTATGTTTGATTAAAATCGGTTCAGCCGTTCAAATGGTATCCGTATTTCGCTTTTTGAATCGGGGTTTTTCCGCAAGATATCGTGTCATAATTACGTGTTTTGATAGATTGTCGATTGAAGCGTGTCTACTACTAGGTATATTATGTGTAGTTTAAAACGCATGAAATAAAAATTAAATTAAAAATTTACTTTTGTGACTAGCTTCTGCCAACGGCATCACCCGCCTGAAAAGTATTTTAGTTTCACAAATGAACATTATACCTGGATGAGTGAAAGTCTATGTGGTATTCCAGACTATAATCTATCTCTGTGCCAAATTTCATCCAGATCCGTTCAGCCGTTCTGGCGTGACAATTTTTTTTTATCGGCTCGCACTTGACCACTATCTCACTTGAGGGTAAGCGATGATGTGGTCGACGGTGAAGCACGCCTGCCTAGAAGCAATCTATTCACTCTTGACTTATAGACCCCGAGGTTGTAGCTATCGGGAATAACAGACTCCGGCAGGGAATACCACTCCTCATAAAAGTGTCCCAAAAACGTTTTGTGCCTATGGGTGCGATAAAAGACGTGTTTCTCACCTCTAAATGATCTCAGAATTATTGTGACAAATTGCCAAGCACGCGTTATCTGCTGTGATTGGCTATTGAAAATTTATTCAACCAATCACAGCAGATAACGCGTGCGCGACAAATCGATGTATATTTGCAACTTTAATACAATGTTTTCTTCGTCTATACTTTCTGTAACTTATATGGTGTACATAATAAAGAGTATTCTATTCTATTCTAGAACGAAGTACAGCTATGAGATCTCAATACCAAAATCTATTATGCACGGGCGCTTTTAAAACTAGCTTAATATAATTTAGTGTTATCTGTATGGCTCCTGTAATCTTTAATAAAATACCTGATCAACTTAAAAACTTACCGTTGCAGAAATTTAAAAAACGGTCCACTGAATTACTTGTAGATAGATGTTATTATTCTGTGCAGGATTTCTTAAATGATATATTTTTGTAATGTCGTTAATAACTCTACTGTGTAAGTATGACATTTGCAGGCAGAATGTACTATGCACAGAGAAAATAAAACTACGTTAAAGTACTGTGGATTCTAGCTTTCTATTTGCAAGCCAGTTCGAATTTTAAATAAAACCTTTAAAAAGTTACCTCCTTGGATGCCATGTTTCGGAGTAAAATATCGTTCCATTTTTAAATTACACGACAGATATGAGTTTACTATGTAATTTATTTGGCCGCTAAACACGACAAATATAGATTTTCATACAACTTTTGCCGGCCGCTGCTCGCATGTATTCGGCCAGTACAGCAATTTCGATTTATCTCGAAGAAAATTGTCAAAATAATGCTCAAATTTCCAAGCATGTTTGAGAAAATATCTTGGTTGAAATGCGAGCGGCTAATCACAAAAAAAAATACCTTTAGTTTATGCAAAATCTTTGTTTGTAATCCATCTATTCAATCATTAAAAAATAATAGATTACACAAACATTATCAAAATCCCATCAAAAACGCAAAAGCGCACCGAGAAACTCAATTCAATACTAAAATTCAAATACAACCCCGTAATTGTTTTAAACGGGTCCTAAGGGGGCGGAGTTGGACGGCTGCGTATGACAGCCCCCTCTTTGTACCCTTAGGGGTTGCAATTTTTTGTAACACCCTGTATTATGCTCCCCTCTGGGGGTTGGGGAAAATTGTATCTTTACGTTAAATTCCTTGGTCGGTATGTTTTGATTTTTGAGTTATAGGATTATAATATGGAGCTGAGGAATGGTTCGTATTATTTATTTAAGACAAACTTGATGGTTTAGGAAGTGAAAATATTTATACGCTTGTACCACCCTGAGTTATTTTACTAACTCAGAGTTAGTAGCTAACACAGACACATTATGTATCAATATGTTATTTTACCTCGTGTTAGCTAACAATTTTTGAAATTATGTGCACAGCGGCAATAAGAATTTTCATGAAGGGTCTATTTCAGGTTCAGTTTTCATAAATTACACCTACAGAGTTGATTGGTTAATTAGTTATTGGCGAATGGTAGCACAAGGTATAGATTTGATGAATGGGAAACTAGAACGAGTAGGTATTAAGATCATCAAAGAGACAAAGATGAATGAATATAAATGGAAAATTTACGAAATTGACTAATAAAGTATAAAATAATAAGGTTGCAAAGAAATCCACAGTAATTCTTAAATCCTCTCACTTAACAAATCAAACTGTTGTAGATATGTCTTAAAAGAGACAAAACCTTATTTCCCGACACGAGAAAAGCGATGAATATCTTGATCGCTCTAACATGAGTACAACTTTTACGGTAGAGCTATCGTTTATCAGCCTCAGGGCTTGTCCCCATCACCACGTCACGACGTCGTCAACGTGGTACGGTGCGACGTCGTGGCACGGCACGACGGTTTGGCGTGCAAATTTACGTTCCGTGTCGTAAAAGAACACGTCACGATGCCGCAACTTAAAACGTTGTCGTGCCTTGAAAATTCCGGTTACTTTTTTAGCATTTCTGACAGAGCGAAACAACAATTTGTTTCTTGTATCTTGTAGTTTCTGACAGTTACATATATTTGACATCTTTTTGAAATTTAATCATCAACTGAGCCAGCGCATGGCTACGTACCGTTTCCGCCGTCGCGACGCCGCACCGTCCCACGTTGTCAACGTCGTGACGTGGTGATGGGGATAAGTCCTCATAGCCACCTCATAGGAATATATATATATAGATAGGAATCAATTTTAGTCTTCTTAGAAGACTAAAAACCTGATCCTCATTACCCGTTTAAAGCTTCATGTGTTTTCGACTGTATTAAAAATTACTTTTCTCATATTACTAATATTATAAATATGATAGTTTTGATGAATGTGTGTGCGGAATTGTTGATGTGCGTTTGTTACTCAATCACGCCAGATCGGCTGAACGGATCTGGGTGAAACTTGGCACAGATAATGATTACAGTCTGGCATAGCAGATAGGCTACTTTTCATCCCTGTATAATGTTCCCTTGGGATATGAAAACACTTTTCACGCAAGTGAAGCCGCTGGCAGAAGCTTTTCATCCATATATCAACCTTTTGGTCTATAGGTTAAGGTTTTATCTTAGGCCTTGGACCCTCTATATCCCTCAAAATATGGTAAAGAATCACTACCTCTCTCTTTAATAGTTATTTTCTTGATTTCTATGTTTTTGTTCCATACTTATAACTGTATATATTTGTCTATGTAGTGTATATATATATATATATGTATTTATTTTATATATAAATAGTACACCAAAGACTACCTACAGTAATGTATTTCCTTTTATTTTTTAAATCCATCCAAAGGTTGTCTTGAAAAGATCGCTTTTGGCGATAAGGCCGCCCATTGTGTCACCTAGTGTAACTTTTTCTTCGTCTATACTTTCTGTAACTTATATGGTGTACATAATAAAGAGTAGTCTATTCTATTCTATCCCTCGCTGATTTTACCTGTATGTAAAAAACATGACGAATCTCTTCTCCAAACTAACCTGGCTATCCTTTAATCCCAGCTTCTCCGCCAATTTCTTCCTATCCGGCTTGGAGATATACTTCTGCACCTGGAACCTCTTCTCCAGACCCTTGCGCTGGAGGTCTGAAAAGACTGCTCGTCGCATCATACCGCGCCGGGGTTTACCTGTGAAGAAGAGCGCTTTTGGAGAAATATTTACTGCCTGGTTTCTGCTGAGCTTATTCTGTTTAATCTATTTAAGTGGCGTTCGTTAGGTCCTCTAAATTGCTGGTGTATGGGCACTTCAGGAACTCCAGCAAGGGGATCCTTTATATGTATATCATCAATAGAAATATGTCATATTCTGCACTCATTCTGTATCAGATGGATCTATAGAATCCTCTTTTCGCCAAATCTCTTATCTATTATGTATCTTACGAATTATGCCTGCCGTTCATTCGCTTCAAACACAGCGAATGAACGGCAGGCATAATACGTATCTTGCAAGAGCAAAACGAAAGCGATTTTTGCGCAATAATTGCTCTTCAATACAAAAGTTTTAGATTTGTTGCCGGTTGTTTTTTTTTAAATAAGTGCTTTTGACAAACAGCGAGCGATTAACAAACGATTTTGTAAGACCTACCATACCTACACTGCAGGTAATTCCGACTTTTATGACGTAAAGCGTTTGATCGCTATCGTTTTGCTCTTGCAAAAGATACGTAATAAGCCTGCGGGTGCATATTTGAACGTCGAAAATTAAAATACCTACTATCTACTACTAACTTACCTGCGGGTGAAATGCCAACGTTCAAAACATCGAAAACTTAAATATCGAATGACCATATAACCGAAAATTAAAATCACTTAAGTTTATAAAGTCGAATGGCTAGATACCCTAAGTCCAATATATCTAAAATCTAATTATCTACAAAAGTGACTTCGAAAGACCTATCGAAAGTGAATGTCCCAAATAACGAAGTACAGAATATTTAATGTCCTAAATATCGACATTGTAGGTATGATTCGTCATTTTGAACTGGGTGAAATAGGTACATATATTAAAAAGACGCAGCGACAGCGCTACGTCGACGCAACTCTGACGCAACGCGCCGAGGTTGGATCTGACACTGCGATTGGCATGGCCGCCTTCTGGTCGCAAAATATTTAAAGATCACCAAATTCGCCAATCATATCGGATCAGAGAGATAATAAGGCAAAGAAAGTGACATACTGGCAGTAGGGTTTTCCTGTGAAGAAGAAGTCTTTTTATGACACCATCTTCAATTTAATTATCTACATTTCGACCTAAGGCTTTTTTTAAGTCATATAATAATAAGGAAAGTACAAAAGGCAACTGAATTTTGAGTTGCGCGGGTGTGAAACAAGTTCGCGTTTTGTGCCCTCTGGGTCGTTTGCGACTGTCGTCATCTTGATCTAAGAATTTACATAATGTTGGTTACTAACCTCTGGAACTGTGTGCCCATGGGAAGCCACCTGGCAACGGGAACACTTGAGTATGTGCTTGTGCTGGTCTCACTGAAACAAGACAATATTATTAAATACAATACAACCTACTTACATGTATATAGGTAAGTTTGCATGATTCTACAGGAAGAGCTATGGGGATAAGTTTTTGGATTAAGTTGCTTGACGAGGTTTGCGGTAGGAGTTGCCTGGTTGAAATCGTCAGGTAACGAGACGTTTGTGTCCGTCTGTCTGGCGTAGTTCGGATATTAACGTCAAGTAGTCGTATCTAATATTTGTTTACATCATGTATTAAGCCGCCTCCACATGCTTAGCGAACAATGGCAAACAACAAACACAAAACAACAAACACGAACGTGTGGATGGGTGTTTGTTTGTGTTTGCCCGTGTTCAGCATCGGTGTCGGTTTTTATGCACAAATCAAAGGTTGTTCGACAAACGTGTTTGCTATGTATCCAGACGCTGTTTCAATTCAGTAGCAAGCGCGAGCTTGCAGGCGGTGGACAGTGTTAATAGTGGTGGTAAAATTTACGAATCGTGACATTTTGTGTAACTTAAGCTAAATTGTAAGAAAAAATGTCTGGTTGTTCTGAGGAGGTTAACCCGAAAGTAATCGCTGCCACAACAAGCTCGTCGTCTGCCATGTTTGCCAATCCGGAATATACTAGCACGTTCGTCAAGCCTGTGTTTGGCGCGTATGTGTCTTGTCATCTCATCATCCAGATTGTGGTCAGTATTTGCCACGTGTTTGGCGTTCGCCACTGTTTGTGGCAAACAACAAGCGTGTGGACGCGGCATAAGATAAATGTGACTTTTATCCATACTACATTCGGAGTTCAAGAAAAAGCATGAGGAACTTCGTTCCTGATGCAGGCCGCACACATTTTTTTTAAACTAATGCATTTAAAAAATCATATTCAACAGTAAATGGAAAACGGATGAGCCACCTATGTTGGTGGTGTTGCCTCAGTCGAAGTAAATAATGAAAATCTGTAGAATCTAAACAGCCATACATGACGATTTTTGAGATAGACTTGCTGATCATAGGTTTCCTGAAGAAAATCATTATTATGTATGGCATTACATTTGACCCTAAATTTTGGTCCATACATTGAAGCAAACGCTCACCAGGCTGCAAAAAAATTGGGGATCTTTGCAAAGGTGAGACGGTACTTCATGCCAGAACAACTGCGTAAGTTCGATCATGCATGGAGTACCTACTGTTCTCATATCTGGGACGGACCTGCCAAATACCAACTTGATGCACTTGAGTCCATCAAAAAACGGAACCAAGAGGCTGGCAAAGAGGCACTGGTCGAGTCAAAGCTTAAGCCAGAGCTTTGAACATCGACGCCGAGTTGCCAGGTTGTCGGTTTTTTATCGGTTGCATTTCGGGGAGTGTGCGATGGAATTACATGATCTAATGCCCCCTAGTCCGTTCCATCATCGGACTACAAGACGTATGGCGATGCGCCACCGGTACATGGTGACGTCCCACCCATACACACTAAAAGTTTTGGAATACTTTCTCTGTGCGTACAGCTACGGAATGCCCTGCCGGTGTCTGTGTTTTCCGATAGCTACAACATAGGGGTATTTAAGTCAAGAGTGAATTGGTTACTTCTAGGTAAGCGTGCTTCACCGTCGATCACATCATCGCTTACCATCAGGTGAGATAGTGGTCAAGCTCAAGCCTATCAATAAAAAAATAAAATAAAATATGTTCGAAAATACTGCTCACTTTTTTATTCTAAACGGATCATGGTTTTGACCTTAGAACACATTTTATACAACTTTTTATTGCCGTCAAAAATCCAATAACAGTTTTTTCAACTAACAGCAAAAATGGCAAAGGTAGAAACGCATTGAGCCTAATACACGCAAAAAGGGCGTGCATGCATTGTCAGACTTTTTGCACGATCGATCTTGTATGTTGAAAGGAACACAATAGAATTATTGAAAATAATATAGCTCTGCTACCGATTTTATTCGCTTTACGATTGGTATTGAGGGATTGAGCTTATTATCTTTTGTATTGATTGAATGAGTGATGAGTGAATGGAACTACGAATGATTAAGACAGTAAGCTAATTGTGTGTCTTCAGTTGGTTTTGGAATGATATCGAGAATGCCAAAATGAAAGGCATCGCCATTGTAATTCCTAGTGTCTAGAAAGTAAGCATGCGTCAATATTTAAACGTAAGTCAAGTAGTTATTATTTCTGTTGAAAATATTCATTCAACCAGTCACAACATATAACGCGTGTTTTACGATTTGTCATGTAAACTTTGCGATAATTTTCGTTAAAGAAACTGAGCCTCGCAATAGGCTGTAGGTTCATTTTATTGTTTTGGAGAGGATTGGCCCTATTTTACTTAAATAAAACTGACGAAATATGCATGAGTTGTTATATAAAATACAAAAATCGATGTACACGAATTTGAAAAGCCTACATTTTTCAAGAAGATAATTACTAAAATATACCAAAAATGTTCATTAATATTTTTTATTGTACACCAAATTATTAAACAAACAATGAAACAAAACCAAAATATAAATACTAAAAAGCTAATAAAAACCGCATCATAAACGCATACAATATTAACTTTTCAACCATTACTTTGAGCCACCCTCTAAAAAACTCTATTTATCTTACAGATTAACTATAACAAAAGGTTTGTTTTTATCTCTGTCCATCAAATTGGGCGTGTCAGGCTTATTACTCAAATGTTACCATTACAAAATTCTGTTGACATAACTAACAATAGTTGCCTTTGCTGGAGGTCTGTTAGAAAAACTTTAAATTCATTGTCTATGATCGATAAAAAAAGATTTATAGAGTTTTATAGTCTGTGGTTTTGAAAAAATGGCGCTGATTCGTTTGCAATAAAAAAAGGGATTCACACGTTGTTTTTATTGTGGATTAAGTGTTTGTTACTACTTGATACAATTTAGGGTATTTTTAAAGACGATTCGGCTTTTGATGCTCAGTTTTGAACCCTGCCATTGTGTTATTTGTGCAAAAAAGACAACCTCTTATTTTTCCCAGTTGTGGGTGTTTTAAAAGTTAAAGCGCGTGTCGGAAATGTCATTTAGCTAGCAAGCAAGTTGCATTTTAGCTGTCAAACTTATGAGTTTTTGTAAGGATAATTTTGCATTGCGTCTCTTTTAGAGTTTACTTCTAGTCCAGACCTCGAATCATCCTCCATCTTGAAGACGAGAAATAATCTGATTTAATCGATGCTAGAGTAATTTATACAGGATTTCAGGCTGGCTAAAGTAGCGTCATCTTTTATGGGGTATTGTATAAAATGTTACAATAAAATGCCTCACCACATTATAGAACTGAATGAGTCGAAATTTAAAACTTGTATAAAACGCACACTGTGCAGGCAGGCATATTATAAGTTGGGGGAATTACATCGCTGAAAAAAATGCTTAGCTCAATGCTGGTTCTGCTCCGCAGCCACTAGGGCACAAAACAAGTGATGGGCAGATAAGTTTTGAAGTATTGTGGGACCTGCTGAAGACTGTATGAATATATTTGTATTGTATAACTGCACAGCACATGTGTGAGTACTATGTACTCAACTATAAATCTACCATTTACTGTACCTGTGTGTGTGTCCCTATCTGTACGACCCGAACAGATGGGGCTTTCGCAGCTGGAACTACGGGTCCGGCTGTTTGGATCAGGGTACGCGGGGTCAGGTAGGCCCTCCACCATTGCAAGCGCAAAGGTGGGACCTGACATTGAGGTTGGACTCGCGGTGGTCTATGTGGTGGTTGCAGAGGAGTGGCATATTGTCTGCTCGGCTATGTGTGGGTCGAGCGTCATTCCTCGCGCGCAACAAGTGTCTGAAGTTACCGGCCCAAGGCAAAGGGCCACCTGGTGGTCAGACGCGGGGTTCGTGAGTAACCCTCAAGCAAGTGAGCTCCTGTGAGCGAGTTGCATCTCTGGCACTTTCCTGGATAGAAAGAAGAGGACTACCCGTTGGATTAGTTTTCCGGCAACCCAGCTGTAGGCATTGGGTAGATGCGATGATTTGTATTCGAGAGGTGAGCGTGCTTACAGCTCCGGGACCATTCTGGAGAAATGGGAGCCAGCTTCTCTGGCGTCCTTAACGGGGATTGAATCCGCTAGCACCAACTGCGCTGGTGCCGGTGCTTGCACTAGTGCTGGCGTGCTGGGGTGCGTGTGGTGAGCGGCTTTATTGCTCCGGTACCATTCTGGACAAATGGTAGTGAGTAATCACGATGCGACTCACATTTTCTCTTGAGTACCAGGGGCGAGTGCTCTCGGAGGCGTGACCTACCGAAGATGGTCCCAGACACCTCGTAAGGGATTGCCTGGTATAGTGTGCCGCCTTTTATAACGTAATGTTGGTGAAGGAGGCCACTATAGGAAATCTCAGTAGACAAATAGGGGTATGTACCTATGTGTCGTTCGTTGACTTGTATGTGCCCTGGGAGTTGAGTGTGTCGTTCTCTCTCAAATGTCTCTGATGATGGCGTATGTTTGATCATTCAATTCCCGTCATGATGGTTGAGCTGAATGGTGCCAATCCATGCGTCATGTTCGTGAACGGGCGCCATCATTTGGGATGGGTCATAACTTGGTTGCCTCGGCTGCCTTTTTAATTAATTATTGTTTATTGAGCTTGTTTACTTACTCTAGACGCTTTTACGTGCTGGTCATTTTACATCGTTCTCAAATAATATGTAATTTTACAACAATTTTATTTATTGCTCTATCGTGATAGTACAATTCTTAAATTAAGTTATTGCGTTGAAAATATGGCAACGACAATGATTGATGGCCCTTATCCGCAAACACTTATTTAGATAGAGAGAAATCACATTAAAGATTTAAACTTGACACAATTTAAACGGAAACTAAATATTTTTTTAATTGACAAATGCTACTATACCATTGACGAATTCCTGCTTGACAAAATGTAATATTCTAAATGATAATTATTTATCTATGCTTTTCAATTAAAAAACTTGACTTATTAATGTATTCTGTATATTTATTATAATAATTAATTGTATTCTAAATGTTTAGTATAAGGATAGATTGTATTGCTAATATTGAAATTGTGTTAATTTGTATGAAATATCGATTTTAAATTCTTATATTGTTAAATTGTGTATGCCCTAATGGGTAGTTTTTTGAGTCACCATAATCTAACTATAAGACCTACTGTATCACCAAAAAACACACTAATAAATACTTTGACTTTGACTTAGATTCAGACTTTCAGAGATAGAATTAAATGTTTTTGTGCCTGTGCCTCTGCGCTGGTACCTTGAGAGCATAATAGCCTTCTAGAACGCTTCGCAACAAAAATAAGTACATTGCGGTGGTACGAGCTCTCTCACTAAGCTCTTCTACTACTAAAAACTTCACCACTTACCCAAGTATGGATGATGACAGTGCGCGAGAAGATGTTGTAAGTGCTGATGCTGAACTGGTATCGGTCTGCTAGCTATAGGCTTGGCGATGGGCCACGGACTACCCATTATCGGCTGCCGGTATTCTGAAACGGAAGAGAAAATATATTTAGCATGTTTTTAAAGTAGAAAGGTAGGGATTAGGAGGTGTCGTATATATAAGAACACCGCTTATGAACTCGTATTGATTTCCACGAATATCATAACTTGCGTCTTGGGCAGAAGACTGTCTAGGATACATTGGTAGAACTATATATGCTAACAGAATTGAAACAGGGAGTTCTATGTGATGAACTCTAAAAAAGGTGTTGCTCCTATGTATAGGTACGTGTGCTCACTTGTTTCAATTTAAAATAAAGAAACTATATACTTGGAAAGTTGGAACTTTCCAAATTTCATTTGTTTCTTGACTTAAAATTTTGAAACCTGGAGTCTTGTTTATGCAATTGCAAAATCTCTATAAAGAATTAATGATTTTAGAATCTGCTAAACTTTTGAAAGATTTTTATGAATAAACAAAGGATGGTTTTTAAACGAGCAAAAATAAATTTAAATTAAATGTGTCAGAAATACTGAATATGCTTACTGAAATACTAAGTGGGCAACTAATAGTGGGTGAACAAAAATGTTTAAAAAGCGACTTGAATTTTTTATTTCTTTTTTGTAACTGTTTGTTAGTTAATAAAATCATCAAGAGTACCCTTAGAAGAAAAAAAAATAACTTTCAACAGTGAGCGCGAAAAAGCATCGCGTAACCCAGTAGCTGGGTAGCATGATACCGCTCGGAATGACTGGTGCAGATCTTCTGGTTTCTCACTACAATACCATATAACGAATATATAATTCAAATAACAGCCGGGACCAACGATTTAACGTGCTTTGCGAGGCACGAAAAAGTCGCATAATGGATGATCACCCATCCACGGACCGACCTCGGCAAGCGTTGTTTAACCTTGAAGATTTTTTTTTAATTCATAGCGTCGTATGTATGACACTTTAACAGCTACCTATACACGCCAATTGGTGGCAAGCATCCGCTGGATCGGTTGGTGTGGCGACACTTAAGGCGATGACAGTCGCAAACGACCTTGAGGAAACAAAACGCGCGCTCGTTTCAAACCCGCTCGACCCAAAATTCAGTGATTGTTGTACTTTCCTCACTATTCTATGACTTTTTTTTAAGTCATAGAATAGTGAGGAAAGTACAACAATCACTGAATTTTCCACAGACTCGGACCTACATTTTGATCTAAGGTGTTTTTTTACACCTTAGATCAAAATGTAGGTCCGAGTCTGTATTTCCTGTTGGCTACAACGTGGGAGTCTTTAAGTCAAGAGTGAATAGGTTTCTTCTAGGCAAGCGTGCTTCATCGTCGACCACATCATCGCTTACCATCAGGTGAGATAGTGGTCAAGCGAAAGACAGTCAACAATAAAAAATAAAATATCTTTTATATGGTGTCAATTTCATTAAAATACGCCCGGCACTTTTAGTGCGATTGTTGTTTTTTTTTGTCCGCGGTATACATAACTTTACAAATTAATTACACTATGTTATACGAATTAAACTCAAAATTTTCCTCGTTAAAATTATTAAGAAAATGGTCTAACGTAACGTAGTGGTAACATATATTTTTTCCAAAAAATTACGACTAGCCGTGTAGACGTTTCATTTGTCGAGTGAGATGAGTCCTATGAAGACACAGAGAAGTTATTACTTATACTAAAATTACGACTAGTCGTGTAGACGTTTCATTTGTCGAGTGAGATGAGTCCTATGAAGACACAGAGAAGTTATTACTTATACTAAAATTACGACTAGCCGTGTAGACGTTTCATTT
Organism: Orthosia cruda; assembly: GCA_964057195.1. Taxonomy (NCBI): domain Eukaryota; kingdom Metazoa; phylum Arthropoda; class Insecta; order Lepidoptera; family Noctuidae; genus Orthosia; species Orthosia cruda. The sequence continues at coordinate 4,125,894 of OZ059852.1, read as the reverse complement.
GTCGAGTGAGATGAGTCCTATGAAGACACAGAGAAGTTATTACTTATACTAAAATTACGACTAGCCGTGTAGACGTTTCATTTGTCGAGTGAGATGAGTCCTATGAAGACACAGAGAAGTTATTACTTATACTAAAATTACGACTAGCCGTGTAGACGTTTCATTTGTCGAGTGAGATGAGTCCTATGAAGACACAGAGAAGTTATTACTTATACTAAAATTACGACTAGCCGTGTAGACGTTTCATTTGTCGAGTGAGATGAGTCCTATGAAGACACAGAGAAGTTATTACTTATACTAAAATTACGACTAGCCGTGTAGACGTTTCATTTGTCGAGTGAGATGAGTCCTATGAAGACACAGAGAAGTTATTACTTATACTAAAATTACGACTAGCCGTGTAGACGGTTCATTTGTCGAGTGAGATGAGTCCTATGAAGACACAGAGAAGTTATTACTTATACTAAAATTACGACTAGCCGTGTAGACGTTTCATTTGTCGAGTGAGATGAGTCCTATGAAGACACAGAGAAGTTATTACTTATACTAAAATTACGACTAGCCGTGTAGACGTTTCATTTGTCGAGTGAGATGAGTCCTATGAAGACACAGAGAAGTTATTACTTATACTAAAATTACGACTAGCCGTGTAGACGGTTCATTTGTCGAGTGAGATGAGTCCTATGAAGACACAGAGAAGTTATTACTTATACTAAAATTACGACTAGCCGTGTAGACGTTTCATTTGTCGAGTGAGATGAGTCCTATGAAGACACAGAGAAGTTATTACTTATACTAAAATTACGACTAGCCGTGTAGACGTTTCATTTGTCGAGTGAGATGAGTCCTATGAAGACACAGAGAAGTTATTACTTATACTAAAATTACGACTAGCCGTGTAGACGTTTCATTTGTCGAGTGAGATGAGTCCTATGAAGACACAGAGAAGTTATTACTTATACTAAAATTACGACTAGCCGTGTAGACGTTTCATTTGTCGAGTGAGATGAGTCCTATGAAGACACAGAGAAGTTATTACTTATACTAAAATTACGACTAGCCGTGTAGACGGTTCATTTGTCGAGTGAGATGAGTCCTATGAAGACACAGAGAAGTTATTACTTATACTAAAATTACGACTAGCCGTGTAGACGTTTCATTTGTCGAGTGAGATGAGTCCTATGAAGACACAGAGAAGTTATTACTTATACTAAAATTACGACTAGCCGTGTAGACGTTTCATTTGTCGAGTGAGATGAGTCCTATGAAGACACAGAGAAGTTATTACTTATACTAAAATAGGTATTATGCGTATTTTATGTATTTTTATATTTTAGTATCTAAGAGTTAAGTTAGAAAATAAGAATTTTATTATATTATTTACACTCTTAAAAAAATACCTAAGACTACCTTATATTTGATTTTAAGTCATTATTTAGAAAAAAAATATGTACTCTTTTCGCCTGAAACACAGGATTACCTAGTTCAGGTACATAACACATGTGAACTTGACATAGATTTAAGCAAACATTGTAATTATTGTTTTACCTAATGATTTTAAATAAACTTATTATTATTTCATTTATTCATGTTATATACATATTTTTACATTTTTAAATATTATTCTATAAAAATATAAAATAAAAACATTTAAAAATACAAAAATAGTAGCCCACCGGTATCGGGAACAGGGTCCAAGCTACCGGTGGTCAGGGCTCCTGAGAGAGAGGAACCTCCTAACGATACGCGCCGTGTCCAGGGGTACCGCTTTCTGGATCAAGACCTTGATCCAGCTGCCTAACGAGAGCCTCCTCAGATGTTCGTCGAGGCTCTTGGCTATTATGCCATTGGCCGTAACGACTATCGGCACAATGATCGCTGTATTCATTATTATTATTATTTTAAAGTCAGTTATTAAGAGATATAAAAAAACAAATAGTTTATTTCAAATCAATCTTAGATGTACTTTTGAATTGTCAAACAAAAAAAGATGACTCTAGTTGCAAATTCGCAAGCGTCAGTAGGTTTCAATGCAGAAGAATTTGCAAGAAACTCCACGGACACTGCTATCTGCGCCTTAATTGATGATGATAAAGAAAGAAAAAAATATTAATTTGTGACCCGCACAGGAGACACGAGAAATATGCATAAAATTAAACAATAATATAAAATTAAATAATTAAAACCCTATGCGAGACCAAAAAGGTTTCTATCTCAGCAGATGACCACGATATGCCAATGCGATGCTGTTACTAAGATCGACCCATGCAGACGTACCTAGGCACAAGCTTCTGGAATTAAAGGAACTCGAAGAAACTCAATAATCGAATGATAAAGAAAGGAATCTATCAAAGACAGTCGGATCGATATAAAATAATCAAAGTTGAACAGCTCCGTAATAGGATAACGATGTGATTACTATACAATGCTTGCTGAGGGCGGGGGTGGTGCAAGTTGTGAGCTGGTAGCGTAATATATATTGAGGAAAAATGAGTATGCATGATCTAGCTGTACAAACATCTTTTGACGGGAGGCTTAATATATATTTTCACCGACAGTTTTATAAAAATGTATTACTAGCGGACGCCTCGCGGTTTCACCCGCGTAGTTCCCGTTCCCGTGGGAATACAGGGATAAAAAGTAGCCTATGTCACCCGGGGATAGTGTAGCTTCGCAACGGTGACAGAATTTTTGAAATCGGACCAGTAGTTTTTAAGTTTATTCGTTACATATACAAATACAAATCTTTCCTTTTTATAATATTAGTATAAGTATAGAAAAGCGCCAGCCTGACAATACAAGACATACATCAAGACATCATAGAAGCACTAAAGTGGAAACTTTGCTTTAAAATTCAAAGAAGTATAAAATGTTTCCTTTTACTCTTTTTTGCAGGTAATGTTTTGAGCAAAAATACGATTGGAATTCAATAAATTTATCTCTATAATGTAAGATAAGTTCAAGTTCCTAATAAAGACTTCAAATAAGAAGGCGGCGCGGGCGATTGAATTATTAATATTGCTTCTTACTATCTATTGTAAAAGCGAAAGTTTGGATGGATGTATATTTGTTACTCAATCACGCCAGAACGTGTGAACGGATCTGGATGAAATTTCGCACAGAGATAGATTATAGTCTGGAATAGCACACGGGATACTTTTCATATCGGTATAATGTTCCCTTGGGATAAAAATAACACTTTAAATGCCTTTTAATGCCTAGGGGTTTTCCTAGACCTAGCCAAGGCCTTTGACACCGTTTGTATTCCAACCCTTGTGACCAAGCTAGAACATGCTGTAATCAGGGGAAGGGCTCTAAGCATATTCACAGACTTTCTCAATGACCGGACACAAAAAGTAAAGATTGGTGAAGTCATTAGCAGTGAAGCTAGGGTTGATTACGGTGTGCCCCAAGGAAGCTGCCTATCCCCAAGCCTCTTCCTGCTCTACGTTAATGACTTATGCCAACAATCGTTAACAAACGGTAAAATCTTTAGCTACGCAGATGACACCGTATTAATATTTCACGGAGAGGATTGGGACGTAACACGGGAAGCTGCAGAGACAGGCTTACGGAAAATAATCCACTGGCTGGAAGCCAATTTGCTAACACTTAATATCTCGAAAACGGCATTTCTTCAATTTTCTTTCGCCAAAACCAGACCTTTAGGTATAAGTCTCAAAGCTCACTCCTGTGACGCCGCGGAAAGTAACACATGCACATGTATTCCAATCACACAATTAAAGACAATGAAGTACCTGGGAGTGACTCTGGATGAGGGACTTAGTTGGCGTCACCACATCGAACAAACCACTTCCCGTGTTAGGAAACTGATATGGACGTTTAAAAAACTACGAGAAGTGGCTGAATTCAAGCTTCTCCATTCCGTCTATCTGGCACTGGCCCAGTCAGTTATAGGTTACTGTATTACGGCCTGGGGAGGTGCGTGTAAAACCTACTAGATACGCCTTGAGAGAGCCCAACGATCTCTGTTAAAAGTTATGACCTTCAGGCCGTACCGGTTCCCTACAAAAAGCCTCTATGAAAATTGCCAAGTACTCACAGTGAGACAACTATACCTACTCAATCTCATTTTAAAACAACATGAAATCACACCTGTGAACCATGCAATGAAACATAAAAGAACAGTTGGCAACGTATGTAGCACCGTCAAATGTAATACCGCATCGGCTAGACGGCAACGATTATTCCTATCTACTTATATATATAACAAAATAAACACCATCCTCAACTTTAACTCTCTAACAAAACATAAAACTAAGCTTAAACTAAATTCATGGCTTCAAACACTAGATTATCTACAGACGGAACACTTAATTAACGATCAATACTCAAGATGATTAAACAGTAGGCAAACACACTCTCATATAAGGCATTATCCAGGCAACCAACACACACACACATACACACCCTTATACACACCCTCTCATACATACACTCACACATATCACACAAGAGCATCCTTGCTTTCAACTTAATTTTAAGTAATTTATGATTGTCTTATTTTTTTATTTTTTTCTTGTATTTTTCTCTCTTTTTATTACATAAACTGTTAATTCCAAAACGGGAGAAGACACTGACTTCTGTAACACAGGTCTCACCTAGCTCAGGAGTCAGAGCTTCTTATGAAATTGTTAAACCTATTTATGTCAATAAAAAATATTATTATTATGTCTTTTATTTAACTTTTTTCTTATTTATTACATTTTTAAATATTTTTACAAAACACACAAAAAAGAAAAACATTTAAAAATATAAAAAATAGAGGCCCACCGGTATCGGGAACAGGGTCCAAGCTACCGGCGGTCAGGGCTCCAGAGAGAGGAACCTCCTAACAATACGAGCCGTGTCCAGCAGTACTGCTTTCTGGATCAGGCCCTTGACCCAGCCGCCTAACGAGAGCCTCCTAAGGTGTTGGTCGAGGCTCGTGGCTATTAAGCCATGGGCTGACACGACTATCGGTACAATGATCGCTGAGTCCACATCCCACATGTCGACAACCTCGCGAGCCAAGTCAAGATACTTGATTTGCTTATCTTTCTCGGCTTTCACGAGGTTCCCGTCATGCGGGACAGTTATGTCAACAATCATTGCACGCCTCTCGATTCGGTCCACCACCACTATATCAGGCTTATTAGCGATAATAGTTCTGTCAGTGATGATGGACCGATCCCAGTACAATGTGATATTGCCATTCTCGAGAACTGGGTCGGGCACATACCTGTAGTACGGCACCTCCGACGCCACAAGAGTGTATTTCAGAGCAAGTTGCTGATGGATAATCCTGGCTACAAGGTTGTGCCTATGCAAGTACTCTTCGTTAGCTAGACGAGAACAACCAGAGATAATGTGGCGGATCGATTCACCCGGACGGTGACATGCCCGACAGATGTCAACCGTGCCATCCTTTACAATAAATCTCCGGTAGTTATTCGTCATGATAACTTCGTCCATAATTGCACAGACGAAACCTTCGGTTTCCCCAAAGAGGTCACCGAATCGCAGCCAGGCTACGGACGCTGATTGATCTACTTCGGACCCATGTAGGGCCCGGAAAAAGCGTCCGTGAAGCTCCTTACTCTGCCATACCTCCCTGCGGTCGTTAGTGTCAAGCACTACAGGCTTGCGCCAGTTCTCATTCGCCAAGGAGAGCGGGGTGAGTCCCTTGTCCACTGCTACTACATCTCGATGAATACCCACGTCGGTGTTTAGAAAATATTCTCTGAGATTGCATATCTCGCGGTTGTGGAGGTTTTTGGCATTTAAAAAGCCTCGGCCTCCACACTTCCGCGGGATATACAATCTCATGACTGACGATCGTGGGTGATGCATTCGATATGCAGTCAGCAGTGTACGGACCCGCCTATCCAGGGCGTCAAGTTCCGTTTGAGTCCATTTGAGTATGCCGAAAGAGTACATCAGCACCGGCATGACCCAACCGTTGAAGGCGCGCACCTTGTTTCCGCCCGAAAGAAGGCTATTGAATACCTTCTTCAGGCGGCCAAAGAAGCGTTCCCTCAACGATTGCTTCATGTCTATAGTACTGATACCTAACGCTTCCGACATACCCAAATACTTATAGGTTTCGTTTGGAGAGAGGGATCTCAGGTTTATGGAATCCGCAAGTTGAATTCCTACGGATTCCACAATCTCCCCTCGCTTTACATGCATGACCGCACATTTGTCCACACCAAACTCCATCCTGATGGCGCTACTAAAAGTTTCAGTTACCTTTAGTAGCTCCATCAGCCGAAGACTGCTGGGGGCAAAAAGCTTCAAGTCATCCATGTAAAGGAGGTGAGATATAACCTGACCACCTCTCTTCAACCGATAGCCTAGCCCTGAATTCTCCAGCATCCTGCTTAGAGGATTCAAGGCTAGGCAAAACCAAAGTGGACTCAAACTATCGCCCTGGAATATACCTCGCTCGATCCTTACAGGTTCGCTATTCCTCTGGATATTTCGACATCCTGGATAGCGAAGGACTGTGCTCCATTGCCTCATACACGACATCAGGAAGGTGCGTAGAGTTGTATCTATTTTATACAATTCTAGCACCCTCATGAGCCATGTATGCGGCACCGAGTCATAGGCCTTCTTATAATCTATCCAACATGTCGACAGATCCTTTCGGGAACGCCGAACCTGTTGGCTAATGGCCATATCAATAAGGAGTAGCTCCTTAGTACCGCGGGACCCGTTCCCACATCCATTCTGAGAGACCGACATGATGGAGTTATTGTCAACATGTTTACTAATTTTTACTCTCAAAATGGATGTAAGAACCTTATAGACCGTTGGTAAACATGTAATTGGTCTATAATTTTTGGGTTCCGCGGTGCTACCAGACTTGTGGAGCAGGTGGGTTATTCCTGTTGTAAGGAACTTGGGTAGCGAACCAGACTCTAAGGCTGCCTGGTACCGAGATGCCAAACGAGCGTGCGACCTTTGTAGCCACTTGATCCAAAAGTTGTGCAGTCCGTCCGGTCCTGGAGATTTCCAGTTCGGCAACGGACGGACTGCACGGGCTACATCTTGGGTTATTATTATTATTATTATTACTTTTCACGCGAGCGAAGCCGCTTGCAGAAGCTAGTAAAACATAATATCATCTTTTACTTTCTCCACTCAATACTAATCCTATACAAATTGGAAATTGCATCAAGTAAGACTACTAAACTTGCTCATCGTGTAGTTACCAACTAATCAATCTGTCTAGTCTTTTCCCAACTATATTGGGGTCGGCTTCCAGTCTAACCGGATTTAGCTGAGTACCAGTGTTTTACATGGAGCGACTGCCTATCTGACCTCCACAACTAAGTTACTGAGTAACACGGTACCCCTTGGTTAGACTGGTGTCAGATCTCAAGCTTCTGACTACTCGTAACGACTGTTAAAGATCTTTAAATGACAGCCGGGACCAACGGCTTAACGTGCTTTCCGAGGCACGGATGAAATTCGGTATGTAGTTACTAATTTGAGTATTTTACTTCCAAGTTAATTTTAACCTCCTTCACCTTTCAAATTCATTAATAAACTTTTTATTATAACTATTTTTTTTAGTTTAATCATTCTCTTATTTTAGAAGCTACAGGGGGGGAGGGGACACATATTTTACCACTTTGGAAGTGTCTCTCGCGCAAACTATTCAGTTTAGTAAGAAAATTATATTAGAAACCTCAATATCATTTTTGAAGACCTATCCGTTTGGGTTTGATGAAAAAAAAATGAGTTTCAGTTCTAAGTATAGGGAACCCCCAAAATTTATTGTTTTTTTTTCTATTTTTGTGTGAAAATCTTAATGCGGTTCACAAAATACTTCTACTTACCAAGTTACAACAGCATAGTTCTTATAGTTTCGTAAAACAGTGGCTGTAACATACGGACGGACAGACAGACAGACATGACGAATCCATAAGGGTTCCGTTTTTAGCCATTTGCCATAGCTAAAAATATCCGACGCGAGGTGATAAAATTGCCGAGCTCGCTCTTGCTTCCTTCTTTGTTTAAATTTTTCTGCATAAGTCGTCAAAGTTAGTCCTATCTTTGTATGAATCGCCAAATTAAAACTATCCTATTCGAGGCGGGTTACTGCAGATGCATCCTTCTGAAAAACGCCTATAATTATAATCAACATTAAAATTACCTACATTCTCACTTCATCAATCAGCCAATAACAAAAATGTTTGCCACTCGCTACCCCCTACAACTTGCACCACACGCACCCTGATTTCTTACCCGCCCGACTGTCAAAGGCAGACCTGCTATTATATATTGTGGAGCCTTTGTGCCGTCATTAATCTTGGCAAGGGATAGCTTTGGATTTAAACTATTATGTGTTGGTATGCTTGATTCGTGGAGGAGTTTCATGTGATTAGGTAGTACTTATATTTGTTTAAGATTTAACGTCAGTATACATGTGCCGACGGGCTGAGGCGGAAGAGTATTAAGTCGCCATTTATGTTTGTACACCCACTCCTATCAAGGTCGGAGACATTACACTCGGAGTTGTGGACGACTATGTCTACCTGGGACAAACGATCCAGTTGGGTAGTGCCAATTTCGAGAAAGAGGTCAACCGTCGAATCCGATTCGGCTGGGCAGCGTTCGCAAAGTTGCGCGGTATCTTCTCGTCCAACTTACCACAGTGTCTCAAGACGAAAATCTATGACCTGTGTGTGTTGCCAGTGATGATCTATGGCTCTGAGACGTGGTCGCTCTCACTGGGCCTCATCAGAAAGTTTACAGTTACCCAAAGGGCTATGGAGAGAGCTATGCTCGGCGTTTCCTTGCGTGATCGAATCAGAAATGTACAGATTCGCAAGAGAACCAGGTTTACTGACATAACCCGAAGAATTGCCAAACTTAAGTGCAGTGGACAGGGCACATTGCTCGCAGAACGCATGGCCGATGGGGCAGAAAAGTTCTGGAGTGGTGATCGCGAACCGGAAGACGTTGCGTTGGAAGACCTCTCACTAGGTGGACTGATGACCTTGTGAAAGTTATGGGGATCCGCTGGATACGAGACACACGGGACCGGTCTATATGGCGGCGCTTGGGGAAGGCCTGTGTCCAGCTGTGGACGTCTTTCGGCTGATATGATGATGATTATTTATGTTTAAGTTTCCTTTAATAGCGAGCAAATGCAGGGTCAGGGTTGTAAAGGAAAATTTCGGAATGAAAAAGCCCTATAACGCTATCTCCGACTTTGAAAAACCGGGCACTCACGCTCAGAAGTCGCACTTGCGTCTAATAGGCCTATGAGGTCTTTCAGTCCAGTTTTTTGTTCCGTAGTTAACTCAACCACAGATAAAATAATACTACTCAACCAATGGATATATAATGGTTGTCAATGGTTTACAATTTCGATAAAATGCCTTTTGTGTGGTCAAATAAGTTGGAGAGTTTAACCATTTGTTAGATAGACAGATAATTTAATTGATTAATATCGATATGTAACCATTGGTTGAGTTAACTACCCAGTAACTCAACCAATGATTCTGTACACAGCGAGCCAGCGTGATTTACAATGCTCTGTCATACTCTATAATGGAAAAAGAGAAGACTTTTCATTCAATTTTACCAAATTGATTGGAAAACGTGACGACGGCGACGGCTGACCTCATGGAAAATTATTTAAAATAACAACTAGGTTAGTACTTAGACAAACACTGCAGCACCAAGCAGATTTTCAATTTGTTACAGACATTGGTTATATTGAAAATCTAAGACTTAAATCTTTTACATTAATGAATTTGCAAGTATTTTTAGTAGCAGTCCTAAATAGCCTTTAAAAATTACTATTTGGTTCACGGAATCGGTAGGAATGAACTGAGCAAGTTACTTAAACACAGATATATATCTAACTAGATAACGCGAGTCCCTCCATCTGTATGAAAACCAAGCGTACCACTTTTTCGCAAACAATTTAGAAACAAATTTACTTACCAATGAAAGAAAACATTTCCAAGGCCACGGCCAACTTTCTCTACACATTCTTTACAGCTCAATATGGCATAAAAAGGCATTTTTCTAGATTTCGATAGATTTCCGGTGCCGTTAATGCTAAATGAAAAGCTCAGATTACGATCATTGATCGTAACTTTACTCAGTTTTTTGACACGCGGAGTACATACATAACAGTCGCGTCATCTAGTTAGATTTATGTCTATGATCTTAAACCTATGATGAGTCTAAGTCATTGTAATTTTATTCAATCAATCCAAATTAGAATAGAATAGAATATACTTTATTGTACACCATGAAACTATAAACAATTACAAGCAAAACATAAAAACGGGTACAAAGGCGGTCTTATCGCTGACAGCGATATCTACCAGACAACCTTAATACGGCTTTTAACAGCTATTTATTTGTAACGATCAGATCAAGCAAACAGAACGTAGGGTAAGAAAGAAAGAAGAAGAAGAAAGAAAGAAAACTAGTTTATTTGGCACACACAGATACACACAATGTAGGTACAAATAAAACCTAATTTTACAACATTTACATACACAGTGCTTGCGGCTACGTCAAAAAGGTCCAGTTCAGCAAAATGCCAGACTACTGGGAGTTGCCTAACGCTGGTTTTCAAATGAACCTTACGTTAAAGTGTACGGATGTGAATCAGTTTTATGGTGTTAAATATGTACAGGTAAATAAATATAAGTTAGTGTGTTATAAACTATACAAGTATAACTATATATATAATTTGGTGCGAAACATTATGCCATGAGCAGCTGAGTGAAATAGACGGATTGCAAGTAACTTTTAATATTAAATGTTGTTTTTATATTCGGGTAGTTTGAGAAATATTGCGATCAATATGTACGTCACTTTAAAAAAATTGTCAGAGCGGCGAAACAAAGTGAAATAAGGACATTGGCGGAAGGATAGAAGGTAAGTGTCTGATAGAAACCAAGTGTGTGTCATCCATCAATAATATTAACCATTTAATTTACTGTCAGTCGCCAAATTGCATTTAAAATGATACCCTACATACATACATAGCTTATTAAATAGAGGCGGTACCCAACATAAATTAACTATAACAAACGATCCGTTAAAAATAACACCCAATAACAAATACAAAACGTTATTTTAACGCAACCAAAACGGGCTTAAAAAGATATAAAAACCCATTGTTAGCAGATCAAAACTATCTTTTATTATGTCTACGGATTATGTTATGTTTGCTTTGCATTATGGTTTTATTGTCGGTGGTTGTTTTTTTTTTGTTTTCTCAAGTGTTGCCAAGATTTTTGCGATGCGCTTTTTTTTTTGTTAAAGGTGTTTTTAATATGGTTTGCGAAGAATGAAAAGGTCTTATTGAGTTTATAATTTCTTTTGTGTTTGTGTGTGTAATTTCTATTGTGTTCTTCTAGTTGAAAAGTTGTATTGGTTTTCTTATATTGCATGCTCGATTTACTTTAATAAGCAACTAATTGCCTTGGATATTGAACCAGGCAATTGAGTTTTCTTAATCTTTATTACCGTTCAACTGTTGAAGAGAATAAAAAATGAATCTAACAGCTGCTGATAACTCTCATAACTTGTAAATTACCAATTCTATTGAATTCAATATAGAACACTATTTTCAAATGCTTTTAATTGAACTTTATTTAGTGGATTTTATCAATTACATTATTGAATTACGTCTTTTCCCTTGTAGTCGGTGTCTGTGGTACTTATTATTTTAAGTTTTTCGACACCAACTTCGGCAAACAAAGTATTTTTACGCATTGTAGTGTTTTGCTTTAGAAGTCGGTGTTTTTTTGTTGTATAAATAATGTTATTATTTTATCTTTTTAATTTTGGTACCAAAACCAAACCATTTATAGCCAGAGTACATCTTATTTCGATTCCGATAAGCTGAAACAGGACTAGGATACATTTTTTTATTACGGAGTGCCATACGGAGTCTTTTTCCTCATGATAAGATCAGTTCGACGATACCATTTTCATCAGTATCTTTTATTTATATACCTAAATATATGGATTTGCTTCATCATAGCTTACAGCCATGACGTACTTTTTAATGAGTTCCAGTGGCCATCTGTGGTCTCCTTCATCTGTTTCACTACACCAAAATATACCTGAGTGCAAATGCTTGCCATAGTCATGAAAATACCAAAATCGCTATATGTCTGCTTATAATATTTGAGGAGTGCCCTCGATTTCCCTGGGATCCTATTATCAAATTCTGACTTGGTGACTATGGGACCCCCTCGAAAGTAAACCCTTTTAAACAAAGAATAATTTTGCAAATCCGTCTAAATTATGACGGAGTTATTACCGAAAATAAATAAAAAAAACATAGAGGTGTCAAGAGACACCCGGATGGAACGAAGTTTTTTAAGTTAAGTTAGTGTGTTAAGCGAAGTTTATATCAATATAAATATATATATATATATCAATATATATATATATATCATTTACGAAACGAAAATAACTGGCTTGCTTTCTATGAGAGAGAGAGAGAGACAGACAGAGAAACACCCTCACGCCGCACGGCTTACTTATTTTTTCCGTCTAGCCCCCTTTCACAACGTGCGATAAGGAACTTCGTTTCAAAAAAACAGCCGTATTGAGAAGCTTCTTTCTTTTACGAGGTTAGTCGGTTAAAAATAGACAAAAATTATGAGGTTTACAAAAAAAATCTATATCGAATTCATCCGTTTGGGAGCTATGATACACGTATACACAGTCCACCACTTGTAATTATAACTTAACACCCCTCTTTTTCCGTTGGGAGTTAAAAACGAATAAGTCACCATTTCAGATATGCACTAGTCACTTTCTCAATCATTTTCACTAACACACGAGTACCCAAATCACTAATTCTCGACAATGCCAAATTATACAAACGCCTCAGTCAAAATAACCTATCAGAAACATTCAGAAATCAACCCCTATATTATTATAATAAAATAATTAAAATCACACCGGGGGCGAAACGTTTTAAATCGTTAACCGTTCGGGGTGTTTCGGGGTAAACTTTTCCGGGGTAACGCCTGCACCCTCAAGTGGGGGGTGAATTTTCTTCACCTTAATCGGTTGAGCATATTTTCTGGATACGTGAATTCTTGAGGGTGTGGAAACTGTTGGGTGAGTGGGATTAAAGATTTGAAGGATATGTTTTTGTAAAACAATAATTTTGATGTGAAAATTCAGTAGCGCGGTTTAATTTACAGTTTTGTAAAATACATGAGTGAATTCAGCAAGGCAAAGGGTTTGACCCCATGAAAGAATATGAACAATCGACCAATACAATATAGATGTAAATCCACATCACCTCCTTCATCTCGCATGTGATTGGTCAAATCATTTGTCACAGACATAAATCTAACTAGATAACGCAATCCCCTCCATCTGTATGAAAACAAAGCGCGTCACTTTTTCACACACAATTTAAAAACAAATTTACTTACCAATGAAAGAAAACAATTCCAATGCCTCGGCCAACTTTTTCTATACAGCCAACCACATTAATAAATCTAACTAGATAACGCAAGTCCCACCATCTGTATGAAAACCAAGCGTGCCACTTTTTCACACACAACTTAAAAATAAATTTACTTACCAATGAAAGAAAACATTTCCAATATCTCGGCAGATAAATATATATACAGTCTTTACAGCTCAATATGGCACAAAAAAGCATTTTTCTAGATTTCGGTGGATTGCCGGTGCCGATAATGCTAAATAAAAAGTTCAAATTACGATCATTTATTGTAACTCTAAACCGTTTTTTTGGCACGCGAAGTACTTACAATCGCATCTAGTTAGATTTATGTCTATGGTGCCTAACCGTGCCGTCAAGTATGTAGGAATGTCTGCTTCTAAAATCCTACAGTAGATGACTCGTAAATATTAACAATACCGCGACTTAGGCAACGAAAAATTACTGAGTCTAGAAATCGTTGCAAGCTATGATACCCACATTCTATTTACAATCAACAAAAATTTAAGGATTTGAAAATAATAATAAATTAAAGGTTATTAACTTGAACAGTAACGTTATTCAATTAGCCGCTACTGCTAAACGATTGAGTCACCGTCACCTGAATAACGGCTATTTGCCGCCAATTTTTCCGCGGCAAAGTGAGAAAATAATTGATTCCGACGAGGGGCCGAATTTTATTGGACCCTCCCGAATGCGGCGGGTTTGGGATTGTCGCCATTTAATTTCTTTGTGATTATGTCCACGGTTTATTGTATGAAAGTAAAAATCTTTATTGTGGGCTACTTTTTTGGTAATTATAGGGAAGGAAAAAGGGAATATTACGTTATGATTTTGCGTTGTGGTGTTGCTAGGGTTTTGGAGTTACCGTCGATAATTTTACCACTTCTTTTCGTGTAGATAAACTCAAATCTTCTCAAATTTTGTCTGGCCAGTATATAGCCTCCTGGACCGCTCTGTCCTTTGTCACTTTCAGGTCCTGAAAGGTGCAGGTGGCTGGGCACGAAGGGCAGACAAGGAGGTAGGGCATATGCCCTACCTCCTTGTCCGCCCTTCTCTGTGACGGGGCCCCACACTGGCACTGTGTTTGAGAGTGGAGTCTCATACACCCATGTATGAGACTCCATTTGGCCGGATTTTTTCTGCAGCGACAAACCTGTACTCGCAATCGGTTTAGTCTTTTCCAGATTAGTGGCCAATCTGGAAAAGACTCTCAGTTCTTGTCTAGGGGGCAGATGCTCTGCCGAAGTGATTGAGTATGGAGGAGCAGGATGTGCGATTGCCTGTTAAGCCCCGAAAGGCACATCTAGTTACAAATCACACGTAAAAATTGTTCGAAGCAGTTTTTTTTAATCTGTCATCCAAAGCTGTTGGGTTCGGATTCTAGACTACCCAGGGATAGCTGAATACCGGTATTTTACATGGGATGACTGCCTATCTGATCTCTTCTACAACCCAGTTACTGACTTAAACTATAGCCCTAAATAAGACTGTTTGTCAGTCTTGCTAGCTTTTGACTGCCCAAACCACAACCGAACGACAACCGGGACCATCAGTTTAACGTTCTTAGAGGCAAGGAGGGATCTCGATTTGTAAATTGATGATCACCCATCCACGGAACGACCTCGGCAAGCGTTGCTTAAGCCTGAAGATCGACCCGTGCAGCTGTTATTACACTAGCCACATTATACTATAATTATACCATAACTTATTTTTTCAAAATTGCGTCTGTCCCTATTTATATCATTGCCACAACAATAATGAACTTGTCATGTTTCTGCCCGTTATGACACGTATAAATGTAAGCACAAAACAATTTACCACGCAGGCTTGTTACGCGAATATAAACGTCATAATTTGTACTGCATGCGGTCACCTGCGTGTGCCCGACATATTATGTTACGTTTCTGAATTATGCTACTGGAAACTGTAAGCCTATATTAACGGAACTGTGAATTTGTTTGACGAAACTTATAGCCTGGTATGCAAATTAGGTATATACCCACGCTTTGTTATTTGTTGTTTGGAAAAATTGCCCTGTGTGTACATTTTTGAGACAGCAGTATTTGTCAAATCCAACTTCCATCTGTTTGAAACATTGAGATCTAAACGTCGCAACAGAGAGATATGCACTAAGCCACATAGCACTGCGCTTTATGCAAAAAGTTTTTTAGGAATGGCACCTAGGATCTATAATAAGATCCCTAGACGAATTAAAGAAATTAACAACATAGACGATTTTAAAAAAAGCTTTTCTGAAAATATAATTTGAGAAAACATATTATACGGTGAACGAATACCTGACTGACACATTATATTTTTTTTTTGTTTTTGACATTTTAATTGATAATTTATGCTAGAATTTGTTATTATTATATTTATTGTTATACGGTGAACAAATACCCAACAGACACATTATATTTTTTTTGTTTTTGACATTTTAATTAACAATTTATGCTAGAATTTGTTATTATTATATTTATTGGAATGTTTATTTTTTATTTTGTTGACTATTTAATTTAGAATTATTTTACAATGTTTGATAATTGTTTTATAATTTATTATAATCAGCATGTTTGTACCATTTTAATATTTGTACGCCGGTGTCGGCTAGACATAGCGTTCTTTAATAACTACAACATCTGTACTGTACCTACCTATGTTCAACAAATAAAGATATTTGTATTTGTAAGTAACTATGTTAGAAAAACACTGAAAGATTATCTAAGTGTTTAAATAACCTCAAGACTGCCATTTCAACAACCAAAGTCTTATTCTTAAAACTGTATCATCTTTAGAATGACATTCATCATCATCATCATCATTTCAGCCAAAAGACTTCCACTGCTGGGCATCTAGGCCTCTCCAAGTGTCGGTAACTCGACTAGAAACAAATGACACTCCCGCAGTATTAAAGCAACATAACCCCTATTACGGGATATCAAAGTGCCAATCCCTCCCCACCTACCCCAATGTTAGAAACCCTAAAATTTACATACACATACTTAAATAAAATTCATCCTAACCCGGCCGCAATCGACAATTTCCGTGGAAACCCGAACGCGTTATCGCGTTGCCATTGGCTCGTTTAAATTCAGAACGTGTCTGCGGTCTTGTGCAACGGTTACGGGCGGAGTGTTTCAAAATTGGAACGCTAGCATTTAACAGGTGTAGAACATTTAGTGAGTACGTTAGCGGTGGTTTGTACTTATAGTTTCGTATGTACTCGTATTGTTTCTGGTAATGTTACAATGTTGTGTGGAAACACATGTGTTCTTATTGGGCCTCGTTTGATAGGAAAATCATGATAGTTCTGCTTGTAGACAATTCTATTTAGAATCAAATGAAAATAAGGTCGATTTTACAACAGTCTTTAATATGTGACCATCTTTAGGTAGCGCGATCCCTCCGTGCTTCTGAAGCTGTTGGTCCAGATTGTCATTTGAAGATCTTTGACAGTCATTACGGATACTCAGAAGCCAATTACCCAGTTACTGAGTTGTGGAGGTTCGAAAGGAAGTCGCTTCGTGTAAAAGGATATTCAGCACCACAACAAAATACAAGTGACTGTGTGTAGCAAGTATATAGTGACGAAAAAGTAAATATTTATATGAGACTACAGGACGTGCGTAAATCATGAATACTCAAGCAGTAGTAGGCACAGCATGTTTTTAATTAAATTAAAATAGTTGCAATCTTAGCCTCATATTCCAATTTCTCTAAAATGGTTTGGAAAAGTAATTATGCTCTTTCAACTCCAAAAAAGTAAAAGAGATAAAAATATCTAGTTTTCAGGTATATACGGTTCAATTTTAGAAACTGAACTGGCTGGCCGAAACTGCTGAAAGCCCAATAAGATATCTCTTAAAACAATATCCAATAACCCGACAAACTGAAGCGAAGTCGCGCCAAAAATCTATATTACAACATCTGCTAACCCAGAATATAAGAACAGAAAAGCAAAGCTGATTCGGGAGTTATAAAATTATGCATATCGTTTCCCGGTCTCATATTAACATGTCATTGGAGCGGCCATATTGCGATCAGATTCGAATTCCGAACGTTCACTCACTACGCCAATATACTTTTACATCTGAAACATACGATTTGAGACTTTATCCTGTTTGATATAAAGGTTGAGCTGCGTGCAGCGGTTTTCTTTGTCCAAGTATATATTAGTCGATTTTCTCGAATCGGTTTTTTTTTTATGAACGTCGTCGTAAAGTTTGCCATGGATCGTTTTAGTAAGTTCAATTCGATTATCGAATGATTGGGTAGGATACTTTTTCGTTGGTAACAGGTGAGATAAATTATTATTTTGTTAGTTTAGGCTGTATGTGATTGTCGGTGCCTCGTTGTTATGAAAAAGTTAATGGTTGGGGTCGGGAAGGGGTGAGCCGTGAGCTTTTATTGGACGACTTTCAGGATTTTGTATTAGAGTTGGATTATGGTTTTCTTTGTTTTCTTTTTAAGTTAATGTTAGTTACGAGTAGGAACTAACCATGATAACTTTAACACAATGTAATATTTTGATTCAATCATTGAAACCTATGAAAGGAATTAGGCTTTAATCACCATACAAGCACTGTGCGGGTTGCTGGATGTCACATATTTTCAAAGTTTTGGTTCTAGGAGTTTCTTTACGATGCTTTCCTCACCAATTTGAAAGCGGTGTTGATGAAATATACCTCCTTCTATACAATTCATTTTTACCCGACTGCCAAAAGAGGGTAATGTGTTTATCAGTCTATGTATGTATGTTTGTTCCTATGTGGCGTTCTAGAAACGAAACGCGTTGGCCAATTTTGATGATTCATACGTCAATCTATTCGTCTTAACCCTGCGAGTGTCACTGGCTACATTAATATTGGAAAATAAAAAATTGCGGATTTTGGGCACCATATTTTGGACATCTGGTTTTGGTCAGCCAGCTCACGAATATGTATACTCCACCTGCACCGCACGATTTTCTTCTTGTTTACGACTTTTTAAGCAGTCGGGGTTTTGATTTTTTTAATTAACTTTTTTTATAACCTAAATAATACAACAGATAGAACCAGGAACAATGGCCAGAATGGAGGGAAGTATTTGACCAGCGCGAGCATTGGCACAGTACAGTTCAAGCTAGCTAGAATAATATATTAAACGAGAATCCAATCGTAACCCAGTAACAATTTCATCCAGCTAGACCAATATCACATCGTAAAAAGGAAACCCACAAAAGAAACCATCTTCCAGCCTGTAAAACTAAACTATATAAGTAACAACACTATCTTTATCCCCCGTAATTGCTTCTCTCCTAATATCGTCAGACAATAACACCGTATCAACGAAACGACATCAATAATAAAATAATATAAAAAGCAACTAACTTCCCGGCGTTATGTTAGGAAAAGGACATATTAATTTCGCTGGCAACCCTCGAATTATATCTATCTCTTTCTTATATAGGAAGTTATGTATAAAGCTGTCTCGCTCCCGCCCCCGCGCTTAAGTGTCCGGCCAGATGTTACCAGCGTTTTATTGAAAAACTCCCCGAAGCCATATTGCTACTTGCCTTTAGTGAATTAAGATGTAGCAACGATATAACGTTATTGTAACGTTATTAACGTGTTACTTTCGTTTTTATAGTTGCGTTTTTTCTTGGGAGAGTTAATTAATTTTTGTTATTTTGTCGTGACGGTGTTTGGTAACAACTGGGGTATTAGAAAATATTGTTTCGAGTTAAGAGAAAGAAACAATTTAATCTTATTCTGATTTTATTATTGATTCTTTTAATGATAGGTCATTTTGTAAATACAATTTTTTTTGTAAGAAAGAATATCGTTTATTTGATACAGCACTTAACAATATTTAACTGGCTTTTTGATCCGTTGGTTTTCGACCTACATACAAAGTAACTTTTTTCTCTTTATAATACAGTTTTCATAACTGAGACACGAATTTCAGTATCTTTGCCTTGCCGGCTCATACAAGGTAAGGGCACCTTTAGTGTGCCCGTTATTAGCGAAAAAATAGAAAAGCCATTGTTTCGCGTGGAGTCACGTCTTAAACACACGAAGGGACCATAGTTCTACAGGGAAATGAGGATTTTAATGATACTTTACATTTTTCTTTATGCTTCTCTATTGCTCTTTATGTTATAACCAATACAACATAACAAAACATAGAATCCAACTCATACTTAATCACAGCAAAGTAGTTTCATTTAGCTAGACCAATGTATCATCTTAATTAATTCAAAAAAACAAAAAACCCAACTGCTTAAGAAGCGAACTAAAAAGACGTAAACAAGAAGAAAATCATACTGTGCAGTCGGAGGATACATATTCGCTAGCTGGCTGATCAAAACCAGATGTATCGTCCGAATGCACAACATGATTTTCTTCTTATTTACGTCTTTTTAGTTCATTTCTTAAGCAGTCGGGTTTTTGATTTTTTGAATAATCTTTTTTTTATAATTTTTTAGAGTCACACTAAAAATATTTATCTACTCTCATATCGTAATATTCGAATTATAAAATTCAAAACGAGTTTATATTGGCATACTTTATAAACACAATACCGAAATTTAAAAAAAGAATCTTATTATAACACTATTTCTATAACAAAATAATGCTATAATAGTACATTATGGTACAAGTGTGTAATTTTGGTGATTACCGCTGAAGCGCCATTGAGACCCGAGCCGTTAGGTGAGGGTCTTAAGAGAGCCGAGGACGGTAATCATCAATACACACGTGTATCATACGACGTTTTTCAACACACTTGTGAAGAAAATAATACCGAAAATCATTTCCAACAATGAAAAACAGTTGTAAAAAATGTTTCGCAATGGCGGGCAAAATTATTCAGTTTTCCTATGCGGCTGCGCGCGCATCTAACAATGGCGATCGGCCATAGACAAAAAATAATGAGTTATCTTTTTTGGCTTTTGGCGGATAGCGTTTTAGCCACGTACAAAATGTGGAATTTCAAGTTTTCTTTATTACAGACAAAAACAAAAGTTATATTTAAGTGAAAGTTTTATTTATAAAACACATACAAGTTGAAATTATCTATTTAAATACTAAGTTGCATGAAATGTGTTGCATTTGTACTATTGAGCACGATCTTTTTTGTATCGAAACTTTTTTAAGAACAAAGCAACTGAACCAATAAATAAAAAAAATAAACTCTTTATCTCACTTGTGAATAATAGTAATGAAAAAGTCACAGTTTGATAATAGGTGTCATTATTTGCCTAATTGCGGTGAAATTAGAGCCACTTTATGAGCAAGTGTGTTGAAAACAATTTTTTTTTCTATTACAATACAGGACAAATCCAAAAAGTTAATCACTAAGGAGTTTCCATCAATTTTTTTTTGTAATGCCATTTTATAGTACCTATTATAAAAAGAATTGATTCCAATTTTAAATTGTCTGTGACAATGCCCGCTTTAGACTTAGCACGCACTGCGATTTTTATTTGCGCGAATTTTGTTTCCTTCTACCTGTTCATAGAGCTCAAAATATTCGGGCGAATAAAATTCGTGCCGTGGTGCGGTAGATTCTGTGGCAAAACACGGATTTATTGCGGTATTATTTAAGCACGATGTCTTTACCGCAATGCGAACAACTTCATACAATTCGATAGGCCGCAGAAAAGGCGAAAAAAAATCGCGCGAATAAAGATCGCAGTGCGTGCTAAGCCTTAGGGCATGCGCGGTTAATGCGGTGATGTGCTGGGTTTTGGCGCCATTCATACGTTTTGCAAGTTTTGCTGTACTGAATTTCATGAGTTATTTAAATTATTGTTTAAAAATTTCTGATATCAGTAAAAGTGAAGAAAATTTTTCTCCACCCGATATTTTAGATGCGGCGAAGGAAATTTATTACCAGCAAAGTCGAGAAAAGTATATGACAAATGCTATCACGATTTTATGGTTGGAAAATGCAAAAAGAGGTATTTAGTAGGTTCAATCCCAATTTATGAGTGTAGATAAAGTAGTGCACATAACTGCACATAACTAGGTATTAAAACATTCGTGTGAAAACTATTAAAAACCTCGCCTACGGCTCGGTTTTAAAACACACACTCATGGGGGTGACCACAAGCTCTTAGAGTAAGGTTATTTTGAGATCGAGTAAGGGACAGATGTATATGACGTGTATACATCTGTCACTTTCTCGATATCAAAATAACCTTACTCTAAGAGCTTGTGGTCACCCCCCATGTTTTAATACCCCTCATTATGCAACAGTTTCATAAACTACTATTATTTTTTCGAGTTATGTTAGTGTTATACATTTTTGAAATCACCTCTTAAAACCCTTTACTTTGATATCCCATACAACGGGTCTACATGATAAAAAAATTAGGTCTCACACAATATGGCACCCAAAATACACCATTTTTCTATTATCCAATTTTAATGTAGCCAGTGACACTCGCAAGGTTAAGACGAAACGATTGACGTACGAATCATCAAAATCTGCCAACGCTTTTGGACTCTGGTAAACCACATAGGAACAAACATACATACATAGACTGATAAACACATTACCCTACTTCGGCAGTCGGGTAAAAATAACGCCTACAAAAGAAACCATCTTCCAGCCTGTAAAACTAAACTATATAAATAACAACATAATCTTTATAGGTACACTTAATGCAGTACAATCCGCCAATCCTAATACAATATTGCCATAATATGTATTTAAAAGAACGAGTGAATTATATCAATGCATATTCTACTGATAAAAGTAATAAAATTCCTTCGCTGGCGGACAATATACATTCTACATAACCTGCCAGCCTCTAGGATCATCATTATGAATTTAGCTCAAAAGTTTTGTTTAACAAAGGTGAGTACTATGCTAAGATTTTTTAAAATTTCATCCCCTAAATAGAAGATGGGTTATGATTTTTATATTTTTTGTCTTTTTTTGTGTTGAGCACAGACATAAATCTAACTAGATGACGCGATTGTATGTACTTCGCGTGTCAAAAAACGGAGTAAAGCTACGATCAATGATCGTACTTTGAGCTTTTCATTTAGCATTATCGGCACCGGTAATCCATCGAAATCTAGAAAAATGCCTTTTTATGTCGTATTGAGCTGTAAAGAATGTATAGAAAAAGTTGGCCGAGCCATTGGAAATGTTTTCTTTCATTGGTAAGTAAATTTGTTTCTAAATTGTTTGTCAAAAGTGGCACGCTTGGTTTTCATACAGATGGAGGGACTTGCGTTATCTAGTTAGATTTATGTCTGTGGTGTTGTGGTATTCTAATCGGGCACACAGTTTGTGTATGAATTGTATGTATGTCCAGATAACTTCACACTTGCTATTGCAATCGACAGGAATACAAGCCGACGCCGACGGACAAATTTGAGGACAGTGCCAGAGATTACAGTCATCTGCAATAACACCTAACATGGTGCTAGCCCAATGCCTTGCCAATCTTAGATACAATAATGACGTCTAAATTGTTACCTATCGAAATAATTGGTATTTTTTAAACCTACATAAACAAGAATACCTACCTAACACAAAACAAAGTTTGGGATTTAATCGTGTTAGCGCTAGGATATGAAGATTTTTATTATTTTTAGGCTCACGCTTGACCACTATCTCACCTGATGGTAAGCGATGATGTGGTCGACGGTGTAACACGCTTGCCTAGAAGTAACCTATTCACTCTTGACTTAAGAGACCCCAATGTTGCACCTAAAATAATTATAATTTGCAGCTAATGTAGAAAAATAGTGTCATTGTCTATGGATGCGCGCGCTGGGCGGTCATGTATTTTTCCGTTTCCACTTTTGTTTTAACTGTATGAGTGAAGATAAAGTAGTGTAAGCAACGGCATATAATAAAGTATTTAAACACTCGTGTGATACTATTATCACACTCGTGTTTTAATAACCCCTATTATATGACTGTTGCATTAACATAGCAATGTTGTAGCTATCAGGAAACACAGCCACCGGCAGGGAATGCCAATCCTTAGCGATTATAAGGATTAGACCCTTTGGCAACAAATTATTCTTATTATTACGTACATATATTATCTGAAATCTGCGCCTATGTCCAACGGCTGTCTGTACTCTGTTGGTTCTTCTAATCATAGAGGTTGGGTCAGTCGCTCTATAGTATCTAATACACTAATAACTTACGGTCGATATATTATGGAAAATTAGTGCCGCTACCAACCGAAGCCGATACCTGCCGACGCTGGTTATCTGTCCACCGCCGATTGGTACATTATCTAATCTGTACATCAAATCACATCAAATTGAAGTTCTAAGCTATAGGCAGATGAAAGAAACAGAATCCGGAGAAAGTACCAAAATATATTTATCGGCAAAATCGTAGCAACATCGTAGCACTTAGTTTTAAAACAAAAGACATAAACGCGCTCATCACTTATTGCAAGAGAATGTCTTGTATCTTTTTCAGAAATGAGAAATCTGAAACTGTTTGATTGCCTGGGTTTACAGTACTTGGTATAAATAGAATTCTCAAACTAATAACAATATGTTGTAAAGGCTGCTTTTTCAGCGGCTTCGTCCGCGTGAGAGTCAAATCTATCATAAAGAAAAAGCTATGCAGATGATGATCATTGTAAACAATTTTTCTTTCTTTCTTTCTTTTTCCTTTTTTTTTTTGTAATAGGAATAAGAATTTGTATCCATCGCAGGATAAAAAAACGCGGCCAAGTGCCTGTCGGACTTCGCACATTTTACGGTTCCGTACCAAACCTCAAAATTACTTTAGTTGTAATATGAAAAATTAGGGAATTTCAAAGAAAAATTAGATGTATCAATATATTGGTATATGTTAGTAAAATATACGTAATAATAAATAATATCACCACATTTTCAGTTCATAGGTCAATGGGAAGTGAAAAAATCCCTCGAAACTAAATTTTGTTTCTAAAAGCTGACTCTGATTTCTAATTCCTTTGTTTTCCAATATTTTTTGGCTTTGGGTCAACAATATGCTCATATTGTGAAATTTTGAAGACTGTAGCTCCAACCGTTTGGCTGTAAAAACCTGAGTGACAGACAACAGACAGACAGACGGACACGTGAGTGACAGCATTAGGGTTCCGTTTGGACTCTTCGGAAGCCCGAAAAATATATTTCATTGCATTTTTATAGCTGATTTACCTACAGAAATCAATGCAAAGTTTTAGAAGCTTAATTTGGTCAAAGCTTTCTAATATATGCTAACATTTGTATAGGCTGGTTAATTGATACAATTTGTTTTTATTATTTATTATATCATCCCAAGGGAATACAAACTATCCTATATCCTTCCCAGGGTTTCAAACTCTCGACATGCCAAATTCATCTAAATCGGTTCAGTAGATCCAGAGATTACCCCCTACAACCTCACAAACTTTAGCTCTTTATAATAACTTCTGCCAGCGGCTTCGCCCGCGTGTATTATACATATAAACCTTCCTATTGAATCACTCTATCTATTAAAAAAAAACCGCATCAAAATACGTTGCGTAGTTTTAAAGATCTAAGCATACATAGGGACAGACAGTGGGAAGTGACTTTGTTTTATACTATGTAAGGATAAGGAAGTATATATTTATTATTATAACTCACATGAATGCGTGTTTGTTTAGCCACACGGAATAGGATGAACGTATGACAGTTCTGTAAGTATAACAGATCATAAATTATCATAGACAAAACTAGAAATAATAAAATTGTGCCATCAACACAAAGTAGAAATTTAAATCTTTTAATTTCAACACGTAATATAATTCGTAGCAAAGACTCATTCATACTAAGACCCAGTGCTGGCAACTCTTCTAAGAAAAACGCGCTGTTAGCTCTCTAAAAAAGCGCTATAAAGCGCTAAATGGTCGTTGTTAAAAAATTGCTGTATTCGGCGCCAAATTCAAACAAAACGCCCAATAATTTGAGACTAGGGATGTTTATACTTTTTTTTTATTGAGTCAAAATATGCCATTTAAAAAAGTTACATACAATAAAGTAGTTGTTTAGTAAAAACAATTTAAGTAAAGACGTGTTAATGTAATTATTTTATAAATTAAAGGAATTAAATTAATTCATCATCGTCTGATTCTACCACAATTGCTTCTGCCGCCGAATTACATTGTTAGTCTTGATCAAATTTGGACTTGAATTTATATTTATTTTATCTGTGGATGAAATTTGCCTCAACACGTCGTTTAGAAGTTGATAGTTTGCGCAGTTACTTTGTTTTATAAGATAGTCCAATGTTTCAAAAAGCGCTAGATATCGCGCTAAGCGCTTCAACGCGATTGAACAAAAAAAGCGCTAGATCTAGCGCTGAAAGCGCTAAGTTGGCAGCACTGCTAAGACCATACCTACTTATTAGCTTTTGGGCTATGTGGTGTGAACAATGTAACTTTTAAAGCCGTTTAAAATGAAGATACTACTAGTATGCTGTCGCGTGTCGCTCAGATACACAGATATATATCTAACTAGATGACGCGATTGTATGTAATTTGCGTGTCAAAAAACGGAATAAACTTGCGATCAATGATCATAATTTGAGCTTTTCATTTTCGGGCATGTTGGCGGACGCGCACGTAGATGGCTTTCACGCCGTACTCCGCAAACGATACGCCGCGGCGCTCTGCAGATTGCGCGCCAGCACAAACAGCATCCTGGCCGTTATATCTGATAGGCTGGACGCGCGGTACGTCCAACACTAGGGCCCACATGATCAAATAAAATGTATTTTTGTTTTCTCTAATTTTAGTTACTAACCCTGTTTTTTGTTTGTTTTGTTTACTGTACTAACATTCTATGGATTCCGTAAATCTGAAATAAACCGTTTTTATTTTATTTATTTATTTAGCATTATCGTCGTATAGAAAAGTTGGCAGTGGCATTGGAAATGTTTTCTATCATTGATAAGTAAATTTGTTTTTAAATTGTGTATGCAAAAGTGGTACGCTTGGTTTTCATACAGATGGAGGGACTTGTGTTATCTAGTTAAATTTATGTCTGTGGTCAGATACATACCTATCTTATTATGTACGCAACGTAACCTGCCGCAAACGAAAAACAACCAGTGCCGTCGGCTATTTCAGTACGAAAAATCAGGCAAATTCATTTGTTTTTTTCATGGTGTTAAAACCTGATATTGATTATACAGGTATACATAGAGGTTAGTGGTCCTATGTAGAGGGGAGAGCTATGAGCAAAATTTTATTGAAGAAATAGTTCTTATTTGCCTAACAGAGAAATTCATTCCCGCATTTTATAGGTAGTTATTTTATTGTTTAAATCTATTTGAATTCATTCAGCTCTTAACAGAATATAACAAATAAAAAAAACAATTCAATTCATTTACTTGTTCTCTCTTTACAATCAAAAGTATTTTTTTTTTCAACTTTGCAGTTATGGCCACTTTTGAACGTCAACAATTAAAATTTACACGTAATAAAAAAATATTCTACCGTGCATTCGGCAAAGTAGCTTGTTATGGAGAAGAACGCACAAGAAACTCCATAGTTACTCTTTTAAAAATAATAAGTGGTTTACATAAGTACCTATATACATTAATAAATTCATATATGTGTGGACGATGCATCCAGAATAGCACTACATACTATAATATATACTACGTATAGGTATAAAGTATTAAAAGCATTAACAGGTAAATTCATTAATTTGATAAATAGGAACATGGTTCTCACATTCCTACAAATATTGCCAGTCTGTTGAAGCACGGTTACAACACGAAAATATTATTGTCTTCTAAAAATAAACCTGTTTCAAAGTATAAAATGTGAACCAATTTTCACCAGAATATCAAACCGGGGTAGGTTTCCCTTTCACATAACAATAATAGGGTAATTAAAAATTAACAATGTTTTTGGCTAACGCTATTGAAAGGAGATTGCATGTAGCAGAGATGAGAATTTTGAGATGGATGTGCGGCGAGACGAGATTGGATAAAGTGAGAAATGAGTATATTAGAGGCAGTTTGAAAGTGGCGCCAGTGACAGAAAAGTTGAAGGGAAACCGTATGTCCTGGTATGGTCATGTGATGAGGAGGGATGAAACGCATGTTACTAAAAGAGTTATGAATATAAATGTGGATGGATGGAGAGGGAGAGGAAGGCCAAAGAAAAGATGGATGGACTGTGTGAGGAGTGATATGAAGGAAAAGGGAGTCAGTAATAGCGTGACAGGGGACAGAAGGGTATGGAAGAAGAAAACGTGTTGCGCCGACCACAACGTAACATGGGATAGGGGCAGGAAGATGGTGATGATAATGATGCTATATTCCACCATTGTAAGAGATTGGTGTCTGAAGTAGGTTTTTGAAACAGCTTGTGTTTCAAACACAGGTCAACAGCAATTTTTTTTACTACAAACTCGTATATAGAACACCGCTACCTCACTGTTAGCGGAGTAAGGGCATCAAAGAAGCCCACCAATATTCCTTACTAGAAGTACCGCTGCGCTGTCTGTACAAGTTTGGTTCTTGACTAACAAGAGGCATTTTTAAACTAACCGGCCAACGGGTCAACGGACTCATAGGAGGCTACGAAATGTCACTTTTTAGGGTTTCGAACCCAAAGGGTAAAATCGGGACTTTTCTAAGACTCCACTGTCCATCTGTCTGTCACCAGGCTGTATCTCATGAACCGTGATCGCTAGACAGTTGAAATTTTCACAGATGATGTATTTCTGTTGCCGCTATAACAACAAATACTAAAAACAGAATAAAATAAATATTTAAGTGCGTCTCCGATACAACATACGTGATTTTTCTGCCGTTTTTTACGATAATGGTAAGGAAGTACCATTTCCCCAGTCCGACTCGCGCTTGGCCGGTTTTCTACTACTCATTTTCCTGAAAACACATGCCGCTATCGGTAACAAAATCTAGATGCACGGCAGTGTCTCCGTTAGGTTCGAACTATTGATGAATAAAACAAAATGTATATATTATTGAATAAATTAATATACGAGTATTAATCAAAACTTCATGATTTTTCTCTAGCCCTTATCACAATAAATGTGCTTCAACGTCGTCCACATCTTCGCTTACCATCAGGTGATAGTGCAAAACGTAAACCTATCAATAATATTTAATTAAAAAAAAAAAAACTATTTACAAAATCAGTACACAATGCACGAAAAAATCGATGAACAAAAACAAACCCACTGTCGAACATAGCCCTCTTCCTTTTTTGAAAATCGGATCATAAACAAAACCGCAATGTATAAAAAGCTCAACAAAATAAAACTCACCATTAGCGTTGCTACTTTTCAAACTATCTTCACCCAGAATCGCACTAACACTGAACTTCAATAACGGCTTCTTTTGCTCGGTATACTCTTCACAGGACCTCACCAACTCATCCGTGTACCCCTTTCCATCATGTTTCTCCCCTTCATCCCCTGAATGCTCATGATAATTGAGGTTAAACCTTTTTTCTAGTTCTTCTAGCCTTCTGATGCCGGATTTCTTACAAGAAAAGGGGGGACAGTCGTACGACCCGCAGGACTGACAGCGCCGAATCAAATTTGGAACGTTCAAAACTTCTTTTTCTGTTTGTCGTACTTCTTCGTTCCGTGGATAATATGATTCGTTATTGTAATAAACCTCATTTTTGACGTAATCATCGTCTCGACTTTTCGAATCTTCGTCTTCTATTTTTGAATCTTCAATAGACTCTTCGTTTCTATTTTCTTCGTCACATTCCGCAAGCTTCGATTCGTCTATTTCAGGAGTATTGTCTCTGGATCTTTCGTAGTTTTGACGTACGTAGTTTTCTATTTGTTGATTTATATATTGGTTGTGGAGTTCGGTTTTCTGCTGGTGTAAAATGTTGTCGACTAGAAAAGGTGACGTCATATTAAATGGTCCCGCACTAGATTTATTGTAGCAAAAGTTTTGGATCGTTTTCAACATAATGTTATGGTCTAATTGTTTGCCGAAAGTATTCAGTTTTAGCTGTCCATTTTTAAAATCTGTTGGGTACATAATACGTTTTGATAAAAACTTTTTTTATTCAAACTATATTTACACAGAAAAAAAAATTATAATAGTTTTTTATACGGGTCATCACTATCACTGGAGTTCGATTTTCAAATTCAAAATTCGCGGGCGTTCGCGTTGTAAAAATTTAAGACGCGTCTTTCCTGTTCGACGTTTGAACAACGACTGGGATATAAGGGAGTGGTTCTTTAGAAAGGGGCGTATTCCGTACACGGGGTGGCATTTTAGCGCGCTTTTGTTATAACCACCATCGTTGTTTGACCTGCCTTTACCTTTTTGAATGTAGAAGCCAGAGGTCAAGATTTGTTTGTCGTTTTATCGACTTACAAACTTATGTATACCAATCAGACAATCTAAACCACCCCTTATCACTATTACAATAGGGTATATCTTACAGTTTTCGAAATGTAGAAATAAAATTTGCTCCACAAATAGGTATGTGTGTATTCATAAGTACGTAAAAAAGGGTATAGAGTTGTTTTTCATCGAGTTAGTTTCTGCCCCCGTGCCCGCCCGCATTTTATTGTAACAAAACCCGTTCACGATTGATACAAAGAAGTAATGTGGCTTTGATAATATAAAAATGGCTGCCATATTGGTTTTTTTGTGAGTTATTGTTTCGTCTATGAAAATTTGATAGAGATTGTTACGTTGCGAATAAGTATACTAGACAAAATATCTATAGACAAAGATATTATTTATTTTCAATGGTCTTATTTTCAGTGATTATCTATGCTTTTTACTTAGGTACTAAAATCGACTCGGCTCTAAATTTTGGCCCATACATTGGAGGCAAAGGCTCAGCTGGCAGACAAAAAGTTGGGGATCCTTGCGAAGGCGAGAAGGTACTTCACGCCGGAACAGCTCCTCAATTTGTATCAAGCGCAAGTTCGATCATGCATGAAGTACTGTTCTCATCTCTGGGACGTATCTGCCAAATACCAGCTTGATGCACAAGAGTCGAACGAAATGCGGGCCAAGAGGATAAGCCTCTCGGCAATGAGAAAAATATTTTGTCTGTAACCTGGCAACGCACTCTTGCCTAGAACCTTCCTTTGTCTCCACAGTACCACTCTCTGAAATAACCCGACTGCTTAAAAAGCTAACTAAAAAGACATAAACAAGAAGAAAATCATGCTGTGCAGTCGGAGGATACATATTCGCGAGCTGGTTGACCAAAAGCAGATGTATCCTCCGACTGCACAGCATGATTTTCTTCTTGTTTACGTCTTTTTAGTTCGCTTTTTAAGCAGTCGGGTTGTTTTATTTTTTTTATTAACTTTTTTTATCTATAACTTTATTTTTATTTATTTTTTAAATTTAGGAACATTTATACAAATAAGTGTTACTTATATATTTTTGAAATCACCACTTAAAACCCTTTTGATTTCCCATACGATGGGGCTGGATGAAAAAAAAAATGTTGTGACCTCACAATATGGCGCCCAAAAACCGCCATTTTTCTATTTTCCAATTTTAATGTAGCCAGTGAGTAGTGACACTCGCAGGGTTAAGACGAATCGATTGACGTAAGAATCATCAAAATCTGCCAACGCGTTTGGCATCTAGAACAAACATACATATATGCATAGACTGTTAAACACATTACCCTCCTTCGGCAGTCGGGTAACTCCAACACGTTCAAATAAAGCCCAATCAATATCATTCCTCCAAACTTGCAACAACAGCATTCTCAATTAATATCGCCAATAGAGCCAGACCGCTCGCTTTAACACCCCTAATATCTACCCTTCTTCCCCACCCCCTGTCGCAACAGCTGATACTCTCTTCATTTCCTCTTATATCCCGAAAAATCCAACCTTAACGCCATACAAATAGATCTTTAACGTTTAAATGAGTAAATTGACACCATTTTTAATTGAAATCATGTTAATAATATGCCTTGTTAGGTTTATAATTTAACTTCTTCATTAATTACTGAACCGTCCTTCTTTTGCCCCTGCTACAAAATTATATAATACTAGCGGACGCCTCGCGGTTTCATCCGCGTAGTTCCCCTTCCCGTGGAAATATAGGGATAAAAAGTAGCCTATGTCATCCGGGGATAGTGTAGCTTCCCAACGGTGAGAGAATTTTTGAAATCGGTCCAGTAGTTAAAAACACAAATACAAATCTTTCCTCTTTATAATATTAGTATAGATACAATAAACACAAAACCTAAAAAGGGGTAAGTACTCATAATTATGATCAACTTAGCACCGGCCCTGGCTTCGAAAATTTTCCCATATATTTTCGTTGACATAATTTGACATTTACTAGACAGATCTTTTTTTTCGCGATCTTAGTGGTGGTCTTATAGTAAAATTTGTTCATAATGATGAATACAATTACCCCATTTCAGGCAATGGGTTGTTTCTTTAACCCCTTGTACAATATTCAAATAAAGTCCTCAGTTCCTGACTCATCAACGCTCAGGCTAAACTTTTGGATCAAGAAAGCTGAAATTTTTAATGATTCTTACAAGGAATAAGTAAGGATATTTCAAAATTCAATCCCTAAAGGGGTTAAAAGGGGTAGCAAAGTTTTTATGGAAACTTTTTGTCTGTCTGATTAAATTTACTTGAAACTCGCTCTTTAGTATAATAAATCAAACACCTATTTCATCATTTTCTGAAATACAATCCTTAACGGGTGAAAAAGTTTGAAAACGCGAGCGAAGCCGCGGGTCAAAGTTAGTACAACCATAAAAATAGACTCCCGACATTCAAATGGCCAAATTGACACCATTTTCCATTGAAAATCAAATCAATTGCCAAACTTGCAGACGTCTTCTTCCAACGACGTCCAACCACCAACTGAGCGTAAAAGAAGAACGATGTTCTGAAGAAAAAATCGTTCCAATTTCAAAATTGGCCCCGCCCCTCATTGTTATTGGCTGTTTGGGAGTCTATAACCACTTTTGTTACGTGCAATTGATTTTGGACTTTATTTTTATAATTGGAAAGTTTATTTTTGGATATTTTTATATGGGATGAAAAAACATCACATGAATTTTACTTCTTCAAGCTAAATATTAGATTTAATGAGGTAAGTCAGAACACTCGGTTATTGCGGTAAAAGAAACTCGTAAAAGAT
This sequence comes from Orthosia cruda, assembly GCA_964057195.1. Classification (NCBI taxonomy): domain Eukaryota; kingdom Metazoa; phylum Arthropoda; class Insecta; order Lepidoptera; family Noctuidae; genus Orthosia; species Orthosia cruda. Next base: position 4,093,298 of record OZ059852.1, on the reverse strand, counting down.
TGGATGTAGGTTACTGTGGCTGGATGGGATGAGAGCAATCTTTTTAAAAGATACGTTTATGTTTACGCTGTAACTTTGTTAAGGGGGTAGCAGGATTGTCGATTACTTGTTGTTATGGAGATTAGTTTCCAAACCTTTTTTGTCGGAAAAGGGAATTCAGGGTAAGATATGACTTTTTTTCGGTTTACGTGAAATACGACGAGCAGCGACCTGGTCAAGGCTCCCTCAGCCTTGACCAGGTCGCCGCTGGATGCGAAACTTACAGTACCGATCAGTGTGGCGACGTTTGGGGAGGCCTATGTCCAGCAGTGGACGTCTTTCGGCTGCAATGATGATGATAATGATTGGAGAAACAGTGTCGATTTCGACGCCTTTTTTTTTAAAGCTCCTTTGAATTGAACCTCAGCTTAAATTATTATTATATTCCTTTATTCATTTATTTTTCTTATTTAATACATTTTTAAATATTTAAAAAAAGAAAACTTAAAACATTTAAAATAGAGGCCAACCGGTATCGGGAACAGGGTCCAAGCTACCGGTGGTTAGGGCTCCAGAGACAGGAACCTCCTCACAATGCGAGCCGTATCGAGGAGTACTACCTTCTGTATCAGACTCTTGATCCAACCGCCCAATGACAGCCTCGACAGATGGTCGTCGAGCCTCTTGGCCGTTGGCTGTAACGACAATCGGCACAATGATCGCCGAGTCCACATTCCAAAATAAAAAAAACCGTCCAAGTGCGAGACGGACTCGCGCACTAAGGGTTCCGTACCATTATCGCAAAAATCCACATAATACACATAATAGTTTTTACCCTTGATTACACTAGTAGATCATTCTTCCATACAAACGTAGTCTGGCGATTACTCCACTGTTTGACGATGTACGTTCTAAATAAAATATGATATCAATTTGTCTCATCATTATCTAGGCCTGTATGGAAAAATAGGAAAGAAATATATTTGATAGTTATGAGCGTCGAAAGTTCCGTAATTCAACACTAATTTTAACGCATCTTTGGGCGGAAATAAATACCATAAGAAGAAGGAAAATTGCAAAACGGCCTCCATACAGGGATAGATTAGTAATTCAACAATGCAAATAATTTTATTTTGAAAATATAAATTTTGTCGTTTTTCCATTGTTCGCGACGGGGCATCACAAACAATATTAGTATAGTTTGTTGTAAATATAAAATGTTATGAACAAACATACGTCTGCTTACCCCAGCGCGCGAGCTCGTACTAAAAAGTTTTAGACGAGAATTTTTCTTTTATAGTTTTTTCAAACATAAAATTTCGACCACTTTTTGAGGCACTAAACATTATGTTTTAGTGTATATGAGTATGTATTAAGTAAATATGGGGTCTAAAGAGTAAATTAGAATCGGTACATACATACTAAATGCGGTAGTTACGGAAAGAAAGCAAAATCAAAACAAGTCAAATTCCGTAAACACGACCTACCGCCATGGCCGTTTAGTTCGAAATGAGCAGTCAGATGGCGGTACACGATATATATAGTCTGGCGCGTAAGCAGACAAATTTGGTATTTTAGAATAGCGTTTTGAGGGCTTTATAATAGCCTATAGTACCTAAAATATAGTTATCTAGTATAATTAGAATTAATATACTATAGATAAAATGTGTAAGTAGTATTTTAAGCAAATAAAAAATATTTGTTTACGTTTTTTAGGACCCCCCGAAAATGGCCGGGTCGCAAGTATCGATAGGTGCGCTCTGCCCACCTACCAATCGTATTATTTACCTTACACATTTATTTTGTTAGGAAACACCACCTAGGTGTTCTAGATAGTATACCTTGGTGCTATGACTGAAAAACTGTACATAATAACAGTACATAGCCAGGTTTAAAACAGTTTCACTCTGAGATGGTAAATACATGCATTTTTGCTCAAGTAAGTAAATAGAATTTTGGTTATAAGCGTTTTAGCGCTTCTAGGTGACCTGGAACTGTGTCCAGGCCCTATATATAGATGGCATCTATGTAATTCTAGTACATAGATATTACTTACTTGAAATAATGTGTCTGTATGTGCCAGCATGGACGTTTCTACGCGTCTGCCAGAGGGCCCACTACCTTCAGACACACTTGGTGCCTGAAGGATTATTGATATGCTATCTGAAGCATTACCTTTGGGGACCCTCGGGCACACGCCTGGACTCAGTCACAACACATAGCTAATATATAGCTACACATACACACACAGAGGCGTTAAAGCCGTGGAACAACACGATATTTTCTATTTCGGCCGCTTCCCGGCATCAGAAGTCCCAGAAGGGCTGGTGGTACACCCATCAGGGTACTACCATTCGATAGCCCAATTCTCCAGCTTCCCAACCACATTTTCGGAAGGAGCCTAGCTCTGGTGGTTAGGGAACTAACCGACTTAATATAGTAAGAGGTTCCATGGTTTTCTCGCATCATCGACCACATCAGAGTGAATACTGGATCGAGGGTTGGAGCTGTATCCACCGGACTTCCACCATGGGGTAGCCCATCGCGAGGGCTATCCGATGACGGTTGGTGAATGCAGATCCGCCCACCAGCTCGAGTACAAACTCACGAAAAATGCCGAAAACAGGCACTGAAGCTATGTTTTCGCACTTTCACGTGGCTGTGCCCGTGAAGGTGACAGATGAAGCTGTGGAACTGTCACAGATCGACGGTCCAGGAGTAGGGCTACAAGTCCCTCGCTGGTACCCTGGCACTAAAGTGCACCATTGTATTGTAAAGTAGCATATAAAGCTACAAACTGACTGAAATTCCCCTTATTAGGCGTTCTCAACGCAAGGGCTCCGTGAAGGTAGCAGATAGGAACCTGGACCCAGGTCCGGAGGGAAGGTCTTCTCGAGACCTATCCAGAGACACAAGTCTCATCAAAATCGGTTCAGTAGAAGGGGGGTTTCTGTTGGTTTTCAGCGACTAGCCATAAGGTATTAATTTTATAATTAAAGTTTATGCGCGGTCGTTGTTTCGAGGTCCTCGTTACGGTCAAGTGTGGTAGTAGGATAGTGCGCTGAGACACCGTCCTAATCGTAGCCATTATTTCCGAGAAATTAAATCCACGTCACTTTGCGTAACGGAGACCATGAAGAGACGTCGCTTTTGGACATGAAAACTTGACTTTTCTTCTGAACTGGACATCACGCCTTCCCCTCAACATCCTTGGCAGCCTTCCAACCACTGCAGGGTCAATACTTGCTCGAAGACAACTGAACAATAGGTGCAAGGGGCGTCAACGCGTTCAAGCTGAAGCCTTACAACCTTCGGTCAGCCTGGGGCCTTGATCGATCACGTCCGTCCCGCACATTTGCTGGTCCTGTCGAGCCGGATTTTTGAGCAAATGACCTACGCAGCGTTCCAGTGAAGATACAGGCCAATAGGAAGAGCCTAGTTCCAGTGAACAAAGAAGCCTGGCGTCCTGGGTTCCAGTGAAAATACAGGCCAACATTGAAGAGCCTAGTTCCTGAGAACAAAGAAAACCGTTGTCCCGTTCCTGAGAACAGAGAAGCCTGGCGTCCTGGGTTCCAGTGAAAATACAGGCCAATATTGAAGAGCCTAGTTCCTGAGAACAAAGAAAACCGTTGTCCCGTTCCTGAGAACAAAGAAGATAGACGTCCCGTAACCTTGTTAAGTGGGGTTACATTCCTATTTCTTTATCGAAAGTCAAACGTATCGTTCCTGTGAAGCTTGTGCCTGAGAACAAAGAAAACCGAGGCCCAAGCCAGTGAAAATTCCTGAGAACAAAGAAGCCTGACGACCATTGCTGAGAACGTATCTACCCTCAATATAAATCTGGTAAGAGTACACACCTACACAAAGTACCGACCGGGGTACGTAACGTTACGTTCGTGAGAAAAGTTCCAGTGAATAAAGAAACCTGACGTCCCCCTCGTAAACCTTACAAGTGTCGAGGTTAAGATCATATTTCTTTAACAGTCAAAAACAGTGTAGAAACCCAGTAACTGGGAGATTAGCGTCGTCAAAAGGCGCGCGTACGTTTGACCTTGGTTAGTAGAAGCTTCTAGAGCGACTACCGGAGTGAAAAGTGCACGTGTGGTTTGGGACCCACGCGTGGACTAGCTCTAGAACATAACCATTTTTGCTGGGACGCAACTGCCTTTCCTGAGCCGTTTCCTGTGGTGCCTAGCTGCTTCCAGAGAAGCATTTCGTCCGATTAGATTACCGTCGCAAAAAGACGGAATTTTGAGTTGCCTCTGTTGTGTAACCTGCATACTGAGAAACAGTAGTATCTGAGAATACATAGAAACTGTATCCTGAAGGAACAAGTAGATTGCCTGAAGAGTTATCGCTGAAATTTCAGAATCGGAAATTTCATATATAGCGTGTCGAAAGCTTGTTTAGGAGATAGAACGAACATACAAACGTTCATAGAATTCCTGAAGGATTACGGCTGAAGGATTATCGCTGAAGCGCTATCCTAGAGGAGGCTTACACACAGAGGCATATTGTATAGTCGTGTGGGCGACTTGTTCTATAAAAAATAGAACGAAAAATAGTTCCTGTAAATTTCCTGAAGCGTTATAGCTGAAGACTTATTATTGACTTAGAATTTGTTTGGAAACAAATAGTCATATAAGAGATAGAAGTTCTCAATCGAAGCTTGGACCTTCGATAGCTGGAGTCTGGACTGACTACTAACGTCAAGTGTTAGACAGAAGTTTCTGCGAGTGGTATCAGACCAGCTGGTCATCCTTGAAGGCTGCTGGACAGGTTGACACGTATAAAACAGTAAGTACAGTGAAAACTTACTCAAGTGCTTACCCCTTGTGGGTCGATAGTAATATAGTGAACCTGTGTCGTGTCAACATAGCAGTTTTGAAGCTGATTTGGGACTTATAGTTTTGAAGACTGAATAAAAACTTATAGTCTGAAGGATAACCCGGAGTCAAGAGGGCCAGAGTTAACCCGGAGTTAAAAGTTAACCCGGAGTTTAAAAATATTTTTTCAATTTTGAAAAAGGAAGCGAACCCTATTCGAGTCAACGATTTAAATTGGACTTAACCCGGAGTTACGACTTAGGTTTTTCGAGAAAAAACTTGAAGTTTGGACTTAGCTGTTTCGAGTCGACGACGTCTTGAAGCAAAGACTGGACTTGGACATAGCCGTTTGGAAGCTCGAAAATAGACTTAACCCAATCGTACTGAAGTCTGGAGTTGGACTTAACCCGTACGAGTTGACGTTTTGAACTGAAGTCTAGAGTTGGACTTAACCGTTTCGAGCTGACATTTTGGACCAGTCGGAATGCCGATAACCAGATCGCAGGACAAGAGACCTGAGGCGTGGACAGTCGCCATGGAGCGACCGGGTGCAGGTATACACCATCAATTGCCCCCACGCTCGCCGACAACGACTGATGGGACTGAACAGTCCGTACCGAACAGGAGCCCAACCGTGTCACAGATAGGTGACAATACGCCCACACACCAAGAGGAGGAACCACAGGAACCGAGCACATGCAGGAAGGCATCGAGAGAAGAAGGATCTTCAGAAGGAACACTGAAGCCTTCTGATGAAAAACAAAGGATCCAAGACAAGACCTTTGTACATAAGGAAATAATGGCTACCCGGGGTGACGCCCGTAATGAACATAGGAGACCGCCGTCTACAAGCAAGACGACCCGGTCACAGAGAAAAATCTCTAAGGCACGCGAAGACTTACTGAAGATTAAGTTGGAGCTTGCACAGTTAGCCCTTCAGAGAGCAGAAGAAGAACCTTCTGAAGCGGAATATATGGATGACAGAGACTCGAATGAAGAGTACGTGCGTTCCTGGCTCGAAGAGGCGCCAGAGCCCACACCGTTGAGGGAGGACGACGTCGCCAATGGGAAGCAAGATAGGCCTCCACCTGCGAGCGGCGACGCTGTAGCGGACTCCCAGACCCATATAGACCAACCAAAGACGAGGGCTAACATCGAACCGTCCAAGACGGAGCCACCAGGGCAAATAGAAGCGAAAGAGTCACTCCGTCCGTTTCTAACGGAGTTGACAACCGCTATAGCGTCGCTAGCCGACAGAAAAATCGAACCATGGACGCCTAACCGAACGGCGTCGCAGGTTATGTTGACTCTGCCGAACTTCGGTGGAGCTCACACAGAATGGCTGACTTTTCGAGCCATTTACGAGGCAACTGTTGCCTACTTCAGCGACATTGAAAACACAGCAAGACTCAGAAGGAGCTTGCGTGGTCGCGCACTGGAGACAGTGAGCTCAGAACTCATCGGGAACGCGAAACCGGATGAGATCATGAGAGAATTGGAGCTACAATTTGGACGTCCCGACTCAATAGCTCAGGCTGAAACCGACCGACTCAGAGGGCTGCCACGCTGCAGCGAACAGCCCAAAGATATATGCACCTTTGCAAGTCGGATCAGGAGCGGAGTCGTCACCTTGAGGGCCCTCAAGAAAGGACACTACTTACTCAACGCTGAGCTGATGCGCCAGCTAACTGAGAAGCTGCCCAATTCTCTACGTGTACTATGGTACAGGACGTACACGGAAAAGTATCAGTCGCTGCCAGACCTGTCACTCTTCAGCGACTTTATAACAGAGCAAGCTCACTTCTGCAGTGCATTCGCACCGCCCGAGAACATTAAAGAAACGGACTCGGTGGCGGGAAAACGCGTCACACAGAGGACGCACGTAGCTACCGCGAAGCCGGTAGGCCACTGTCGAATTTGCGACAAAGAGGGTCACTACTCGTCTGATTGCATAAAGTTTACAGACGCAGCATGTGACAAGAAATGGGAGCTAGCCAAGCAATATGGCTTGTGCTTTCGCTGCCTAAGGAACCACCGTAAGGGCCACACCTGCGGAAAGAAGCAGTGTGGCTTCAAGGGGTGCATAGCTACTCATCACCGACTTCTTCATAGGGCAAGGAAGCCTCAGACAGACAGGACAAGGAAGCCTGCTGTTCCAGAAGCGAAGAAGGAGTCTCAGGAGACGGTAGCCAGTTCGCGAACTGCCTCAAGTAAAGCCTTCCTGAAGATGATACCGGTCCGGGTTATTGGACCGGCGGGAGAGGCAGACACATACGCACTCCTTGACGATGGGTCTACCGTCTCGCTGATCGACGAAGCAATCGCTCAGCGAGTAGGAGCAGTGGGCCCAATTGAGCCACTGAAGATCGATGCCATAGGACACACTAGGATCGATACTCCACTATCGAGACGAATAACGGTCGTTCTCACAAGCCAGTTGAAGAATCGGGTGCCCTTCAAGGCGCGCACCATTTCGAAGCTCAACCTGTCTCCACAGGCAGTCAATCATAAGGACCTGGCACGATGCAGGCACCTTCAAGACTTGACGTCTGAGCTTACATATCCGGCGGGAGTACCGAAGATACTCGTCGGACAGGACAACTGGCATTTGCTGCTGGTCACTGAGGTCCGTAGGGGACCAAGAGACCAACCCATCGCGTCAAGGACCATGATGGGCTGGACATTGCATGGTACACACACCAGAACACCGGGCCAGCAGGTGCATTATGTCAACGGCACGCAGTCCGTTGTAGGGCGAGACACGGAACCACACCGGCGGTCCCGTGAGATCTCTGCCATAGCTGTATAGCCGATTTCTGACCCTCAGAAGAGGGCAGTAGGCATCCTGAACCGCGACATAAGGCGGTTGGATCGTGTCAACGGAACTCGGAACGTTGACGCGGGGCAAGATGCGGAACTGAACGAGCAGCTCCGTGAATTCTTCGCCAGCGAAATCTATGTACAGCCGGCTTCTGACCCTCAGAAGAGGGCAGAAGACATTCCAACCGCGACATAAGGCGGTTGGATCATATCAACGGGATGCAGTCCGTTGAAGGGCGAGACACGGAACCGAACCGGCGGCTCCGTGAAATCTTTGCCACAGAATCGTTGGCTATCAAGCCAAATAAGCCAGCTTCTGACCCTCAGAAGAGGGCAGAAGACATCCTGAACCGCGACATAAGGCGGCTAGAGAGCGGGCACAAAGAGACCCCTATGCTATGGCGGGAAGAAGCCATAGAAGTGCCCGACAGTAACGAGACAGCTCTTACAAAGCTAGTCTCCATCGAGAAGAAGCCGGGTAGGAAACCGGATTTTCAGAGAAATATAGAGGGCGTGAATGACGCCATCACACGGCGCTTTCACCGACCATATAGAGGACGTGAATGACGCCATCACACGGCGCTTTCACCGACCATATAGAGGGCGTGAATGACGCCATCACACGGCGCTTTCACCGACCATATAGAGGGCGTGAATGACGCCATCATACGGCGCTTTCACCGACCAACAGATAGACCAATAGAGGTCGTGAATATCGCCATCACACGGCGTTTTCACCACGAACGAGACACAGACAGAGCTCCGAGAGGCCTTCCGAGAGGAGGCCAGTCGCCGAGGCTGCCTGCCGGTGCTACAAAACCGGCGGGAGCCCATAGCTGCGGGCCTGGCCTGCAGGAGGCCACCCCGCCCCCGTCGCCGACGGCCAGCCGCCACGCAACCCGTGGCCGCGAGGCCGCATCCAGGCCATATACCCTGGGCCTGATAGAGAAGTCCGGATCGCTGAGGTGCGCACCACTGGCGGCACTCTAAAGCGTCCGGTGAAGAAGCTCATTCGTCACTACCGAAATGAGCGTAGCAGAGTTCCCGCGGCGAGAGCAGAGCGACGTGTCGCTGAGCGTCGTGGCACGCGCGCTGCCGACGTGCGTCGCTCACTATGCGTGATGCAGCGCCGCGTCAACACATCGGGTCGACGCGACACTGCACGGCGGGAGAGATGTTCGCGACGGGGCATCACAAACAATATTAGTATAGTTTGTTGTAAATATAAAATGTTATGAACAAACATACGTCTGCTTACCCCAGCGCGCGAGCTCGTACTAAAAAGTTTTAGACGAGAATTTTTCTTTTATAGTTTTTTCAAACATAAAATTTCGACCACTTTTTGAGGCACTAAACATTATGTTTTAGTGTATATGAGTATGTATTAAGTAAATATGGGGTCTAAAGAGTAAATTAGAATCGGTACATACATACTAAATGCGGTAGTTACGGAAAGAAAGCAAAATCAAAACAAGTCAAATTCCGTAAACACGACCTACCGCCATGGCCGTTTAGTTCGAAATGAGCAGTCAGATGGCGGTACACGATATATATAGTCTGGCGCGTAAGCAGACAAATTTGGTATTTTAGAATAGCGTTTTGAGGGCTTTATAATAGCCTATAGTACCTAAAATATAGTTATCTAGTATAATTAGAATTAATATACTATAGATAAAATGTGTAAGTAGTATTTTAAGCAAATAAAAAATATTTGTTTACGTTTTTTAGGACCCCCCGAAAATGGCCGGGTCGCAAGTATCGATAGGTGCGCTCTGCCCACCTACCAATCGTATTATTTACCTTACACATTTATTTTGTTAGGAAACACCACCTAGGTGTTCTAGATAGTATACCTTGGTGCTATGACTGAAAAACTGTACATAATAACAGTACATAGCCAGGTTTAAAACAGTTTCACTCTGAGATGGTAAATACATGCATTTTTGCTCAAGTAAGTAAATAGAATTTTGGTTATAAGCGTTTTAGCGCTTCTAGGTGACCTGGAACTGTGTCCAGGCCCTATATATAGATGGCATCTATGTAATTCTAGTACATAGATATTACTTACTTGAAATAATGTGTCTGTATGTGCCAGCATGGACGTTTCTACGCGTCTGCCAGAGGGCCCACTACCTTCAGACACACTTGGTGCCTGAAGGATTATTGATATGCTATCTGAAGCATTACCTTTGGGGACCCTCGGGCACACGCCTGGACTCAGTCACAACACATAGCTAATATATAGCTACACATACACACACAGAGGCGTTAAAGCCGTGGAACAACACGATATTTTCTATTTCGGCCGCTTCCCGGCATCAGAAGTCCCAGAAGGGCTGGTGGTACACCCATCAGGGTACTACCATTCGATAGCCCAATTCTCCAGCTTCCCAACCACATTTTCGGAAGGAGCCTAGCTCTGGTGGTTAGGGAACTAACCGACTTAATATAGTAAGAGGTTCCATGGTTTTCTCGCATCATCGACCACATCAGAGTGAATACTGGATCGAGGGTTGGAGCTGTATCCACCGGACTTCCACCATGGGGTAGCCCATCGCGAGGGCTATCCGATGACGGTTGGTGAATGCAGATCCGCCCACCAGCTCGAGTACAAACTCACGAAAAATGCCGAAAACAGGCACTGAAGCTATGTTTTCGCACTTTCACGTGGCTGTGCCCGTGAAGGTGACAGATGAAGCTGTGGAACTGTCACAGATCGACGGTCCAGGAGTAGGGCTACAAGTCCCTCGCTGGTACCCTGGCACTAAAGTGCACCATTGTATTGTAAAGTAGCATATAAAGCTACAAACTGACTGAAATTCCCCTTATTAGGCGTTCTCAACGCAAGGGCTCCGTGAAGGTAGCAGATAGGAACCTGGACCCAGGTCCGGAGGGAAGGTCTTCTCGAGACCTATCCAGAGACACAAGTCTCATCAAAATCGGTTCAGTAGAAGGGGGGTTTCTGTTGGTTTTCAGCGACTAGCCATAAGGTATTAATTTTATAATTAAAGTTTATGCGCGGTCGTTGTTTCGAGGTCCTCGTTACGGTCAAGTGTGGTAGTAGGATAGTGCGCTGAGACACCGTCCTAATCGTAGCCATTATTTCCGAGAAATTAAATCCACGTCACTTTGCGTAACGGAGACCATGAAGAGACGTCGCTTTTGGACATGAAAACTTGACTTTTCTTCTGAACTGGACATCACGCCTTCCCCTCAACATCCTTGGCAGCCTTCCAACCACTGCAGGGTCAATACTTGCTCGAAGACAACTGAACAATAGGTGCAAGGGGCGTCAACGCGTTCAAGCTGAAGCCTTACAACCTTCGGTCAGCCTGGGGCCTTGATCGATCACGTCCGTCCCGCACATTTGCTGGTCCTGTCGAGCCGGATTTTTGAGCAAATGACCTACGCAGCGTTCCAGTGAAGATACAGGCCAATAGGAAGAGCCTAGTTCCAGTGAACAAAGAAGCCTGGCGTCCTGGGTTCCAGTGAAAATACAGGCCAACATTGAAGAGCCTAGTTCCTGAGAACAAAGAAAACCGTTGTCCCGTTCCTGAGAACAGAGAAGCCTGGCGTCCTGGGTTCCAGTGAAAATACAGGCCAATATTGAAGAGCCTAGTTCCTGAGAACAAAGAAAACCGTTGTCCCGTTCCTGAGAACAAAGAAGATAGACGTCCCGTAACCTTGTTAAGTGGGGTTACATTCCTATTTCTTTATCGAAAGTCAAACGTATCGTTCCTGTGAAGCTTGTGCCTGAGAACAAAGAAAACCGAGGCCCAAGCCAGTGAAAATTCCTGAGAACAAAGAAGCCTGACGACCATTGCTGAGAACGTATCTACCCTCAATATAAATCTGGTAAGAGTACACACCTACACAAAGTACCGACCGGGGTACGTAACGTTACGTTCGTGAGAAAAGTTCCAGTGAATAAAGAAACCTGACGTCCCCCTCGTAAACCTTACAAGTGTCGAGGTTAAGATCATATTTCTTTAACAGTCAAAAACAGTGTAGAAACCCAGTAACTGGGAGATTAGCGTCGTCAAAAGGCGCGCGTACGTTTGACCTTGGTTAGTAGAAGCTTCTAGAGCGACTACCGGAGTGAAAAGTGCACGTGTGGTTTGGGACCCACGCGTGGACTAGCTCTAGAACATAACCATTTTTGCTGGGACGCAACTGCCTTTCCTGAGCCGTTTCCTGTGGTGCCTAGCTGCTTCCAGAGAAGCATTTCGTCCGATTAGATTACCGTCGCAAAAAGACGGAATTTTGAGTTGCCTCTGTTGTGTAACCTGCATACTGAGAAACAGTAGTATCTGAGAATACATAGAAACTGTATCCTGAAGGAACAAGTAGATTGCCTGAAGAGTTATCGCTGAAATTTCAGAATCGGAAATTTCATATATAGCGTGTCGAAAGCTTGTTTAGGAGATAGAACGAACATACAAACGTTCATAGAATTCCTGAAGGATTACGGCTGAAGGATTATCGCTGAAGCGCTATCCTAGAGGAGGCTTACACACAGAGGCATATTGTATAGTCGTGTGGGCGACTTGTTCTATAAAAAATAGAACGAAAAATAGTTCCTGTAAATTTCCTGAAGCGTTATAGCTGAAGACTTATTATTGACTTAGAATTTGTTTGGAAACAAATAGTCATATAAGAGATAGAAGTTCTCAATCGAAGCTTGGACCTTCGATAGCTGGAGTCTGGACTGACTACTAACGTCAAGTGTTAGACAGAAGTTTCTGCGAGTGGTATCAGACCAGCTGGTCATCCTTGAAGGCTGCTGGACAGGTTGACACGTATAAAACAGTAAGTACAGTGAAAACTTACTCAAGTGCTTACCCCTTGTGGGTCGATAGTAATATAGTGAACCTGTGTCGTGTCAACATAGCAGTTTTGAAGCTGATTTGGGACTTATAGTTTTGAAGACTGAATAAAAACTTATAGTCTGAAGGATAACCCGGAGTCAAGAGGGCCAGAGTTAACCCGGAGTTAAAAGTTAACCCGGAGTTTAAAAATATTTTTTCAATTTTGAAAAAGGAAGCGAACCCTATTCGAGTCAACGATTTAAATTGGACTTAACCCGGAGTTACGACTTAGGTTTTTCGAGAAAAAACTTGAAGTTTGGACTTAGCTGTTTCGAGTCGACGACGTCTTGAAGCAAAGACTGGACTTGGACATAGCCGTTTGGAAGCTCGAAAATAGACTTAACCCAATCGTACTGAAGTCTGGAGTTGGACTTAACCCGTACGAGTTGACGTTTTGAACTGAAGTCTAGAGTTGGACTTAACCGTTTCGAGCTGACATTTTGGACCAGTCGGAATGCCGATAACCAGATCGCAGGACAAGAGACCTGAGGCGTGGACAGTCGCCATGGAGCGACCGGGTGCAGGTATACACCATCAATTGCCCCCACGCTCGCCGACAACGACTGATGGGACTGAACAGTCCGTACCGAACAGGAGCCCAACCGTGTCACAGATAGGTGACAATACGCCCACACACCAAGAGGAGGAACCACAGGAACCGAGCACATGCAGGAAGGCATCGAGAGAAGAAGGATCTTCAGAAGGAACACTGAAGCCTTCTGATGAAAAACAAAGGATCCAAGACAAGACCTTTGTACATAAGGAAATAATGGCTACCCGGGGTGACGCCCGTAATGAACATAGGAGACCGCCGTCTACAAGCAAGACGACCCGGTCACAGAGAAAAATCTCTAAGGCACGCGAAGACTTACTGAAGATTAAGTTGGAGCTTGCACAGTTAGCCCTTCAGAGAGCAGAAGAAGAACCTTCTGAAGCGGAATATATGGATGACAGAGACTCGAATGAAGAGTACGTGCGTTCCTGGCTCGAAGAGGCGCCAGAGCCCACACCGTTGAGGGAGGACGACGTCGCCAATGGGAAGCAAGATAGGCCTCCACCTGCGAGCGGCGACGCTGTAGCGGACTCCCAGACCCATATAGACCAACCAAAGACGAGGGCTAACATCGAACCGTCCAAGACGGAGCCACCAGGGCAAATAGAAGCGAAAGAGTCACTCCGTCCGTTTCTAACGGAGTTGACAACCGCTATAGCGTCGCTAGCCGACAGAAAAATCGAACCATGGACGCCTAACCGAACGGCGTCGCAGGTTATGTTGACTCTGCCGAACTTCGGTGGAGCTCACACAGAATGGCTGACTTTTCGAGCCATTTACGAGGCAACTGTTGCCTACTTCAGCGACATTGAAAACACAGCAAGACTCAGAAGGAGCTTGCGTGGTCGCGCACTGGAGACAGTGAGCTCAGAACTCATCGGGAACGCGAAACCGGATGAGATCATGAGAGAATTGGAGCTACAATTTGGACGTCCCGACTCAATAGCTCAGGCTGAAACCGACCGACTCAGAGGGCTGCCACGCTGCAGCGAACAGCCCAAAGATATATGCACCTTTGCAAGTCGGATCAGGAGCGGAGTCGTCACCTTGAGGGCCCTCAAGAAAGGACACTACTTACTCAACGCTGAGCTGATGCGCCAGCTAACTGAGAAGCTGCCCAATTCTCTACGTGTACTATGGTACAGGACGTACACGGAAAAGTATCAGTCGCTGCCAGACCTGTCACTCTTCAGCGACTTTATAACAGAGCAAGCTCACTTCTGCAGTGCATTCGCACCGCCCGAGAACATTAAAGAAACGGACTCGGTGGCGGGAAAACGCGTCACACAGAGGACGCACGTAGCTACCGCGAAGCCGGTAGGCCACTGTCGAATTTGCGACAAAGAGGGTCACTACTCGTCTGATTGCATAAAGTTTACAGACGCAGCATGTGACAAGAAATGGGAGCTAGCCAAGCAATATGGCTTGTGCTTTCGCTGCCTAAGGAACCACCGTAAGGGCCACACCTGCGGAAAGAAGCAGTGTGGCTTCAAGGGGTGCATAGCTACTCATCACCGACTTCTTCATAGGGCAAGGAAGCCTCAGACAGACAGGACAAGGAAGCCTGCTGTTCCAGAAGCGAAGAAGGAGTCTCAGGAGACGGTAGCCAGTTCGCGAACTGCCTCAAGTAAAGCCTTCCTGAAGATGATACCGGTCCGGGTTATTGGACCGGCGGGAGAGGCAGACACATACGCACTCCTTGACGATGGGTCTACCGTCTCGCTGATCGACGAAGCAATCGCTCAGCGAGTAGGAGCAGTGGGCCCAATTGAGCCACTGAAGATCGATGCCATAGGACACACTAGGATCGATACTCCACTATCGAGACGAATAACGGTCGTTCTCACAAGCCAGTTGAAGAATCGGGTGCCCTTCAAGGCGCGCACCATTTCGAAGCTCAACCTGTCTCCACAGGCAGTCAATCATAAGGACCTGGCACGATGCAGGCACCTTCAAGACTTGACGTCTGAGCTTACATATCCGGCGGGAGTACCGAAGATACTCGTCGGACAGGACAACTGGCATTTGCTGCTGGTCACTGAGGTCCGTAGGGGACCAAGAGACCAACCCATCGCGTCAAGGACCATGATGGGCTGGACATTGCATGGTACACACACCAGAACACCGGGCCAGCAGGTGCATTATGTCAACGGCACGCAGTCCGTTGTAGGGCGAGACACGGAACCACACCGGCGGTCCCGTGAGATCTCTGCCATAGCTGTATAGCCGATTTCTGACCCTCAGAAGAGGGCAGTAGGCATCCTGAACCGCGACATAAGGCGGTTGGATCGTGTCAACGGAACTCGGAACGTTGACGCGGGGCAAGATGCGGAACTGAACGAGCAGCTCCGTGAATTCTTCGCCAGCGAAATCTATGTACAGCCGGCTTCTGACCCTCAGAAGAGGGCAGAAGACATTCCAACCGCGACATAAGGCGGTTGGATCATATCAACGGGATGCAGTCCGTTGAAGGGCGAGACACGGAACCGAACCGGCGGCTCCGTGAAATCTTTGCCACAGAATCGTTGGCTATCAAGCCAAATAAGCCAGCTTCTGACCCTCAGAAGAGGGCAGAAGACATCCTGAACCGCGACATAAGGCGGCTAGAGAGCGGGCACAAAGAGACCCCTATGCTATGGCGGGAAGAAGCCATAGAAGTGCCCGACAGTAACGAGACAGCTCTTACAAAGCTAGTCTCCATCGAGAAGAAGCCGGGTAGGAAACCGGATTTTCAGAGAAATATAGAGGGCGTGAATGACGCCATCACACGGCGCTTTCACCGACCATATAGAGGACGTGAATGACGCCATCACACGGCGCTTTCACCGACCATATAGAGGGCGTGAATGACGCCATCACACGGCGCTTTCACCGACCATATAGAGGGCGTGAATGACGCCATCATACGGCGCTTTCACCGACCAACAGATAGACCAATAGAGGTCGTGAATATCGCCATCACACGGCGTTTTCACCACGAACGAGACACAGACAGAGCTCCGAGAGGCCTTCCGAGAGGAGGCCAGTCGCCGAGGCTGCCTGCCGGTGCTACAAAACCGGCGGGAGCCCATAGCTGCGGGCCTGGCCTGCAGGAGGCCACCCCGCCCCCGTCGCCGACGGCCAGCCGCCACGCAACCCGTGGCCGCGAGGCCGCATCCAGGCCATATACCCTGGGCCTGATAGAGAAGTCCGGATCGCTGAGGTGCGCACCACTGGCGGCACTCTAAAGCGTCCGGTGAAGAAGCTCATTCGTCACTACCGAAATGAGCGTAGCAGAGTTCCCGCGGCGAGAGCAGAGCGACGTGTCGCTGAGCGTCGTGGCACGCGCGCTGCCGACGTGCGTCGCTCACTATGCGTGATGCAGCGCCGCGTCAACACATCGGGTCGACGCGACACTGCACGGCGGGAGAGATGTTCGCGACGGGGCATCACAAACAATATTAGTATAGTTTGTTGTAAATATAAAATGTTATGAACAAACATACGTCTGCTTACCCCAGCGCGCGAGCTCGTACTAAAAAGTTTTAGACGAGAATTTTTCTTTTATAGTTTTTTCAAACATAAAATTTCGACCACTTTTTGAGGCACTAAACATTATGTTTTAGTGTATATGAGTATGTATTAAGTAAATATGGGGTCTAAAGAGTAAATTAGAATCGGTACATACATACTAAATGCGGTAGTTACGGAAAGAAAGCAAAATCAAAACAAGTCAAATTCCGTAAACACGACCTACCGCCATGGCCGTTTAGTTCGAAATGAGCAGTCAGATGGCGGTACACGATATATATAGTCTGGCGCGTAAGCAGACAAATTTGGTATTTTAGAATAGCGTTTTGAGGGCTTTATAATAGCCTATAGTACCTAAAATATAGTTATCTAGTATAATTAGAATTAATATACTATAGATAAAATGTGTAAGTAGTATTTTAAGCAAATAAAAAATATTTGTTTACGTTTTTTAGGACCCCCCGAAAATGGCCGGGTCGCAAGTATCGATAGGTGCGCTCTGCCCACCTACCAATCGTATTATTTACCTTACACATTTATTTTGTTAGGAAACACCACCTAGGTGTTCTAGATAGTATACCTTGGTGCTATGACTGAAAAACTGTACATAATAACAGTACATAGCCAGGTTTAAAACAGTTTCACTCTGAGATGGTAAATACATGCATTTTTGCTCAAGTAAGTAAATAGAATTTTGGTTATAAGCGTTTTAGCGCTTCTAGGTGACCTGGAACTGTGTCCAGGCCCTATATATAGATGGCATCTATGTAATTCTAGTACATAGATATTACTTACTTGAAATAATGTGTCTGTATGTGCCAGCATGGACGTTTCTACGCGTCTGCCAGAGGGCCCACTACCTTCAGACACACTTGGTGCCTGAAGGATTATTGATATGCTATCTGAAGCATTACCTTTGGGGACCCTCGGGCACACGCCTGGACTCAGTCACAACACATAGCTAATATATAGCTACACATACACACACAGAGGCGTTAAAGCCGTGGAACAACACGATATTTTCTATTTCGGCCGCTTCCCGGCATCAGAAGTCCCAGAAGGGCTGGTGGTACACCCATCAGGGTACTACCATTCGATAGCCCAATTCTCCAGCTTCCCAACCACATTTTCGGAAGGAGCCTAGCTCTGGTGGTTAGGGAACTAACCGACTTAATATAGTAAGAGGTTCCATGGTTTTCTCGCATCATCGACCACATCAGAGTGAATACTGGATCGAGGGTTGGAGCTGTATCCACCGGACTTCCACCATGGGGTAGCCCATCGCGAGGGCTATCCGATGACGGTTGGTGAATGCAGATCCGCCCACCAGCTCGAGTACAAACTCACGAAAAATGCCGAAAACAGGCACTGAAGCTATGTTTTCGCACTTTCACGTGGCTGTGCCCGTGAAGGTGACAGATGAAGCTGTGGAACTGTCACAGATCGACGGTCCAGGAGTAGGGCTACAAGTCCCTCGCTGGTACCCTGGCACTAAAGTGCACCATTGTATTGTAAAGTAGCATATAAAGCTACAAACTGACTGAAATTCCCCTTATTAGGCGTTCTCAACGCAAGGGCTCCGTGAAGGTAGCAGATAGGAACCTGGACCCAGGTCCGGAGGGAAGGTCTTCTCGAGACCTATCCAGAGACACAAGTCTCATCAAAATCGGTTCAGTAGAAGGGGGGTTTCTGTTGGTTTTCAGCGACTAGCCATAAGGTATTAATTTTATAATTAAAGTTTATGCGCGGTCGTTGTTTCGAGGTCCTCGTTACGGTCAAGTGTGGTAGTAGGATAGTGCGCTGAGACACCGTCCTAATCGTAGCCATTATTTCCGAGAAATTAAATCCACGTCACTTTGCGTAACGGAGACCATGAAGAGACGTCGCTTTTGGACATGAAAACTTGACTTTTCTTCTGAACTGGACATCACGCCTTCCCCTCAACATCCTTGGCAGCCTTCCAACCACTGCAGGGTCAATACTTGCTCGAAGACAACTGAACAATAGGTGCAAGGGGCGTCAACGCGTTCAAGCTGAAGCCTTACAACCTTCGGTCAGCCTGGGGCCTTGATCGATCACGTCCGTCCCGCACATCCATGATATCTGGACTCCCAAAGGACTGTTTATAAAATTTCACGCGCTCGTTTTCGTTCTAAATCATTATCCATTTCAATACAAATTTGCATAAGTGCTAATTCGTACGCGAACTAGCTTCTTACTGCTATCACAGCATCTATATCTTTCGCACGTGTTTTGGATGAGACAGCATGCATTTTGCATGCAACCTTAAGATTTCCCTTGTCAACGGCACGAACTATTTTGTGCGCGGGGTAACGCATGCTGTCGCATCCGACAACACGTGCGATATATCATGAAAAAACTACTAAATGTATATTTTCAAAACAAAATTATTTTCATTGTTGAATTACTAATCTATCTCTGTATGGAGGCCGTTTTGCAATTTTCCTACTTCTTATGGTATTTATTTCCGCTCAAAGATGCGTTATAATTAGTGTTGAAATATGGAACTTTCGACGCTCATAACTTTCAAATATTGTATTTTTAACTTTTCTTTTTCCATACAGATCTAGATAATGATGATACAAATTGATATCATTTTTTATTTTGAACGTACACCGTCAAACAGTGGAGTAATCGCCAGACTACGTTTGTATGGAAGAATTTTCGATTAGTGTAACCTTACGGCACTCAATGGATAAATATACAGTCCTGTAATGGCTGTACCTGTAAACCTATTAGTTTTACAGTTAGTATCCGGCCCTATGACTAATTGACTACGCTTTTATCATTTGCTATAGCGAAATGTAACTTACGCACAAACGTCACCGTCAGCTGTTTATCACCCTCGTTGCATTTTCTAAGTCACACACAATCACACAAGTAAGGGTCGCGCTCCATTGTGTCGGACGATGTTACCGATGTGTTGGCAGAGAAACCTGTCAGTTACATTCGGTTCATGGGTAACACGTAACACTAAGAACTTTGTCATTATATTTGACTAGCTGACCCCCGGGGCTTCGCTCCCGTCAACTGGCTACCAACCTACCTACCCTGCCTACCCAGCCCACCCTGCCTGCCCTGCCTACCCTGCCTATCCTGCATAACCTAGCACACGCACATACATGCACCACACACACACACACTCGTCCACACATGTACACACAACACGTACACACATGCACACACACACACAGACACGCACACACACAAAAATTAAGTTCATTATTTTTTTTTCTCAATTTATTACCATTACCCTTATCTGAAAATTGTTTAATTGTGGGAGGATCGTCAGAGTTATCACTAAATAAAAGGTAACATTTAATCATAACATTATGGCCGTCCACTGTCTCTTAAGATACAGGTATATCCTAGTTTAAGAGACAGGGCAACGTAAATTGTCAACAGATGTACCATGTACTTACATCAACATGTTCTACCATACACTATTCTATAATTTCGTAACTTTGTATACCTTACTTGTAATTATTTAGTGTAAGTTTTGTTTTTCTCATCATCTGTACCTTTTTGATCAATAAAAAAATTATTATTATTATTCTTTTTCTTATTCATTTGGTTCGGAGTAGTAGTTTTTTAGTAACTATTGATATATCTGTAATACATACCAGAGAAAAAAACTACTATTTTTTGGCTTTGATTTATCATCCAATTAGAAGTCATTCTTCTCCAGCTCTGGGTGAAGCGGGAGAGCGTGTCAGACTTTTACTGACTGAAACCCACCCGTGTTCCTTCAGTTGCTTGTGCCAGGACGCGGTAACTCTCTTTCAAATTCATCCGCGACGCAAACAGGCATCGTAACTAGCTTTAAGTAACAGCCAAAACCCATGGGATCAACTTCTAGTCTAACAGGATACAGCCAAATACCAATATTCTACATGGAGCAATTATCTATCTGAGCTCCACAATTATCCCGACTTGCTCAACCGCCGGGATTTTTAACGTGCCGATATTACAGGCACCGGTAGTGCCTTTTCACAAGCCCCGGTTGCCGGGTAGCCGCTACCGGATAACCGGCGCTGAAGTGTATAGCCATGTAGGTACAGTCGCCAGATACCAGGCACCGGCTACCTACTCGGCAACCGGAGCATATCAAATGGCACGATAAGGCACGTATTCCGATGCCTGTAATTACATCGACACAACATCCATCATCCTTTCTCACAGGGCATGGTAACTTTAAAAGTAAATTATTTTCCTTCAAGCTTGTTGCCTCGCCTTTATGTCAGTGTTCTACATCTGACTGCGAATATGTACAATCTGCACATCATATCTTATGGGAGTGTATTCTTTGGCACAATGGACGCAATACTATGTTGAATAATGTACAGGCTGTATCAGGAGCTGTTTACTATACGGACCTTGTGGAAACTAGAACAAATTTCCGTGCGTTCAAGCGTTTTTGCCATACCTATTATTGGAATCAAATATAACAGCTCACAATGTTAGGACCTTGGGCTTATCCCAGTTGTAAACGACCCTTTGTGCCTATTGGTCTTGTTTGTTCTGTCTCCTGCTTGATATGGAGGGAAGTGGAAATTTGTATTTTTCTTACTCCTTTTGTTGAGGTATCCAAGACAGTTAAATTCATTCCCCGGGACTTCGTCGAGCTTCATTGTCTCGGCGCTTTTTTGGTGGTCGCCACTGTTGATTCTGGCTTTCAGGAGTTGCAGTGGTTTGGGAATAGTGCAGTGGGAATGTCCCAAACAAAAATAAAAAAATCCATCATCTAAGGCAAGCATTGGTTCTTCATTGTGATAGAATTTCTAGGGATGTAGTATATTATCTGTGCCCCGGATGAACTCCTTCATAGAAATCCCGAAAATAAAACAATAAAAAAAAACTTTTTACAAAAAATACAACCGACTTCCAAATAAAAACACTACAAAGAGAAAAATAACTTCAATTTCGGCAGTCGCTGTTCTTGTTTTCGTTTCTTCGTTTTTTGACACCGACTTCCGAAATTGAAGTTATTTTTCTCTTTGTAGTGTTTTTATTTGGAAGTCGGTTGTATTTTTTGTAAAAAGTTTTTTTATTTTTCACTTTTTAGTTGTGGTACATAATGGACCAGTTATATAGGCTTGGTACCAATAATGCCCAAAGTGAAACCAGAATAGATTAACCCACTAACATGAAACTTAAACAAAACCGGTGGAATAATAGTATACCAAGGTGAAGTGTTTACACCTGCGTACCCCTTTAGAGCGTACTAGTGTGATGTTATGTTATGAAATAGCTATCGCGAGTGATTTGCCGTCATTTATTGAAGACTTCTGATGTATATCTCCGAAGTTCTACATCAGATCTTGATGAAAATCACAAGCACCAGCGTTCAAATAAAAAAAGAATCATCAAAATCGGTTCACCCAATAAAAAGTTCTGAGGTAAAAAAAAAAAAAACAGTCGAATTGAAAACATCCTCCTTTTTGCGAAGTCGGTTAAAAATCATCATCATCATAAGCCTTTTTTAATGTTCCTACTGCTGTGACACAGACCTCCTCAAACAAAAATCTATCTATCGGGCAAAAATAAAACATAAATAGTGCAGTAATAATATCAAAAAGCTATAAAAAATGGCTTCCAAAACGTTGTTTTGACATAACCCCTTGCCAACTGTCCGTATCGAATGAAAGTAATTGCGTAAATATTGCGCCGATTTGAATACAGCACAATAGGGGCTTATATTCGTGTTATTATACACGCTTTCATTGTTAACGGGGTGAGCAGCACTTGCAGTGATAAATTATGTGAGTAACAGATAGCTTGGAAGAAATTTTGAAAAAATATCAAATATATATTTTTGAAAGTTACAAATGTATTATCACTTGTCAACCACATCCAATGAGCCCAAACACGACGAAGCCATTTTGCCTGGTTGTGCAGTTGCTATAGCCACCTTTCGGTCACAGGACCACATTATTTCAATGTATCCAAAGTTACAAAACTACCTATGCCAGCTGGGTATCATAGACTAACGTAGTTTTATTTTCTCTGTGTCATAGACTAGGCTGTGATCTAGATTCACACTCGGTCTGTCCATCATCATCATCATATCAGCCGAAAGACGCCCACTGCTGGACATAGGCCTCCCCCAAGCGTCGCCACTTTGACCGGTCCCGTGCGTCTTGCAACCAGCGTATCCCTGCAACCATCACCAGGTCGTCGGTCCACCTGGTGGGAAGACTTCCAACGCAACGTCTTCTGGTTCGCGGTCGCCACTCCAGAACCTTTCTGCCCCATCGGCCATCCGTTCTGCGAGCAATGTGCCCTGCCCACTGCCACTTATGTTTGGCAATTCTTCGGGCTATGTCGGTAACCCTAGTTCTCTTGCGGATCTCTACATTTCTGATTTGATCACGCAAGGAAACTCCGAGCGGTCTGTCCGAATTAAGAATATTTTAATTCAATTAGAACTCCGAATAATTCAGAACCGTATCGGATGCGCTAACACCAAAGAAAAAACTTTATTCCTTTGTTTTTTAGCTTATTTTCCAGTTAGACTAACTCATACCGCAATAAATATGGAATCACACATTAGCTATAATAAATAACTCATAAAATTAATATAAATTTTATTGAACGCATGCAATTGACACGCATTTTGGCGGCAATAGGCACGCGCCGCCATCTTTTGACAGATTCGTCCCGCTTCTGTCTAATTTGACATGGCGAATTAGTATAGCCATAATTATATTTTATTTTTGTATTTATTACGATTTACAACGACTAATGGTGGATTTAACGCTTTGGTTTAATATTTAAATGTGTTATGCCGAATTTGGGTGGATTTAAAACCGGTTTTGCGATGATATATATTAAATGGGAATATTTTAAATGTATAATGGCCTCACAAAAGTTATCGTTACGCGTATCATCCGAAAGTCAGATCAAATCATTATTTGAATAAAAAAGTGAAAAATAAAAAAACTTTTTTGCAAAAAAATACTACCGACTTCCAAATACAAAAACTACAAAGTGAAAAATAACTTTAATTTTTGAAGTCGGTGTCTTTCGTAGGTGCCAATTTTTTGCGTTGTGGACACCGACTTCAAAAATTAAAGTTATTTTTCACTTTGTAGTTTTTGTATTTGGAAGTCGGTAGTATTTTTTTGCAAAAAAGTTTTTTTATTTTTCACTTTTTAGTTGTACCTACCTAATAGGCAAGTTAGTAAGGTAGCTATAACGCCGAAATAGATTTCATATAACTTGAACTTAACCGCTGAAATGAGAGATCTGCGTACCCCTTAAGAGCGTACTGGCGTGATGTTATGTTATGAAATGGTATAAACAATAAACAGACATGCGATTGCAGCAATCCCGAGAGATTTGCCGTTATTTATTGAAGAGTTCTGTTGTATATCTCCAAAGTTCTTCATCAGATATCCACCAAATTAAAATGGGACCAATTTCGGAACATACGTTTTCAAACAAAAAAAGAATTTTCAAAATCGGTCCACAATTGACGGAGATATCGGTGAACATAAACAAAAAAAAAAAAAAAACAAACTTGAAGTCGAACATAGAACCTCCTCCTTTTTGGGAAGTCGGTTAAAAATGATTCCCAATCTTAAATAATTTTATTCGAAAACTAAGTGCCTATGTAAATCGATACTTAAAATTATTGGCCTTCCTTTCAGTGACCAGCCAAGAACGAGGCACAAATGCTGATTCCAGGCGGCTATTGAGGAATTTCTGAAGAAAAAGACCCATTGCCATTGCCCGACCTGTGCATCGAACTTAACACCTCAACCTCAGTCTCCTTAGTCGAAATTGCGAACACTGGACCAACGAGGAAGAGAAAATAAATAAAGGAATGTGCTACATACTTGCCCGAGTTATCTATACCAATAAAGAGGAAAGATTTTTTTGTTTGAATGTTTGTACCGAATACGCGCCGAAACTACTGGACCGATTTAAAAATATGGAAAGCTACAATAAGCCCGAGTAACATAGGTTATAAATTATTTTCAAAAAAAATTGAGGTCCTTAAGAAAATTTCAATAAATTAACCCAAAGTAGCAAAATTTTCCCTATAAAATTTATTATTTGGCGTGCACTAAGAAAACTATTGATGATACATAAAAAATATGTACTACATGAGTAAAGTACTCATTAATACCTACAAAAAAGCCTGCGATGGAATATTATATATCTCTCTATCATTAGATAAGTCACAATAGCAGCTTTTGTGTTCTAAAATATAATTAGATCGCCGGTAGAAACAAAAGTTGGTTTCATTCTTATTTTAATATTAATTCTTATTCAAATAAATAGTTTAACATATTGGTAGGTAGGGTAGCGTAAGTAGGGTAGGGTAGATAGGTATGTAGGACAGTGTAGGTAGGTGGTAGGTAGGAAGATAGTCAGTTTACGGGAGCGAAGCCGCAGGGGTCAGCTAGTAATAAACATATAATTAAAAACCGTACGTTATCACTTGAACACAGGTCTTCCTGAGTTGAACAGAATTTCAACTCAGCTTGCTCTTTCTTCAGTTATTTTAAATAATAGGTAATTCTCCCTCTTATGTATTAAATTCACCTATAAAGACCAACTAGCGACATGTGTTATTCAGTAGCAAAACTGTGAAGTGGCAGTTTTTCATATTGTTCTGCTATTGCACTAAAGATGGCGTTATTTCCGCTTTTCTTTGCCTAATGCGAGTTTGTAAGCAATAGTAAATTTTTAATGCGCCTATTTATTTTAACATTTTTAACACAACGGTATAGAGGGGTAGGTTTGATATTCTGGTGAAAATTGGTTCACATTTTACACTTTGAAACAGGTTTATTTTTGGAAGACAATAATATTTTCGTGTTGTAACCGTGCTTCAACAGACTGGCAATATTTGTAAGTATGTGAGAACCATGTTCATATTTATCAAATTAATTAATTTGCCTGTTAATGCTTTTAATACTTTATACGTAGTATAGTATGTAGTGCTTTTCTGGGTGCATCGTCCTCACTTATATGAATTTATTAATTTATGTACTTATGTAAATATTGTAAAACACCTATTTATTTTAAAAGAGTGGGTACGGAGTTTCTTGTGCGTTCTTTTTCATAACAAGCTACTTTCAGAATGCACGGTAGAATCATTTTTTATTACTTGTAAATTTTTAATTTTATTTATTTGACGTTTAAAAGTGCTGCTTATTGGCCTAGTTGAATAAATATATTTGACTTTGTCAATCGTATCGTGTCAACTAATAGGTACAAAAAAACTAAAAACAAAAAAAAACTAAAATAAAAACTTATAATAGGTACAAGCCTAAAGTATTAAGCCCAAACTAGACAGTCATAGGTTACACTAGAACAGTACAACTATTTTCTTAATATCCCTCGGCAAACTTCGTGTTTTGTCAGTCGTTGGATTTCTATCAATTGCCCTTTGCACTCGGTGCAGACCGGACGCTCTCAATCAACTTGGAAGTATACAAGAGTTGTTAACACTCTTTTAACTTAATGTAATTTATTTAAAAAAAATGGGAGGAAAGCTGCTAATATACAGCTCTATATAACTAACACGGAAATCAAAACAAAACCACAATTACTTAGTTCTTAATTCAAATTATTATACACGATAAATCTAAGAAATCATGGACATGGAAATTAGCATTCGTTTGTATTCGGAAATGCGAAGATTTCCGAGGGAAATTAAGAAAATTGTTGTACTGTACCTATATCCTGATACGCAAAGGATAAACTGCTTTAGCTTAGGACAAACAAGTTAAGCCTGAAACAGGGTTTGCCCAGTAACATAATATTATAAAAAGGCCTGACTCACTAAATCATTTCTGTTTGATGTTTACAAAGAATAAGAAAAAAACGGCCAAGTGCGAGTCGGACTCGCGCACGAAGGGTTCCGTACCATTATCGCAAAAAACGGCAAAAACAACACGTTTTTTGTATGGGAGCCCCCCTTAAATATTAATTTTATCCTGTTTTTAGTATTTGTTGTTATAGCGGCAACATACCTACATCATCTGTGAAAATTTCAACTGTCTAGCTATCACGGTTCATGAGATACATCCTGGTGACAGACAGACAGACGGACCGCGGAGTCTCAGTAATAGGGTCCCGTTTTATCCCTTTGGGTACGGAACCCTAAAAAGAGGGGCTCGTGGCTAAATAATAGTAGCACTGGTCGACCATCAAGGTTAAGCAACGCTTGACGAGGTTGTTATATTATTTATAAATATTATTTTATTATATATATATATTTCAACATACAGAGTTTCCTCTGTGCCTCGGTAAGCATGTTAAGCCGTTGGTCCCAGCTGTCATTTAAAGATCTTTGACAGTCGTTACGGGTAGTCAGAAGCCTGAGATCTGACACCAGTCTTGCCTAGGGGTATCGTGTTACCCAGTTACTGGGTTGTGGAGGTCAGATAGGCAGTCACTCCATGTAAAACACTGGTACTCAGCTGAATCCGGTTAAAGTGGAAGCCGACTGCAATATAGTTGGCACAAAGGCTAGGCAGATAGATTGACAAGGAATAAGGATAAATGTTTTGAAATTGCATTTCTAATAGGGTGTAAAGGGGTAGCAAAGTTTTTATGGAAAATTATTTTTTTGTGGTCAGATTTTAGTGTGCGTCAGAATGGCTGGTTGTCTGTAACGGTTCGCGTCAGGCTGGTGACCGAAAATTGCTATCTATTTGCTACTTTTTACTACCTATAGTCAATTAATTGCTACCTAACTTTGAAACAAAATAAAGGGACTTTAAAATGACCAGCCATTCTGACATCAGGATAGCTGGTCAACTCTCAGTTTGTGTAAACTATTCAAATTCGTTTTATTATTTTTACCTGAGTAATTACTACCTGATTGCTACCCTCACGTCTTTCAATGTCCACCTTGTAGCTTTAACAAGTAAAAAGTTACGATCATTCAATTTATTGGTATACACCTATCGACTATGTCAATTGAACATATATATGTATATGTTAATGTAAAAGTTCGAACTACGGTAAAACCTAAGATTTACCGGTAAAACCTAAATTAACCAAGTCTTACTGATAAAAGGATTAATGTTTTCAAACAATAAAACAAACATACACCTCAGCTTTATTATTTAGTATCTGATGGAACAGTTTTGATAAAGTAATAACGATAATATTACATATATAATTAAGATAATATATATGTATGTATATGTATTTTAAGCAATTAAAAATTATATTTTGTTGTTAAATTGTTGCCACGATTCAAACAATGCACCTGCCATGTTTTCTCTTCACCACCCTTGGTTGACTGGTAGAGACTGCCTAAGGCATTAAGTCCGCCATTGTACCTTTGTGCATGAAGTTTAAATAAATAAATAAATTACAAAAAAAAAAATGTTATTGTAGATGTTTAATCAGCATGTTACCTAACAAATAAATAATATATATTTACATAAAGGTCAGGATCAGTAATAATCAGTGAGTTTTTTTGCGTACAATATACAGTGAGAAATATTTTTCTACAACTTTTTGTTATTTTTGTATTTTGGTCATTTTAACACTCCCACACCGAACCTCGTTTGCAGTGATCTTTAGATATGATGGCCAAAGAGTATGTCACACTACGTTTATAATGGCCCATCCCTTGTAGAAAAATAAAATGGTCGTAACTTTTTACTTGTTAAAGCTACAAGGTGGACATTGAAAGACCTGAGGGTAGCAATCAGGTAGTAATTACTCAAGTAAAAATAATAACACGAATTTGAATAGTTTACACAAACTGAGAGTTGACCAGCCATCCTGATGTCAGAATGGCTGGTCATTTTGAAGTCCCTTTATTTTGTTTCAAAGTAAGGTAGCAATTAATTGACTACAGGTAGTAAAAAGTAGCAAATAGGTAGCAATTTTTGGTCACCAGCCTGACGCGAACCGTTACAGTCAACCAGCCATTCTGACGCACACAGATTTTACACTTTGCACGCGTGCAAGCTGCAGGACGAAGCAAGCTCTCAATAAAAAACAAAACATAATTGAAACAAGCATTTATTACATCATCAATAAGCAAATATACATACAAATTATACAAGCCCACACATCTTCCTGCTTTGGTGGCGTCCAACAATCAATTTTGAGTCATATTTACAAAATAACGGTAAAAAAAAACAGAATTTTGGTTCAAGCGCACAACTCCTTAACTGCGTGAATTTATATTTTTACAAAATACTTTTTTAAAGACATTTTCTCACGGGCAAAGCAGAAAATCTCCAAAGACTAAAATTAAAAGAAAATGTCAATTCGATTTGGAAACATATTTTGACATTCCAAAAAAAAGACTGTTAGGTCTTCCATTTTTGAAATTCAAAATGCGTTTCTAAAACCGTTATTTTTTAATTGAAAAACCTATTTTAACTGCAATTTTACTTGAGAAAGGGGTTAGTAAACCTTGTTCAAGTTGATCGAGTTAAAATATTTAAATATTGAATAAATTTCTGCAATCCCCGCAAGCAACTAACACGATGGTATTCCGCAGTCAAGTTTACCATAGACAAGAAAAAAAAAGTAGAATGAGATCAAACTAAAATTAAATAATAACCGACCCACCATGTGGGTAGGTATGAATTTCTTTATAAATTATTTAAAACTACTACACGGTCAACTTAACTGTACACCTCGCTGGAATGCGACCCCACTACTACACACGCGGCGCTTCGCGTTCGCTTCGTGCGTCAATAGCGAGAGACAAACGTTGGCATCAGAGCGCCTGTTCGAATCTTACATAAGATTTTAATTTTTTAGTAAGGTAGATGTGTATTTTGGTACTTTTTCACTAGATGTTAATTAAATGCAGTCCTATAAATTATTCATGTTCATCTTTTATTGTACATAACCAGCGCCCGAAATTTGGTCCTTCGAGGCGGATATGAACCAGCGACCTATGGATAAATCCGAAAAAGGATCCGGCTCGAAGGACTAAATTCATGTTCGGGCGCTGGTTATGTACAGTAAATTTAATTAACGTCTGCATAGTAAGACAGCTCGATGACAAGTGAAAAGTACCAAAATACACATCTACCTTACTTAGAAATATAAATCTATGCGAGATTCGAACAGCGCCAGGTGCACAGTTAAGTTGACAGTGTTATACACGGACCATATTATTGTCCCTTCTTCATTCTACGACATATTGATTTTATCTCATAGTCATATTCCTGTTCCAGAATGTTTATATCTTAATACTAGTCAACAAAAAAATACGTTTTATTTTCTGAGAAACCGGACTTTTTTTTAATTATTATTTTTATTGATAGGCGATGATGTGGTCGACGATGAAGCACGCTTGCCTAGAAGTAACCTATTCACTCTTGAGTTAAATACAGCAAGTAATACTTTTTAGTCAGATATGGATTTGAGGATATTCATATTGAATTTTGACATGGTTTTCGTTCTAGAAACTTGGCGAAATTGGTTAAGTTTTCCAGAAATCGAGGCTAAGACTTTATTTGAAATCAGTATTATATTATTAGTTCTAATAAGAATCATAATTCTTGTTCCCTTAGCCGGTGGGCCACTATATTTTTTAAATATTGTTTATAAGATTTTTTTTAAACGTAAATGATAAAACGAAATCATAATTCATATTATTTGTAGTGTGGCGAAATAAAAAAATATGACTATGTTACAAAACCATTTTTATCAAAGACAATTTTACCCGCGAAAGACTACCTTTTCTTGGAAAATTAGCTGACAAAACTGTTTTTTAGAGATAGAAAAATTTACTGATCGGAAGAAAAATATGGTGAAAAAGAATAGTCAAAACGCGGGCAAAAATTTCCCTCAATTTATACTTAAAATTATTTCTTTATAGTTTGATTGGATTACACATTAAGTCATAGATCCTACTCTTGAATTTTTGTCTCTGACCAATTTCCAAGGAGCATAGACAAAAAAAAAACTTTAAACAAACTAAAAACTAAATCATTTGATTAAGGAGTTAATACACGCTAAATATTAAATGAAAGGAGATTTTTTTGTAAATACAGTTGAGAATTGCGATTAGATGATTAAAAATAAAATTTAAGTTTTAATTAAATGGTTGAACAAATTTTATTAATAGGGAAAATTGTTTTTTTTTTTATGACACTGCAATTACTAATTCTTTTTTATTTTTGATCGGCTATGTGGTCGACGGTGCAGCACGCTTGCCTCGAAGTAACCTATTCACTCATCACTCGCAGTTTTCTAAATTATTTCTATACTAATATTATAAAGAGGAAAGATTTGTATTTTTGTATGTAACGAATAAACTTAAAAACTACTGGACCGATTTCAAAAATTCTTTCACCGTTGGGAAGCTACATTATCCCCGGGTGACATAGGCTACTTTTTATCTCTGTGTTCCCACGGGAACGGGAACTACGCGGGTGAAACCGCAAGGCGTCCGCTAATCACTGATAAAAAGGTAACATCGCTTAGCGCCATAGATTATTTTTATCTTTTCTGGGAGTGAAGGAAAAAGTTAATAATTATCATTTTTATCTTGCGCGATGCAGGATTTTTTGTGACGTCAGCTCATTAGTTCTTACGTGGCGTCATAGATGTCGCTACATACATAAGGGACATTCGTCAATCAAAAAATCGCAATACTCAATAGTATGTACTCACAATGATTTTGAGAAAATCAACTTAAAAGATAATAATTCTTATAAAATAATAATTACATAAGACTATAATGACAAAAGGTTGGGCAGGATGCCTCTAACAGGGATTCATTGACGATTGCGTGATGTAGAAAAATCAACTTAGTCTTCATATAAAAGTGATTTCAAGAAGATCTAAAATTGCTTGGGTTATTAAAGATGATCTAAAATTTTTTGGGTTACCCAACTGGGTTGTGGAGGTCAGATAGGCAGACGCTCCGTGTAAAATACTGGTATTCAGCTGTATCCGGTTAGACTGGAAGACGACCGAAATATAGTTGCGGATGATCTGGGCAGATTGATTAAATTGCAAATGTCTTTTTTATTTTAAAAAAAAAAAGAGAAGGTAAGCAATGTTTTTTTTTTATTTTCAACGTCACGCACTCGTCAAGTCCGCTAACAAAAAAAAAACATTAGAACAGTTTAATTAGCTTAAAAATTAATAATTTTATACACCTATTTTACAAGTTATTTAATTATGTTTTTTTCTCATATAAATATTATATTTTTTTTTAATTACATATGATTAGAAAAGCTGCCTTATATTTACTTTTTGCGACATGGTTTGAAAAAGGAATTTAATTGGAACATCTTTGTTCAGATTTGTATGTTTGTGTAATTCCGAAACGGCTGTATAGATTTTAATGGAACTTTTGTCAGGTATAATGTAGTATTTTTTTTAATTATTGTATTTATTATTTTTGTTTTCTTGCACATTCTTCTCCATAGAGATCTACTGACGCTTGCGAATGTAAAACTAGATTCATTTTTTGTTTAACAATTCAAAAGTAGTTTTAAATGGTTTAGTTGGTATTTGTGTGATCCTGAAACTTTTTACAATATTTTTTTTTTGGTTCCCGCCTTTTTCAATGCAGACATAAGCCATGTCTCAAAAATATCTAAAAACTAAATACATTATTTTTCCAAGTTTATATCACAAAGAATGCAATGGAAGATACAATATTATTATTATTTAAAGGACATTTTTTATTTATTATTTATACAAGTTTATTTTTTATACTTTAAATTCGATATGAAAGCACATTTCAATCACATTTGTTTAAGAAGGCACTAATAATAATTAAATCTATTAACTAAATGAGTGAGTGGAGTTAATGCAAAAACGCTGCGACATTTTGTCAAAATATCTGACGTTTTCGTCAAAAATCTGACTCTATTGACAAAAAATCTGACTATTCCGTCAAAATCTGACTCGACTGACAAAAATCTGACAACTCTGCCAATAAACCAGACAACCAAGACAAAAGTCTAACTTTTACGATTAGTCACATTGTCGCAGCATTTTACAATAACATCACGCACCCTTACATTTAGAGGATAGGCGATATTCAACATCGCTTCGGTGGACTTACACTTTTCACATATTTTTATATAACTTTAAAAATAAGATTAGTCGCTTAGGGTATAAGGTTTAGATAAGGTTAACGGCGTCGTTTTTATGTGCTAGGTAGTTAATTTTTTTATACCATATTATTAAATAGTTAGGAATTATCTGTTTCTTTTTTGCTGAGACATTTGACAAGGATTAAGTCAACTTTCTCTAGTATGAGATGCGATAACTCTTACAAGCATTAGTTTTGTAATATTTTGGTTACTACCTATCTACCTTATAAGTTTTTAATCAAATACTGTGTTCTTTAAAACACAAATCTTCGACAAGTTGTGTGCCGAAATGAAAAAAAAAAGTTTGACAGAAATATTTTACTCTGTGGACCGGTATAGACTAAAAATCTTAACAGAGGCGACTTTTATAAATAATTTAGTTACATTATTATACCATTTTCGTTACCTTTACCTATTCTAGGGGACGACTACTGAGAAGTATGGAAGAAGAATTTGCCCTGAACCCAAATAATAAGGAATATGCATACAACACACTATTACAGCGAAAGAACACGAGAATCAAAATTGATTGAACAACTAACGAGATATATTTTGAATCAAATACAGATGTAACTCAAACATGTGGTAATATTTAAAAAAACAGCTTCTCCATGTAAATGAAATTTTTCTCAAAGTCACAAGAAATTACCAATAAAAAATTTGAATCACAATAATAAGGCGAAATTTGAGTGTGTTTATCAAGTATTTTATTTAGAAAAAAAAAAAAAAAGAAATGCATATTCCCTACTGGGGGTGAGGGCAGGTGAATGAAGAAATTATACCTTTTTCGTTCTCCTAAATGTTCGGTCCATGACTCTGTCTATTCGTATGGGGGAGGTTACAGATTGAATCATCTCCGCTATATGTGTGTCCACTCGTGGCTTTTGTAGCCTCTTCGCAGACCTTGTTCTGAATTTCGCTGATTCTTGATTCGAAATCATGTTTGGGGTTAATGATTTTATGCATCTGTGGACAAGGAGAGGGTTATTAAATATATTTTACTTGCAATGTATGTATACTATGTAAGTGTGTTCGGGTCAAGTCTTGCAACTGAATCTTAAAACAGTTATGCTGAGGGTTACGGACAACCACATATGGATACTCTCCGAAAGCGCGTCAGTCCTCCAATAATTACGGAAAAAAATCTATTACATCAAAACTAATACTAGAATGTCACAACGCACTAGAACAAATAACTGTATCCAGCCGTAACACGGTGACACTACAATGGATAAAGGGACACAGCGGATCGCTGGGCAACGACGCGGCTGACGAGCTTGCGAGACGCGGATCCAGCACGGCGGTCTATGGACCCGAACCTGTTGTACCCATCCGCTTCAACCAGATACGCAGGTGGCTACAGGAATTCACCCAGACTCAGGCGGAGAACTGGTGAACCTCGACACCGGGCTGTAGGCAATCCAAAGAAGCTCTGCCATCCTTGGACAGCAGGCTTACCAGACGTCTGTTACGTCTGCAGGAATGATCTGCGCCTGGTGACGGGGACCATCACGGGACACTGCTCACTCAACAAACACTTCCACACAATAGGCATAACGGACAATCCTCTGTGCAGGGCATGCAT
The DNA here is from genome assembly GCA_964057195.1 of Orthosia cruda. Classification (NCBI taxonomy): domain Eukaryota; kingdom Metazoa; phylum Arthropoda; class Insecta; order Lepidoptera; family Noctuidae; genus Orthosia; species Orthosia cruda. Next base: position 4,059,075 of record OZ059852.1, on the reverse strand, counting down.
GGAGGCCGAGGAAACCGCTGCGCATGTTCTCTTTGAATGCACAGGTTTCACCCAGATAAGAACACAAACCCTCGGGTCACCCAGATCGTACACAGATGTTTTGAGGAAACCATGAGCTCTAATTGACTTCTGGAGGGAGGTGGGCTGGTTGGAATAACCATCAGACGGCCGCCATGGCCCACGTAAAAAGGTCCATTTGAGGGACTAAGTTTAGTTTGGATGACAATGCATGGTTAGCTATGTGACGTCATTCTAAATCCAATAAGGCGGACGGCACAAGATGGCGGTCCAGTTATTTTTTGTGCACTGCCATTATTGTACAGCAAATCGCCTTGATAACTACTGTTTATGAATATTTCTAATAGTAGAGAATATATAGACCGGCAGAGGATGAACAAAATCATATCAAAGAGCGCCCCAACCACTTCCTAATCTTTTAGTTGAGAAGAAGTGGTCCATTTTGGCTAGCATTGGTGCCTTGCCAACTTCGAGACAAAGGTCGAAGATATCGCATCCTTAAACTGGCACCTTTACTGTTGCAAATATAATACAGTAACACTGCTAGTGATAATGAGAGTGAGATAGACAAAAGTCTATGACCAGTGTGTGTTGCCAGTGATTACCTATGGGACCGAGACGTGGTCGCTCACAATGGGCCTTATCAGAAAGCTCAAAGTCACCCAAAGGGCAATGGAGAGGGCTATGCTCGGAATTTCCTTGCGTGATCACGTCAGAAATGATGATATCCGCAGGAGAACCAAAGTTACCGACATAGCCCGAAGAATTGCCAAACTTAAGTGGCAGTGGGCAGGGCACATTGCTCGCAGAACGGATGGCCGATGGAGCCGAAAAGTTCTGGAATGGCGACCGCGAACCGGAAGATGATACGTTGGAAGGCCTCCCACTAGGTGGACTGATGACCTGGTTAAGGTTTTGGGAAGGCGCTGGATGCGAGACGCACGGGATCGCTCAATGTGGCGACGCCTGGGGGAGGCCTATGTCCAGCAGTGGACGTCTTTCGGCTGAAATGATGATGATGATGACACTGCTAGACCAGTGGCGTGCCTAGGGTTTCAAAATAAGGCAAGCCCACTAAAATTTAAAAAGATTTCAAAAAAAAAAAAAAAAAAAAAAAAAAAAAAAAAAAAAAAAAAAAAAAAATCTTTTCGTCTGTGTATGTAGGTACCTACATATGTATCATCGCAATTTTCTCATAAACTACTGGTTAGGTATAATAAATTAAAAGTGAATTCATCCATCTTCTTCTTTCCTCTTCTTTCTTCAATTTCACTCTTGCTTGTCGTGCGGTGAATGAGGTAACCAAAGCACACTGAAGGCATGCTAGTCCTAGATTGAATATAATAAACATATCAGCAATTGCATACCTCCGGTGGCTTTAAAAAAAGCCGTTTGGTTTGCTTCATTGCTTGAGGGAACAAAGTAATGGTAAGTAGTTGCTTGCTTCGTAACAGGACTAACAGGTTACAGACGAAAAAAAAACAAAACCGAAAGTTAAAAAATAGCTAGATAGAATGTAATAAGGAATTTAAATAAATTATTTATATTCTAATTGGAATCGTCTATCTTTCTTAAGAAATGATTTAATTACATCAGAGTAAAATGTTGGTGATCGTTTTAATTCTACCAACAACTGTTTTTCAATAGCTATCATTGATAATTCGGAAAGACGCTCTTGACCTTGTGTATTTCTCAGATAGGTATGGATACGTTTAAGAGACGAAAAAGCACGTTCCGCGGAAGAACTGGTAGCCGGAATAGTTACAACAAGATACGCTAACTTTAACAGCTCGGGAAAGGCATCTTCGAGGTTATTCTCATGAATGAAATCAATTAATTCGAAAACATTACGATCTTTCAGATCAGGACTAGAATACAAGCAAATCAATTGGCTTTTTAATGTTTGTTTGTCGAAATAGTTTGCATAAATGTCAAATAATGAATCTAATTCCTCTGTAGGAAAATGTTAAAGAAATTAACTGTTTTTTCTGAGCAAAGTTTAAAGATTTTACCTTATCTTCGCCAATCAAAACTTGAACGCATTTAAATCCTCACAAGGTACAATTACCTCCATTGTTGTAGGTAAGTCACCAAAACAATTGTATCACTGAGAAAATCTAAGAAAACACATAAAACTCTAAAACTTTTCCCACTCAAGCAAATAAAAGCAAAAAACTGAAGCACAGACTACTAAGACAGTGTTACCAACCATAAACAAAAATATTCCCCAATTTTTTTCCGAATTTCCCTAAAAATCCCTAAATAGAATTTTATATGTGTTATACCTACATACTTATTTAGTACCTAAATTATTTCGTAGGTAAATATAACGTTACATATTAAGTTGATAAAAAAAAATGAAAAATACAACTATGCAAACTTGTTAATTATTTCTAGAACCACATCATCATCCTGTTGCTCCTTTTCATTTGACGTCTCATTTTTGAAGTCATACATATGTACAATGAAGTTCTTGATCGTGTCCACAGTATGATTAAGTTTTACTCACGATCCATAATCCCGATTTATAAGGAAAATCGTACCATCATGATACTATGTACCTTTTTAGGGGATATGAATTACATATCGTGCGTTCCTTTCTACGCACAAAACAGAAAACACACGCTTTGTTTTCGATTTGGTAAGTTTTGTTCGAAATCCCTAAAAAAATCCCCAAAATATTCCAGTCCCCAAAAATTTCCCTTTTAACACTTCTAGTCCCTAAATTTAGGGACAAAATCCCTAAGTTGGTAACCGTGTACTAAGAGATATGAACTGAAGTGAGTTGCACTCGGGTCGTTGCAGAGTTGTCATTTGGCAAAAAAAAGTCGCTAGTTATATGAAAAATCTAGCTAGATGTCGCAATTTTTTTATTTTTAAGATATTGCTTGAATATTTATATTCGTTATTTTCAAAAGTCGCTAGTTTTTATTGTTGCTAAATCTTAAAAAAAGTCACCAAACTCGTTAAAAATCTCCAAGATCTCACAACGTCGCTAAAACGGCAACAATGCAGAGTTGGCAAGGTGACAAGGTCACGCATATGCGTGCAACTTCACTTGCAAGCCCTGCTTAAATCTTCAAACTGATCGTCTACAAAGACGCACAAGTGTCTAACTCGTTATACGGCACATCGCTATAAGTGCGAAAGAGACAGATGTAGTATTTGAAAGCCCGGTAAAAGCCGGTGCGTGTAAGCGAGATAGCTATATGTAGATGCTACAACTGCAAATGCGAAACTCTGCGCGCGACCAATCGCTATGTGAAGTAGTGTGGCATAGGTAGATACTTTGTGTTATTTTGATAAGAATTAAGCGCGCGAACTTTTAAATAGTTCAGGTTTGATATTGATTCTCTATCGAGCATTTTAGTAAGGCAAGCCAGGCTTTTGGGCTTCTATGAAGCTACCGCCACTGTGCTAGACGGCAGACAAGAGCGTGGGGACCCGGGTTGGATTTTTAAGTTACCTTATCTTATATTGTGGAGGGGCCGAGAAATAACTCGGACCCTTCAACATATTGGGATCTATTGTGGTCCCCTAGATACCCTAATCCACCCCAATCTCGTTGATAACTCTTTTCATGAGTTTTACAACGAGACTAGGAGATATGAGCCTGTAGTCTTCTGGTTTTGGATATCCAACCTCTAGGAGACTTATTCGCTTACCAGCCAGTGCATCGCAAGTGCACAGAAGATGCTTCATGCATGCCATATGTTCCCCACACAACCTGCACATGGGTGTCGCGGTTAGACCCATCTTCATGAGCATGTCGTTGGTTCCAAAGTGGCCATAAGCGGATTTGCCCCCTGCTCATATTCCAAATGCATTCCCGTGCTTTGAAAATAGAGCTTAGGAATTTCTTGGAGTGTTACAGACCGGTATTAGACAGGCAATGTGTTTGTCGTCTGTGACCTGCAAACTCTCTAAATGTGGCTTTGACGAGACTCTTCGAAATGCCTACCCTTCGTCCAGTCCTCTATTGTTGGGATTTGGACCTTGAAAGACCTTTCAAACACAAACATGGTTTGCATTTTACCGGATATCATGCTTGTTACCTGATCTAGGTCTTCATTTCCACTTCAACAAAGTAAATTTAAGAGGTCATGGGTGATCACCGGGGTCTTTTCCCCAAAGTCCAGGCGCCTTTTGAAGGTTTCCCCCCGTAAATAGGTGGTTAAATGCTGCCTCTCTCACCTGGCAGCCTCCTGCAGCTTGCGCGTCAGCAGCTCGTTCTTCATCTTGGCGGCCGCCAGCTCGCGGCGCAGCTGCGTCTTGCTCTTGTTGCCGGAGGGGTGCAGCAGCGGGTGGCGGCGCAGGCGCATGGCGGAGGGGCGGACGGACGGGTCGGGGTCTACCATTTTCTGTTGGAGAGTAGTTAAAAGTTGAAAATATCTAATAATGCTAGATAGTTATGATAATAGGGGCTTTAGTTGAGAATGACTTAGGCAAGACATTTTAAAAGCTTACCAATCTATATACATACATACATACATAAAGTCACGCCTTTTTCCCATGAGGGTAGGCAGAAACTACAAAACGCCACCTGCTTACATACTTCTTATTTCTTACATAGTTCTTATTTCTTACCAATCTATATCCATACTAATATTATAAAGACGAAAGATTTGTATGTTTTTACGTAACGAATATAATTAAAAACTGCACCGATTTCATATCACCGATATCTCTGGGTGGCATTGGCTACTTTTTATCCCTGTATTTCCCACGAGAACGGGAAATACGCGGGTGAAACTGCGAGGCATCCGCTAGTATTAAATAAATAATTAAATTTACTAATAAGTTTATAGTTTGTTTCAATTACACCTATTTATAATTAAACTAGATTATATACACTTCTTTTGTAATGTACCAAATAAATTTAAATCATTTGAATGCCCTAGACTTTAGATAACACAAATATTCCACCAGAAATGATTGTACAGTCAAATACAGTGCACCAGAATAATACCAGAATTGATTGTACAGTCCAATAGTGCACCAGAATAATACCATAATTGAATGTACAGTCAAATAGTGCACCAGAATAATACCATAAATGAATGTACAGTCAAATAGTGCCCCAGAATAATACCAGAATTAATGTACAGTCAAATAAATGCCCTAGACTTTAGATAACACAAATAGTCCACCAGAATTGATTGTACAGTCAAATACAGTGAACCAGAATAATACCAGAATTGATTGTACAGTCAAATAGTGCACCAGAATAATACCATAATTGAATGTACAGTCAAAGAGTGCACCAGAATAATACCATAATTGAATGTACAGTCAAATAGTGCCCCAGAATAATACCAGAATTGAATGTACAGTCAAAGAGTGCACCAGAATAATACCAGAATTGAATGTACAGTCAAAGAGTGCACCAGAATAATACCAGAATTGAATGTACAGTCAAAGAGTGCACCAGAATAATACCAGAATTGATTGCGTCTTTGACTGAATATTATTCTCACTGTATTAGCAAGTATTAACATGACGTTGATCTCAGTAAAATGCCAGAGATTTTAGTGAAAACTTGCTTTACTTACTCTTAACAGCTGATTGAACTCTCTAGACAAGTTGGGCAGTTCAGGTAGCTTCCCGTCTCTGTAGTCATGCCACTGCTGACCATTCTTGGGTAACGCACCACCGCCGCCCGCTTCGAATAGTGATAAACCTGAAAATAAAAAATATTATTAAAAATTTATTCACAAATATGTGTTTTTTTTTGTCACTATCCCACTCCCACTTGTCTATTCCCATACAACTCCTGAAAGCGAGAATCAACAGTGGCGACCACCAGAAAAGCGCCGAGACAATGAAGCTCGGCGAAGTCCCGGAGAATTAATTTAACTGTCTTGGATCCCGCAACGAAATTAATCAGAAAAGAATAACGGAGGAGTAGGAAAAATACAAATTTCCACTTCCCTCCATATCAAGCAGGAGACAGAACAAACAAGACCAATAGGCACAAAGGGTCGTTTACAACTGGGATAAGCCACGTGTTGCCTAGCAACACGAATAAAAATTAGCATTAATATTTATGGGTCCTAAAATTGTGAGCTGCTATGTTTCTCACCAGCGTAAACGAGTTCTTCCTTTAGATTGTTTACCCTCGACTTTGCCCAGTGGCGTGCCTAGGGTTTCAAAATAAGGCAAGCCCACTAAAATTTAAAAAGATTTCAAAAAAAAAAAAAAAAAAAAAAAAAAAAAAAAAAAAAAAAATCTTTTCGTCTGTGTATGTAGGTACCTACATATGTATCATCGCAATTTTCTCATAAACTACTGGTTAGGTATAATAAATTAAAAGTGAATTCATCCATCTTCTTCTTTCCTCTTCTTTCTTCAATTTCACTCTTGCTTGTCGTGCGGTGAATGAGGTAACCAAAGCACACTGAAGGCATGCTAGTCCTAGATTGAATATAATAAACATATCAGCAATTGCATACCTCCGGTGGCTTTAAAAAAAGCCGTTTGGTTTGCTTCATTGCTTGAGGGAACAAAGTAATGGTAAGTAGTTGCTTGCTTCGTAACAGGACTAACAGGTTACAGACGAAAAAAAAACAAAACCGAAAGTTAAAAAATAGCTAGATAGAATGTAATAAGGAATTTAAATAAATTATTTATATTCTAATTGGAATCGTCTATCTTTCTTAAGAAATGATTTAATTACATCAGAGTAAAATGTTGGTGATCGTTTTAATTCTACCAACAACTGTTTTTCAATAGCTATCATTGATAATTCGGAAAGACGCTCTTGACCTTGTGTATTTCTCAGATAGGTATGGATACGTTTAAGAGACGAAAAAGCACGTTCCGCGGAAGAACTGGTAGCCGGAATAGTTACAACAAGATACGCTAACTTTAACAGCTCGGGAAAGGCATCTTCGAGGTTATTCTCATGAATGAAATCAATTAATTCGAAAACATTACGATCTTTCAGATCAGGACTAGAATACAAGCAAATCAATTGGCTTTTTAATGTTTGTTTGTCGAAATAGTTTGCATAAATGTCAAATAATGAATCTAATTCCTCTGTAGGAAAATGTTAAAGAAATTAACTGTTTTTTCTGAGCAAAGTTTAAAGATTTTACCTTATCTTCGCCAATCAAAACTTGAACGCATTTAAATCCTCACAAGGTACAATTACCTCCATTGTTGTAGGTAAGTCACCAAAACAATTGTATCACTGAGAAAATCTAAGAAAACACATAAAACTCTAAAACTTTTCCCACTCAAGCAAATAAAAGCAAAAAACTGAAGCACAGACTACTAAGACAGTGTTACCAACCATAAACAAAAATATTCCCCAATTTTTTTCCGAATTTCCCTAAAAATCCCTAAATAGAATTTTATATGTGTTATACCTACATACTTATTTAGTACCTAAATTATTTCGTAGGTAAATATAACGTTACATATTAAGTTGATAAAAAAAAATGAAAAATACAACTATGCAAACTTGTTAATTATTTCTAGAACCACATCATCATCCTGTTGCTCCTTTTCATTTGACGTCTCATTTTTGAAGTCATACATATGTACAATGAAGTTCTTGATCGTGTCCACAGTATGATTAAGTTTTACTCACGATCCATAATCCCGATTTATAAGGAAAATCGTACCATCATGATACTATGTACCTTTTTAGGGGATATGAATTACATATCGTGCGTTCCTTTCTACGCACAAAACAGAAAACACACGCTTTGTTTTCGATTTGGTAAGTTTTGTTCGAAATCCCTAAAAAAATCCCCAAAATATTCCAGTCCCCAAAAATTTCCCTTTTAACACTTCTAGTCCCTAAATTTAGGGACAAAATCCCTAAGTTGGTAACCGTGTACTAAGAGATATGAACTGAAGTGAGTTGCACTCGGGTCGTTGCAGAGTTGTCATTTGGCAAAAAAAAGTCGCTAGTTATATGAAAAATCTAGCTAGATGTCGCAATTTTTTTATTTTTAAGATATTGCTTGAATATTTATATTCGTTATTTTCAAAAGTCGCTAGTTTTTATTGTTGCTAAATCTTAAAAAAAGTCACCAAACTCGTTAAAAATCTCCAAGATCTCACAACGTCGCTAAAACGGCAACACTGCAGAGTTGGCAAGGTGACAAGGTCACGCATATGCGTGCAACTTCACTTGCAAGCCCTGCTTAAATCTTCAAACTGATCGTCTACAAAGACGCACAAGTGTCTAACTCGTTATACGGCACATCGCTATAAGTGCGAAAGAGACAGATGTAGTATTTGAAAGCCCGGTAAAAGCCGGTGCGTGTAAGCGAGATAGCTATATGTAGATGCTACAACTGCAAATGCGAAACTCTGCGCGCGACCAATCGCTATGTGAAGTAGTGTGGCATAGGTAGATACTTTGTGTTATTTTGATAAGAATTAAGCGCGCGAACTTTTAAATAGTTCAGGTTTGATATTGATTCTCTATCGAGCATTTTAGTAAGGCAAGCCAGGCTTTTGGGCTTCTATGAAGCTACCGCCACTGACTTTGCCAGTGACAATCGACACACAGATGAGGACGATACACAGATCACGTGGCCTATGTCAACAGTAATATATAAGACACTCACCAAACGCAAAAATATCAGCCTTAGTCAACTGCGTCAAGTCTTCCTGTAGCACCTCCTTGGGGAGGTACCTGCAGTCGCCTTCTTCTACTGATGGGGATGATACACAGGTCACGTGGCCTAGGTCACCTGGGGAGAGATAGTGTTGTAATTAGTGAAGATTAAGAAGCACTTTAGACATATTTTCGTTCGTAGTGGACGCGGCCACGCTCTGTAGGTGATTATCGCTTAGGTTCTTTGCGATTTCTTCGAGAGTGAAGTATCTGTTACATAGTAACTATTAAGTAATCTGTGCTTAATGTCTTTATATCTGACTTTATGAGGTGGCTTTCATGGTCGAGCTACTTCAAAGAGAACGCAACAGCTACTGGTTATCCTGTAAATAACTTACCAATCTTATACTTATGATGATACTGAGGTTCATCATCATCATAGCCGTCGTCTGAGTCATGCGAAGGTTCTCCTTCTCCGCTGCAGATGAAAATGTTGCCGGGCTTCACATCCATGTGGACTAGTTGGAGGGAGTGGATGTAGCTGTAACAAATGTAAAGTTTTATTAGTTGATCCCTCAGGGTAATGATTTAGGGCCAGTTTTGCCTATGTTTTATATTTATATATAGGCCTTTGTAATTTAATAGAATTTGTAAGAAATTATCTGCTAGATTAGTTGACAAGAAATGTTAACTGCATGATATCAAATAAACAGAATACGGTATTATACTCTATATGAGAAAAATCTATAAATATATTATTGAGATAGTTTAGTTACATAACGGACTGACATCATGACCACATGGCAATATGGAGTCCACTGCATCCAGAATTTTCGTCAAACTACCCGCGGAATTTGAAAATGTAAAATTCAAATGCATTTTTATGGCACTTATCGATTGAATAAAAAGTTTATGTTTTTTTAGCGGAATATAAGGACTATAGAATTTAATTGAAACACTTTTCAAAAATGGGTGTAATACCCTATTGTATATAATTTATTCTGGAATACTTAAGTACAATGTAACACTTTTGTTTTACAGACAGAGAGAAGTAATGCCTTTTGTGGCATTATAAACTTCATTTTTCTACAAGTTTTTTTTTAATTTCACCTGTCCGAGTGTCTGCAATAAAAACTTGCAATTTAAATTGGACCAACCTCCCCGTGTTCAATTGAGCTGGAATTTTGCACACATGTTTGTTGCCTGTGACAGAGATATAAAATAAAAACTTGTGTTTCCTTTTTTGCAAAACTAAGTCAGGTCTGATAATTAAATATAAACAACAGTGTTTCATATTCATATTGGAACTGGTAACTATAATTAATTATACAGGAGAATATTCTGTTATACAACAGATATAAATTTAACTAGATGACGCGATTAATAATACTTCGCGTGTCACAAAACGGAGTAAAATTACGATCAAAGATCATACTTTGAGATTTTCATTTAGCAATTTTGGCACCGGTAATCTGGAAAAATGCCTAATTATGCAATATTGAGCTGTAGACTATATAAAAAAAGTTAGCCGAGGTTTTCTTTAATTGGTAAGTAAATTTGCTTTTAAACTGTGTGTGAAAAAGTGGCACGCTTGGTTTTCATACAGACGGAGGGACTTGCGTTATCTAGTTAGATTTATATCTGTGTGTTTAAACACAAAAAATGTGTCTTTGTTTTAAATAAGGTATACTCACGCTAAACCATCAGCTATATGAGCCAGCAGCAGCAGCAGCTCGGCTTCAGAGAGTGGTCCGTTCTCCATCTTCTGTTGTAACGAACCACCATCACAGTACTCATTCTGGATTATCATGTGGTCATCTTCTGCCCAGGCTGAGTAGTATCTGTGGAAGAAGAATGGAAGATCAGCATTTAAAATAGGTAAGATTTGATTTGGGGATATATTATGCTAACACTGTTATTTCTGTATTTCAAAATTGACTTTAGTCACGGACACCCAACGTGTAGAAAGAAAATTTAGTTCAAATAAATTGCACTAGATGGCGTGATAAGTTTCGATTTGTTATTAAGTTTTGTGAAATATAAAGACTTTCTAGAGATAATCACAAATAAATGTATGTTCTAGTTTAATTAACTCTCCTAATTTTATTTATTTATTTAAACTTTATGTACAATGGTGATACATAGGCGGACTTAATGCAGCAAGGCATTCTCTACCAGTCAACCTTTAATCACAAAAATTAAGGAATATTGGGCTCTTAATGCACATTTCAAAATTATTTGAATGGATCATTTAAAATTATTTCCAATAAATGGCGCGATTTTAAATTTCTGAGGCAACCATTCGGTTTTTTAAATTTGTTATGTAACACATTTTGGTACAATGAAACTGTAAAAACGTGCGAGAAAACAGTCTCTGTATTTAAAAAAAGTATTCACGAACCGAGTAAACCTTTTTACTTGCAAGTCGCTGCTAACTATATTCTTGGAACGGAACCGAATGCGATCGATGTTCGAAAAATAACCAGTTTAATCAGATAAAAACGCTAGTTACGTCAGCACGGTTTCCTTGTATGGGATGAGGCATCTGCATGCTAGTATTATATTATCTTTGACTTAAGTAAGGTTTAATTTAGGTTACATTTACTTTTACTGAATGGAAATAAATGCCAGGATTATACAAATAAATGGTTGTAAGATGTTCGGACTTCTGACCACCGGTACCAACTGTTAAAGTTCGCGGTTGTACAAGTATTACACATTGAGTGACTTTATATCAGAACTCCACAACGCATTATCTTGGTAGTACTACCAAGACACCAATTTATGTCCGATTTTAGGCAAACAACTGCCGGGACTAACTGTTTAACATGCTTTTCAAGGCATGGAAGGGTTTAAGGGTATATTTACAAGGCACGGATGACAAATTAGATGATTATATTCAAGATAAAAATGCTTGGAAACACGCTGGTCCTATCCTAGTATTCAGTTAAAGTGTATTCAAAATCAAACAGGTTGATTTTTTAAATTCATAATAAAATTATTATATTCCTTTGTTTTTGGTTTAAGAATTTGACTTACACACTGTTCCATTGTTGTTGAATATTTATATTTGTGTACTTTACCTATGTTTGCAATATTTGTAAGTGTGAGTACCATGTTCCTATTGAATAAATGAATGAATTTACCTGTTACTGATTATAAAATTGCATACCTACATTATGTAGTATAGTAGTGTTATACCAGGCGCATCATCCACACGTATATGAATTAATGTATGTAAATATTCTAAAACAATTTGTTTTTAAGTATTTGTGGAGTTTCGTGTCCAATCTTTAACAATCTACCTTTGCGAATGGACAATAGAATCATTAATAATTGTTAAAATTTATATTTTCAACCTTCAAAAGTGACGCTCGATGGTCTAATTGAAATTGAAAAAAAATAAACTTTTGAATGATGGCCGATCTATTTGAAAATCGACCCATGGGCCCCTAAACTCCTAGGTAAGCCTAGTCTCAGCCTGGCCTAGTACACGCAGCCGTCCAGCTTGTTCACGCTACTATACACAGCACTACACTGTCCGACTACTATCTCTGCTCACCTGACGACATGAGGATGCTTCCCCAGCGCCGCGTGCGCATACACCTCAGTGAGCGCGGCTCTCTCGGCCGCGGAGCCCGCCACCGGTCTCAGCGAGCGCTTGAGCGCGTACACGCAGCCGTCCAGCTTGTTCACGCACTTCGTGACTCTGCCGAACTGGCCGCGTCCGATGACTCCTAGTTCGATGAATTCGACGTTGTAGCGGGATATGTTGGATTCCTGGGGGAGAGATATAAAATGGTTAATGTACAAAGACTACACAAACAAAAAACTAAAATAGTACATTTCATGTCGAGCATAAAAAGTCGAGATTTTAACACGAGCGATGTAGCCAACGTCGAAAGCTACATGCGAGTGTTAAAATAAAGCCTTTTTATGCGAGACACGAACGATTCTTTTTCCACTAACTGATGAGCTTACTTAATTAAATGCAAATAAGTACCAACAACAATTTATTAGAAACGTTCAGACTAAAAACCACAGACTATATACACACAATCAACGCGCGCCTTTTCGAGAGGTAACAGGTTCAGTATCATTCTGCCGGATGGGGCGGTGGAAAAAGCGCGGGCGTAGAGGCAGAATACGTCTACCAACAGTAGCCTATTCAATTACGTACTTTTTTTTTTAAATTGCTAATTGTTTCACTCGTACTTGGCCGCCAAAAAGACAAAAGTCATTTCGTAACTGTTATTATGTAATTTTTTTATTTTTATTTTGTAATCTTGTGTCTAAATGTTCATATTTCGAAACGAATTTCCTAGGCAGTGTGTATATGGCGGGAAAAAAATAAACATTCTTCAGGCTATGCATGTAACCCTGGTTCTCTTTCTGATCTCTACATTTCTGATTCGATCACACTAGAAAACAATAAGTGTTGGAAGTATATTTACCCTGAGTCTTTTAGCGGGTTGTTCAGGTGTCGCATCGCCCCACGTCGGTGTTTTTGATAATGCACGCTTCTTCTTGTTCAACGCTTGTCCTGCAAAAAAGAAATATTTTTAGTTATATAAACAACAATATTTAAGGTTCCCCTAGTCAACGGCACGAAATATTTTGTGCGCGGGGTTAAATTCATGCTGTCTCATCCGAAAACACGTGCGAAAGAGATTAATGCTGTGATAAGCAGTAAGAAGCTAGTTCGCGTACGAATTAGCACTTTTCTAAATTTGTAGCGAAATGGATGATGATTTAGGACGAAAACGAGAGCGCGAAATTTTATGAACAGACCTTTGGGAGTCATATAATGAAAAAACTACTAAATGTATATTATCAAAATAAAATTATTTGTATTGGAAATATGGAACTTTCGACGCTCATAACTTTCAATTATTGTATTGTTTTACTTTTTCTGTTTCCATACATGGCTAGATAATGATGAGCCAAATTGATATCATTTTTTATTTTGAACGTACACCGTCAAACAGTGGAGTAATCGCCAGACTACGTTTGTATGGAAGAATTTTCGACTAGTGTAACCTTAAAGGCCGTTTCCACAAAGTACCAATGTGCAATAGGTGTAAATATAGGCAAAACATACAGGCCTACAAGGAAACGGTCCACTATAGATTAAATGAGTTAAAAAGTATCACAGATAATATATTACCAGCATACAGATGCCTTAACCCATATAAAGAAAACGCACCGACGTAACTAGCGTTTTTCGTCTGATTAAACCGATTATTTTTTGTACATCGGTCGCGTTCGGTTCCGTTCCATGGCGATAGATAGATGGTGTTAGCAGCAACTTGCAAGTAAAAGGGTTTACTCGGTGCATGAATATTTGTTTCTTTAAATACAGTGACGATTTGGTTTTATAGTTTTTTTTGCAGTTTCTTTGTACCAAAATGTGTTACAATACAAATTTAAACAATCGAGTGAAATGCCTCAGACATTTAAAACGGCGCCATCTATTGGCATCAATTTTAAATGATCCGTTCAAATAATCTTTGAAATGAGAATAAAGAGCCTAATATTCCATAATTTTGTAATTAGGAGAGTTGATTAAACAAGAACATACAATTTTTATGTTCAATGCCCGAAAATGTTAATTTTACACACAATTCAATTACAAATCGGTGCATGTCGCGCCATCTAGTGAGATGAACCCAATTTTCTTTCTTAGCGCTGGGACCTCGTGGCATTGCTAAACTTACAGACAGAAAAAATATCCCGTGTACTTTATTACTTCCATGGCATTCAAACTGTCACAAATAATGCTGATTTTGGAGCTAGAAAAACTGTATTTACACATTCGTTACTGCTGACTAAAGTAACAAATTTGGACCCAATGCTGGAGGCTCCACAAAATTGTCTTACATCTGCAATTCTCGGCCTCTCGGGCTCTGTTACTCACCATCAGGTGTAAACGGGTTGATGTTGGCTACCGCTCGTCGCGTCGTCAACGACTCATCTCGCTCGTCGGGTGGAAGGCTCCCTAACGCACTGTCGTCGTCTCCGGATGGCGGGTGAAGGTGGTGGCTGGAGCCTGATGGCATGCCTGAAGGAGGAAAGAAGAGTTACTTACATTTACCACAGATAATATAATACAAGCATACAGATGCTTCATCCCATACAAAGACCCCGTGCCGATGTAACTAGCGTTTTTCGTCTGATTAAGGTGATTATTTTAACAAGTACTCCGATCGCGTTCGTTTCCGTTCAAAGGCTATAATGGTGTTAGCAGCGAATCGCAAGTAAAAGGGTTTTCTCGGTTCGTGGCAGACGTTGCACAGAGGGGGTTCCGGCGTGGTCTTTTAAAATGTTATTTTCCATGTGCCGATGGTGATAACCAGGGTGATTTCTAGTGAAGTAAAAATCCCACACTCGGCTCTTTGCACCAGAAGTCCAGGGGCCTTTTAATGGTAAAACCCAGTAAACAGCACAACACAAAAAAAAGTAAATTATTAAATGATATTAACGATTTTATTCCATCATTGCCCAATGCCATAACTATTGTATCTTTTTATATTTGATGAAGATTATGTTTATTATTAATGTTTACTGATTATTATTGATTAATTATGTGTTTTGTTTTGTATATTTCTATTATTAATTGATTACTTGTTAATGATTATTGACTGATTCTTTATTTTTAACTCCCGACGGAAAAAGAGGGGTGTTATAAGTTTGACGTGAGTTGCTGTGTATGTGTATCTGCGTGTCTGTCTGTGCTCATAGCTCCTAAACGGAAGAACCGATTTTGATTTAGTTTCCTTTGTTTAAAAGGTGATTTTGTCGAGTGTTCTTAGCTATGTTTGAATAAAATCGGTTCAGTCGTTCAAAAGTTATGGGCGTTTTACTGTTTGAATCGGGGTGTTTTCGCATGATATCGTGTCATAATTACGTGTTCAATAGATTCCGATCGAAGCGTATCTACTATGTACTAGATAAATTATGTAGCATGAAATAAAAATTAATCGGGATTTTTTTAAATTTTGAAATTTTACTTGTATATCTTTTACTAGTTTTTTTTTTTTATTGATGTAAGTGCTGTGCACATCTATAACTGGAAAGTTTGCCGTAGTTACTAAAATTGAGATTTTTGTCATTGTTTCTGTGAACAATCCGTTGGGGTGCCATAAAAATCTTTTGTGAAAGGTGACTTACCCGACTGCGCGGTAAATTTAGGTGGGAAGAGTCTTGAACGTGGCGGATGATGTGAAGGCGTCGAACATTTTTCTAGCAACGTCTTCGGCGTGTGGGGACTGTCGAATAATCTGGAAAAAGTAGTGAAAACACATTGATAAGCTGGTACTAACAGGAAGAGCTGTTTTGGCAAAATATGCGTAAATATAACCCTTTGTGCCTTTGGCCTTGTTTGTTCTGTATCCTGATTGATATGGAGGGAAGTGGAAATTATATTTTTGTTTTCCTACTCCTCCGTTATTCTTTTCTGATTAATTTCGTTGCGGGATCCAAGACAGTTAAATTCATTCGCCGGGACATCGTCAAGCTTCATTGCCTCGGCGCTTTTCCGGTGGTCGCCACTGTTGATTCTGGCATTCAGGAGTTGCAGTGGTTTGGGAATAGTGCGGTGAGTTTGTCCCAAAAAATATAACAGTAACTTTCACAATTTTGTACACAATTTGCATTTTATTGGCGTGTCAATAGCAATCTACATAATATTAATTGAGTTGACCCAGAATTGAGATGCTTACGAGTTGAGCGGCATCATCGACCACATAGCCACTGGGGCTGTGAGGTTGCTAAGCGGTATTAAAGTCGTCACAATCTAAGAAGTCCGCCAAGTCGTATCATCTAACTTTATTAGTAATAAGCAAACATTTGCTATGTATTTCCTATATTATGTCAATTATGTACCATCTAAACTATCGTATTCGTACCCAAATTCGCACCGACGCGACGACATTTTTTTGTACAATCACGAACAGCTGTCGGCGAAAAAATCCACGAAACGCCGCCATTTTAAATCTTGAACGCACCTTTTCAGTACGCACCCCTATTTTTTTTTCTCAAGA
Organism: Orthosia cruda; assembly: GCA_964057195.1. Lineage (NCBI taxonomy): Eukaryota > Metazoa > Arthropoda > Insecta > Lepidoptera > Noctuidae > Orthosia > Orthosia cruda. The sequence continues at coordinate 4,042,440 of OZ059852.1, read as the reverse complement.
CACCTCAGGTGTTCAAAGTTCAAGAAAGGAGGATGCAAGTGTGTGTCTATTGTCGTAAATCTAACAAGTATAGGGGGCGACCCTAAGATATTTTTCGGTACCTGTATTGAATTATTATTAAATTTTAAGTTAGGGTATGACGCAAGTTGGTCCAGGTGTTATTATAAGAATAAGCAAGTTTTTGGTCCGTATAGGGTCATGGCAAATATATTGGCAGGTTGGAAAACACTGGCCCAGGCCAAACCGTCAATCTATCAGTGATGGCGATTGTTGAAATATTTGAACGCCACGTGAAATTTCGGTAGCGCTTGGCAGTCCTATACATTTTTAACCGACTTCCCGAAAAGGAGGAGGTTATCAATTCGACTGTTTGTTACCTCAGAACTTTTTACTAGGTAAAGCGATTTTGATGATTCTTTTATTTTCTTCATCTGATCAAGAACTTCGGAGATATACAACAGAAGTTTGCAATAAATTACGGCAAATCTCTCGGGATTGCTACAATCGCATGTCTGTTTATTGTTTACACAATTTCATGACATACCATCACGCCAGTAAGCTCTAAACGGGTACGCAGATGTGTGCAGTTTACTCTGGTACACTCTCATTCCACTGATTAATATATAACTTGTCCATTATTTACCACAAAAAAGTGAAAAATAAAAATATGTTTTCAAAAAAATACAACCGACTTAAAAAAAAAACACTACAAAGTGAAAAATTACTTCAAATTCGGAATTCGGTGTTCCTGTTTTCGTTTCTTTGATTTTTACACCGCCTTTCGAAATTGAAGTTATTTTTCACATTGTAGTGTTTCTTTTATTTAAGTCGGTTGTATTTTTTTGTAAAAAAAGATTTTTATTTTACACTTTTTAGTGGTAAGAGTTTGATACTCAACTTAAAATTCGTTGTTAGGAAATCGTGGGTTACAAGGCATTATACTTAATTTAACATTTCCTAAAGAATTTGATTGGAGAATGAATGCGGAAGTCAGAGGAGAATTGACTGTCATGGCGCAACTTCAAAAAAAAGAAAAAAAAAGAAAATGTTGAACAATGAAATTCGAACACGATTTGATTTTCTGGCCGCCTATCGTACGTACACCATTACAAAGAATCTATGGTCAAGCTTCGAATTCTAAATGGCCAGAACGAAATCGAACGTTAAAATACGTACAAATATTTGAAAAGAGAACTGGTCAAAAAGTCGTTAAAAAATCAATACAGACCCACGTTCAAAACATGTGACTTCATATTTACGCAAAAAAACCACGACCAATTTTCGTAAAAAAAACAGTATTTTTAATTCAATTAGCATTTGTTTGAAAATAAACTTTAAAACTTACACTTTTAGATTCACTTTCGCGAAACATTTCGACCTACAGACAACACCGTTGATTCAAAATAAACCTTAGCATGATAGATTCAAGGTTGAATTCACCTTTTACTAACAAAGACATGTGGGTTGTGGGTGTATTTTTTTTTGCCAAGGCAGATGTCAGCTGTTCCGATCATATGTGTTCTTGTATAACTGTACTCTAACTGATTTTACAACGAAATTCCTTTGACTGAGTCACATATAAAAGGTATCTTTTGTATTTTTTTTTGTTGGTAAGCTTCGCGCTGTATTTCCGTTGGGTAAGCCGAGTTCAAGGTACATACTTGAACGTTTGGATGTTATATCACAAAGAATATCGCTTGTAGGTAGTTACGAACTAGTAAATATCTCGTCTGCCTTTGGCCAACTATCGTGGTCGGGTTTCAATCTAACTGAATACATCTGAAAATATTTTTAACCCCCGACGGAAAAAAAGGGGTGTTATAAGTTTGAGGTGTGTTTATGTGTATCTATCTGTGGCAACATAGCTCCTAAAAGGATGAACCGATTTTGATTTAGTTTATTTTGTTTGAATGTTGACTTTGTCGAGTGTTCATAACTATGTTGGAATAAAATTGCTTCAGCCGTTCAAAAGTTATTCGCATTTTACTATTTGAATCTGCGTTTTTCACAAGATATCGTGTCATCATTACGTGTTTCGATAGATTGTCGATTGAAGCGTGTCTACTGCCAGGTATCTTATATGTTCTTATCTAGTTTAAAAAGCAAGAAATAAAAATTTAATTCCAAATTTAAAAAAAAACCTCCGACACAAAAACCACTAAAAAGCAAAAAAAAAAACTGCTGTAAATGTTGGCGGTGCCCCGACGCGAGTACGAGGTTTATTTTTTGTTTTTTAGAGATTTTTGAAATTTGTAATTTAATAAGAAACCCTGCCTGGTTATGATTTTAGCAGTCTCTGTATGTATGTATTTACGTATGTTCCTCCGTAACTCCTAAACTATTCAACCGATTTTGATGAATAAGGTGTCTATCGATTCGTTATTATGACCAGGCGACCAGGGTTTTTAATTATACTTTGCTTGTTGATAAGCCCGAGTTTGACCGCTATCTCTTCTGATAGTAAACGATAATGTGTTCGACGGTGAAACACGCTTGCCTGGAAGCAACCTTATTTTTTTAATTTTTCCAATAGGCTCGCGCTTGACCACTATCTCACCTGATGGTAAGCGATGATGTGGTCGACGGTGAAACACTCTTGCCTAGAAATAACCTATTCACTCTTTACTTAAAGACCCCCAGATTGTAGCTGTCGGGAAACACAGACTCCGGCAGGGAATTCCACTCCTTAGCTGTACGTATAATAAAAGTGTTCACTATTCACTCTGCTGAAGTCTGCCGTAAAAATGTCTACCCACATCGCCGTTGGACTAATATCGCTTTTGAAGTACATAATTTAAAAAAGATGAAACAATAAGAAAAACTTTTTTACAAAAGAATACTCCCGACTTCCAAATAAAAACACTACAAACTGAAAAATTAATTAATATGTAGTATTTTTCACTTTGAAGTCGGTAGTATGTTTTTGTACAAGTTTTTTATTTTACACTTTTTAGTTGTACCTAACTAATAGCCTTTAGTAAAGTACCTATAATGCTAGAATAGATTACCCGAATATCATGAAACTGAACATAACCGGTGAAATGAGAGTGTACCAAGGTGAACTGTACACATCTGCGTACCCCTTTAGAGCGTACTCGCGCGATGTTATGTTATGAAATGGTATAAGCAATAAACAGACATGCGATTGCAGCAATCTCGAGAGATTTGCCGTCATTTATTGAAGAGTTCTATTGTATATCGACAAAGTTCTTCATCAGATCTTCACCAAATTATTATGTGACCAATTTCGGCACAAACTCTTACAAACAAAAAAATAATTTTCATAATCGGTCCACAATTGAAGGAGAAATCGGTGAACATAAAAAAGTCGAACATAAAACCTCCTCCTTTTTGGTAAGTCGGTTAAAAATCATAGGAATGTGGTCCTGTTTCTGCCCTAGCAGCTGTTCGTGGACAAAATGCGATGTCATGCTGAGATACGTTTGTTTCCGCTTGCAAACAAAACACAAGCGCGTGTAGGGAGCACAATGGTTCGGGGAAATACCGTATTGCAAATGGCTTCGGGAAATCCCAACTTGGGTAGGCAGGCGTTAGGATAAAGACGAACAGAGTAAGGGACTTTGGAAGAGTGTTCTGCTCAAACAGATGGGGTTTGGTCTATCTTCTGTTAGATTGTTTTTAAGCTTTGAATTTAGCTGAGAATTGGATTATACAGAAAGCTGAGTCATGTTGTTATTTCATTCCAAATTTAGAGTAGGTATTTTAAACCCCGACGGAAAAAGAGGGGTGTTATTAGTTTGAGGTGTGTTGCTGTGTATATGTGTCTCTGTCTGTAGCATCATAGCTCCTAAGCGGATGAACAGATTTTGAATTAGTTTATTTTGTTGGAAAGGACCTTGTTGAGTGTTCTCAACTATGTTTGATTGAATAAAATCGGTTCAGCCGTTCAAAAGTTATTAGCATTGTACTCTTTGAATCTGGTTGTAGTATGAAAAAGAATTTAAATAAAAGATCAGGACAAAATTAATCTCCTGTTTTTGAACTTCTGTTGAGCATAATAAAACGGATCTTTGTTAGAGAAGTAGACGTTAAATCTTTAAAACCAAAATACCATTATTAAGGATGCCGTTTTAAACAAAAATACGGCTGAACTGCCTGGTCTGTTCGACATTTTGATTTAAGGACCTTATCCCAACTTTTTGAGGTAATGATTAATTGTGCAGTATGGTATTGTGTAATCCCGGAACTGACGCTTTAGATTCCCGGAAACTATTAACTGTGATTTGATAACTCATACTGTGATTTTGCAACATCCTGCTATGATAAGTAAAAACTGATTAATAGAATAAAATACATACCCGCATCTTTGTTCCCGATGCCTATTAGGCAAAAACTGCTGAATGGATTTCGATGTAAGTTTTGCACGCAGATAGTTCATAACCTGAATTAAGGTTGCCCTAGTCGACGACACGAACTTTTTTTGGGTTAAAATGCATGCTATCTCATCCGAAAACACGTGCGAAAGAGACAGATGCTGTGATAAGCAGTAAGAAGCTAGTTAGCGTACGAATACACACTTTTGTAAATTTGTAGCGAAAAGGATGATGATTTAGGACGAAAACGAGCTCGCGAAATTTTATAAACAGGCTTTTGGGAATATGGATATCATGAAAAACTACTAAATGTATCTGTTCAAAATACAATTATTTGCATTGTTGAACTACTAATCTATCCCTGTATGGTGACTGCTTTGCGATTTTCCTTCTTTTATGGTATTTATTTTCGCCCAAAGATGCGTTGAAATTAGTGTTGAAATATAGAACTTTCGACGCTCATAACTTTCAAATATATATTTTAGGTATTTACTTTTTTGTTTCCATACAGGGCTAGATAATGATGAGACAAATTGATATAATTTTCTATTTTAACGTACATAGTCAAACAGTGGAGAAATCGCCATACTATGTTTGTACGGAAGAATTATCGACTAGGGCAACCTTAACACAGCCTCACACAGGATACTACTCATCCCGATATAATATACCCATGAGATAATAAAACAATTTCCAAGCTGGTAGAAGCTAGTTTCCAACAAACCAAAGTTAACATTTCTGCCACAAAAAATCAACTTTCTAATTCTACTTCCAAAGTTTTTTAACCTTTACCAACACAATGAAAGGGGTCAAAAACATTCTCAAATAGTCCTTTACTGTATTTTTTCTACTTAGAATGCATAACTTGTGGCCGTTCAAGCGTTGGAAATGGGTTGCACCACAGAACATGGAAACAACTCGTCGGGCACTACTGGAGATGGTATTGTCAAAACTTTTCAGACAAACCAAGCGTTGACGGCTCGTTCTGAAAGAAGCTATGATAGCTGAAACTCGTGCTCAACGTCATTGTGTAAGTACGAATTAGTGGTGGGTCGTTGTCGTATTTTTGAAAACGGTTGCAGAAAACGGTCTTCGTCGCAACTGGTTTGAAGACGTCTTGGAGAACGAAACTTGGAGGACGGAACGATACGCGACATTCGCGACGAGTCGACGACGTTTGTGTGTAGTTAAATCAATTCACTTTCGACTGTATTTTCTTAGCCGTAAAATACAAAATCGCACCAATTTATTCGAAGACTGGTTTGTGCAACGAAGACGGACTTAAAATCTGTTTCACCGTCGCAAGAACTATTTTGTGAACGAACGTGGAACGATAAAGGACGACGCGACGTCTGCGACGACCGACGTGTGTCGTAGTTGAATCAGTACGCTTTCGAATCTCGACTGTATTTTCTGAGGCGTAATATAAAAATTCGCACGAAGTTATTCGAAGACAGGTTTGTGCAACGAACACTGCTTTATCCCAGGACGTAAAACGGTTAAACGTCACAGAACAAAAAACGGTCTTTAGAAACGGTTCGTCTTCGCAACGCCCACCACTAGTACGAATCAATCATCATTAAAAAGGTGATAGATCTTCACTGTTGTACAGTGTCGCTATGGACCGGTTCTATGCATCTCGTAGCCAGCGGATTCCTGCAATCTTAACTAGGTCTTCGCTCTACCTTGTGGGAGCCCTTCCAACGCAGCGTCTGCCGGTACGCGGCCGCCATTCCAGAACTATTCAGCCCTATCGACCATCCGTTCTGCAAGCAATGTGCCATGCCCACTGCCACATAAGTTTATTCATTCTTCGGGCTATATCGGTATCTTACTCCTGATTTGATCCCTTCGGATAACCTTAAACTTTCTGATGAGGCCCATTTATAGCGATCATGTTTCAGTTCCATGTGTAACATGGTCGCTATAAAAGAACAGCGCACGGTACGCTTTCTTTGCATTCATTGCTTCATAATTATGTTCAAAAATCTGTCTGCCCGACAGCGATTGATACACAATGAAAACGGTTGAGTTATCAAAGTGAAACGAAAGGAGTTTGCTTCGTGGTGTCAAAACAGATAAGCAAGTGGTGCTGGTCATAGAGGCAGGAACGAACATTATATTTATAATTAATGGCCCCTCTACTCGATTCAGTACTCTATGGGTTACACATTCAGTTTACAACAAAGCAGTGTGATGCATTATAATGACTTTTAAATGAAGACATTACTGCCACATCACCTCAAAAGACTGTTGATTTATTCATAAGACTCTGAAGCTTACTCAATCATAACATTACTAATGTACTTTTTTTGTTAATCAGCCAATTATTTGTTCAATGATAGAGACCTACACTATTGTTGAGTGTGATAGTCGCCTTCCTCACTGGCTAGGTACGTTTTCGTTTCTGTACTGAATCTGTATGCAAAACGACTAAGATGCCTTTCTGACTGAATGAATTTTTCAAGAATAATATTATTATTATTCTTGAAAAATATATAATAATAATAATAATAATAAATTTTATTGTTTCAAGAATTACAGATATATAACCATTACGTAGAGGTATTACAGAGTAATCTTATAAACAATTGGTGAATTGGTAGGGCTTGCGTAGGTTGGTAAAATCTGTATACAAAACTGATAAACCCTGCCTCTTAAACTAGGGTATCCTGTATCTTAAGAGACAGTGTTCGGCTAAAAATTATTACATTTTAATTTTACAACAAGCAGAGTGTGTCGATCTACCTTTAAGTTTATAGATGCTTACAGGTTAAAACTGGTTTAATGGATTAGTAGTTTTTATTATAATTAATGTAATATATTTTAATCTGAGTAAAATACTTACCTACATGTATTAAATATTATATTGATCTGCAATCAATGAGAATTGAATTATTCAGAAAAATCGTAGACTAATTTCTGTTCTATTTTAGACAACTTTGTCACTCTCTAAAGTAATTTTATGAAATGGTTTTTATAATTATTATTACAATATCTCCCTTCGAAAAATACAAGTTAGCCATTATTTAACCCTCAAATATCTCCAAAAACCTTGTACCCAGATTAAAACCTCTTTCATGACCGCCCCACACAACAAGTTTATTCGCTACATCACAAATAACAGTATTTGTGCTAAAACCAGTCAGACAAGCTTGGAATGAGGTCACCTATGAATTTTGGAGGGTGAATAGACATAGAGCCATAGAGTAGTAACATGTTATAACTTGTTCTAGACAAGAGGATAGGACAGAACTTTCTAGAGGTTTGTGAAGTGGAATTTTAAATGCATAAATTAGAATCTGCTGGATGCGAGAACCGGGATCGGTCTATGTGGCGACACTTGGCAGAGTCCTGTCTGGTATAGTTCTCGCCAAAGTTCTAGGCTGCCCTGAAGTTGGCTACAATGGCTGTGCAATAGTAAATCTCATACAGAAACAGCACCGATCCGTGCATAGCGCATCGGAAAGCCAACTTCAGGGCGGCACAGAAGTTTGACGAGAACCATACCTATGAAATGTTTTTAAGTTTAAGTATTTGTTACATACAAAAATATAAAAATACAAACATACAAATCTTTCCTCTTTATAATATTAGTATAATTATAGAAGTATAGATTGAAACATTCAAGGAATATTTTTAATGAAAATTGATGATTTATAAGGTAATATCTGGCTGGCATTTGTTCAAAAAGTAATTTACTAATTTTGTAGAAATTACAGGAATAAAAGAAAAAAACATTGTTTAATTCGTGAAGAACTTTAAATAAAGTTTCATAAGGTCAACAAAAGACAGTTATTTTAATTTTAAAAGGTCATGGTCTAAATTGCATTCTGCTGTGCAAGTGTTTTTATAACATCCAAATCATTAATTTGCTTGTATAAGCTCAAGGTAGCTGCATAAGGTCAATCAGCAAAAAAATCCCAATTCCTACTAAGAAATTTCTAGAAAGTTTTTGTAAAATCTCCCAAGAATTTTATTTGTTTAAATGCTATCTCCCTCTACCTACGCCATTAAAACTAACAAAGACAGGAAATACATTTTGAAATTGGAACATTCAACAATACCTATTGTCCAGTTATATGGAAGAAAGGAGGGTCAGTGTTCAATTATTTAGAAGTCCCCCTGTACTTAAATTAAAACCTGTTTGAAAGGGGAGAGACTTGCCTTTCTTCAGGTTTAAGCTGATGAAATAGAGACAAGTTTAGACCTGTTGGAACTTGAATTTAGGATCAAAATTTTTCAGTTTTCAGGGGAATTATGTCGACTGATGACAACTGGATGAAAGGGGGGCTAATTGTTCAATTATTTAGAAGTCCCCCCTGGACTTGTTAAAACCTGTTTGAAAGAGGAAAAGGGGCATGTGTCAGTTCAGGTTTAAACCTGTGACTTATGATGATGAAATTCAGACAAGTTTTGACCTGTTGGTGTTTGAATTTGGGATGAATTTTAAGTCACCATTTCAGGTTTCATGGGAGTTATGTCCACTACTGAACTTAGAGAATATCAAGTATTAAAAATTAATTGGTTTTCTACTTTTTAGCATTTTTCCTAGGACTTTGTGCACTTATTTATATTCAATTAGTGTTTCTAATGCAATCATGATTTTTGAGGAACATTCTAAAAATGAATCTGAATGTATCTAAGTATAGAAATAACCATAAAAATCAAATATGAATGAGTGCATGGACATCCAGCCTTTCACATCGGTTTCTGAACAGCAGTATCTCTTTAGATTTGCTTGATGATGCCCCAACTAGGTGATATAAACCGTTAGGTTTACATGCATAAAAAATCTTTTTACATATTGTGGACAAGGTGAGTTCTCAAGGACATTATTTATATTTTGAAATGGTAATAGGTATATCTTGTTTTACAACCGAAACAGTTTCTACAATGACCTTAATTAAATCAGGACATATTTGAGGTAAATGAAATTATTATTACTTTTAAATCAATCTGGTTGGTCAATCCATGTTCATATAAAGATGCTCATCACATGATTCACCTAGGAACATAGGCATAGCATGCTATATATGTGATTATTTTTCCGCAGTGCGTGCAGCTTCATACATTTCCATATGTCACAGAATGTGCGGAAACTAATAGCGCAAATAAAAACCGCAGTGCGTGCTATGCCTTAACCTATTTTCAACTAAATTGTGGTTGCCTTCTGTCTAAGATGCAGTACTTATTTCATGGAGGGATGCCTATCTGGCGTCCACAACAGTTAAAACTACGCTTAGGTAATACTAATGGTTTTTAACACCTTCAACACCACTCCGGTCACCACAAACAATACTTTTCTATTGTGTCTCAAGAGTGGCATTGAAAGACAAAGACAGAAAATGATGATGTTATAAATATAATAATATTTTGATGTATGTATCTGTCTGTGGCATAATAGCTCCTAAACGGATGAACTGAATTTGCATTAGTTTTCTTTTGTTTGAAGGCGACTTTATTGAGAGTGTTGTTAGCTATGTTTAATGAACATCGTTTTATCCGTTCAAATTCATGGACATTTTACAGTTTGAATCTGGGAATTTATGCAAAATATCATATCATAATTACGTGTTTGATAGATTGTCGATCAAAGCATGTCTACTACTAGATTGAATATGTGTCGGGGGTTGCTGCTTATCTTAACCAATATTAAATTAAGAATTTCATGGTTCATGGAATCTCACTTGTAAAATATGGACATTCAGCTACAGTTAACTTGAAATTCCTCAACACAGATGGGAAAAGGCTGTGCAGATTGATTGTCAATCAATAAATTAAGATGAATCAGTACTAAATGCCTTTAATCAATGAGGTTGGGTTCAAGCTTGAACTTGATCTGTACTTATTGACTTAAGTTCAATTGGCACTTGAATACCAATTATTAATTGATGAACTGAATTGGTAGTTACTGGTAGTGAGAAGCCAGAAATTCTGAAACCAGAGAGTTGTTCTATCTCACAATGGTGGGTTGGACTCTGTGTGCATGAAGGTACAAGTTGGTAGTCGACAACATGACAAGCAGCAGCAGCAGACGACGTGTTGCAACAACACTACTGGTTTCTATGTATTTCTATGAAATACCTTCCGGTGCTGCTGTCTGCGATCGGCTACCAACTTGTACCTAAGTGATACTAAAGCCTCGATGACACTGGGCTAGTTTTCAAGCTGCTAGTCGGCGAGTTCGCGAGTAGCTTGTAAACTTTCTCCGTGCAGATTGTAAAAAGCTCACTGACACGGAGCAAGTTTACAAGCTACTCGCGAACTCGCCGACTAGCAGCTTGAAAACTAGCCCAGTGTCATCGAGGCTTAAGCACTTCCGAGTGTACTTACACAGAAACAATGTGCATATACATCTACACACACAACTAAGATCAACCCTCCATTATGAGATAGAACAACTGTACTGAATTGTGTAAGTCAGATAGGTAATTGTTCCATGAAAATACTGGATGCTGCATCCAGTTAGCTGATCCTAACATACTTGGGAAAAAAGGCTAGCCACGTTGATTTATTAATTGACTAGTTTCTGCCAGTGGCTTTGACTGCTTGAAAATGTTTTAGGGAACATACTACCAGGAAAAAAGCCTATGAGGTATTTCAGACTATATTCTTTCTCTGTGCCAAATTTCACAAAGATTCATTCAGCCTTTCTGCCATGAGTCAGTAACAAACACACATCCTACACATTTATAATATTAAGTAAGATGAATTGAGGGCCAGTTTCCAAATTGAGTTTTTGGAGTTAAGAATGTGTCAAACTCTAACGCTGAAGTTTGGTTTGGACAAAGCTGACTATTAGCAAAATCTGACAGTTACTCAAATGTCAAATTCTTAATTCAGAGATTGAGGGTAAGTTGAAACTGCAATGAACATCTGTTTCTTACTATATCTAGGTAAATATGCCCAAAAATTTACCTAGTAATGATTCAAATTACAGAATAGGTAAAGAATTGACTTTCTACTGAAAGAATATTCAGTATTTTGATTGGTTACATAATATTAGACTGCTAAGATTAAAGGCATAGTTGTCTGATTTAAAGGGGGTAGGTAGAAGTTAAATAAATCTTAGAATGACATAAATGTGTATGAGAATGTCACATACAATGTAGCATTTTAATTGTACAAATGCAAGTTTCAGATCCAAAATCATGATTATTGAGACTTCAAATCATTACAAACGTATATTACAGTTTAATTTGGAATTAATTACGTGAAAGTATGTTATCCCACATCATGATGAATGAGAAAACAACAAAAAAGGAATAAACTTGTTTACTTATACGAAAATATGCTAAAATCCCTTAACAAATATTTGAAAAACTGGCCAGAACATTCGATCAACCAAAATAACTAAAATTATTATTCAAATTGCTCAATTATTATGACATTCAGATTCAATGTGTACCAAAAAGTGAAAGTTACGTTATTTATGACGTAAATACGAGCTCGGAGAAGCAATGTGGGCCTGAAATGCCACAAAACTACATAGCGTGGTGGGTTTCTATAGAAATTAAATAGTTGAACCTGAATTACGTACCTGAGAGCCCTAACTCTTTTGTAAGGAGGGCTAAGTGAAACTGGAGGCGGCAATGCATCCCTCATACCGTCATCGTCATCCATGCCACTAAAATCTAACTTTCTTGGCACTATAGAAGCAGGTATCGGACTCAAATTATCCGAAAATATATTGAAAGAGTCTGACATTTCACATGAAGTTTCTACCGACAATTCCGATGAATCGTGCTTGTTAATGAAGCCCGTCTTCATTCTATACCACTCGGTCATCTTGGTTAACACATTAATACACTTTTACAACAAAATATCACAAATAAATCACTATTTTCTTACACAATTCACAAAAACGATCTCACTTTCACGCACTAACAACGTTATGGCGGATGACGCATAGCACCTGTTCAAGTGCTCGGCCAATCAGAGCGATTCATTTGACCGGTGAATTGAATATTCAAATTCTATTGGCTGGGGTTATTTTTTTTAAATAACGAAGTAGCTTCTTTGTCTGTGATTGGTAGAGTTATGGCTGCGTTCCGCTGAGCATAATATTGAGGCGCGTTCACAAGGTTCATGTCATTGTCGATCAAATTAATGTTTTTAGTTCCAGAAAGAGAAAAGCTTCGTTGGTTTGATAAACGTTTCGAGCACGTATATTTAACCATTGGTTGAATTAACTATGGATAATAAACTGCGCCTTAATGAGGTCTGTTAAGTTCACTTTTCAATGCTCAGTATCCAAGCTAGGAGCAGTTAAGCCCGGGTGACACGAGGCTAGTAAATCAAGCTAGTGAGCCAAGCTAGTGCTGCCAAGCTAGTAAGCTAGTGACACTAGCTTCGTGTAGACGGAACTAGCTTCGTTTACAAGCTAGTAAGCTAGTGTGGAAGCTAGCAAGCTAGTGCCTCAAGCCAGGATAGTTTTAATAGCTTGGGGTTCTATTTTTCAAGCTAGTAGGCGCCCCCCACCACCCGTTTTACTATCCTGGCTTCGTTACTAGCTTCGTGTCAACCGCGAAGCTAGCGAACCTAAGCTAGTGTGCAGTCGGAGAGCGTGGTGAGAGTGCGTGCAATTTGTTAAAATGCCGAAATTAGCGGACGAAATTAATTTAAAATTCGTTCAATTGTACAGAGAAGAGGAATGTTTGTGGAATGCAAGTATTCCATCTTACAAGGACAAGCAAATGCGAGACTCGTCACTAGAAAAAATACGCGACATACTAAATAAAGATGGAATAGAAATGTCGATAAAAGAGATTAAAAATAAAATTAAAAATCTAAGAGCTACATATTGTCAAGAATTAACAAAGATAGAAAAATCTGAGAGGTCTGGAGCAGGAACTGCAGAAGTCTATAAGCCAAAAATTATTTGGTTTGAGGAAATGCATAATTTCATAAAAAAGGTGCCAATGAAGAGAAAAACTTCGGTAAGTTATTTTAATATTATTTACTCTTTACAATTATTTACCTTAAAAGTACTTATTGAAATATTAATAATCGTCGGCATTTTTAATTTTTCTTGTAGTTTTGTCTGAATTAACGAATCATTCTTGCTTGCCATGGTACTGCTCCATCATTGTTGAAATATCTCTTAAATTTCTCCCTTTTTTCGATAGCTGACAGAGAAGAGTGGTTACTTCCCTGTCGACTGATACTGGGTAAACATAAATTTTCCATTCTCCATGAACCGGGAATAATGTTTCCCGCTTCAATGTCTTCTTGGTCGACATCACTACTAATGCAATAAGTGCTTTTTTGCTCTTTTCGTAACCAATTATGCAGAGCACATGATGCTAGTACAATTTTGTCTACTGTTTTTACGTCAACTGCGATTGGTCTTTGATAAACACGAAATCGGCTTGCCAATATGCCAAAGGCATTTTCTACAGTTCTTCTGGCTCTACTTAGCCGGTAGTTGTATACTTTTTCTTCATGTGTTAAATTGTCACCTGGGTACGGTTTCATAATATACGATTTTAATGGGAATGCAGCATCCGCCAAAATTACTCCGCCTTGTGGTATAAGGTTATTTTCTAGTTGATTATATATGGAGCAATTCCTAAAAACACTTCCATCAGATGCCATTCCACAGGCGCCGACGTCAATATAAATGAAATTATAATCGTAATCAACAATAGCCATAAGAACAATACTGAATGTTTTTTTGTAATTAAAAAACAAACTTCCACTGTTGCCAGGAGCTATGATTTGAACATGCTTCCCGTCGACGGCGCCATAACACGCTGGAAAGTTCCATTTCACTCTGAAACCATTTTCTATAGCTGCCCATTCTTCAGTTGTAGTTGGAATCTGTAACAATATTTTTAACAAATTTTTTATTTTCAGAACAATCAAGATTCTCCAAACAATAATAAAGATGACAACAGTGCAAGCAACAGTCAGTCATTAGAACCACCCGTAGCAGAAAATCTGTCAGAAAAGACAGTTGAAATGTCTCAACCTGCAAGCGAAATGTCGTCTATTCAAGATAAAACTTCTAAATTTATTTCCCCCGGAAGTAACATTCCGCAATTTAAGAAACGGAAGGTTTCGCAAGTGAGTTCATTGATAAATGAAATTAAGGTGATTAAGGAGGATTTAAACAGTTCACGAGAATTTCAGGAACCAGAGCTGGATGAACATGAGATATTTGCAAAATATGTAGCAAGTCAGTTGAAAAAGCTTTCACCCGGACAGGCCATTTTAGCTAGGGATCAGATCAACGCAACACTATCCCGCTGTCGGATGTATGATTTAAACTTCGGAAATACTACATTTTCGTACCAGTCACCTATCAATTCTTCAGACTCCAATATGTCAACCACATTTTCTTACAATAGTTCTGCAGCAAGTCCACTCTACACTAATCCACCATCACAACTACAACAGACTGAGCAACGTGATGAACCCATCATCCATCCGCCACCACAGCAAGAGTTGGAGCAAGATGAAGATCCCATCTATCAAGCATTTCAAAATGCTTGATACATTTCTCGCCATTTATGTAGCGTAAACGTACATTTTGTCGTCATTTATGATTTCTCATTTTGTAATTTAGAATTTAATCTCGCCATTTATGTAAGCGTAAAAGTACCTACTTTAATTTGAAATAAATAAAATTCTACATACCTGTATATCTTTCTTTAATGCCTTATAAATTTCACTGCAAACTTCTGGTATAAATCTAGATATAGTAGATCTTGAAACACGATACATGTGACTTAACTTCCTGTAATTGACACCAGATGATAGAAAATCTAGAGTTATTTCCAATTTTATTTTAGCCGGTATGGCTTCTCTCATATTAGTATTTAATTTTTGTATTTGTGGTCCCACTAGATTCAGTAAATTGTCAAAAATATTAGGTGTCATTCGCAAAATACTCTTGAATTCGCCGGAATCCTCAGATCACAGTTCTTTTAAAAGTAATGCAGATGCTCCATGACTATGTCTTCTTAAGATCCAGGGTCTTGTCCAAGTACGCTTTTCTTCTAGCAGAGCTAATATTTCATCTAGCGCATGTTGACACAACTTCCGAATTAACTTTCTTAGTAGAATTGCTTTTCTCTTACGCACACTGTTCATTTTTACGTATACGTGTTATCAGGTTAAGCACAACTCACTACTGACTTGACTAGCTTGAAATTTCCTAGCTTCGTGTAGACAGCACTAGCTTGGTTACAATCCAGGCTAGTAGGTAAGCTAGAAACCAAGCTAGTGACCCCTTACTAGCTTACTATCCTAGCTTCAAAATACTAGCCTCGTGTCACCCGGGCTTTAGGGGTAAGGGCGTCCGCGTCCATTGCCATATATATGAGTGTGAATTTTACTTCTGCGCTGCTACCCACGGGAAGTGCCAACATTAGGTTTGATTCTACTTATAGTTGATATCAGTGTCATAATTTGTGCAGAGTTGATAATAGGTTAACTCTCTATAATATGAGACTGAAACATAGCTGACTTAATAAGCACACCCAGAAAATGGTAAGCACTTCAGTTATGTTACGCCAATGATATTCAAATAAAGAAGATTATATTTATTTGAATATCATTGTGTTACGCTGTCAACTTAAACAAAAAGCTTCAGATTTACACAAGAGTGAGCAAAACAAAGAAATCTTAGTATCCTCAGATACATTCGTTTTTATTTTCCTATTTTTATAGTTATAGTAAGCTATGCACCGAACATGCATTTAATTAGAATTTGTTAATCGATTTAAATATTTTAGTCGATACATTTTGTTAATCCTTAGATGACGTTTTGATTTGACGTTGACATTAGTTTTGTTTGATTGAAAAATCTTCAGTGTTTGGGTCCCGATTCGGTTTTCCGCGATTAATTGCTATTTGTATCAATATATAAATTGTAAAGTATCGTGAAAACGCACAGTAAATGACTCACTTCGATTACATATCAATTGAATGCAGTTTAAAATAAAATGGCGTTGCTAGGATGGGTGAAAATTGTGTTTTTATTAATCGGACTGCCTTACTTGTGTTTGCAAGAGAATATAAACAAAGGAGAAATTATATTCAACTACAACAATACGTAAGTTTTGTCACTTTACGTATTAACAAGCTTATTTTCCTCTGCCTGCGTTTTGTCCTTTAAATTTCGATAAAAAATGTAATACCTATATTTTTCGCGACTTACTGATTTTTAAATCAAATTTCAATTATCTGTACTGCTGATTAAGTAATGTCATAGACCTTTTAAGCTGTTTCCGTTAATAGATCCAGTGTGATTAACACTAGCGAAAAACATAGTAGTTAGAATGCCTACTTTTTTTAATGCAATTAAGTTATTTTTTTGCTGAGTCAAGTTAAATGCTAGCTACCTATCCTGTCACTAAGCTCATTCAACTAAAATAGTTCGACTCATTATTGTTATTTATTTATTTATTAAAATACAAGTTTATAAAATCTCAACTTAAGAACTATGCCCGACAAAACCATTTACACGGTTTGTCTGTGGGAACGGAACAAAAAATATTATTGCGGACACTTCATTTTTACCTATTTTTTTATTTTATTTTTTCTATATTAATATAAACCAAGGTTTTTAATAAAAAATTACAATTTAGCCTTAATAGACTAATAAGCAATTTAACTCTAACTTATTATTATATTGTAAAATGTTATGAATAAGAATAGTGTCAATTTGTACTTTTATACAGTTTGGTAGCACTTTCTTAGAGTCTGATACGTTAAAAACACTGAGTTTACATGTTACATGTATGGCACAGTATTGTTTGCTATTATTTTTTCACTTATTATACACTACAGTAACTCAAATGGTTTAGTTCTCTTTAGCCTACGTACTATGTCAGTGTTATCTAGCAGCCAGATTGCTTCCACATTCACATGTCGATGAAGTCTGTGTTCGTGGGCTTCAGCAAAGTTTTGGATAACGGTGGTGACGAGTTTCATTTTAAGGTCGCGGTGAAGGTCGTCATTTCTGATGTACCATGGTGCATTAACAGCATCTCTGAGTACTTTATTTTGAAATTGTTGTATAATTTTGACATTACTTTGTTTAGTACAGCCCCATAGTTAGATACCGTACGTCTGAATTGGCATAAGAATATGCTTGTATATTATAATTTTATTGTGTATTAATAGACATTTTCACTTATTGTACTTATAAAATAACTAACAATAATATCATAACCACAGATAGTATAATACTAGCATACAGATGCCTCATCCCATACAAAGAAACCGTGCGCCCGATATGACTTTCCTTTACTGACATTGAATTGAGGGGGGGAAGAGTTTGAGGGGGAAGGGGTACAACACCCCCTTAAAAGGAAAAGTTGCTACGCCCCCCCTTTTCGAGTTTTCTCCCCCCCTTTTAGAAGGGAGGGAACCCCTTTAATCAAGAAAAATCTGGGGACTGATTTTGAGGCTGTAACAGGCGCTGCGGGCAGAGGCTCCCTTTGCGCCTCTGACTCTTTAAAAACACTAGGGGTAGAGTAGGACAGACTTGTACCAGGTGGAGTCGGGTTCAATCAGTTTGGTTCTTTGACATTAGTTGAACCTGACCTATTTCATTTGTTATCTGCCTTATAGGTACTGTTAAAATAAAACAAATTAAATCCTAATTAATAAATTTATATAAAATAAAATGTTACCGAACGTATGACAACTTAACTGTAGGTAAAACGAAATTTTCAATGGCCAGAATTGTATATAATTGAATATTATATATTGAATATTTTTATATTATTTATTGAATTGGTTGTCTGTAAGAGATTGCCTAGTGTGATAAGACCGCCCATTGTACACTTGTATATTTGAATGTTTGTCCTGTATGATAAATATAAAAGTCCAAAAATAATTAATTTTCAACATTATTTTTCTCAAAAACTGCGCGTCGTCGTTGCATATTGAAACCTTGCATTATATATTCGCGTGTGTGCTAATAATAATGTAACCTTTCTGTAAAAAAAATATCAAACCCCCAATGGAATCAAGTCAAAGGAAAACTGAGCCAACCGTGCCAATTCACTAGCGTTTTTCATCTGATTATACTGATTATTTTTTGTAAATTGATCGTGTTCGGTTCATATCTACGGTAAAAGATAGATCACCATCTATTAATCAATTGATATTGATAGATAAATCTAATAATCAGTACAGTACATCAGGACAGTTTCTTTGTATGGGATGAGACCCCCAGTCATAACTTAAGGGGCTGAGGACGAACAGTTGACAATCGACATCTGAGGTTCTAAGCCACGCCCACAGTCATCGATAGCTTAGGGGCAAACTCAAATTGGAGCAAAAAGTATTTCAAAATTAAATACACATGGCCGACCACAGAGGCTCTTAAAAGGACTCTACTGATGGTTTTATCAAAAATATTACCGCGCAAGTTCTTATTTCAAACTGCCGCTAGCATCTGACATCAGATTGTTCACTGTTATTTTGCCTATGAATGCAACCTTATTGCTACGAAAATAAAGATCACTAAAATAGGTAATCTGGCTAGTGTCATAGGAGTCTTTGCTGTTCAAATTGAATAAATATTTTATTTTTGTATGCTTCTATGCGACTGCGACCTATAATAACACAGTAGGTGACTTTTTTTTTGTAATGGTTTTATACATACACAAACTCACGCCTTTTTCCCATGGGGGTAGGCAGAAACTACAGAACGCCACCTGCTACGATCCTTACATACTTCTTTTGCTTCACTCACATTCATGCATCTAGTCATACACACACGCCGATTATGAGTACTGCGCACCTGGCCTTTTGAAGAACATCACCTATAAGGTCTATGTATGTCTTTCTAATGGTTTTATAGCCAGATAATTTTATTTATATTATTTTAATGAGTTCTACTATGGATACTTTAAATTTGAATTGAGATTTGGTGCTTTCATTAATCAATTTAATCATTATTTACACTAGGAAAGTCCCATCAAATTGTAAAACACCTTAAATTTACATATATCCAGAACTTACTAGGTTCGGCATTGTCTTTTTAGGCATATTTAAAATATCCAATAGAATTTAGGAGACTATTAATATCATTTGTACAATTCGTAGGTTCATATTCCTTGTTTAATTTTCTCTTGAAATATTGAGATGTCATTTAGTTACTAATACAACATGACTTTCCATAACCTACTTCAAATCATAATATATTTTTGCGCTATCCTGGAATATAATAGTTTCAAGGCATGGGGGTGGGTTTTGATATACACCAGCCCTCAGGGGTGAGGAGGTCACGTCGTGCCGTTTTTGAGATAACATTATTATTGTCTTTTATTTAACTTTTGTCTTTTTTTTTACAAAACACACACAAAAAAGAAAAACATTTAAAAATATAAAAAATAGAGGCCCACCGGTATCGGGAACAGAGTCCAAGTTACCGGCGGTCAGGGCTCCAGAGAGAGGATTCTCCTAACAATACGAGCTGTGTCCAGCAGTACTGCTTTCTGGATCAGGCCCTTGACCCAGCCGCCTAACGAGAGCCTCCTAAGGTGTGAGATAAGGGGCCGAAAGGGGCCAAACTGTAGCGTTACGTTTAGCTCAGAGGGAGCTAAACATAAGCCACGTTAATAAAATTAAATAATTATAAACTAAAAAATTAATAAAAGGAAAATAAGAATAAAAAAACAGAAGGGCCGGCTTCGCACGACATGGGGTGCTGGAGTTAGGCAGCTAACCAGGCAGCAGGACGGGCTGGAAGCCGGGGTAGCCCGAGGTAAGCGGGTGAGTGGGCACCACGACGACAAGCAGTAGGACGGACAAGATCTCTTCTGTTCTCCCAGGGCGGCGTGGCACGGTGCGATGGCACGGGTGGCCGTGGTGCTGAGATAACATTATTATTCCGTTTATTTAGCTTTGTACACACTTTATACTTACATTTTTAAATATTTCTTTATAAAAAACAAATCATTAAAAAAAAACATTTAAAAATATAACAAAAATGGTTGTCCACCGGTGTCGGGAGCAGGGTCCAAGCTACCGGTGGTTAGGGCTCCAGAGACAGGAACCTCCTCACAATGCGAGCCGTATCGAGGAGTACTGCCTTCTGTATCAGGCCCTTGATCCAACCGTGCAGTGACAGCCTCGACAGATGGTCGTCGAGGCTCTTGGCCATCAGGCCGTTGGCCGTAATGACAATCGGCACAATGATCGCCGAGTCCACATTCCACATGTCGACAACCTCGTGTGCTAAGTCGAGATACTTGATTTGTTTCTCTTTCTCAGCTTTCACGAGGTTCTCGTCATGCGGAATGGTGACATCGATTATCATTGTGCGGCGCGCTAATCGGTCTATCACCACTATATCTGGCTTATTAGCAACAATAGTCCTATCAGTGATGATAGACCGATCCCAGTACAACGTGACATGGTCATTTTCGAGAACTGGGTCGGGCACATACTTGTAATACGGTACCTCCGATTCCACTAGATTGTACTTCAAAGCAAGTTGCTGGTGAATAATCCTGGCCACTTGATTATGCCTGTGCAAGTACTCGCCGTTAGCGAGACGAGAACAACCAGAGATAATATGTCTGATGGATTCACCCGGACGGTGGCATGCCCGACATATGTCAACCGTGCCGTCCTTCATTATATGTCTCCGGTAGTTATTCGTCAGGATAACTTCGTCCATAATTGCACAGACAAAACCTTCAGTTTCCCCAAAAAGGTCGCCGAAACGTAGCCAGGATACGGACGTTGGGAAATCTATATCGGTCCCATGTAGAGCCCGATAGAAGCGCCCGTGTAGCTCCTTGCCTTGCCATACTTCTTTGCGTTCATCAGTAGTTAGTATTACAGGCTTGCGCCAGTTCTCTTTAGCCATGGACAACGGGGTGAGTCCCTTGTCCACTGCGACCACATCCCTGTGCATACCCACTTCAGATTTAAAAAAATATTCTCTGAGGCTGCACATCTCGCGGTTGTGAAGAGTCTTGGCGTTTAAAAAGCCTCGACCCCCACACTTCCGCGGGATGTACAGTCTCATCACTGATGATCGTGGGTGATGCATCCGGTTTGCGGTCAGCAGTGTCCGGACCCTCCTATCGAGGGCGTCAAGCTCGGTCTGAGTCCATTTGAGTATGCCGAAAGAGTACATCAAAACCGGCATGACCCAACTGTTGAAGGCGCGCACCTTATTTCCGCCTGACAAAAGGCTATTTAATACCTTTTTCAGGCGGCCAAAGAACCGCTCCTTCAGCAGTTGCTTCATGTCAGAACTGTTGATGCCCAACGCTTCCGACATACCCAAATACTTGTAAGTTTCGGTCGAGGAGAGGTGTCTGAGGTGTATGGAATCAGAGAGTTGAATTCCCTCGGATTCCATAATCTCCCCTTGCTTTACATGCATGACTGCACATTTGTCCACACCAAATTCCATCCTGATGGAGTTACTGAAGGTTTCAGTTACCTTCAGTAGCTCCGTCAGTTGGAATTTGTTGGGGGTAAAGAGTTTCAGATCATCCATGTAAAGGAGGTGAGATATGACCTGACCACCTCTTCTCAACCGATAGCCTAGTCCTGAATCCTCCAGCAGTGTACTTAGAGGATTCAGGGCTAAGCAGAACCAAAGTGGACTCAAACTGTCGCCCTGGAATATCCCCCGCTTAATCCATACAGGCTCATCATCCCCCTGAATCGGTCGACATCCTGGATATCGAAGGACTGTCTTCCATTGCCCCATACATGACTGAAGGAAGGTGCATAGAGTTGCATCTATTTTGTATAACTCCAGCACCCTCATGAGCCATGTATGTGGCACAGAGTCGTAGGCCTTCTTGTAGTCTATCCAGCATGTCGACAGATCCTTGCGGGATCGACGAACCTGCTGGCTTATGGCCATGTCAATGAGGAGTAGCTCCTTAGTGCCGCGGGACCCATTCCTACATCCATTCTGAGAGGTAGACATTATTGAGTTAGCTTCAATGTGTTTATCAATTTTTGCTCTCAGGATGGATGTAAGAAGTTTATAAACCGTCGATAGGCAAGTAATTGGTCTATAATTCTTGGGTTCCGCGGTACTACCTGTCTTATGGAGCAGGTGGGTAACGCCTGTTGTTAAAAACTGCGGCAGCGACCCAGTCTCTAAACATGACTGGAATTGAGATGCCAGTAACGCGTGTGAGCTGCTATACCATTTTAGCCAAAAGTTGTGCAGTCCGTCCGGTCCCGGAGACTTCCAATTCGGTAGCGGACGAACTGCTTTGGCTACATCAGGTGGACTGATGATTACTTTTTCCATTTCTGGTATAGCATCACACACGCGCTCGACATCACGCATCCAGCCACCCTCAGTGTGACAGACGGGCACCGACCAGATGCTTCGCCAGAATGTACTCGTGGCGACATCATCCGGGCGGCACACGTCAGTCACACTGTGCTCAGGTCGCTCCCAAGTTCTGTATACCCACCTCTCATCACTCTGGAACATGCGATTCTGCGAGTACCGGTCAACCCGCCGCTTATACCGCCGAATACGGCTGGCCCATGCACAAACTTTCTGCTTCAGGAAGTCGATGCGCTCCGTGACACGGGACATGTATTCTCGAGGACTGATTCCAGTGCCCGAAAACGCCCGCCTCACGAAGCGCATCACGCGTGGTCGTGTATTGCCCTCCCTGAAACAGCATAGTTTGCCGATGAGTACCCTGGCCCCATCGATACGCCGTTGGATCCTGCATTGCCAGGCTGGCACGGCAGGCTTTGGCCGAATAGTCTCGTTTGGGAACTTAACATTGGCCAAACGACATGCCGCAACAGCCCCGCAATACAGGATTGAGTGCGTATCAACGAGGCTCTCGCTGCTTTCAAAGATATTCTTAAGCAGCGAGTCCAAGGCACACACCAGCGCGCTATTCTTCTTGTGCATAGGCAAGCGTGGCAATCGGGGTCTAAGTTCAGTCGGTGTTGACCTATACTCGCGAAGCGCATCCTCCAGTGCGCTCCTCAATCTTTCATTGCACTGGCTACTTACTGTAACAACCCTATCATCTGCCTCTTCGGTAACATGATTGGACCGCGGCGGGATCACAATAGTGGCTGGCGGTGTCGCGGTCTGTGTCGGGGTTGAGACGATTTGGTTGTTCAGCACTTCTGAGCGCAGCCTATCAAGTGCGGCGTCGTCCAACCTGTGATTACGCTGGATGACCCGCACCTGATCCGACAATCGTTGGGCTGAGACGTTTACAGTTGGTTCAAGGTCCCGAAACAGAGACAGCATCCTAGCACGGTACGCAGTGAGGTTAGTTCCCCCCTCAGTAGACCCGTAATATGCGCGCATGACGTTCTCATTCATATTTTGAGTCCATCTCATGCGCTGCACACAACCACCGGCAGCGGGGACCCGGCTTGGAGCCGGTTGGCTCCTAGGTCCCAAACTCCTCGGCAGCCGGCCTCTCCCCTGCCGACGTACAGGTGTTGGCGACGTCGGCGGGGAAAAATACTCGTCGCTCGAGCTCGACGCGGCATCAGCCACCGATGACACAGGTGATCCGAGGTCCGGCGGCGGCGGGGCGGAGCTGAGCGACGAGTCCGGGGGTAGAAGTCGTGCGCGACTAGCTGCTGCTCTCGTCAACATTATGCTTTTTCCTTAAACATTTTCACTTTTTCCTTAAACATTTTCACTATATTTGACGTCGTCACTGACATACCTACGTCAACTGGTTTTTTGTATTTTTTATGAATTGGATTGGTTTTTTGAGTGGATATTATAGGTGAATTGGTTTTATTTTCTTATTGGTTTCTTCTTTTGGGTACTTTTTTCGTATTTGGTGATTGTAGAAATTTTTATTCTCTGGTTTACATTATTATTATTATTATGAGCCTGTTATGTCCCACTGCAGGGAAAAGGCCTCCCTTCCGTCTTTCCATGTTTTTCTGACTCTTGCTACGTCTGACCAATCCTTCAGGTAGATGTCTAATTCGTCACGCCATCTCTTTCTGGGCATACCGCGTCGCCGGTGCCTGCTATTCGGCATCCAGTCAGTGGTTACGTTTGCCCAATTCTGAGATAACATTAGTTCTATTTTTAAAGAGGTTTAAATACTTTTTATTTATGGACTTAGTAAATAAACTAAACGACATTAGTAGTTTATAATACAACAAAAATGAAGATGCTAGTGACAGCGTTAGTGCCAGAGAATAAAAATAATACAGAGTCTGACAATATTCCTTGTGATTTCGTTAGTTAGTTCCAATAAAAGCCACCAGGCTACATGATCTGGCTGCATTATACCTGATATTTTTTTGACAGATTAATTTGACGAGAAATAAATTGAATATTTTTTTGCATTTTGCGGAAAAAAGCGACATACGTCCTCCTAGCAACGCCATAAAGCGGTCACTGTCGAATTGCACTGAATGGAAAGAGAAGCACGATGGAATTTGTATAGATTTTTTTATAAAATATAATAATTTGAATTACTTAAAAATAATGAATGAAATTTCAAAATATAAGACAATGAAGTTTTGCGTCCTGTTATGATACGTTATTATTGTTAATTATACAAATGTACGCTAGATAGTACTACTGGTTTTTTTTTTTAAAGATCACGGTAAGAGGCAAAGTAACCATTCAAACGTAGTACATTATTACCTCAATGCCATTCAATTGTATCGAGATTTTTGTGCGTAACCGTGTTTCGGCCACAACAAAGCTTTCGGAAATATGATCAAGATTAACATATCTTTATTCCGCTGACACATCTTCAATAGATTAGGCAAAAAAACTTTTGAAAGAATGCCTATTTTGGGCATTCAGCCCCTTAAGAAAAGTAATAAAGGAACTATCTTATCTTATATCACAAGACCCATATCTTATAAAACTACTTAATTACTTATTTGCTAATTCTCCCCTCACAATCTGCAAACCACTTTCCTATGAACATCATTTATAAAAGCCTGAAAAGGAATGCCTTTTTATTATTATTGATAGGTTCGCGCTTGACCACCATCTCAGCTGATGGTAAGCAATGATGCGGTCGACTGTGTAACACACTTGCCTAGAAGTAACCTATTCACTCTTGACTTAAAGACCCCGAGATTGTAGCTATCGGGAAACACAGACTCCGTCAGGGAATTCCACTCCTTACCTGTATGCATAATGAAAGTATCTCCAAAACGTTTAGTGCGTATGGGTGGGATGTCCACCATGTACCGATGGTGCATCGCCGTACGTTTTGTAGTCTGATGACGAAATGGGCTAGGCGGAATTAGATCATGCAATTCCATCACACACTCCCAAAAATGTAACCGATAAAAAACCGACAAGCTGGCAACTCGACGATGATGTTCAAGGCCCAGAGCCTTTGACTCTACCAGTGTCTCATTGCCGATGAGCCTCTTGGCCCGTTTTTCGATTGACTCTAGTGCATCAAGCTGGTATTTGGCAGATCCGTCCCACAGGTGAGAACAGTATTCCATGCAAGATCGAACTTGCGTTTCATACAACTTAAACAGCTGTTTTGGCGTGAAGTACCATTTCACCTTTGCAAGGATCCACAACTTTTTGGCAGCCAGTTGAGCCTTTGCCTCAATGTATGGGCCAAAATTGAGGGTCGATGTCAAAAACTGCTTAAGCGATTTGGCAAATTATTTGACTTATAATGTATCATTATTGACAGCTTCCTTTTACCTTGTGCAGACCTTATTCAGCGTCCCTCCTTATACATATGTTTCAGACCACCTTTTTTTGAAAATCCCTCCCGGGTCTCACCTGTGGAGTGCAGCTTTGTATCCATGCAAATTTATAACTATAATAATAATAAGCCTGCTTATGCCCTACTGTAGGGCAAAGGCCGCTTCTCATACAGAGAAGGCACAAGAATTGAATATCAAACCACACTTGCTCATGGTTGGTTGGCGATTTCAGACTTATATTATAAGTTCAGGTTCCCTCACGATGTTGCGGACGGCGAGTAATGGGTAGCTCGCCGTCCGATAAGGACCAGGCCCGAACAGACGATGTGTCAACTGACCAACCAAATGTGCGCTCTGAACGGTCCTAAACGTTCCTTGTTGGTCCGCTAGCACCAACAAGGTGCGCTGTTGCCGGTGCTTGCGCTAGTGCTGGCGTGCTGGGGTGCGTGTTGTGAGCGGCTTTACAGCTCCGGTACCATTCTGGATAAATGGTAGTGAGTAATCACGATGCGACACATTTTCTCTTGAGTACCAGGGGCGAGTACTCTGGAGGCGTGACCTACCGCAGATGGTCCCAGACGCCTCGTAAGGGGTTGCCTGGTATAGTGTGCCGTCTTATATAACGTAAAGTTGGTGAAGGTGGCCACTATAGAAATCTCAGTAGTTTAATGGGGGTGTGGTCCGGTGCTTTTACACAGATAAGAAGTATTTTTTTTAAAGAGTTTTCTTATTACATTTTATGTTAGGACAAAACAAACGTTACACAAAAACATACCTTATGTACAAAAATATAAAATCTAATTTACTTTTACACAAACATTACTATTGGAAATTGAACCTTGTGACAGATTTCTTTGCAGAGTAAAAACAATACAACAGCTGTGTTCATAAGTAAATAAATGAAATCGTCATTTGTGGATAAGAAAAATAGTTGTTTACAATATCTGTGCTTCTTTGTTATTAAAACTGTTTACTTAAGAATATTGTACACTAATTACAACTCGTTATTTCTTAGTGGGGTAGGTAGAAACCATCTCAAGGTGGCTGTGGAGGACATGATTGACACCTCTGATACAGCTACAAATGTGGCCACCTACAGACTATGCCACTTTTGTTTTTAGATCACTGTTTTTTTGTTTCAATCACTTATTATTTTAAGCTACAATCAATTGTTTACAGGTTTCACAGTTAAAGGTTCACTTTCACAATGTTTTTAGGCATAAACCCGCGGTCTAATACACGAAAGCCACTAAATTCTCCTACAGACTGGGCTTGTATTAGTTTAATTTTCTTAAAGCACTTGTGGGACCTTTGCATAGTTTCATTTTCCTAAAGCCCTTGTGGGACGTTTGCAATACTTCCTCTTCCTTTCAATTCCTTTTGTCCTGGTTTCGCTTTCTAGTTGAGCAGTGTTATTAAGCTATTCTATCTGGAATTTCTCAGCCTAACGTCTGGATTATAACCAGTTGACGGCAATAGGCACTCCTGAGACCTCATATTACAATGGACCGATGAGGTGACCGGTGAAATGGGGGTACGGTATACATTAGAGATGCCACGAATAGTTGTTATAGCGAATAGTCGAAAACCGATTAATAGCCATTCCCTATGGCGAATACTCGTCATTATTACTCAACTTAAAAAAAGGAATCTAAAAATAGCTTATTTATTCTCAAATAATGTGGAGCTCGTGGCTAAATAATAACAGCGGCACGGGTCGATCTTCAAGGTCGGTCCGTGGATGCGTGGCCATTTCAACATAACGAGTTACCTCCGTGCCTCGGAAAGCACGTTAAGCCGTTGGTCCTGGTTGTCATTTGAAGATCTTTGACAGTCGATACGAATAGTGAGGCTTGAGATCTGACACCAGTCTAGCCAAGAGGTACCGTGTTACCCAGTTACTGGGCTGTGGAGGTCAGATATGCAGTCGCTCCATGTATAACACTGGTACTCAGCTGAATCCGGTTAGTCTGGAAGCCGACCCCAACATAGTTGGGCAAAGGCTAGGCAGATTGATTTATTCTCAAATAATAATATTACATTTGTCATCATAATTATCATATCAGCCGAAAGATGACCACTGCTGAACATAGGCCTCCCTCAAGCGCCGCCACATTGACAGGTCCCGTGCGTTCCGCATCCAGCGGATCCCCGCCACCTTCATCAGGTAATCGGTCCACCTGGTGGGAGGCCTTCCAACGCAACGTCTTCCGGTTAGCAGTCGCCACTCCAGAACTTTTCTGCCCCATCGGCCATCCGTTCTGCGAGCAATGCGCCTGCCCACTGCCACTTAAGTTTGTCAATTATTCGGGCTATGTCGGTAACCTTGGTTCTCTTGCGGATGTCTTCATTTCTGATTAGATCACGCAAGAAAACTCCGAGCATAGCCCTCTCCATTGCCCTTTGGGTGTCTGTAAGCTTTCTGATGAGGCCCATTGTGAGCGACCACGTCTCTGTCCCGTAAATAATCACCGGCAACACACACTGGTCATAGACTTTCGTCTTGAGACACTGTGGTAAGTTGGACGAGAAGTTACTGCTTCTTGCTGCTTCTATAGACTACACTTGTATTTATAACGCATATGGATGGTGCACTCATGTCAGTCGCTCCATGTAAAACACTGGTACTCAGCTGAATCCGGTTAGACTGGAAGCCGACCCCAATATAGTTGGGAAAAAGGCTAGGCAGATGATGATGATGGATGGTGGACTCAAAGAGTACCATAGAGAAAAAAATCCCTATTTTAAATAACTTTACTAAACTATACTTAATCAGTAATCACACCACAATAGCACAATTTGATCACTCTTACCTGAGGTTCCCGTGGTGACCTTCTGTTCCTCGTTCAATCCCGTGCCGTGCTTTGTATAGGGAGAGGAAAGCATATATAAAATAACCAAGGACAATGATGGGATGAGGATTTGAGAGGGACACAAAAACGTGTTCTGAGCCGGGGTCCAGCTACTAGCCCGCGTTCCCGGTGGTAAAACACTTCGCTGCGCGCGAAATATACAGAAAAACCACCGCACAGACGATTTTCCGTATCACTAGCGGATCGCGAACGTAAATTCAAACAACGTTTGGGTGGATATATTCCAATTTCAACAAAACCCATTCAACCACGATTTTTACATCCGGCACGCTTATACACAATTTTTCTAGTCGACTCGTGTCAAGTGTCAGCTGTCAATCAAAAGCTGTCAAAATCACACCCATCCTTAATCAGTAATTACACCAGCAGCTCTGTTTATTCAGAAAGACCATGGGCGCCGACTCCGTGGGTGCTCGGGGGTCGAGCACCCATGAGAAATAAACAGTGGGTGCCGAGCACCCCTGAGAATAGACATCAAGAAACAGATTAGTAATCGCCTTTTAGGGATGGGCGTTTTTTTTATTACCAGACGACCCGTTTAGCGCAATGGTTTAGACATTTAGAGCGCTGCCGGTTGAGACGCAAGGGTTCCCGCACCAACACAAATTTTTGTTGATGAAACAGATATTTGTGTTGGGTCTGGGTGTTTGTGGTACCTTCGTTGTTCCTGGTTTCCATAGTACAAGGGAAAACCTTTGGGACCAGGACAATGTATGTGATGTTGTCTCCATTTATTATTAATTAACGATGCGGGCAACGGATGCTAGTTACTGATGCCGGTATCCGTTATCAAAATGTTCGTTTTTCGATGCGCGATGCCGATGCAAAACGAAACCTAAAAACTCTTCTTCCTTCCTCAAAACAGGCAGGCGACGCTGGTTAATTATGTTTACATGTGCGAAAACTCGCTCGGTTAGTTAAGCAGAGATAACTGATAACTAAAAGGGGATAGGTACCAACCTTTATTTATTCGTCGGACGATCAGTGTGCATTTCTCTTCTCAAACTTCGCCACTTATTCGAGTCATCAAATGAACATAAGCACCCATGAGGATTTCTAAAAGCCGGACACTGAGAAAGACTATTTTCTTATGCAGGTTTGATTTATGAAAAAAGCGCAAAGGACTTGATCACAATCCTGCAGAAAATCTAGTTTTCTGCACCGTAAGCTGCCCCTTTTATACTTTAAATATTATACTTATTATTAATTAAAATCCTAACTAATTAACTTCTACATACATGACTGATTTTCGTGTAACTTTTTATATTTTATAGTGTTTTGTTTTTAAAGATTAAAAAAAGTTATCATCTTTCATTTGCAAGTGCGTGAAAGGGATGCAACATGCCACGAACAAAAGAGTTTTCCTCATGTTCTTTCTGTTTATTAATTCATATATTTTAACAACTCTTATAAATTGATTTGCTTCTAAGTATGCACTGTGATAGAACCTCCACAGTGCACAAAAATACCACGGCACGTGCCCCCGTGCCCCCCACATAAATCCGCCCTTGCAATGCAATAAAGGTAAACTCTGCTTAATCCTTCTGAAAAACAGGCATGATATTAAATTAAGATAAGTAAGAGACTGGCCTCCACGACACAGGGAAACCTAGTGTGGAGATCAGTGATGTATCTGATATAAAATGTATTTTCTTGAACAATAAAGATTATTATTATTATTTATTAAATGGTAAAGGATTTAAAAAACCAGCAGTAAACCCCAGCCTGCATTTGCATTTTCCTGTCAATAGCCTTGACTGGAGTTATCAACCAATCAATAATGTTTTGTTGCCACTAGCGCAGGTAATAAAGATAGTAACCCAGCCAGTGTACTCATTAGTTGCTTGATAAAAATACAAATAAAATTACTAGTGATAAATAAAAGAATGTGGGATGACTCAGTAGTAATTAACTTCTTAGTTGATATGGATTTGTCTATAAAAATGAATATTAAGACTTGAGAATTGACCTGCCCGCTCTTCTCCACGTAGGTATTTTCCGAATGGATGGTAGGATCACGTAATCATGATCCAGCCCTAGTCCCCCCCCCCCAGCGATGCCCTGAGCCGAGGTTCGTATCCCATAGGGGATACTATCTCATCCGATAACACGTGCGAAAGAGATAGATGCTGTGATGAGCAGTAATAAGCTAGTTCGCGTACGAATAAGCACTCTTGCAAGTTTGTAGCGAAATGGATGATGATTTAGGACAAAAACGAGCGCGTGAAATTTTATAAACAGACCTCTGGGAGCGAGAAAAACTACTAAATGTAAATTTCAAAATACATTATTTGCATTGTTAGAATTACTAATCTATCCCTGTATTGAGGCCGTTTTGCAATTTTCCTTCTTCTTATGGTATTTATTTCCGCCCAAAGATGCGTTAAAATTAGTGTTGAAATATGGAACTTTCGAAGCTCATAACTTTCAAATATATTTTATTTTTTTACTTTTTGTTTCCATACAGGGCTAGATAATGATGAGACAAATTGATATATTTTTTTATTTTGAACGTACACCGTCAAACAGTGGAGTAATCGCCAGACTACGTTTGTATGGAAGAATGATCGACTAGTGTAACCTTAAGCTTTTATGCCTGGCTGGAGGCTCTAGTTAAGTCTCCACAGGGAAGTAGCCGATCACTTTGATTGAACTACAAGAGGCCAATCACAAAAACAAAAAAGGCTTGAGAATTTAGAACCTCCTCTTTTTTTGGAAGTCGGTTAAAAAGGTCTTACTACTATTATAAACACGAAAGTATGTGAGAATGGATAGATGGCTGAATATGAATGAATATGAATGAATGGCTGTTTGTTACTCATTCACGCATTCAACCCAAATCTCTTCAAAGTTAGAGTGAACAGGCTTCTTCTGGGTAAGCTCACGCGATCGTCGCCGGGATCCCTTTTTAACCGACTTCAAAAAAAGGAGGAGGTTCTCAATTCGTCGGAATCTTTTTTTTTATGTATGTGCCCCGATTACTCAAAGATGCCTGGAACGATTTCAAAAATTCTTCTTTTGTTTGAAAGGGTATACTTCCTAGTTGATCCCATAATCATCAAGTCAGGATCTGATGATGGAATCCTAGAGAAATCGAGGGAACTCCTCAAATATTATAGGCAAACATATAGTGATTTTGGTATTTTCATCAACAATGCAATCATCTGCACTCAGAGTGTATCATTTGGTGAAGTGAAACTGATGAAGAAGACCACAGATGGCCACTGGATCTCCTAAATGCTAAATATGTCACGGGCATAAGATATCTCGAATAGTTAACCGACTATAATGAAGCAAATACTTATAAATAAATGGTACTGGTGAAAATGACACCATCGAACTGATCTGATGATGAAGCCGGAAGGTAGGCACTGGAACTCTAATATAAAACAATGTATCCTAGTCGTGTTTGGGCTTATTGGAATCGCCATGAGATGTACTTTGGCTATAAATGATAATCATGTTAATTGGAGGTACCTACCAAAACTAAAAACGGAAAATTAAAAACTTTTTAACAAAAAATCAAACCGACTTCCAGAACAAAAAACTACAAAGCAAAAAATAAATTTCTTTTCCGAAGTCGGTGTCGAAAAACGTGAAAGAATGGGTAGGCACAAAAGACACCGACTTCGGAAAAGAAATTTATTTTTTGCTTTGTAGTTTTTTTTTTCGCATACATTTCTTTTTCCTAATATACTTTGGCATAATTTATTTTGCCATAATAATTCTTTGCCATATTTTTTTTGCCACACTGTTTATGTTGGCATAATTATCTAATTATTAGGAAGGCTAATTTGTTTTGGCATAATTTTAGTTCGCATAATGTTACTGGCCCTAATGACTATTAGCTTAATAGTATTAAAGCATAAAACATAATAGGCATAACGGAAACAAATTTGAGTTATTTTTACGTATTTTATTTTGAATTTTCATGCAAATGAATTTATTATATATAAACATCTCATTCATTTATTTATTTATTAATAGTTATGCACCTGACAATAATCCCTTTTTGACAAGGTAGGCGTGTTTTTTTAAATTTTAAATTATTTTATTGATTTATTTTAGGTTTATATTTTTAGCAATCTATAATATAAAAATGAATCGCAAAATGTGTTGGTAAGCGCATAACTCAACAACGCCTGGACCAATTTGGCCAATTCTTTTTTTGTTGTATTTGTTATTGTTAGGAGAAGGTTCATAAGAAAAAAAAAATACCTCACCTACATAGGTAAGGTAGGGTAGGGTAGGGTGGGTAGGGTAGGTAGGGTGGGTAGGTTAGGGTAGGTAGGGTAGGTAGAGTAGGGTAGGTAGGGTTAGGTAGATGAATGTTTGGTGTTTTTATGGCAAAACAAAGTTTGCCGGGTCAGCTAGTTGCTTATAAATATGCAAGTTTAGAAGTTTTTTTTCTTTTACCTGTCAAAAAAAAACTTGGCTCCCAGGGTATCAAGAACCTAGCTGACAGAAAGGAGTGAGCGCAGTATAGCGCGGGCGACGACATTTTTGACAGAAAACGAGAGACAATTAAAAATGCGAGCGCAGCGAGGAGCCAGAAAAAAAACATACAATCATAGAATAAGAATTATTTATTTATATCGCATAAAATGTGTATAAGTGTCTAAATTTTTCGAGTTAATTATTAAGCGTATTTGTTATGCTTAATAAAAATGTTTAAATAACATTATGCGTAAGCTGTTATGACAATGACACATTTACAAATTTATGCTTTATATGCCATAACTCAAAAAAATTGGTACCTACGAAAGACACCGACTTCAAAAAATAAAGTTATTTTTCAGTTTGTAGTTTTGTATTTGGAAGTCGGTAGTATTTTTTTTCAAAAAAGTTTTTTGTTTTTCTCAAATATGTGTGTACATTAAAATTGAATTTTTAAAGATGCAAAGATATTTTTTTAGTTTTAAAGATATATTATTATAATTGACGGTAACAGTATTCACTACACATAGAAAAACCTTATCAACCTGTAACACTCCCAAATAGAACCAGATAGCTAATCACTAACATCCGCTAAATCGTTCCGTGTTCACTTCTAATGCAAAAGTATAATTTATATCCAGCATTAAGAATTTGGCCCTACCCAACTGGATCGTTTGTCCTAGGTAGAAATAGTCGTGTCAACCGTCAAATCCGACTCGGCTGGGCAGCGTTCGGGAAGTTGCGCGGTATCTTCTCGTCCAACTTACCACAGTATCTCAAGACGAAAGTCTTTGACCAGTGTGTTTTGCCAGTGATGACATATGGCTCTGAGACGTGGTCGCTTACAATGGGCCTCATCAGAAAGCTTACAGTCACTCAAAGAGCAATGGAGAAGGCTATGCTCGGAGTATCCTTGCATGATCGAATCAGAAATGTAGAGATCCGCAAGAGGACCAGGGTTACCGACATAGCCCAAAGAATTGCCAAACTTAAGTGGCAGTGGGCTGGCCGATGGGGCAGAAAAGTTCTGGAGTGGCGACCGCGAACCGGAAGACGTTGTGTTGGAAGGTCTCCCACCAGGTGGACCGATGACCTGGTGAAGGATGCGGGGATCCGCTGGATGCGAGACGCACGGGACCGATCAATGTGGCGACGCTTGGGGGAGGCCTATGTCCAGCAGTGGATGTCTGTCGGCTGATATGATGATGGTGATTAAGAATTTTGAAGTAGAATATGTCAAATAATCTCTCAAATGTAGAATCTGTCATATGTAGAATCTGTCAAATTTAGAATCTGTGAAAACTAGAATCTGTCAAATGTAAACTAAACGGAAAACATTAAACCGTCTTCTAAAGCAAAACACTATAAAGCCAAAAATAACTTTGTTTTCCGAAGTCAGTGACGAAAAACGAAAAACAATAGTGACCAAAGATATAGACTTCGGTAAAGAAAGTTATTTTTCGCTTTGTAGTGTTTTGCTTTAGAAGACGGTTATTTTTTTCAGTCAATACCGAATGAATTTATAATCTCACGCAATTTATTAAAACTTACGGACATACGAGGGTCATTCAATAAATACTTAGCCTACAAAAAGTAAACGAAAATTTTGGAAAAGTGGCAATTTATTTTTCAACATAGTCTCCTTTTAGTTCGATACACTTAGCCCAGCGATGCTCCAACTTTTTTAACCCGTCGGAAAATTATTTTTTGTCAAACTCTGCAAAATAGGCCTCCGTGGCGGCGATGACCTCCTCATTCGATCCATATCTATTCCCGGCGAGTGATTTTTTCAGATTAGGAAACAGAAAGAAGGGGTCAAATCTGGAGAATACGGTGGATGGGGCAGCAATTCGTAGCGTAATTCGACCAATTTGGCCATGGCAGCGGCAGACGTGTGAACCGGTGCGTTGTCGTGGTGAAACAGCACTTTTTTCTTCGCCAGATGGGGTCGTTTTTTCTTTAATTCAGCGTCGAATCGGCCCAATAAATCGGCATAGTAAAGCCCTGTAATTGTTTTACCCTTCTCGAGGTAATCGATGTAGATCACACCTTGTGAATCCCAGAAAACGGTGGCCATAACTTTTCCAGCCGATTTTACAGTTTTCGCCTTCTTTGGAGCACGTTCCCCGGTCTGGATCCATTGTTTTGATTGCTCCTTGGTCTCTGGTGTGTACCAGTGGATCCAGGTTTCATCGACGGTCACAAAATGACGCAAAAACTCCGCTGGATTCCGCTTAAACAGCGCCAAACACGTCTCCGATGTGGTCTCACGGTTGCGCTTGTTTTCTGGTGTGAGTAAACGCGGCATCCATCGCGCCGACAGCTTTCTCATGCCGAGTTCCTCGTGTAGAATATGATGCACTGTTCCTTCTGAAATGCCTACAGTCTCAGCTAGCTCCCGAACCTTCAATCGGCGATCTGCCAATACGAAATCATGGATTTTTTTAATGTTTTCCTCCGTATCAGCTGTTTTCGGTGCACCTTGACGTGGTTCATCAAAAACCACGTGCAAACTCGTTGAACCAATTCTTGACGGTGGCCATCGATGGAGAAGAGTCACCATACACAGCATCCAAGCGCTCTTTGATTTCGATGCGCGTTTTCCCTTCCAAAAATAGGAATCGAATCACCGAACGATATTGCTCTTTTTCCATTTTTGTAAAACCGATCGACACGTTCGCTTCCATAAGTTGTCAAATTAAAACAAATGAAGGGATTGGAATGAAAATTTGATAAAAGAATTAAAAAAGAATGTGCTACACTGTGGTAAAACTCTTTTGAAACTACAGCGCCCTCTGGCGATGAGGCTAGGTACTTATTGAATGCACCTCGTAGCCACCCACATTCATACTCAAAACTGTCCTAACTACAAAAATATTGTGTTTGTAGCTCGCAATTATGCTACAAAACCGTTAAATTTTCTGTCATATGTAGAATCTGTCAAATTTAGAATCTGTGACGCTCTTTAAATAGAATTTATTTTGCGTTAGTGCAGAAAGTATTTACGACGTTTTGTAATCTAAAGTCAAACTAGATTCGGTAGCCGAGTAAATACCGCTATCGTAATAACATAGATGGCGGTATTCTCAGTGGTTGCAATTTCATTTTTATTTTTTTATCCACCTAATATAAAAGAAAATATAGGCTCCTATTTGTTTTATCGATATCCATCTATAAAATCAATACCCGACCCGACTACATCCCTAATTGAGTAGCGAAGAATCGAGAAAGAAATAGTGAATACATTCAATCCAAAATAATTGATTTTAATTAGAGGTTTTATAAAATTATTGGTAAATTGAAATTTACTAAGATTTTATTAGAAAACAAATAAAATCGTTTTTACCGATGATACGAAATAACTCCATTTTTAAGATTCTTTCCCCTACTGTCATTTTTGAACTCCAAATTGGAACAAAACGGCATAGTTACGTAAAAATAAATTTGACGCGAGACTAGCAACTCGACGCGATGTTAGGACACGACTGGAATCGCTTTTGCGTGGAAGCGCTTATTAGTGACACGCGTGCCACGCATACTTTGCATTACCACTGTTTTTTCTATTCCGTGGTCCTAACTACAAAAAGATTGTGTTTAATGTGTTTGTAGCTCGTAATTAGGCTACAAAACCTTTAAATTTATTATCTGTTTGAATAAGGAAGCTCTAACTTATGTTACGGAAATATTTTTGCCGCACCGCGATAAAAGCATTTATGAATTTCCTAAACATGTTTGCGGAAACCGCGACAAAGTGTAACATACGTCATTAATTAAATTAATTTTGTTACAGATATAAATACAACGTAACGTATACGCTTGCTGTAAATAAGAGCACAGAATATATCCTGGAATTTGGTGGGGTAAGTTATACGTATTCATTCGTGTTCATATAGGCGCGTCATCATCATCCACAGCCCGACTTCGCCCACTGCTGAGCATAGGCCTCTCTCTTCTTGTACCAATCACCACGTTCCCGTGCCAACCTCATCCAGGTTCTACCCGCAATGGCAACAATGTCAACTGCCCATCTCGCAGCTGGACGGCCAATACTTCTTCTTCCAGTCCTTGGACGCCATTCAGTCACCACCTTACTCCACCTATCATCAGCGCTCCTTGCCAGGTGTCCTGCCCAGCTCCATTTCAGTTCCGAAATTCGTTTTCCGACGTCGGAAACCTTCGTACGTCTTCGGATCTCAACGTTTGGAACCCGGTCTATCAGCCGTATGCCAAGCATGGAACGCTCTATGGCTCTCTGTGCAACTCGAA
This sequence comes from Orthosia cruda, assembly GCA_964057195.1. Taxonomy (NCBI): domain Eukaryota; kingdom Metazoa; phylum Arthropoda; class Insecta; order Lepidoptera; family Noctuidae; genus Orthosia; species Orthosia cruda. The sequence goes on along the minus strand of OZ059852.1, from coordinate 4,004,876 downwards.
GCCTGTACACAGCCTCCTGAGTAAGCGTCCACGTCTCAGCACCGTAAGTCATGGTGGGCAAAACACATTGGTTATAGAGGCGGGTCTTCAGAGATTGTGGTATCTTGACTAATTTCAAAATATCATCCAGTTTGCCAAAAGCGGCCCATCCGAGCTGTATTCTTCTCGAAACCTCCATCAGTTGATGTTCTTTGCCAAATGAAAGAATATGACCAAGGTACACATATCGGTCAACCCTCTCCAACGTTTCATTTCTGATTGCAACAAGAGTATTTGAATCACTGCAGAGGTTTGCCATAACCTTCGTCTTGGCCATATTCATCCTAAGGCCTACCTTAAGAGCTTCTCTTCACAAAGATTTTGAAGCATTTTCTGGAGGTCATATAGGCGCGTAATCTATACAAACTGAGAGACTCGCTGGCATTGCACAGTGAGCATGGTAAGTGAGTCTTAAAACTCACATGTATTTTTAAGACCTCGTGGTTTTTTTAAGACGCCCGTGTATTTTTGACAACCCGTGTGCATTTAAGAATTCCATGTATTTATAAGATCCCGTCTTGAAAATATATGGGGGCCTTAATACGTGGAGTATAAGACTCCCATGTATTTTTAACATCCCGTTGGTTTTTAACATCCCGTTGGTTTTTAAGACACCCATGTATTTTTAAGACCCCGTGGAGTTTGATGACTCCCATGTATTTTAAGGCACCGTGTTGAAAAATACCAAACCGCACAGGGCCCGCGTGGTGGATTACGGCCCATCCCCTCTCACAGAGAGGAGGCCTGTGTCCCAGCAGTGGGAACATTAATAGGCTGATGATGTGATGTGTTGAAAATATATGGGAGTCTAAATACGTGGGGTATAAGACCCCCATGTATTTTTAACACCCCGTTGGGTTTTAAGACACCCATGTATTTTTAAGACCCCGTGGAGTTTGAAGACTCCCATTTATTTGAATTTGGTTTGATTTGACCAATGTATTTTTGACAACCTGTTGGGTTTTAGGACACCCATGTATTTTTAAGACCCCGTGGAGTTTGAAGACCATCGTGCACTGTAGTTACAGAGTTATCATAACAGTTGGAAATGTGACGCGGAGTACGAAGGAGAAGCGAAGTGGCCGTGCGACAAGGTTTGCCCCTCGGTACGAGGTACTCAAACCGTTCGCGAAGGTATTGGGGAGAAATTGGATTGTGCAGGGTGGTATAGAGAAAGGATAGGATATGGGTATCTCGTCGACGCTGAATCTGCAGCCAATTCAATCTGGCCCGAAATTCCGACACATGGTCGTAGAAGAAACCGTAGTGATAATTTGTAAAAGTTCAAAAGTTCGACCACGAGCTCGATAGATGGCGTTGGCGTCAAATTAGATCTCGCTATGGTTTCGTTACCGCGATTTAGTTGTGGTCGAGTGAATTTTAGAAATTTAAATGCCAGCTGAGATCAGGACACCATTTCGTTTTATTTCATTTTCAACCCTATTAGTGTTCACACAAGTGTGTTAGTCCAACATTACCAGCTCGGTAGTAAACAGTCGTACTTGCGGAGGCCGAAAATAAAGCGGATGCACGCACAAGTTCTGCAATCGCTCGAGTTTGTTTAGAAGTACCTCCGTTGCATCTAGATCGATTAGGCTCATGTTTGCAAAACATTTACGTCCAATAAAACATGCAGGTTGTGTTGCTTAAACAAAGGATTACCTGAATAATGCCTTTCTCGTATCGTTGTACACATCATTCTGAAAAAAAAAATCGGTCAAGTACGAGTCGGACTCGCGCACCGAAGGTTCCGTACAAACAGGTACATTCACCAACATAATTAGGTAACTTGGTCAACGGTAACTACCATATAGGTTTTCGACCCAAAACCTATAGTGTTCTTCCGGTTGACCTAGAATTAACAATTTTGGTTAAACGCAAGGTCTTACAGCACAAGTAAAGGGTAAATTCCGAAAAATAAAAAAAGATGAAAATTAAGGTAAATTTTGGTACTTACAAGTTTTCGCAAAAATCTAAATTCGCCCATATCTTTTTATCGTGTTGACTCAGGGCCTTGATTTTTATACACCTAATAGGGACTATATACCTCAGTATCTGGTATAAATTTCAAGTTTCTAGGTCCAACCGTTCCTGAGAAAATCGGTGGTGACACATGGACAGACGGACAAGAGAGTGATCTTATAAGGGTTCCTCTTTTTACCTTTTGCGGTACGGAACATCATATTTATTTATTCATTTATTCGCAATTACACCAATGGAGTACAAACTTATAACAACCTGTTGTTGTCCTTCTCTGTTGTCAGCGATGTCCGAGATAAATTATAAAGTACATAAGAATTGAAAAAGTCACATTGGTACTTGCCTGGATTCGAACCCACGACCTCAACAAGCATGAGAGGCGAGGTCATAGTAGTTTGTGCTGTGGTTTTTAGGGTTCCGTACCGCAAAAGGTAAAAAGAGGAACGGGACCCTATTACTAAGACTCCACTGTCCGTCCGTCTGTCTGTCTGTCTGTCTGTCAACAGGCTGTATCTCATGAACCGTGAGACATTTGAAAGGAGAATGCTCATAGTTGTATGGAATCCCGTACCATGCTGCATCAAACTCAAACTTTGTTTTTTATATACTACACTAATCTTGTTTACTCCTACAAAAAACCTTTTTGAAAAAAAAACCCGGGTTTCGGAGTTATTTAAAAAAAATCTAATATAACCTAAAAACTAGGTCTATTTTGTTCGACGCTATCAAGGACGTATTTTATATACCTATTTAGACACGTTATACACGGACGAACATTATGGCCCTAAAAACAGCGTAATCCACTTATATTAATAGAGAAGAATTAAGTACGAGTTATAGCAACGTCTAGCCGCGCCACAGGATGCGTGACTTAGACTTTATTTTTGTTATATTTGTCGTCTCACAGTTAATTAGATCACACGATTTACTATCTGCTTAACCGGTCTTCCCTGTCGAGACCAAACTATAGCCTCCAGCCAGGTACATGTGAATCGGCGATTTTCCCGACCTTTGTATTGCCAATAGGTAGGTATTGTGAGCCGGTAACGTGCATAGACTATACACTTAATACAGAGGCGCAAACCACAGAGTACATACGTCAGTTGTCAGATCAGTACAAATGTCAGATGCACAGATAACTAATTAATTCTATTGCATTCTACATCTTTTTACCGGCTGTGAACGGATATTTAAGCATAGATAAAATAATGATAATCTTTTAAGAGAATATTCTATTCTATTTTAGTTTTTTTTTAATTAATGTAGAATCGGCAAAGTACTTCTTTTTACAGTGATCATGGTACTTTCAAAAATCAAGGTTACTTTAATCATAATATCATGTGAAGTGAAACGGAACGTCATTTATAGGGAGTAAACAATAGCCATACTTTTAAACTCAGATATAAATTCCCTATTCAAAAATCAAATCCCCGACGCATAATGTCGTTAAAAATTATGAAACTAATTACTATAAAGTTTTGGTCTTGATGCGTGAGACTTTTTGGTACCACTTTTGGTCATTCTCCTTTGCACAGATGATATATTTCTATTGCCGCTATATCAACAAATACTAAAAACAGAACAAAACAAATATTTTATTGAAGTCCCATACAACAAACGATATTTTTTGCCTGTTTTTGAGATAATGGTACAGAATCCATCGTGCGCGAGTCCGACTCGCACTTGGCTGGTTTTTCAAAATAGGGACGCTTACAATTTAACCATTACAACTTCCTCTAATCTATGAAACAATGACTCATTCAAGAATATAAACACGCGGTTTTGTTGCCGTGAATCGTTTATATATTATTTATACTATAATATTGTATTGCGGTCATAGCAGGTTACATACAATGTAGCCGCCCAACACATCTAGCTATATATTTCCAGTATAATATGACCTCTTTTTGAGTCTTTTGTACAGAAAACTTCTTCATCCACAGAGCCTTTGCCCAACTTTGTTGGGATCAACTTCCAATCTTACTGAATACCAGTATTTTACATAGACCGACAGCCTGTCTGACCTCCACAATCCATTTACTGGGTAACAGTGTAACCCAGTAATCGTCCAATGTTACCACAAAACGACATCTCTTGGTAAGACTGGCAAGACTGCTTGTCAGACGTCAGACTTACAGGCTTCTGACTCCGTAACCACTGTCAAAGACTTATAAATAATTCATGAAATATCCTGGGGATAAGGGGAGCATAAACTTCACTACCGTGTAAATATTCACAGTTGTCGACTAAAGAAGTAGCAGGAAGTTACCTAAAAATAAAAGCTTATAAAAGTTCGCAATGCAGCAAAGTTACAGTCGTCAACGCCATCTACCGGCAGTACTTTACAACGACACAATAAAAAGATTTCATCTCCTAATAACAGATGGCGTTAAACTAAATAACGCCTTCCAAAAAGTTACCTTGTTCTACCAACAGATGGTGTTAAACTTAATTATATATTTCTTTCTTTCAGGAACTGGAATTGTATGATACTCCAGCGAGAGTGACGGTAGCCAGTGACTTTGCTAACAAGACTTACCCTTTGTTTGTCACTGCGAGGCAGCAAAAAGGTATGTTCACCACAATATTTTATTTTATTGTACAATCAGTTTAACCTTATGACAGTAATACATGGTTCAACCAAGTTCAGTTCAGTTTGGTTGAAACAATAAAAAAAAAATTCTGTCTCTTAGGTTGAACAATTTAAAGTAGTTCCGTTTAAAACTTTATCTACTTCGGTTTCGTTATATTCGAATTATAAAATTGACAGCGGTTTCATTATCATACCCATAACGACATCAGGTTGCATTATGCGAATCGTCATAAATTCTAAAACACAAGCAAAGACATTCTGAACATACAGCCAGGTACAATCGGCCAAAGCTATATCTGATCACCGTAAGGACTATTTCTGCTTGCAGGGCTAGCCCGCTAAATTAACGCCGACTTATAAATAGCATAGCAGCATCGGGTTTCTGTTTACTAGTACCTGTCAGCCCCTTGTTTTTGTAATTAAAAAAGACGGCAAAAAAACAAATAAGTCATTTGGCCATGGTCGATGCAAAAAGGGCGGACACAGCTTTGGTCATCTTGTGCACGGGATTTTGTTTTCAAAGTGATCAGATATAGCTTTGGCCCATAGTACCTGTAATATTACTTCGAAATCGAGACAATGTAAATGATGTTATTAAAAATGGAACAAGTTTAGAACAAAAGTATCGTATACTATTTGGCTGTTGCGGCTACAAGAACTTTGCCTTATACCTAATCAAGACTAAATAAAAAAATAAAAATAAAATGGACGCGGGGAAATTTTTCTGAGTGATATTTTATTCCAAATTTTATTAAAAATGGCTTCAACATCAAGTGATATTGTAAATACTCCACCAGATATAACAAATAGAGCAGTTGCGGCTATAAATAATTTACTACCAGAAAAATTAAGACATGTTTAAGAGAAATGAAATACTTAAACACACTTCCTGAAATACTCATTTGTCTATATCTGTGTTTTATCCCTTCCTTCGTAGATAAAATCTTGTATGCAACTGTACGTTATTGGTCTTTTAATAACTCGTGCCCACCTATTTCGGTACGCGCTACGCTTGTACCGAAAAATGGCACTCGTATTAAAAGACCGTCCATAACGTAACAGTTGCATAAATAGCTATTAACGCGTATCAAGCTAAATCCGGTTCCCACTTTAGCAGGTTCGGCTTACAAACTAAACAGATGCAGCTACAGAGAGGTGGTCTGTGTCCCAGCAGTTGGAATGGGAACATTAAAAGACTTACTGATGATGATGTCTGCCTATTTGAGCTCCATAACTCTGTAACATAGGGTAACACGATACCTCTTGGGTAGACTGGTGTCACATTTCAGTGCTTCTGAAAACTTTCTGTCAAAGAACATGGATGATATAAAAAAATTGATTACCTAAAAATAATGAACACGTATGTTTTCTTTTGCCACGTATACAAAAAAACCGGCCAAGTGCGCGTCGGACTCGCGCACGAAGGGTTCCGTACCATTATCGCAAAAAAACGTAAAAAAAACACGTTTATTGTATGGGAGCCCCACTTAAATATTTATTTTATTCTGTTTTTAGTATTTGTTGTTATAGCGGCAACAGAAATACATCATCTTTGAAAATTTCAACTGTCTAGCTATCACGGTTCATGAGTTACAGCCTGGTGACAGACAGACAGACAGACAGACGGACAGACAGACGGACCGCGGTGTCTCATTAATAGGGTCCCGTTTTTACCCTTTGGGTACGGAACCCTAAAAAGACGACGTCGATACAGTGCGTTGAAATATCTTGTGACGTCACGACGTGCTACACTTTATACTGACAAAGTGACGTCACAAGCCCCCACTCCTGAACTTTGATGCGCTTTATCTTTGTATTTTTGTATTTATTTGATAAAGCAAAAAATACGTGTCTAATATTATTTGATAATCTCACTGACGGACTAAATAGAATTATAATTTTTCGACCTAAGAAACGTCTCTATTTCAAATGACAGTGGGGACCTATGCTTAACGTTCTTTCCGTAGTATGAAGGGGTATCAGTATGTAATGTATGGTCATCCATCCACGGACTGACCTCGGCCTCCTTGAAGATCGACCCGTGCGATTATTATTATTTAGCCACTATCATCATCATCATGTCAGCCAAAAGACGTCCACTGCTGGACATAGGCCTCCCCCAAGCGTCGCCACACTGATCGGTCCTGTACGTTTCACATACACCGGACTCCCGCGGTCTTGATCTGGTCATCGCTCCACCTAGAGGGAGGCCTTTCAACGCTGTGTCTTCCGATACGCGGTCGCCACTCCAGAACTTTTCGGTTCCAACGGCCATCCGTTCTGCGTGCAATGTGCCTGACCCACTGGCACTTAAGTTTCGGGCTATGTCGGTAACCTTTTTCTCGGTTCTCTTCTTCATTTCGGATTCGAGCACGCAAGGATACTCCGAGCAAAGCCCTCTCCATTGCCCTTTGAGTGACTGTAAGCTTTCTGATGAGGCCCATTGTGAGCGACCACGTCTCTGTCCCGTAAGTAATCACTGGCAACACACACTGGTCATAGACTTTCGTCTTGAGACACTGTGGTAAGTTGGACGACAAGATACCGCGCAACTGCCCGAACGCTGTCCAGCCGAGTCGGATTCGACCACTATGCTATTAAGCTTAATTATACATCAATTTGTTTCAGGAGTATTCTCATGGCAGCTGCCCATGATAGTCCAGACCCCTGTAAGTCTGGAGCAGTTCACGAACATATCTAGGACTTTATGTCCGCATAACAATATGTTTACTGAAGACGAGGAGACTTGTGGTGAGTGACGTATTCGAACATAGTGTCCGCCATTTTGGATTTGGTTTGTCCCGTAAAATGTATATGTGTGGGTAGGGATTTTTTTAATTGTTTTTTTTTAATCGACGTCTTATTATAATAAGTTAAATTAAAATTGCAAAAATGAGGTTTTTATAAACACTTATTTTTTTCAAAATAATTAAAATTCACTAAAATTAGACAAATAATAAGAATCAAACACATACTATAATATTCACAACTGATCTTTGAGTCTCTAAATTGGCTTCAAGAGCCTGCGCCGTAGATATTTTTGTGTCAATATTGATAGTGAAGTTATCATTGTATAGCTGTCTCTTTCACTCGCTTACGTTTTTCTCATCATCCTATCTCGCTTACTCTTTGCAGTTAAACTGTTTTTTGCGCAATAGCTGACAGAGATACAAATATCCGCTGTGAATATTATACTTATTATAATTAGTTAAGTTAATATTCATTTTATTCATTAAATTTTAAAATTCTACGAGATACAACATTAGGGGGCTGCCAGATACGCGATCTAAAAGGTACGAGAATGTTTTATCCAATTTTTTTTCATGCAATTTTATATGAAATTAATACTTTAGTACAGTACAACTATTTTCATAATGTCCCTCGGCAGAATTCGTGTTTCGTCAGAGGTCGGATTTCTAACAGTTGCCCTTTGCACTTGGTGGAGACCGGGCTCTCAATCAACGTGGAAGTATTTGGAGGGTCAGTGGGTCGTCTTAGGGGCAGAGTTTTAGGAGTTGGAGTATACGCTTAGGGGCACTAAGAGCAGCAGCGGATAAAAAAAAACAAAATTCGTAGGCAAAATTCGGTAACAGTGCGTCGTAAGGCTATGCTTCTCAGATCCTAAATGGTTTTTATGGTCAAGGTTAACCCGAAAATGCAGTAAAATTGGCTAATTTCCGAAAAAAAAGTCCTTGCGCCATAGTGCCCCTAAGGCTACACTACAACCATTTGGATTTTTCTATACTCTTTTAACTTTAATGTGATTTCTGGAATTCTTTTATAGGAAAATAGGTTTACAGCTCTATATAGTTCACACGGAAATCAAAACAAAACAACAATAAAGTACTCAGTTCTGAATTCAAATTATTATACACGATAAACCTATTAATTGATGGGCATGGAAATAAGCATTCGTTTGTATTCGGAAATGCGATGATTGCCGAGGGACATTAAGAAAATAGTTGTACTGTACATCACAATTCGGGGTCTTTTGTTTTTTTGTTTACTGTGATGTTTAATTTCGTAGACTAAACTGTCATTTGGGGGGTTGTCACTTTATCTATACCAATATTATAAAGAGGAAAGATTTTTTTGTTTGTTTGTACCGAATAGGCTCCAAAACTACTGGACCGATTTCAAAAATTCATTCACCGTTGGGAAGCTACTCTATCCCTGGGTGACATAGGCTACTTTTTATCCCTGTATTCCCATGGGAACGGGAACTACGCGGGTGAAACCGCGAGGCGTCCTCTAGTCGTTACATAAAAATAGGGTCGTACCCTGACTATTCGAGTGATCGAAAGTTAATCGAAAATCGAAGTAGATCGAAAATGAAACTATATCACGGCAAAAAAAGTTACATTTGTTTAGAAACTAGCGGCCCTTATTTAGTTTCTACTCATTTATGTCAGACTTCATTTTATCGATCGCATTTATTTTATTGTTAATTTTATATTTAACACAATAAAAGTTTATGAACTATGCGTATCAGTACTGTTATATTTAAATATATTACGTTTATATTCATAAAACATTTATTTACAACAATTAGTAAAAAAAAAAAACATAAAACCCGACTGCTTAAAAAGCGAACTAAAAAGACGTAAACAAGAAGAAAATCATGCTGTGCAGTCGGAGGATACATCTAGTTTTGGTCAGCCATCTCGCGGATATGTATTCTCCGACTGCACAGCATGATTTTCTTCTTGTTTACGTCTTTTTAGTTCGCTTTTTAAGAAGTCGGGATTTTTGAATTAACTTTTTTTTTTTAATAGGTACATTTAAACATATAAGTGTTATATATTTTTGAAACCACCTCTTAAAACCCTTTATTTTGATATCCCACACGATTTCCCTCACAAAATGGCGCCCAAGATTATTTTCTTTTCCAATTTTATGTAGCCAGTGACACTCGCAGGGTTAAGACGAATTGGTTGACGTAAGAATCATCAAAATCGGCCTACGCGTTCGGTCTCTAGAACGCCACATAGGAACAAACATACATACATACATAGACTGATAAACACATTAGCTTCCTTCGGCAGTCGGGTAACTAAATTGAGGAGTCATGTCACATCGATTCGATGAATCACTTATGATTGAGCCTCACCTACAGCACTATGCTCCGCGCTTGTAACATCTAAAAAAGAAAGGTCATTGGCAGCTGTCAGTTTAGTCTACGAAATTAAAAATCACAGTATAGATATTTTTGATTTTCTGTCTGGCAACCCAATTTGTTACTAAATAGGTAAAGCTTTTTTTTTAATTAATTCTTGATCAAGCCTGTTCGTTCTAAGCTTCAAATTCAGATAGCAATTTATTTTATAAATACCTCGTAATTTAGAAAAAAATATATTTCGACTTTGTTGACCCCCATTTTAATTTTCCTTCTCTTTCTGTTCACGCTATCTTAGTCAGTGGGAAGAGGATTAGAGTCTACTGTGGTCCTCTTATACGTAAATATTTATTGATATATAACTTTATATATATTTTTATATGCTCGTACGGGATTTTAGATATAAGGAGAGTTTAAAACCTTATATTACATAGATTAAGTCTTAATTATATTCAAATTAAACAATTGAATATTTTTACCAATTAAAAATACTTTTTTTTAACAAGCTTTTTAGTTAACCTTGCATTTTTATCCCAACCAAACGTGTATGCAAAATTTCATCTTATCGGATGAGGATAAAAGTGGAAATATACTACTAAAACGCGAAGCGACGCGACGCCATCCGATGCATTGCAGTACTAATCAATCAGTCAGAAACATACAGACAACACGCCACGTGATCAAACGCATTTCCACGCGGTAACATCGGTCTGGATCAGCGTGTTGTCGGGAGAGCTACGCACGCAGTGTGTTTCTAGATAAAACCCGACGCCACGCGTCAGTCAGTCGAGAACATTCCTGGTATAAAGATATTTTTTGTTAGTTTTTATTTAAAATGTCGAATGAACAAATAATAGAATTAGTGAAACGGTACTCAGTATTATAATGATATGAGTTCAGGCCAATACCGTGATCATAGTATTAGAAATAATACTAGAAACGAAGCTATGATACTAGCGAAGCGTGTTGTAGCATCACCTGACCGTGTTGTATATGTGTACGATTCGCATCGGGTGTCGACACGTCACGTCGCGTCGGGTTTTAATAGTATGTTTCCATCTTTAACTGCTTTAAAATTCAGTTGCAAGATTTGACCCGAACGTAAGAAACAAAATGAAAGAGGTTTTTTGTCATATTGGAATTGGAAAGGCATAGGTTTTGCATTTAAGCCCAATTTTAATATTAATAAGTTAAATAAAATATCCTTTTAGCAGCAGCTTAAGTGCGAGGACAAACGTACGTAATTTTGTGAATTGTGAGTCGCGTAAAATGCGTCGCCGAATTTACGTTCAACTGAAATTCGGTTAGGCTGACAGACGGACTTACGTTATTTCAGTTGCTACGTTGCTACGTTTATACGGGGCATTGACGCTTGCGACGCTCCCCTCCCTCACCTCGAGCGCAATTCGGTTGAAATAATGTGCGTGAGTCAGCAGACAACTCATTTTGCATCGCCGTGTGCCACAAACAGGATTTTAGTATGAAACCGAATACAGCGTAAATTCCGCGACGCATTTTACGCGACTCACGAAATTACGTTCGTTCCGGCCTCACCCTATAACCTAAAAATAACACACCATGTTTCTTTCAGACGTATCAGCGCAAAACACTCCGATAATCCATCTGACATCTTCTTCCCCGGAATCCATAGAGGTTAAAATTTCGGTAGATACCGTGACAGATTTCTTTGTCAGACTAAATGCTACCACGGAATTAAAAACCTCGCCTAGCCAGCCTATGTATTACTTTTTTCCTTTCGACCAGTCTAATAACTTGGATCTGTCGTACCAGCATGAGAAAAGGAAGTATATGTGTAACCAAATGGAAGATACGGAGAGTATTCATAGGTATGTAATAATAATTATTTGTTTGCATTATTCAAAAGAGTATGTTAAGATGGTTTGGCCATGTTGAGAGGATGAATGAAAGGCGACTAACGAAATGTATTTACAAGGCAGACGTGAATGGAAACGCCGGGAGGTGACGCTCTAGAAAGACATACATAGACCTTATAGGTGATGTTCTTCAAAAAGGCCAGGTGCGCAGTACTCATAACCGGCGTGTGTGTATGACTAGATGCATGAATGTGAGTGAAGCAAAAGAAGTATGTAAGGATCGTAGCAGGTGGCGTTCTGTAGTTTCTGCCTACCCCCATGGGAAAAAGGCGTGAGTTTATGTATGTATGTATTATTCAAAAATTGTGGGAAACTGAAAATTTGGGGAAGGTATTAAACACCGTCTGTACTACGAAAAAGGTTTTTTAACCGACTTTCCAAAAGTAGGAGGTTCTATGTTCTACTTTTTTTTTTGTATTTTCACCGATATCTCCGTCAATTGTGGACCGATATTGAAATTTTTTTTTTTTTGTTTGAATGAGTATGTTCCGAAATTGGTCCAATTTTAAGATGAAGAAATTTGAAGATCAGAAATCTTCAATAAATAACGGCAAATCTCGAAACGGGTACGCAGATGTGTACAGTTCACCGCGGTACACTCCCATTTTACCGGTTATGTTCAAGTTTTATGATATTCAGGAAATCTATTCTGGCATTATAGGTACTTTACTAAACAACTTGTCCATTAAGTAGGTACAACTAAAATTAAAAATACTACCGACTTCCAAATAATAAAAAAAATAGAATGTGAAAATTTATTACTTTCTTTTTGGAAGTCGGTGTCAATAACGCAAAAAAATACGAAAGACACCGACTTCCAAAGAGAAAGTTATTTTTCACTTTCTAGTTTTTTTTTATTTGAAATTTTGTAAAAAAAAAAAAAAAAATTTTAGTTGTTTTTGATAGGCTATTTTGTTTATAGTCTGATTAATTCCTGGTAAAGAATAGTCACTTTAGTACGTTGCAGTGTGGATTTGATACAGTTTTGTTACTGTGAGTGACCGTTTTCTCAGTGTGTGATTACTGCAAAACCACAAAGTTTGTTCTTTTGCTTCATTATGTTGTTATTTGACATAATCTTGCCGGTTTTTATTTATTTTTTTAGTTATGAACCAGAAGATGCCTGTTACTAATATTTTTAAATTTTCTGTTATTTGCAGATATTTGCTAAGAACTAACTTGGAGACCAGAAGCTGGTTGTCTCGACCAAAGAGTGTTATAGTAATGATCGAATCCGACGATGATATCTGTGCTGTCGTCTCTATACAAAACTTCTCGGTAAGTAATACTTTTGAATGTGTTTTTTTTTAATATGTTAACTGTCTTACAACCATCACTGAGACTCAAGACCCCGACCCTTGTGTTGTCTTGACCTAACAATGTCGGGGACTTGTCCCAACTATATCTGGCATTTGACCCAATTATGTCGGGTATTTGACCCAACTATGTCGCGGCTTTCCAAATCGAAGGCACGTGACATCCACTATTACGGCCCACTCCTTCTCACAGTTAGGAGGTCTGTGTCCCAGCAGTGCGAACAATTATAGGCTGATTATGGATTGAGAATGTAAACTTTCATATTTTGATCATCATCATCATCTTCCCGCCCTTGTCCCATGTTTCTTGAGGTCGGCGCAACACGTATTCTTCTTCCATACCGTTCTCTACACCATCACGCTATTACTGACTTTATTAAAGTTTCATATTTTGATATAGGTATTTAAAAACTTTGTTATCCCTTTCGTCTGTCATCTACAGCGTCGCTAAAACAATAGGGTAGTTAGATAACTTAAAAATATTGAGCATGTATTTTTTCTTTTGCCACGTAAACAAAAAATACGACAGTGCGTTGAAATATCGCGCGACGACTCGGTGTGCTACACTTTATACTGAAAAAGTGAGGTCGCAAGCCCCCATTCCTGAACTTTGATGCGCTTTATCTTTGTCAGTGTTCATTTATTTGATAAAGCAAAAAATACGGGTCCAATATTATTTGATAATCTCACAGACTAAATAGAATTTTTTTTTTTCCCCAGGAAACATCCCTATTGCTTTCGTTTTGAACTTTTGGTAGTAAAAAACTTTGCAGATGTAGTCTTTCCCTACTATGCCATATTTTTATGTAATTGCAGTGTCCAGTTTTCGATAACGAGAGGGACATTCTATATGACGGTTATTACCTTACTATGACCAGAAGAGGAGGCATCACCCTGACGGTAAGTTTAATAAATTAATGGTTTTTTTACTAACGATATCCGCAAACTCACTCCTATGGTTCGGTCAATAAGGTTTATTTTTACATGACTACGGCGTAGCCAAAAGGAACGGTTATGATTTAAGCAGTATTTACAGTAGAACTATTTTTTTTTAATGACCCTCGGTAAACTTCGTGTTTCGTCAGTCATCGGCTTTCTATCGGTTGCCCTTTGCACTTGGTGCAGACCCGACGATATATAAGTATTTTTTCTGGATAACATAGTCTAAAAAAACCGTAGTCGGGTTTCAGTTTTTTTTTCAATGACATAATATTTACCTTGTAACAGTTTCAGTTAACACTGATTTTTAAACGTTTCGCTATTTATTGCCATTATGGATGCTTGAGACCGAGATCTATATATATCACAAATTTGTTCAAAACATTTTAGTACAGTAGATTTTCATACAAAAATGAACGTAATTTGTTTAAAATACATTGTTTACTCATATTCGTATAAATCTCCTGCTCACAGTCGCTTATAAGAATATGCACATTAACTACATACAAATAAGGTTCATATTTATATGAAACGCTTACTGTGCTTATCATGTCGTCCACTGCTGAAAAGGTGGTCTGTCTCCAAACTTCGCTAAATTGGGCACTATCGACTCGCAGAACTGCATCTTTTTTTTATAATATTGTATGTTGTACAATAAAGAATTAAGAATCGAAAAGATTTCTGTGGTCGCCTTCATTATTTGGTTGTCTATAAGAAAAAACCGGCCAAGTGCGATTCTGACTCGCGCACGAAGGGTTCCGTACCATTATCAAAAAAACACGTTTGTTGTATGGGAGCCCCACTTAAATATTTATTTTATTCTGTTTTTAGTATTTGTTGTTATAGCGGCAACAGAAATACATTATCTGTGAAACAGACAACCAGACGGACAGTGGACAGTCTTAGTAATAGAGTACCGTTTTTACCCTTTGGGTACGGAACCCTAAAAACAAAGTAAATAACTATCATCTGACATTATTATTTATTTCCAGCAAGACACATTCCCCGTGGGCTTCTACATAGTATTCATAGTGAAGACCTCAGACGAGGACTGTACAGATAAAACCAGCAATGCCACTCTACCCCAGGTAGCTCAATACTTCGGCTGGAGCCAGGAGGAAAAGATACAGCTGGTCACCAACGAGGGCCGGGAGAAGAACATACGGTGAGTGGTCATCATCATCAACGTCATTTCAACCTAGAGACGTCCAATGCTGGTCCTAGATCTTACCCAAGTGTCGGTTTATCATCTGATTCTCAGCTTCTCGCATTCAGCTGATTCTCGCAACCTTCATCGATCCACGTAGTGTGACGCCTTCCAAAGTTGCGTCTTCCGGTACGCGGTCGCCACTCCAAAACATTTCGGCCCCATCAACTATCCGTTCTGCGAGAAATGTGCCCAGCCCTCGCTCACTTAAGGTTCAACTAGTCCACGGCACGAACTATTTTGTGCGCGAGGTTAAAATGCATGCCATCCGACAACACGTGCGAATGAGATAGATGCTGTGATGAGCAGTAAGAAGCTAGTTCGCGTACGAATTAGCACTTGTACATACTTGTATCGAAATGGATGATGATTTAGGATGAAAAATCGCGCGAAATTTTATAAACAGGCCTGTGGGAGTTTAGACATAATGAAAAACGACTAAATGTATATTTTCAAAATAAAATTATTTGCACTATTGAATTACTAATCTATCCCTGTACGGAGGCCGTTTTGAAATTTTCCTTCTTCTTATGGTATTTATTTCCGCCCAAAGATGCTTTAAAATTAGTGTTGAAATATGGAACTTTCGACGCTCATAACTTTTGTAAATGTTTATGTGTACCTTTTACTAACACTAGTTATATAAGTATTTGTTACTAACAAGAATTGGATTGTAAATTGTCTGAATTTTGAAATAAATTATTATTATATAACTTTAAAATATTTTATTTTCTAACTTTTTTGTTTCCATACAGGGCTAGATAATGATGAGACAAATTGATATATTTTTTTTATTTTTAACGTACATCGTGAAACAGTGGAGTAATCGCTAGACTACGTTTGTATGGAAAAATTATCGACTAGTGTAACCTTAAGTTTCGCAATGTTAAAATCTGGTTCTCCTGCGAATATATTCATGGTGACTCAGTTCCGTATGCCATCACTGGCAACACACACTGGTCATAGACTTTCGTCTTGAGACACTGTGGTACTTTAGACGGTTGATATATACTTCTGTGTTGGTTTAGTTTCAGGATAATCCAGACGATATCTTATGCGGAATACGCGATCGCGGCGGGCGCTGCGGTGGCGTTCTTCTCCGCGTTCTATGTGGCGTTCGCACTGGTGGTGCTGTGTCGGAAAAGTGCGCCGCCTCAGGAGCCCAGTGAGGAAGGTAAATAATCTTTTTTTTCAATTTTACAGTTAAGCGTAAAGATGTTTCAAAACTTGTTGGAATTCGAGAACGATTTTTAAATTGTAAATGTGATTTGCATGCATTTAGCTTTTCAATGCTTAGTCTACATATTTTTTCCTTGAATTAGCCGTATATGAATACTGTATTTTAGGACGTGCATATGTTTCATAGTGTTCGGAGTTTTCCCGAGTAATAAAAATTGTGATCATAAAAACAACTATCTCTTCTTTATTGATCGATTCAGACCGTTACATTTTGTATTCTGTTACCTGTGATTAGTCCGATTGAAGGTTGGTTTCTGGCCGAAGCTGGAACCTATTTTATCCCCGCGCGTCGCCTCGTCCATACCGCTCTCGTGCATTTGTAAATGTTCGTTCAATTTCGGCATTTGCTTGCTAGAAAACTGGGGCTTTTCGTTAAAAGTGCCGCCCATTTTTTCCAAAACCGAACGTTAAGCCGAAGCCAGCCGAAGCTAAAGTCGAAGGTTCGGTCGGTCACTACTTGTGATTGACGTTGATTATTATAATTAACATTTAATACTTACAGATCTTAACTTATCTTTTCTTCTCTCCCCCAACAGAAGGCCGCCTAACTCCCCCTCCAATCCCCCACGACGAGCTCAATATAAACGACCTTCCGGGAGCAAGGCGACGTCACGTCAATATCGTGGACACAAGCGGCGAGAGCACGTCACGACAGATTCTAGTCGGTGATGGCGACGCGTTTACTTCACGTACAGGTAATCTACGTTGAGTTATCCCAACTATATCGGTGACTAGGCCCAACCATGACGGGGACTTGGCCCAACCATGTCGGGGACTTGGCCCAACCATGTCGGTGACTTGACCCAACCATGTCGAGGACTAGGCACAACCCTGACGGGGACTTGGACCAACCATGTCGGGACTTTATCCAACTATGTCGGGGACTTTACCCAACTATGTCGGGGACTTCACCCAACTATGTCTCATTTCATTTATTCAATTCAATAACAATTTACATTGTGCTAATTATTTTTAGGTTTTAAAAATAATATTCAATTGTATTGTTGGACCAACAACCATTACAACTACGACAGCAAAAATCTAAATATTTTAATAACAACAAAACAACGTTCATATAGTAACATTTACCTAAACCAAAATAAATAACAAAATTAGTCAAAATTAATAAGTCACATAAAAACAAATAAAATAACCCAAACATGTAATTACAAAATTAATTAAATAAGTCAAAAAATGTCAGCAAAATATGCCAAATAATCTAAAAATTATTTTTTAAATAAAATATTAAAAATAATCTTAACCTGACATTTCACAACAAAAATCAAAATATTATATTAACACATTTGTTGTAGATGTCAGAGGCTTGTCCCAAGTAGGTCCGTACCTTGTCAACTTTGTCGGCTCCATATACAAATCATGTCGGAGGCTTGTCCCATCTATGTCGGGGCCAACATAAACGCCCTCACGTCAACATCCAGGACAGCAGCGTTGAGACCACGTAACAACAAAATACTGGTCGGTAATGGCGACGCGTGTGTATGTACTTCACGAACAGGTAATCATTTAACTTGACTCGTTCTAACTTTGTGGGCTTATTGGCCCGGCCAAGTGGGGGCATAAGCCAATTATGTCGGGGGCTAGACCCAAAAATGTTGGGGTCGGCTTCTAGTCTATTTAGATGCAGCTGAATACCAATATTTTATATGCAGTGACTGCCTATCTAACCTCCCAACTGTACCGGGGACAGCATAACACTAAGTAGAGTTGTAGACATCATTTGGGAAGACTGAAAGGCGGACTTTCGGGTTTCTGGCTACCCGTAACGACTGCCGAAGATTTATGAATTACAGCCGGGACCGGGGGAGGATTTTTTTTTTTCTTTCAAAACCCGTCGTGTGGGGTATCAAAATAAAGGGTTTTAAGATTTTAAGAGGTGATTTCAAAAATATATGACACTTATATATTTAAATGTATCTAATTCTAAAAAAAAAATTACTAAAAAGTAGTACCTAAGAAAAAAAGTTTATTAAAAAAAAAACCCCGACTGCTTAAAAAGCGAACTAGGAGGATACGTCTGGTTTTAGTCAGTCGCGAGTCAGCTCGCGAAAATGTATCCTCCGACTGCACAGCATGAATTTCTTCTTGTTTACTTCTTTTTAGTTCGCTTTTTAAGCAGCAGTCGGGTTTATTGTTTTTTTGTCTTTTGCAATTGTTACATTTTTGTCATAGATCTTCTGCCTACCCTTTCGTTCCAACTTCTTCTTTTTTTCCTCATCCCATTATTTGGGGTCGACTCTGCTCGTTCTGATGCGCCAGCATGGTCTGTCCTGTAAGTTGGGCTCGTTCCAAGTTTCGGGTTCACTATAGACTAACGTGGTGCTTGAGGTCTTCCTCTTTTCTTATTTGTTTCTGTTAGTTTGTCTGTGATGGCCGCAACTTTGTAACTACCTCTGATGTGTTCATTTCGCACTTTATCACTTTATCTTTATTCGAACTGAGATACCTTTGGAAGTGGATCTCCTTCGATATAAATGGTGTTTGTTATGGCGGTATCACCGCTAAAGATGCATTCCAGATGTTTAGTCTTGCTTCTGCAGATACGTAGTCCACTGCTTTCCAGGGCGCGCCTCCATTGCTCGAGAGACATTTGCAGTTGGTGCGCATTTTTTGTCAATGAGCCCGATGTCGTCTGCGTATAACATACACGATGGTTATGTTTGGTAAAATAGTCCATTACCAGATTAAAGAGTAGTGGGCTCAACGCGGAACCTTGATGAACGCCAACTTTAACTCCAAGGGTTTTGCTCACCACAGCCAATCTTCTCACTTTTGTGCTACTCTTGCGGTTCATGTCCTGGATTAGAACCACGTAATATTCCGGTAGACACTGTGCTGTCATCGCTTGCCATTGCAGGCTTCGTGGCACCCGTTCAAACGCCTTCTCAAGATCTATGATGATAAGGTGTAAGTCTTCACTTTTGTCCCTATGCTTTGCCATGATGATTCGGACTGTTTGGATGGTATCGGTTGTGGATATTGATGGCGTAATACGATGGTTTTCGGCAATGACATGGTTGAAGAAGCGGTTGTCTATTATTCTTTCCCATATTTTGAGGGTATGAGAAGTGACTTTTATAGCCCTATAATGCCTGCTAGTGCTGACGTCATCTTTGTAACCGACGCCAAGATTCTGCCTACCCTTTCGTTCCATACACCCAATAAACTCAAAACTATATTTTTTTCCAACAGATGGCAGTTCATCATCAGACACGGAATCGGATTACTCGACGCTAGATGATGTTAATACCGATAAAGACGTCTACAGGATGGGAGGGAAGCTGTGTGTTGCTAACTTGGCTAGGTAAGTCTGAAACTCTATAGCGTCAAACGAATGTTTCCGTAACAGTGTTGCAGCAACATGTTTTGTTTTGCGAGGAAAATGTGTCGCATAAAATCTTTATCTAGAAACACGATATCATTTTGCTATCACAACACACATCATCATCCTATTAATGTTCCCACTGCTGGGACATAGGCCACCTCTCTGTGAGAGGGGATGGGCCGTAATCCACCACGCGGGCTCAGTGCGTGTTGGTGGATGTCACATGTCTTCGAACT
The DNA here is from genome assembly GCA_964057195.1 of Orthosia cruda. Taxonomy (NCBI): domain Eukaryota; kingdom Metazoa; phylum Arthropoda; class Insecta; order Lepidoptera; family Noctuidae; genus Orthosia; species Orthosia cruda. The sequence continues at coordinate 3,984,973 of OZ059852.1, read as the reverse complement.
TTGATTCTAGGACATGCTGATTTCCTCACGATGTTTTCCTTCACCGTTTTTGAGAGCAGGGGTGATAAAATAATTTACTCAAAGTTAAACGCCTGCCTGGGTTCGAACCCACGACCTACAACTTGCAAGTCACGGCCAATACCACTGGGCCACCACTGCTCTCTCATTTTGCTAAAATAAACGAGATTTAAACTATTTTGAAGAATATTTTCTAAAAGCCCCATTGAGCCTCTGATCAGTAAATTTGTTGTAAAAACATACACCAAACACCATCGCAATACATATTAGGCGAAATAAGTGAAAGGATGTTTGTCTTTTCAATATAATGATTAGATTCTGACTACATCAGTTAACATTTATTTCTTTAAAAAAAATAACATCAATTTATTTTACTATTTTAACTAACATGAAAAAAGATACAGGTTATACATAAACTCCATCTTTTTACCCGACTGCCGAAGGAGGGTAATGTGTTTATCAGTCCATGTATGTATGTTTGTTCCTATGTGGCGTTCCAGAGACCAAACGCGTCGGCCGATTTTGATGATTCTTACGTCTATCGATTCGTCTTAGGGTTAAGACATCGACCACATAGCCACTAGACGCCTAATAACAGGCGAGCGATGTCTGTCAACACATATAACTAAAAAGATCATATACAGGTAATACTGTACGCTACTCGACAATTTCGAATTAGTAGCGACCACTTCTGTGAGCCATAAACACTTCCGTGTCAGTCAATAAAAAAATGATGTAATAAATATTATAATGGCCTCTAGTACAATACGTTGCTATGGTAACAACAGCCAGACATCGAGTTTCCGAAAAAATAACATAACATTTCATTGATAAGTTAATAACATAATTAGATTTATTTTCTAATATTATTTATCGGAGTTCATATTATACTGGTCAAGTTTGTAGTTGAACACGCCCACCGCATGTTTGCATCTCTTTCTTTTTAAAGTATTTTTTTCGCTATCTCTTGTCCTCTATAATTTCGTAAACAAAACTAGTGAAGCACCATACCCTGTGACCAAATCTGTTATCGATAGAACTAGAAACCTTACAAATACAGACATTAAATTTGAATAGTTTATTAATTGTGAATCGATTTTTTGTTTACGTTTTTTACTAATATTTAATATTACTATATTTAAGAACCAACAACCGAAAAAAAAAAATGTATACCTTTAGAATTTTGTTTGTTTATTTTTAGCATTTTATCTTATTACTAAAATGTTAAAACGCCGTATAATTAATAATAAAAAAGATAATATTAATTTAAAAAAATACTAATACTATTTATAAAAATCGATACCTTCCTGGTTTTATTTAAACCTGTCCCACCCTTAATGATGCGTATGACCTTGGTAAGGGACCAATCAGAGCGCAGTACCCCGTGCCTCATACCTCAGCTAGTTGACAGATTTGTTTTGATGTATTAGATCAAGCATTAGGCGTCTAGTGGCTATGTAGTCGATGGGTTAAGACGAATCGAGTGTCACTGGCTACATTAAAATTGGAAAATAGAAAAATGGCGGATTTTGGGCGCTTTTTTTGTTCCAAACCCATCATCTTATCAAAATAAAGGGTTTAAAGGGGTGATTTAAAAATATATATAACACTTATATGTTAAAATGTACCTAACTCTAAAAAAAGAATTAAAAAGTTATAAATAAAAAAATAAAAAAAATAAAAAAAACCAGACTGCTTAAAAAGCGAACTAAAAAGACGTAAACAAGAAGAAAATCATGCTGTGCAGTCGGAGGATACATCTGGTTTTGGTCAGCCAGCTCGCGAACATGAATCCTCCGACTGCACAGCATGATTTTCTTCTTGTTTACGACTTTTTATTTCGCTTTTTTTATAAATACATTCGAAGCAGCAATGTGGGCTAACGTTCTATTGCTCACCAGTTGGCACCACTGTTGATTAAGGTCCATAAATATAGCTGTTAAACGTTGTTATAACGCGCACGGAAGCAAAGTTTGAATTAAAATCATTTCATCATCTTCCTGCCCTTGTCCCATGTTACTTGTGGTCGGCGCAACACGTTTTCTTCTTCCATACTGTCCTGTCCACCGCCACGCCATCACTGAATCCCTTTTTACCCGACTGCCGAAGTAGGGTAATGTGTTTATCAGTCTATGTATGTATGTTTGCTCCTATGTGGCGTTCCAGAGGCCAAACGCGGTATCTGATTTTGATGATTCGTACGTCAATCGATTCGTCTTAATCTTGCGAGTGTCACTGGCTACATTTTAAAATTGGATAATAGAAAAATGGCGGCTCTTGGGCGCCATATTTTGGGGGCCCAATTGCTTTTTTCTTCCTATCCCATCGTGTGGGATATCAAAATAAAGGGTTTTAAGAGGCTATTTCAAAAATATACAACACTGTTTAAATGTACCTAATTCGAAAATAATGTTAACTAAAAAGTGTCAAATAAAAAAATATTCAAAAAATCAAAAAACCTAACTGCTTTGAAAGCGAACGAAAAAGACGTAAACAAGAAAAAATCATGCTGTGCAGTCGGAGGATACATCTGGTTTTGGTCAGCCAGCTCCCGAATATGTATTCTCCGACTGCACAGCACACACCATACCATACCAGGACAACCAGTATCCTTTCAACTTTTCTGTCACTGGCGCCACTTTCAAACTTCCTCTAATATACTCATTTCTCACTTTATCCATTCTCGTCACTCCGCACATCCATCTCAAAATTCTCATCTGCAATCTCTTTTCATCCATATTTTTCACAGCCCAACATTCTGATACATACCGTACGACAGGTCTAAGCACGGACTGGTAAATTTTCCCTTTTAACTTGAGGGGCATCCGCGGGTCGCAAGTTGTTCCAGTGACCGGTTGCCATTTCATTCATCCCGAGTTGATCCGGTGCGTTACGTCTCGCTCTCCACGCCATTAATTTATAATAATAATTTATTGAATTTAAATAATATCGAATGCCGTAAAAGTGCGATTAAATATAAAAACCAGTACGCCGCAGTTTTATTTTAAAAAAAGGATAACATTTTGCAAAACTTAAAACTCTATTAAAGCAGTGGTTGTTAAATCCCGTACCTATCTTAATCTGCCATATTTCGAAAATATTCACAACAATAATAAAATCGTAAATAAACTCGCGCTAGATTTGACATTTTGAAGGCCAGTCTACACCAGCGCCCCTATATAGCAAAAAATTCAAACGCAGTAGCCTCCATTGACTTACCTCTGTGAGAAAAAGGTGGTTTGGGCGCATTATCTCCAATTCGCAAAATGTCCAACTGTCTAATTCACAATTGGTCCAGTTTGCAATTAGTCTAATTCGCAATTGGTCCAGTTCGCAATTAGGGGGAGTCTTTAAATACGAGAGGCGTTTTTAGACAACCCCCACGCGAGTTTGGGTGAGATTCGGCTCGAAGTAAAAATGCATATAATTAATTATCAACACTTAAATTAGAAAAAAAAACATATCTGTATAAACAATTGAGGCTGATTAATCATAATATCGCTTTTAATTAAGAAAAAAAAAAAAACGTTATGTGGGTAGTCATGAGTATTTTCATAAAGTGGAATCAACAAAGTTATGGGTACCTAGTACCTATCTAGAAATTGAGATGTATTTTATCATCAACGCTTAAGGACGCTATTACATTTTTCTACAAATAACAGTGCTTTTCAGGTACAATTTTAATGTATATGCAATCACAGATGTGAAGATATCATGGTCTTAATTTAAAGATAATATATTCAGCTCCAGATTGGCATCATAAAAATTGCATGACTTCATACAAAATCTTCGCACAAATACTTTTTGCCCATCACGATAATCGCAAAAATATTAAAAAAGTAGGGTCGGAATAGGTCCCAGTTTAGTTAATTTTACAGCATTTTTTATCTTCAAAATTATAAAAAAATTGCGGTATATATAGTCCTTTACAGGTTCAGATAATTATTTTTTACCCAAATATATATTTTAATTATTAGCTAAAATAAAAACACTTGCCGACTTCTTCATACATTTTGCGCTCGAAGCTTATCATTCCGCGCTCAGAAGCGCTCGTGGAAGGACGACCGTATCGCTTTTTTGCAAAAAATAAATACGATAAAAGTAATAGAAAAGATTGTAGTGTGCATGCGTGAGTCGTATGTCGTGATCGAAAGGAGTTGATATTTTACTGGACCGAAATAAAAGTATGTTTGAGTTTCCTTTTATTATTAGATTTTTGATTTAGAAATTATGTTGGGTATGATCGGGATTTGGATAGGTATTGTTAAGCAGTTGTTGACAAGGTTGAGAAATGGATGGGATGGGTGGGTTTAAGCAGCTCTTAGTAAGGTTAGGATTTGGATGGGTAAGGTTAAGCTGGCGGCGGTGAAGGTTAGAAGTGGATGGGTGGGAGGAAATTTATGATTTGACCCGGTTTGTATGTATGTATGTATGACGAATACGGGGTCAAACCAAAATACAAGATGGCGGCGACGAAAATTTGACCGCTTTTCGATATGGGTGTCATTTTCATGGTTTTTGGCGTCGCTTATATCGAATATGGGGTCAAAACCAAAATACAAGATGGCGCCGACGAAAATTTGACCGCTTTTCGATATGGGTGTCATTTTCATGGTTTTTGGCGTCGCTTATATCTAATATGGGGTCAAAACCAAAATACAAGATGGCGCCGACGAAAATTTGACATCTTTGCGTCATGGGTGTCATTGTCATGGATTTTGGGGTCGCTCATATCGAATACGGGGTCAAAACCAAAATACAAGATGGCGCCGACGAAAATTTGACATCTTTTCGTCATGGGTGACATTTTCATGGTTTTTGGGTAGTATGTCATTAGCCGATGCTCATTAAGTAATACTCCAAAAAAATTTGATGGTAATATTTTATATAATATGTAATGCAAAATTTTCAAGTCATTTTTAGGGTTTCCCCTATTAATAAGACTCCGCGGTCCGTCTGTCTGTCTGTCTGTCACCAGGCTGTATCTCATGAACCGTGATAGCTAGGCAGTTGAAATTTTCACAGATTATGTATGTCTGTTGCCGCTATAACAACAAATACTAAAACAGAATAAAATAAATATTGGGGCTCCCATACAAAAAACGTGTTTTTTTGCCGTTGTTTGCAATAATGGCACGGAACCCGTCGTGCGCGAGTCCGACTCACACTTGGCCGGTTTTTTAATCCTTGTGACCGGAAATTATTTCGTTTTAGGTATCTACTTATTTTACGTTACGTATTTTTAAAAATACCTACTTACTACAACAAAGTGAAAGCTAATTCTCTTATCGAAAGTCGGTGTCGGTATCTATTGTTTTTCGTTTTTCGACACGGAAAAGTTATTATTTTTCTCTTCTTAGTTTTTGTTGGTACCCCATATTGGGTAGGTATACTAAATAAATCTGTTAACCCCCTAAAAACGTACAAGCGTGATTTTATATTATGGTATGGTGAAAACAAAACATAACTATACGATCACACTAATCGCAGGTCATTTGCTATTTGTTATTGAAGAGTTCCATTTTCTATCTCAGAAGATCTTTATCATATCCTAATATATTATACAATAAAACCTTTTTTGAAAACACATACATTAATCGACGTAAACCCGATAGTATCGGATAAGTAGTTTTAAAGAAAATCGCGGATACATACGGGTCGAATATATAGAGCACCTCCTTTTTTTGAAGTCGGTTGAAAATAATAACCTACTTTTTACGACGACGGTTTGTAACAGTTACCAAATGCATTTTCAAAGTGCCAACTAACCTTCCTGAATCAACTTCAATAAAATTAAAAAATAATATCAAGGACCAATATTATTTGAGTGATGTATAAAATCGAGCGCTCAGTTGTTTCAATGAGTGCGTGCGCGTAATGTTGCTGTGTGCTACTAGATACCTAAATTTGAGTTCGTCGAAAATGTAACAGCGTCCTTAAACTATGTAAGACGAAGAAATGATTATACTACCAAAACTCCGTAAACGACTTTTTTTTAATGCCTTGAACTGTCCTATTGCGATGCGGTTCTAAAGCTCAATAATCTCTGTGTATGAAAGAGATTTAGGAGAATTAAAATAGCTTACAAGGATATCTCCTAATTAACGACCATAATTTGAATTGGTCAATTTGCGTACTGGACCATTCGCTAATTGGACAATTTGCGAATTGGACATAATGCGCCCAAATGAAAAAGGCATGAGTATAATTCATTTAAATAATAGCATTTTTGTCTTATAGGTGCCGTCCGCGAGTTCTATCAGCCAGGTCGAAGATGTATCTATGGAACGTGCTCACTGTTGCTGTATTCTATACACTGCCAGTCATACAACTTGTGGTCACATATCAGAGGGTAAGTAGTCTTGTAAATTGTTGGGGTACCAAATACATGACGTTTTAACCCCCGACGGAAAAAGAAGGGTGTTATAAGTTTGACGTGTGTTGCTGTGTATCTGTGTGTCTGTCTGTGGCACCATAGCGCCTAAACGGATGAACCGAAAATCTCATCCGTTCCGTAATTTAGTTTTTTTTTTGTTTGAAAGGTGATTTTGTCGAGAGTGTTCATAGCTATGTTTGAATAAAATCGTTTCATTCGTTCAAAAGTTATGGGCGTTTTACTGTTTGAATCGGGGTGTTTTCTTAAGATATCGTGTCATAATTAATAGATTGCCGATCAAAGCATATCTACCATGTACTAGATAAATTATGAAGCATGAAAAAAAATGTGACGGGGGTTTATTAAATTTTGAAATTTTTCTTGTAGTTTACCATATAAACGTAATACAAAATCACTTTTGAGTCAAACTTTATAAACAATTTAGATATTTGTATAATATTACTATTATTACGAGACGTGGTCGCTCACAATCGGCATTATCAGAAAGCTTAAAGTCACCCACAGAGCAATGGAGAGGGCTATGCTCGGTGTTTCCTTGCGTGATCACGTCAGAAATGAGGATATCCGCAGGAGAACCAAAGTTACCGACATAGCCCGAAGAATTGCCAAACTTAAGGTTACACTAGTCAATCATTCTTCCATATAAACGTAGTCTGGCGATGACTCCACTGTTTGACGATGTACGTTCAAAATGAAAAATTATATCAATTTGTCTCATTATCATTATCTAGCCCTGTATGGAAACAAAAAAGTAAACAAAAAAGGATTTGAAAGTTACGAGCGTCGAAATGTCCATATTTCAACACAAATTTTAATGCATCTTTGGGCAGAAATAAATACCATAAGAAGAAGGAAAATTGCAAAACAGCCACCATACAGGGATGGATTAGTAGTTCAATAATGCAAATAATTTTATTTTAGAAATATACATTTAGTCGTTTTTCCATGATATCTAGACTCCCAAAGACCTGTTTATAAAATTTCGCGCGATCGTTTTCGTCCTAAATCATCATCCATTTCGCTACAAACTTGCAAAAGTGCTAATTCGTACGCGAACTAGCTTCTTACTGCTCATCACAGCATCTATCTCTTTCGCACGTGTTGTCGGATGAGATAGCATGCATTTTAACACCGCGCACAAAATAGTTCGTGCCGTCGACTAGGGCAACCTTAAGTGGCAGTGGGCCGGGCACATTGCTCGCAGAACGGATGACCGATGGGGCAGAAAAGATCTGGAGTGGCGACCGCGAACCTGAAGACGATACGTTGTGCGGCCTCCCACTAGGTGGACCGATGACCTGGTTAAGGTTGCGGGAAGGCGCTGGATGCAAGACGCACGGGATCGATCAGTGTGGCGACGCCTGTGGGAGGCCTTTGTCCAGCAGTGGACATCTTTCGGCTCATCATCATCTGCCTAGCCTTTTCCCAACTATATTGGGGTCGGCTTCCAGTCTAACCGGATTCAACTGAGTACCAGTATTTTACATGGAGCGACTGCCTATCTGACCTCCACAACCCAGTAACTGGGTAATACGGTACCCCTTGGCTAGACTGGTGTCAGATTTCAAGCTTCTGACTACTCGTAACGACTGTCAAAGATCTTCAAATGAAAGCCAGGACCAACGGCTTAACGTGCTTTCCGAAGCACGGAGGAAACTCGGTATGTTGACATGGTTACCCATCCACGGCCCGACCCTGTCAAGCGTTGCTTAACCTTTAGATCGACCCGTACGGCTGTTATTATTTAGCCACGAGCTCCTCAGTGGACGTCTTTCGGCTAATGTTACATATTTTCAAAATTTCCTGTCTGCCATTTTGAATAAATTTTACGTACTTTTTGACATTAGAGCCACCTAGGCGATTGAAATCGCACACCCTTAATCAATATTTGCAAATTCTAGTATCTACGAACTTGGATTTAGTATTTGACTACTTTAAACGGCGCCCTCAAACTCACGACGTATAAAACAATTGAAATAGTGTTGCCATCGTATGATGCTCATTTCATCTCCTCATACTTGAAGCGTGATACATACAATTTATTGTTATTTATGAAAATAAATCTATAAAGAGCGGCTTAATATAATACTCACAACGGATCTTTGTGTCTCTGAATTGGCTGCAAGACCCAGCACAGTAGCAATTTTTGTGTCAATGTTGGAGGTGAAGATAGCATTGTATAACTGTCTCGTTTGTCGCATCGTCCTATCTCGCTTACTCTATGCAGTGTTCTCGATGACAAACTGTTTCTCGCGCAATGGTTGGCAGAGCCACGGGGTCTCATTGCTAAGAAAGAAAATTTGCTTCAAATAAATCTCACTAGATGGCGCGACATGTACATACAATTCAATAGAATTGTGTGTAAAAAAAAAAAAATCTGGTATTGAACATAACAATTGTAAGTTCTTGTTTAATCAACTCTCGTAAGTACAAAATTAAGGAATATTGGGCTCTTAATTCACATTTCAAAGATTAATTGAACGGATCTTTTAAAATTGATGCCAATAGATGGCGCATTTTTAAATTGCCGAGGCATTCCACTCGATTGTTAAAAGGAGAATGCCCATTTTGTATGGAGAAATGTACTGACCGAAACATTTTAGTGTCCTGATAAAAACACCTTTATTTGATTATGTTACCTTAATTAATTACACATACCAAGTTTAGTCAATTTTCATTGCGGGAGTTAAAAGATATTGAACGAAATATATTCCTTCTTAGGTTACAGTAGATTCACAGCAATATGGACTCTATGCCAACATATTTAAGATTTGTATTCGTTAGACATTTGTTCAAGTGCTGTTAAGATATATAATGTTATTCTTACTTACCGGTGTAGATCCAAGCCCGTAATATGGTCCCATATATTATCAAGAATCTTCGACAAAATGTTATGTCTGCGCGTATATGGCGCCAACATCAAATAACAATTGAGACACCAACTTCGAACAGTAGCCATGTCGAAAATCACAAATATAAAGTCCTGTCTTATTAAGCACTATTTTCACAAACACACGACGGTGTTGTAGTGATAAGTATTTAGTAACGGCGGAACGTAAAACTTAACTTGACGCAACAAAACACAAACAAAACAAATGAAAAGACGACTACTGTCACTGTCAAATGAAGTGACTGACAATTATAGGCATGTTACCAAATCGGTAATATAATCGATTTCTAAAAACATGATTCATTTTTTATCTTGGTTTGCATTAAACTTGTAAACCACACCAATTCCAAAATAAGTTTGTTTACATTAAAGAGTCCGGATGGATTGATTCAGTGTTTCAGGTAGATTATTTAAAAAAAAACGATTCTACGATCTTCTTCTTTAATCGATGTCAGATCATGTCAACATGCCTCAACCCTGACATAAATGGCGGAATATGTTTGAGCTGTGAAACGGAAGTAAAAATACTTATTAATTCAAGAAATGTATCCCACTAGGAACCTTTTTGAAAAGAAGTTAAAATAGTTAAAATATTTTTGTTTTATTTATTGTCCAGAAATGATTGTGACACAATAAACTTTTTTTAAGTACTGTCCATGGGCATTCTCCTTTGCATTGTAACACATTTTGGGACAAAAAAACTGTAAAAACGTGCAAAAAACACTATAAAACGAACCTTCACTGTATTTAAAGAAAACAATATTCGCGAACCTAGTAAACCCTTTTACTTGCAAGTTGCTGCTAACACCATCTATTGCTGTGAAACGGGATCGAACGCGATTGATGTACTTACAAAAATAACATGATTAATCAGATGAAAAACGCTAGTTACGTCGGCACGGTTTCTTTGTATGGGATTGGCATCTGTATGCTAGTATTATATTATCTGTGGCAGAGCTAACTTCAGACTAACAAAGCTCCGTTGAGACTATTATACCTTACTAATATACGTCACCGTTGTTACAGCTCCTAAACCAATCAGGAAACCAAGATCTATGCTACTTCAACTTCCTGTGCGCTCATCCGCTCCTAGTACTGTCAGACTTCAACCACGTGTTCTCGAACCTGGGCTACGTGGTGCTAGGACTGCTGTTCCTGATGCAAGTCTGGAGGAGACACAATACGCATCGCAATAAATCGCCCGCTCAGGTAAGGAAATCAATCTGCCTAGCCTTTTCCCAATTAGTTTGCACTAACTGGGTTTTGCACTAACAAGTAACTGAGGCCACCACCCGGTAACTGAGTCCACCACCCAGTAACTGGGTTCACAGCTTAGTAACAGGGGCCACAACCCAGTAGCTGGATACACAACTCAGTAACTGAGCACACCACCCAGTAACTGAAGCTACCACCCTGTAACTGGGTTCCACAACCTAGTAATTTAGGCCACAACTCAATATCTGAGTCCACCACCCAGTAACTGGTTTCCACAACCTAGTAACTGAGGCTACCACCCAGAAACTAGGTTCACAACTTAGTAACAGGGGCCACAACCCAGTAACTGGTTTCCACAACCTAGTAACTGAGGCTACCACCCAGAAACTAGGTTCACAACTTAGTAACAGGGGCCACAACCCAGTAACTGGGTTCACAACCCAGTAACTGTGTCCTCAACGCAGTAACTGTGTCCTCAACGCAGTAACTGTGTCCTCAACCCAGTAACTGTGTCCTCAACGCAGTAACTGTGTCCACAATCCAGTAACTGTGTCCTCAACGCAGTAACTGTGTCCTCAACGCAGTAACTGTGTCCTCAACGCAGTAACTGTGTCCTCAACGCAGTAACTGTGTCCTCAACGCAGTAACTGTGTCCTCAACCCAGTAACTGTCCTCAACCCTGTAACTGTGTCCACAATCCAGTAATTGTGACGTTAACTCAGTAACTTTGTAAATAACCCAGCAACTGGGTTGTAGACACAATATCTCTTAACAAGAAAGGTGTTCGATTTTCTGGCCTCTGATTACCTGTGAAGACCTGTGGGCGTTTTACTGTTTAAATCGGGGTGTTTCCGCAAGATATCGTGTCATAGTTACGTGTTCAATAGATTGCCGATCGAAGCGTACTAGATAAATTATCTAGCATGCAATAAAAATGTGACGGGGGTATTTTAAATTTTGATTTTTTCTTGTTAATGGACAGTTTATATCAAAGGTGAGGGAAATAATCGTGAATGAGAATGTAATAGTACATTGTGTATTAAGGGCGGTAAGTAAGGAATTACGATCGAGGCTCTAGTAGAAGCCCGAAGTCGAAGACTGTGGGCTTTCTGAGTCGAGGTTACATACAATGTTTTTCATCACATTTGCGAGTAAGAATTATGAATTATAGCTTTAATACACAAGTCAGCACAGCTAATCTATATATCTATCAATCTATATATATTAGTCTATGCAGCTAATATTACGAAATACGTGAACTTTTTTTAAATTGGATATCGATTTTTGCCCACACCACAGATTATACAAATGTTTCGTTCAGAAACGTTAAGGGCAAATACTTACGTAGGTAGTCAGCCATGACGGAGAGCAAAAAAAAAATTGACTTTTTGATACAAATAACTATTAAAATCGATTATTAAGAACATTAGTTGAATATTTAAATAACATGTAGCGAGATTGCAAAGAAATTCCTGTTCAGATAACATTTTAAGACAATTTCTCAATTGTGTGTAAACTCCTTGCTTGAACTTGCATGACCTGTGTGCTTTGCAATAAATTAAAAAAATTATACTTACCGCCCTTGGATTTCATGACAATCAAAAAAGCTCATGGGTTTTATATGGGGCATTACGGCCAAGTTAACCTGTATGATTTGTTACTGTTTACGTGCAAGTGAAAAAGACTGAAAAGACTGTTAAAGATCTTCAAATGACAGCCGGTAGTGAGATTATCAAATAATATTGGACCCTTAATTTTTGCTTTATCAAATTAATAAAAAAATATAGAGATAAAGCGCATCAATTTTCGGAAGTGGGGGACTGTGCTGTCACTTTGTCTGTATCACAGATTACCTCGCAATAGATACCGCATGCCTACTGTTTTGTTTGATTCCGAGTTCACCAAAATTGGCGGAAGGCACGGGTTGCGCGGGGAGTCACAAGTGCGCCGTGATTGGCTATTAAAGCTCACGGTACATGTCGTAGTGACGGGACATGCACATTAAATGTCGATAAAAATGACGAAATTTATCAAACAGAATGGTATTTTATGTAAAAATTCTTAGCCGACGATTTTATAATTACTTTAATAATGATAAAGAAAAAACATCGATCGAAAAAGATTGTAATTTTGGCCAAAAATGATTAAATTTAATTGTAATCCTATGTAAACAGGGCCACTCTGAGCTCTGGTTATGAGTAGAGCACAATTAGTTCAAAGTAAAAATAAACTAATTTGTTAATTTTTAAATAATCAATTTTAACAAAATTATTTTATTCTCCTATATACCTAATTAAACATCGATCATCGATACTTTTCGATAAGCGAAAAACTTATTTTTTCCAACATTTTTACTTCTGTGGGAAAAAGATAGCAATATAATAATTCCATAAGAGTGAAAGGGACTTTCACAAAAGACATCAACGAGCGCTACTGTAAAGTGTGCAATTTTGATTTATTAACCATTATAACTTGACCTTTCTTAGATTGGTCAATATTCAATACTTTGCCTACTGGTGGAATGTTATCCTATCTTTTTTTTAACTTGAAGGGCTGGTTGATTTTCCACACCATTTTACTGCACATTTCGTCATTTTTTTTAAGACAAACCGTTGATAACTATTTTCAAACAGAATTAAAACTAGAAATCGCTTGCGTCCCTACAGCTCTAATGTCTGGTCGACACAAAAGAGATCATACCGTGCGCTGAGTTATATCAGCCTAAATAGGCTGATGTGTGGTGCGTGTAAGATGTCTTCTATGCGGAATCTATTGGGAGGTAATCTGTGGTTCAAATTGGACCATATTTTGTTTAAGTCATTTATCAGAGATGGCGCTGTGTTAGCAAAACGTATGGGAAAATGAATTCTTTTCGTAATTTTTTTTTTTCGTTAATATTTCCGATATTTTAATAGTTATTTTGTTATTCGGGGTGGAGATAAATCTAACAAATCAAGACCATGAAAATCGATCCAGCCGTTCTCGAGTTATAAATGGTGTAACTAACCCGACTTTCTTTGACCGACTTCCCAAAAAGGAGGAGGTTCTCAATTCGATTGTTTTTTTTTACATATGTACACCGATTACACAAAGACGCCTGGACCGATTTGGAAAATTCTTCTTTTGTTTGAAAAGGTATACTTCCCATTGGGTCCCATAGTCATCAGGTCAGGTTCTGATGATGATATCTTGGAGTAATTGAGAGAACTCCTCAAATATTATAGGCATACATATAGCGATTTTGGCATTTTCGTCATCAATGCAATCAGAAAGTATCATTTGGCGAAGTGGAACTGGTGAAAAAGACCATAGATGGCCAATGGAACTCCTTAATGCTAAGTACGTCACGGGTCTATGATATCTCGAATAGTTAAACGACTATGATGAAGCAAATACTTATAAATAAATAGTACTGATGAAAATGATACCATCGAACTAGTCTGATGATGAAGCCGGCAAGTAGACACTGGATCTCCGAAATAAAACAACGAATCCTAGTCGTGTTTGGTCTTATTGGAATAATTATGAGATGTACTTTGGCTATATATGATTTTAATGTAAATTGGAGGTACCTATCAAAACTAAAAAGAGGTAAATAAATAAACTTTTAATAAAAAAACAAACCGAATTCCAAAAAAAAACACTACAAAATGAAAATAACTTTCTTTTTCGAAATCGGTGTCAATGTAATAGGTACCAAAGACCGCCTTCGGAATAGAAAGTTATTTTTCACTATGTAGTGTTTTTTTTTAAGTCGGTTTGTTTTTTTTTGTCAAAAAGTTTTTTTTAAATAAAGATATGTTATTAAATGCACATTTTTCTTGTCAACAGAAAGAGCTGGGCATCCCGCAACACTTCGGGCTGCTATACGCCATGGGCATCGCGCTCGTCAGCGAAGGAATGTTATCCGCGGCCTACCACGTCTGCCCCAACTCTATGAACTTCCAGTTCGGTAACTATACCAGAGAATATCGGCTTCATGTATTTGAGTCAATAGGAAATATTACGGCCAATTTGTCCCGCTTAGTGTACCACTGATTCTTAAGTTTTTGAGGGTTCCGTACCCAGAGGGTTAAAACGGGACCCTATTACTAAGACTCCACTGTCCGTCTGTCTAACTGTCTGTCACCAGGCTGTATCTCATGAACCGTGATAGCTAGACAGTTGAAATTTTCACAGATGATGTATTTCTGTTGCCGCTATAACAACAAATACTAAAGCAGAATAAAATAAATATTTAAGTGGGGCTCTCATACAACAAACGTGATATTTTTGTCGACTCGCACTTGGCCGGTTTTTTTATTTGTTTAAATGATTTTCATTTAAGCGATAGTTACAGATTCTGGGAAGGAAATAGGATAATTGCAATCCCGGTAGTGTGTTCCCTCGGGTATATTAAACACTAGAGGATGCCTCGCGGTATCACCCGCGTAGTTCCCGTTCCCGTGGGAATACAGGGATAAAAAGTAGCCTATGTCACCCGGTGATAGAGTAGCTTCCCAACGGTGAAAGAATTTTTGATATCGGTCCAGTAGTTTTGGAGCCTATTCGGTACAAACAAACAAAAAAGTCTTTCCTCTTTATAATATTGGTATAGACTTTAACGCGGGCGAAGCCGCGGACAGAAGCTAGTTACATATATTCACTTCTGCACGGGTGAACACGTTGACAAAAACGCGCGCTTTTTTAACTTGTTTTATTTCTATACCAATATTATAAAGAGGAAAGCTTTTTTGTTTGTTTGTTTGTTTGTACCGAATAGGCTCCAAAACTACTGGTCCGATTTCAAAAATTCTTTCACCGTTGGGAAGCTACTCTATCCCCGGGTGACATAGGCTACTTTTTATCCCTGTATTCCCACGGGAACGGGAACTACGCGGGTGAAACCGCGAGGCGTCCTCTAGTACTCTATATTTAGGTGGTGGTGGTGGTGGTGTGTAATTTACCGTATAGAGAAACGCACCAAGAACCTCATCGGCAATGAAGCACTGTATTAGTCAAAGCTCCAGAGCCTTTCGAATCGTATTTAATATTATCATATATAGTATCACACTAATAATGCGCACAGCGAATGAATGGAACTCACTACCTGCGTCTGTGTTTCCGAACGCATTCAACCCGAATCTCTTCAAAGTTAGAGTAAACAGGCTTCTTCTGGGTAAGCTCACTCCATCGTCGACTCTGTCTCTGTCACCTATGACTTAGACTAGCAAACCCATCACAAATAAAAAAAAAACACTAATATTATAAAGGCGAATGTTTGTGAGTGTGTGTGTGTGTGTGTTTTTGTATGTTTGTTACTCTTACACGCTCAAACGGCTGGACGGATCTGGATGAAATTTGGCACAGAGATAGATTATAGTCTGGAATAGCACATAGGATACTTTTCATCCCGGGAATATGTTCCCTCGAGCTAATATTCGACTTTCACGCGGGCGAAGCCGCTGGCAGTTGCTAGTACTTTAATGTTTGTTTTCTCTTCAACAGATACTTCGTTCATGTACGTGACGTCAGTCCTGTGCATGGTGAAGATCTACCAATCACGACACCCCGACATCAACGCGCGCGCACACGCCACCTTCGGAGTGCTAGCGCTCATCATATTTATTGGTAAGTCGATAACAACCAACAAACTAACTATTAAACAAAATAACCAACTAACTTACAACCAACCAACCAACCAACTTAATACCGTCAACCAATCAACTGGCAATCAACCGACCATCTGCAAACGACAACTTACAAACAACCAACCGACTAATAAAACAAACAACTTTCTAACAAACAAACGAACAAACAACCAACTACCTAACAGACAACTAGCAAACAAACAACCAGCTAACAAACAAACGAACAACCAACCAACTAACAAAAAACCAACCAGCTAACAAACAAACAATCAGCTAATAAATCAACAATCAAACAACCAGCTAACAAACAAACAACCGGCTAACAAACATTCAACAAACAAATAACCAACCATCTGACAAAGAACCAAGCAACCAACTCGCTAACAAACAACCAATACACATTCATAAACTCGACGTCAGTTCTGTGCATGGCACGGTTTCAAATTTCTGAGGCATTCCACTTGATTTTTAAATTTGTATTGTAACATATTTTCATACAATGAAACTGTAAAAACGTGCAAATAATACTATAAATCAAATCATAACCATATCTAAAGAAAAAAAAAAACGAACCGAGTGAACCCTTTTACTTGCAAGTCGCTGCTAACACCATCTATTGCCGTGGGACCTAACGCGACTGATGTACTTATAGAAATAATCAGACGAAAAACGCCAGTTGCGTCGGCACGGTTTCTTTGTATGGGATGAGGCATCTGTATGCTAGTATTATAGTATCTGTAGTAAAAGCGAATCTGAGCCAGGTTTTCTTTTTCATCTTTAATGCAGTGTTTATTTTTATCCCCAGGTCTTGTCGGAGTCTTAAATGCCAACTTCTACTTCTGGATAGCGTTCACAGTGCTGCATCTGGTGACCTGCCTTATCATGACCTTCCAGATCTACTACCTGGGAAGATTTAAATTGGGTGAGTTTTATTTTGTAAATGATACAAAAGATGAAAAAAAAAGAAGTTTTTTATTATTTTTTCTAGTAGGTACTCCAACCTCAGTTGGTCCATTGGAGTAATAGGGTCCTTATATGAAATTGTTTATTACGAAATGATAAAAAAATACAACGGACTTCCAAATAAAATCACTACAAATTGAAGTTATTAACTTCAATTTCGGAAGTCGGTGTTCTTGTTTTTGTTTCATCGTTTTTTGCACCGACTTCCGAAAATAAAGTTATTATTCAATTTGTCACTGGGTCCCAGCGCTAAGAAAGAAAGTTTGGTTCAAATAAATGTTACTAGATGGCGCGATATGCACCGATTTGTGTGTAAAATAAACATTTTCTGAAATTGAACATAAAAACTGTATGTTCTCGTTTAATCAACTCTCCTAAGCACAAAACTATAGAATATTGGGCTCTTAATTCACATTTCAAAGATTATTTGAACGAATCATTTAAAATTGATGCCAATAGATGGCGTGGTTTTAAATTTCTCAGGCATGCCACTCCATTTTTTAAATTTGTATTGTAACACTTAAACCCTTTTACAAGTCGCTGCTAACACCATCTATCGCCGCGGAACAGAACCGAACGCAGTCGATGTACAAAAAATAAACAGATAATCAGACGAAAAAAGCTAGTTGCGTCGGCACGGTTTCTTTGTATGGGATGACGTATCTGTATGCTAGTATTATATTATCTGTGACTTTGAAATGTTTTTGTTTGAAGTCGGTTGTATTTTTATGTAACTCAGTTTTAATTTTTCACTATTTAGTTGTGGTACATATCTATAATGCCCACAGTTATACCAAAATAGATTACCCGAATAACATGAAACTTCAATACAACCGGTGAAATTAGGTACCAGGGTGAACTGTACACAACTGTACATCTTCGTACCCCTCTAGAACGCACCGGCGTGATGTTATGATATGAAATGGTGTTAACAATAAACAGACATGCGATTGCAGCAACCCCGAGTAATTTGTCGTCATTTATTGAAGAGTTCTATTGTATATCTCCGAAGTTCTTCATCTGATTTTGATCAAATTGGACCACATGAGAAAAGCAACAGCTTTTGAAAGCTGTAAATATAAAAAAAAACATCATCAAAATCGGCATTCCAGCGAGAGTACTGAGGCTGTGTGCGCCCGAACTTTCTCCTGTGTTGACACGCGTGTCCCGCCTCTCTCTTGTAAAAAGAACGGTACCAAAATCCTGGAAGCTTGCAAATGTGCAACCAGTGCCCAAAAAAGGCAACCGTGCAGACCCTGTCAATTACCGTCCAATCGCCATTACCGCCATTCTGTGCAAAGTTTTGGAAAGGGTACTGAACAGTAAGTTGCTGACCTACCTTGAAGACAATAATCTCCTCAGCAAGAACCAGCGTGGATAAAGTTCGTTCCTTGAGAGAGACTATGGTAGAGCGGACAGATTTGACCTTAAGCCTTGTCTCCCAGTGGGGTGATGACAATCTGGTCTTCTTTAACGCCACCAAAACACAGACGTGTCTTTTTACCGCTAAAAGGAGTATTTTCGATCGGGCGCCTACTTTTCGGGTGCGTCTGTTCCAGTGACTGATCGGATTGAGCTCCTTGGCATGGAGTTGACATCCAGTCTTAACTTCGGCGCCTCCATTGAGTACAAAGCCCAAATTGCGGCCAAAAAACTGGGCATCCTAAATAAGGTGAAGCGATACTTTACGCCTGGACAGCTTTTAACCCTGTATAAAGCGCAAGTCCGATCCTGCATGGAGTATTGCAGCCACCTTTGGGATGGTTCAGCAAAGTATCAGCTTGCCGCGCTTGACTCGGTGGAACGCAGAGCTAAGAGGCTCATCGGCGACATTGAACTGGTGGATACCAAGCTTCACAGCTTGGCTCATCGCCGCAAGGTTGCCTGTTTGTCGGTCTTCTACAGACTGTATTTTGGGAGTGTGCTCAAGAACTCCACGACCTCATCCCACCAGCTCCCTTCTACCATCGGACATCTAGACGCACTGCACGTTACCATCCTTACCTTGTTGCCATTCCACCAATTCGCACCAAGCGCTTCCAAACATCCTTCATAATGCGCACAGCGAATGAATGGAACTCACTACCTGCATCTGTGTTTCCGAACGCATTCAACCCGAATCTCTTCAAAGTTAGAGTAAACAGGCTCCTTCTGGGTAAGCACACTCCATCGTCGACTCTGTCTCTGTCACCTCTGACCTAGACTAGAGACAAGAGCAAACCTATCATAATAACCTATCATAATAATGCGCACAGCGAATGAATGGAACTCACTACCTGCATCTGTGTTTCCGAACGCATTCAACCCGAATCTCTTCAAAGTTAGAGTAAACAGGCTCCTTCTGGGTAAGCACACTCCATCGTCGACTCTGTCTCTGTCACCTCTGACCTAGACTAGAGACAAGAGCAAACCTATCATAATAATGCGCACAGCGAATGAATGGAACTCACTACCTGCATCTGTGTTTCCGAACGCATTCAACCCGAATCTCTTCAAAGTTAGAGTAAACAGGCTCCTTCTGGGTAAGCTCATTCCATCGTCGACTCTGTCTCTGTCACCTATGACTTAGACTAGAGTCAAGAGCAAAATCAAAAAAAAAAAAAAAAAGAAAATGTCACCTAGTAAAAAGTTATGAGTTAACAAAAAAATAACAAAACGTGATGAAACTGTAATTTTTCAATCTTATTGAACCATTTCCTCCCCCAACTGCATCATTTTTCCAAATCCTACAAATACAGTTCGTAATTACACCAAAAGGTATGGTTTTCGAACCAAACGTTTATTTGCAGCATTTATGCGTCCCTTCATATTTCATCCAAAAATATCAAACTGTATGTTTTATTGTAAATAATCGCGTATACGATAAATAAATAGAAAAATACTCGAATGAAAACACTTGAAGTTAAAAAAGAAGCAATTTTCAAATCAATAAATAGTAAATCTGTAGAAAAGTCATTTTTGAACATCGAATATATTTCCAAAAAAAAGAACAGGGTTAAAGGATAACCAACAAAACCCATTTCCAGCATTTTTGGCTTTTTTCTGTTTGTTTGGCTGTGCACGAAACCAATGTAGATAACTTTTATACCTAGAAATTTTTATAGTATTTCTTAGCTTTTTCATCGCAATCCGGTTCATTCTATCAAAAGTTTTTGAATTTAAAGTGTTCTAGAAGTAAAATATCACAACACGCAATTTAGATACTCGGACAGTTGAACTCCGTATTCAATAGATGGCGTTGTGCATTTGACGTCATATTCTGAATGGTGGTGTTAAGACTCTGCGCGGAAGAATGACCCTAGAAAAAATGGTGTGTGGGTAGGGTAGGTAGCAAGGTAAGTAGGGTAGGCAGTTGACGGGAGCGTAGCCAAGGGCACAGCTAGTGTCATTAATTAGAAAAATCAAAAAACCCGACTGCTTAAAAAGCGAACTAGAAAGACGTAAACAAGAAGAAAATCATGCTGTGCAGTCGGAGGATACATCTGGTTTTGGCCAGCCAGCTCGAAAATATGTATCCTCCGATTTTTATTTATTATATGCTTCCAAAATCAAAATTTCTTTATTCAATTAGGCCATTAAGCGGCACTTTCGAAAGTCAAAAATAAAAATAAAATGTAATAATAATTGATTCTACCTAATAATCAATTCTTCTTCATTGTACACCTTTAAATACAATCATAAAAAGAAACTTAAAATTAATACAAATACAATGGGCCTTATCGCATTGCGCGATCTCTTCTAGGCAACCTGGTATGGACAGTAATTGTCTGGACTTGAAGCGGGGTTTCATTGGTGTGACATTAACATTGTAAAAATACTACAATTATAATATATTTACAACATTTTAGTTATTATTTTAATTAGGTACATTTAAACATGTAAGTGTTATATATTTTTGAAATCACCTCTTAATCTTGATACCCCACACGATGAGTTTCGAAGACGAAAAAAATTTTTCCCCCACAAAATGGCGCCCAAAATCCGCCATTTTTTCTTTGCCAATTTTTATACATACAAACATACATTACCCTCCTTCGGCAGTCGGCTAAAAAACATCAGCTTCAATGTTCTGTACCTTGATTTTGTCTAATATTGGCCACAGACGGCGGCATAATCTACCGCGCCGCTCGTGAACTACTGTCGCGCCCCCTGGCGGCCATCACCCCGACTTACTGCGGACGATGTGTGCTACTCATCATCGCTAACCTCGCCAATTGGGCCATTGCTGCTTATGGGTAAGTTATCATTAAAAATTATGACAATATTGCTGGAGCGTTGTAATGTTCCAAATTCAAAAAACGCTCGATTATATTTTCTTTGTCCGTAAATTCGATACTTCGCGTGTTCTGTTTTCGAAAATAATGACAATATTTCCATACATCTTGGAGAAAACTTACGCACACAAACACCCAGAGCCGGAACAGCTATCTGTAGGTCATACAAATATTTGTTCCGTGCGGGAATCGAACCCGTGACACGCAGCGCAGCAGTCAATCGCTCACCCACTGCGCCAACCGTGAGCCAGTTTTTCAGTGTTGCCAACCTATATATCTCCCTTCGCCCCACAGTATTGCCTACCCACATAACACTCTTCACTTCCCTCACAGTGATGCCAACCTGCATAGCAACTACTTTCTGCCAGAGTATTGCCAGCCTACATAACACTCGTAACTCTCCCCCACAGTGTTGCCCAGCACAGCCGCGACTTCGCGTCTCACTTGCTACTGGTGTTGATGAGTAATCTGTTCCTGTACACATTGTTCTATATCGTCATGAAGCTACTGCATCGGGAGTCTATACGTTGGTACAGGTACGTGTACAAATATATGCTATTTTCACTTAAACAAATATCAAGTTTATGCTAGTGCAAATTAAGGTGATTTTAGATTAACTACACTCCATTTGAAATAACATTAGACATTTATCAATGCCTTTTTTCAGTTTGCTCAATCGATTTTGAGTTCTATTCCGTAGACATAAGTGTAGGATACGGAATGTAAGAGTAGCGAAAGGGATGAATGTATCGGAAGTGAGGGAGAGAGAGTATGTACGAGAGATGGCAAGATGGCGACTAAATAAATAAAGCACTATATATCTTCAACTATATATCTTAAAAACAAAAACCTGTGCTGTGCGACGATACGGCGCCGCTGTGGTGGACAAGTTTAAACGTATTTTGTATTGCCGGTATATCAGCCCGTCAAAATCCCGGGCCGACTTCTAGCGGTCACGCCGATTAACTTAAATTGACGGCGCTCGGGAGAAGGGCTTGCGGTGGACAAGCGGTATTAGTAAATGTATGTGTCGCTACATCGGGACGTCATCACGTTCAAGTTGACGTCCCGGTGGCGGCGGCGGTGGACAAACTTACATGTCAAATGATGGATTTAAAATACTATTTTCTTTTCACAGCTGGGTGTTCATAGCGATGACGTATTCCATTTGGTTTGGATCTAGCTACTTCTATTTGGACCAGAGCACTAACTGGGCGGTATGTATCCGACTTGATATCTCTCATATCCTTTCCCAACTCCAGTAAACATAGAGCTCCACCGTGGGTTACCGACCTTTAGGACGGCTCTTTACGCCCTCTTTGGGTGGTTGAAGATGCAAAAAGTTTAGTGGCAAAAAGCTTCTTGAAAACAAATCAGCTTACGTATTCAAGAAATGACTTAGTCTATTTGGGGATGCCAATTTAGATGCCGATTCTCGAGTACTCCTAGGTACCTAACACAAGGAGACTTAGTGAAGAATAGGGACCTACACTGCGTTGGGGAATACAAGTGTGCGCTTATAGGATAAGGGAATTTGCGCGGCACAGATTTGACCTTGTACCGTTTTGTTAAGATTTAAGGTTAATAATTTACCTGCCAACCAGTTCATCACAACAGAAGAGTTTGCATAGGTCATTTATATAAATAAGAAAGAGGGTAGGCCCCAGACTGCTGCCTTGCGGCACGCCGTACGTGATGGAGAGAACTTCACTTCTGAGCGGACCTTTTAAATACAATTACTGAGGTAGTCCGCAAGGATTTTTAAAGGCTGACCTCGGATTCCGATGCTTTTCGTCTTTTCTAATAAGGCCTCCATTTCTGCTATTGGAGACGGTGTCAAAAGCCTTTGATAGGTCAAGGAAAATGCCTAAGCACGTGTGTTTTCTGTCAAGCTTCTTGGCTACGTGATAGTTATCATATTTCCAGTTAACACTAATTTTCATTTTTCTTCAACAGCTAACCCCCGCCCAGTCTCGCCAGAGCAACCGCCAGTGCTCTCTGCTGCAACTGTACGACGCTCACGACATCTGGCACTTCTTGTCTTCAACCGCCATGTTCTTCTCGTTCAATATGTACCTCACCATAGACGACAACCTCTCTACTCAGCACCGAAGTAACATTATGGTGTTCTAGAGCAAACTTAAATGTGAATGAACCAAAAACAGTGTATGGTTCGTAGCAGCTGGCATTGGTACACTTTTACTTAGAAGTGACGTCACAAGTCCCCACTGCTGAACTTAGATGCGCTGGTCAACTGTATCAATCGATTATTTTTCATGTGTCTAGTCTACTATGCATACTTGTTTTTTCAATTTACTTTAGACATTGGTAGAATATTCGTTCTAGTAACCGTTAAGTATGTTCGTTGGCTAAGTTTGTTACCTATTGTCTTATAATGCTGTAAAAAATAAAAAAAGTATTTCATCTTGGTGAGGTAACTATTCATAGGCACTCTTATTCCAAATACTTTGAAAGACCTCCACTGGACTCAGCCGACATGACAATAGATTTTGTCAATAACTAAAAAGCTTTAACTGTCAATTTGACGTATCGAGGTTTTTTTTTAAATTATGGTTGGGCTCGCGCTTGACCACTATCTCACCTGATGGTAAGCGATGATGTGGTCGACGGTGAAGCACACTTGCCTAGAAGTAACCTATTCACTCTTGACTTAAAGACCCTAGGTTTTAGCTATCAGGAAACAGATTCCGGCAGGGAGTCGAGTTGGAGAACATGACATGGAATATAGAAGTTAGATTACTCGAATCTCTTAACTATTTAAAAGCGAATTTAATATATTAAAAAAGAAATACATTTGGCTTCGTCTTGATCTAGCTGGAATTTGTTTCAAATTTTGTGATGTCAAAGTTAATTCAAGATGGCGCATGTTAACTGGCAAAATGTGAGTTGTCAAAATTGGTTGTTTATTTTTCAGTAAGTAAATTAGTTTTAGTCTTGATTTAAAGAACAAAATTAAGAAGAAAATTGTTGTTTTAAGTCTGACGATGAAACCATTGAAAATTTAATGTATTAAGTCTGACAATGTATCGAAAAGCTTCGATAGTTTTCGTTATCTTGCCGAAGATTGCCGAAGTAAATTGTAAAAGTTACGAATTCGTTTCGATTTTATTGTTTTATTTTTAGGTTTTTAAGTCATGTACTTGCAAAGTGTCAACTTCACCTTCTCGGTAACAATTTGACATTGACAACGCCTCGCAATAAGGGCGATTTTTGTAGTTCAAGCTGGCCTTACATCCTACCGAAACTCTGTACTACGCTAGGCCAGTTCAAGGTCAAATTGTTACCAGAGATATGCGGTTGATTGTACTTCTTAATAATATTTGTGTATGGCCGACTTGTACAACACTTTTTTTTGTTCCTTGGTGGAAAATCCTCATTGGATGTCCTCCACCCTGGGGGGAGACTCGAACTGACTAAAAGGGGCTCTCGATCTCGGGTTGGGGGGTAGTGAGGTGTTTGACGCCCCTCGCGATGTCTATGAGTGGCGCGCGTGAAACACTACGCGCCGCCACCTCGTGTCCTGCTGTTTGGGGGGCGATAGTCGTCCACTTATACCACCCTAGATTAACTTACACTTCGGGTTCGTAGCCAATAATTTATGACACAATTGGCTACTAACCCGATTTTTGACATTTAACCTCGTGTTAGAAACTAACTCTAAGTTAGATTTCGATTTTGTAAAAGTACTATCGGCGTAGTTGATTAGAAAAAGTCTATTGTACAAATGTTTCTGCATTGTCCCTTGAAGGTTCCTAAAAGGTATTGTATAAGCCTTAATTATATTGTAAATTATGCACATAAGTAGTTTTCTGATTACCTGCAAAGCTTGATAGTAGATAGATAAAATATAATAAATTGATATTAAAAACATTAATTACATATTAAAAATCTTTCGATCAATAATACACTAGATGACCGGTAAGCGCTTCAAAAACGGGCCGAAAATTAAGGCCACAAATACGGTTGTGGTCTTATTTCAAATTAGTATGGTCCAATCATCACCAACATTGAGACGTCAAAATGCCGCAGTGTGCGTTCAAAAATTATGCAAATAAGCATTGTAAAACTTGAGATTTTGGAAGGAATATTTTTTCGATAAGTTTATAATCATTAAGTGTTTTTCATAAAGTAAAAACAGAATTAAATAGTTAATATTAATCAATTATCTAATATTATGAATGTTTGACCAACGTTTGCGTCGACAACGCGCTAACTATTGTAACAAACATCGACTGTTCTGGCACTTTGTAATTTAGACTTTAAAACATGCCTGTAAGATTAAATTTGTTTTATGTATGTTGCGCAGCGAAGAAAGGTTATAATTTTTTTATTGCTGTTTGTACATAACATAGCTTTGTGAATGCAACTTTAAGCATTGCTTTTAAGGTTGAATTTGCATTAATGTATATTTATTTCAACTAGAATTCTAAGAATAACGTAGGCACACAATTGGCGACAGTTTTAAAGAGAACTTTTGTATGGGACTGTGTATCTAGTGTATTATTGTTCGAAGTAAAAATCGACAAAAATATAGAAAGATTAATATATATTGTTATTCATAAATAAATAGATGTCATCATTATGTAAGTGTGAGTAATCCTGATTCAGTGATAGCATGAAGGGGGATGGGATTGTATGAAAGATGAAAACGTGTTGCGCCGACCCCAAGTTTCATGGGATAAGCGCAGGAAGATTATAATGATTTTAGGTCTTCATTCCATTTTATATGTAGACCAACTTAGATTTTAATGCAGCTGACACACTTACGTGTAGTGGCGTGGCCCGGGATACACCAATCATGCGAATCTATTCAAGCTTACGTCATATTGCAACGAGTCTTGTAGCCACGCCACGAGAGTGTGTTTCCGCCTTACATCGTTTTTAGGGTTCCGTACCCAAAGGATAAAACGGGACCCTATTACTGAGACTCCGCGGTCCGTCTGTCTGTCACCAGGCTGTATCTCATGAACCGTGATAGCTAGACAATTGAAACTTTCACAGAAGATGTATTTCTGTTGCCGCTATAACAACAAATACTAAAAGCAGGCTATTTAAGTGGGGCTCCCATACAACAAACGTGATTTTATGCCGTTTTTTGCGATAAGGGTGCGGAACCCATCGTGCGCGAGTCCAACTCGCACTTGACCGGTTTTTTTAACCCCCGACGGAAAAAGAGGGGTGTTATAAGTTTGAGGTGTGTTGCTGTGTATCTGTGTGTCTGTGTATCTGTGTGTCTGTCTGTGGCATCATAGCGCCTCAACGGATGAACCGATTTTGATTTAGTTTTTTTTGTTGGAAAGGTGATTGTGTCGAGAGTGTTCTTAGCTATGTTTAAAAAAAAAACGGTTCAGCCGTTCAAAAGTTATGGGCGTTTTACTGTTTGAATCGGGATGTTTTCGCAAGATAAATGTGTCGGGGGTTTTTTAAATTTTTAAATTTTACTTGTTTCTTAAAGATAACAATATTAAGATTTACTTTTAAACCAATTCACTTGTTCATTTATGGCTTTTCCATGACAAGTTGTGCTCAAAAAGTATTAATTACTAACTTAATATAATAATAAATTGGCAGACTAGTAATGTTTTTGACTATTATTCAGTTTTATTGTTAAGTCGATTTTAGGAAATTATAATTGTAATACATTTTTTTTTCTTATAGAAAACTTGTAAGTTATTGTGTACAATACTACTATTTTCTTAATATCCCTCGTCAATCATCGCATTTCCGAATAATATATAATAATAATTGCTAGACTGTGTGCTATTCATAAGTATGTTTGATTAAATTAAGATTTAGCTAAGCAAGCGTAGTTTTAAATTTTATTGTAGACTGGCTGTACCCGCGGCTTCGCTCCCGTCCACTGCCGACCCTACCGTACCTTACCTACTCTACCCTAACCACCTACCTACCAACTTTTTTTCTTATTTTTTTTTCATTAGAACCTTCTGCTAACAATAACAAACAAAACAAAAAAAGAATTAGCGAAATCGGTAAAGCCGTTATCGAGTTACAGCGTGAACAGGAGAAAAAGGGGTTCATTTTTATTATATATATAGATAAAAAAATGTGATATATGTAAAAATAATTAGTTAAAAAATCATATCTTACTAATCAATGAAAGTCTCAATGTTTGTCAATCAGTCAAGCTTTAGAACAACAGATTATGATAAAGCTTGGCACACGGGATGACCACGTCCACGGATAGGACCTGAGATACTTTTTTTTCCGGTATTGCATTCCCTTGGGATAATTTCTCACTTTAGCCGGCAAAGCCGCTGGATGAAGCTAGTCTTAAATAAATAAACATTTCTAAGCTTCTGAACACGCTTTAGTAACTAATTAACTACTATTTTATCACTACCAAAGCTTATAATTAGTTAAAAATTAATTAGTGAAACCAGGTGCTAAAATAAAATTGTTAAATTTAAATTATTAAACAAAAAAATATGTCTTCTTGCTTCAAGCTTATTTGAAATCGAACAATATTCCCTTTTTTTAAGTTCAGAATATTCTATATTTGTGTGTTTATAAACAAAGTAAAATAGTATAAGTCTTTGTAAGATACTTTTTAATATACAATATATATAATTTGTTTATAGTTTTACTCATATTCATGTTTTGGGTGTACCCGACGATTTTTGGATTTATCCTTAATTGGATAAATCCAAACCATTCACTTCATTTGAGATCAAACTCGGGAATATAAAAAAACATGCATATCAGTAACTAACGTTGAATTAAAAGTATTGTAATAATTAAAAAAAGAAACAAATTGTAAATATTATTCTTAAATACACGTCTCACCTTTTAAAACATCATCCTGCATCTTTCATTTTAAAATTTCTCTTTCGCACTCTTGTAAGACACATGAATTTAAGTAAAAGTGTATAAAAAAATAAAACTTACACACACTTTCTATACGCAAATAAGCAAGTTGCAAATCTTTATCTCGTGTCGGGAACGACTAATGCGTTGCATAGATGGCTAATATTTTTCCGAAAGCTAAAATATCCTTGGTATACCTAAGTGTTAGCCAGACAAAGTCGGTTGAAAGGTATTTAAATAGTGTCACTTGTAAGCAGCTTTTAGTATAAAAACGTTATCTTGCATGCAAGTTACTTGCGCAAGTTTGGCGCCAAACTTGCATGCAAGCTTTAGAAAAAAACAACCTTCAAAGCTTTTGACTGTTCTGTTCTAGCATAGTGATCAAGTTTTCTAAGACTGTTGTCATTTTCTCTCGTGTACAGTTACTTATAGTTCCACTATGTAAATAAAGAATGCTTTTTTTTTATTTAGTTGTTTTATTTTTGTACCTTTTGAACTCGTTGGTCGTGATATATGGCAAGCTTTGATGCAAATCTACCCAAGTAGGTTGCTGTTAAAATAATTGGGATGAAACCCATTTCATCCCAATTATTTTAACAGCAACCTACTTGGGTAGATTTGCATCAGTCTCCCAAGACTATCGATGCGTCCAACACTCAGTGCGCGTGCAGTGCTCCTGATCGAACTAAATACCATCTGCTGGAGTGTCCCAAATGCCCATTCACCTGCATCCTCGACGATCTGAACAACGCCTCGGAGGCTGTTATAAACCTACGTTTTACCATTTTTCTTATATTTGAATTCCGAAATACCGATATTCATAAATTTTTGATATTTTGATTATTACTTAAGAAAATACTAAGACTGGAAGGAGACTATGTGGTATGAAATGTAGGTACGCGATACATGCTACGGTTCAAATATCGTGTTTTTATTCATATTTCTAGTGTCCCGCAACAATTTACCCAGACACCTAACATCAACCTACTTCCTTTGTCGCCCGTGTTACTACCAATCTTACTACCAGTAGTAATACCGTTACTTTCGATTACCCTTCCTACTACTCCAGTATTGAGTTGTAAGAAGGGAAATATTAAAAAGCCCGTGTTACTACCGTAAATACCTACTTAAAAAAAACTTATTTTATTCCTAAACTAATTTATTTTTCTTTATATCTTGCCATAAAACAATTTACTTCTAAAATAAAAAAAAGGAAAATCTGCGCAATTTCTCGAGGGCGTAGCCTACTGAGATTTCTGCGTTTAACAACTGCATCTGAATATGTCTGATATTGTCGTCGTTTACAATATCGCGACTTCTCCTTTTCTTAAATTGCTGAGCAATAATTTTGACAAGGCTGTCATCACTTATAGCATTAAGAAGGCGCAATAACGTCTTATTGTTCTTATTTATGATTTTATTTAACTTGGCGTGATAGCCCTTCTTCGGCAGTCAACAGAATATGACGCAGAATGTCCGATTCGCAAAATGTGATACATTTACTTGTAGATAATTATACGATATATTTTATTATTATAGATTCGATATTGTATCGTTTTGCAATGTACCTATAGTGTATTTTCATTTAAATCACGATCTGACTATATTTTTCATGTAAGGGTAGCGATGTAGTGCGAAACACACAACACGTAGGTATGCAAGCCTGACTTTGAGAAGAATAAAATTGCTGTTTCGGTATCAAAATTGAGAAATAAAGTTGTTACAAGTGATAAACCAATACCAAAATTATATAATGAAACATTAAAAAGATTCATTCATAAAGAGGGTAACTCAGCTCGGAACTATCCACATTTAACTAACATAAAACATTATCTTTACGAAACTCGCAATAAGTCTTTATCGGTTACCAAAACTGTTTTTACGAACTTAGAAGATGTGCAAATACCTGAAAAGTTTCATTACATCGTTCTCGCTGATTACTTATATGAAGGAGACCGTATGCTCCTGTTTTGTATCCCAGAAGCACGACTAAAAAATAAAAAATAAATATTACGCTCCATGTTACCTATGGATATCTTCCTATGTATCTACATACCTATGTACCTATAGTACTACCAATTCATAACTTACAGTGAAGTGTTGCAAGTGTTACGCAAGCGTGAGTGATACCCAGAAAGACTTACGAAAGTGCTGACCGTGCGCGCATAACGTTCTCATGGGAATCGATCGGAAATCAAGACAATCAATCTCGCTCGATCGCCGAAGCTAGAGGTTGTCTTTAGGTTAATTATTCATAAGTACCTAATGTAACTTTTATTTTAATTAAATATATGTAAAAGGACAAAATCGCCTTTTTTAAAACCTCCTACCAGCAGTCGCTAACGTAATTGGCGCAGTCGGTAGGATAGTCGAGTCAGTGCGCGTTATCAAACTTCGAGACCGCCTGATAGTCGTATCGTCGGCGCGTCGACTATCTCTACGAATCTACGAGCAGCTGTTGGAGGAGCCCACAGAATCTTCTGTTCCTGAAACTCCACCCTCGTCTGAACATCGATGAGACTGGATATGCAGTATCTACTGTGAGTAATTTTTAAGTTATGCAATTCCTAGAAATCGGTTGCTATTCCTGATCCTTTTCCATTACTTATTGTAAGTAGTCAAGATTTCTTTGACAAGGAGAAATAGGGATCGTGAGCCGAATCCGCGGCACACAACTATAGATAGATTAAGATTTGGTAGTATTACTGAGCTTTCAGAAATCGAAATGGCTCAATCTGATAATAGTGCTAAAATTGATGGCATATGGAAAGCCCTTAGATTAGTACCGGAATTCGATGGCAATTCCCACGTTTTAGTTAGATTTTTGCACATTTGTGATAAGTTAGTTTTAGAATATGTCCATCCTGATGAGCAACTTGTTAGTTCAGCTCTACTTAACGGCATTATTAATAAAATAACAGGTAAAGCCGCACGAACATTAGCTACCAATGGTATTCCAGACAACTGGCAAGGAATTAGAAACACTTTAGTTAATAGTTTCTCGGATCATAGAGATGAATGTTCACTTTACACAGATCTATCGCAACTTACCCAAGGTACCGATACGGCTAACGTTTTCTATGAGCGTGTGCAAAACATGCTTAGCACTATCATGGCCTATGTCCAACTACACGAGCAAATCGTAAGTACCATAGACGCTAAGAGACAGTTATATAATAAATTAGCACTAAAAACCTTCACTAGAGGACTACATGAACCTATTGGATCACGTGTTAGGTGCATGCGTCCAGAAACTTTAGAAAAGGCTCTGGAGTTTGCGCAAGAAGAAATTAATGTGTCTTATTTGCAGAACAAGAACTATCAAATAGAAAACTCTAGAAAACCTACTAGCTTTCAAAAACAATTTAATCCACCAAAATTTTTACCTCAATTACATAATCAGACTAGACATAATTTTATTCCCAACTCTTATAATGCTAATTTTGTACCACAGGCTTCACCTATGTTTAGACCTCAAGTTCAAGGTCCTTCTAGAACTCAACAGGCTATGAGAGCGTTACCTCGTGCAGACATGTCAACCGGATTTAGAATCCCACCTCGTAATAAGACTCAAAATGGTCCCGTTCCAATGAGTGGCATAAGTCACCCTGTAGCCCGCGACTTACCTTTGACTGGACAGACTGACCGTAGACAGGTTAACTTTAATGAGACCGATGACTATGATAACTATGACCAAACTAATGACATTGACTATTCCCAGTACTTACCTGAGGTATATTCATCCGAAAACGCACCTGAAATTATGGAGGAATATGACGGTGAAAATTTTCAGGAGGCCGAGGATATCAATTTCCCAGAATAGAACTGAACATACATAGCAAAAGACAACTCCCGTACATTCAGATAAAAAACCCCCCGCTAAAATTGCTCATTGACACAGGCGCTAATCAGTCTTTTATTAGTCCTGAAATAGTAGACAAATATTTCTCCCACTTACCAGTTTATGAAGACCCATTCATTGTTTCAAATATTCACGCGACTACTAGAAATGAATATTCGATAATCGTTCCGTGCTTTTCCGAATTTCAAGGTCATGATCCTATAAAGTTTTTCATCTACAAGTTCCACGATTACTTCGATGGTTTAATCGGATGGAACCTATTAGAACACTGGCAAGCAAAAATAGACCTTCAGACACGTACACTAAAGACTAAATTATCCTGTAATAAAATTCAAATGTATGACTCTAAAGCTGTTAACTTATTAGAGACAATTGTTCCTGCACAGTCCACTCGACTAATTAAGATGCCTATTAATATTTCGCAAGGTGATGTAATAATTAACCAGCAATCAATTAATGGCTGTAATATAACAGGATGTCTATCAACTGCTACAAATAGCAAATGCATTGTAGAAATTTATAACCCCACAAATAATGATATTATTTTTAGCCTTGATAAACCAATAACTGCACACATATTTAACGAACAGACATTAGTCGCTAACAGCAAAGACAATGTCCGGTTCCATGAAATTTCATCACGCTTACGTACAGACCACCTTAACGCTGAGGAACGCGCTAATTTATTATCATTATGCAAGGAATTTTCGGACATATTTTATTTAGAACATGAGCCTTTAACCTTCACGAATAAAATAAAACATAAAATTAATACTACTGATGAAATTCCTGTTCATTCTAAAACTTATAGGTATCCGTACATCCATAGAAAAGAAGTCCAAGACCAAATTAGGAAAATGCTAGAACAAGGTATTATTAGACCATCCACTTCAGCATGGAGTGCACCTATTTGGATAGTTCCGAAAAAACAGGACGCTTCTGGCAAAACCAAGTGGAGGCTTGTTATAGACTTCCGTAAATTAAATGAAAAAACTATCGATGATAAGTATCCTATCCCTAATATTACAGATATTCTCGATAAGTTGGGACGTTGTCAATATTTTACTACCCTAGACCTCGCTAGTGGGTTCTACCAAGTGGAACTTCACCCAGACGATATTCACAAGACAGGATTTAGTGTAGCCGACGGTAACGGACACTATGAATTCCTGCGAATGCCTATGGGTCTGAAAAACAGTCCCGCCACATTCCAACGCGTTATGGATAATATTCTTAGAGGCTTACAACATGAAATCTGTATCGTATACCAGGATGATATTCTATGCTTTTCAACGTCACTTCAAGAACACATTGTTAACTTGCGTAAAATATTTCAAAGGCTTAGGGAATCAAATTTCAAATTACAGCTAGATAAATCAGAATTTTTAAAACGCGAAACACCGTACTTAGGTCATGTCATTACAACGGAAGGTGTTAAGCCTAACCCCGATAAAATTTCAGCTATTCTGAAATACCCTATTCCTAAAACTCAAAAACAGATTAAAGCATTTCTAGGTCTAATTGGATACTATAGACGATTCATACCAAATTTCGCGCGTATTACAAAACCATTAACCACATGTTTAAAGAAGGGTGCAAAAGTCAATATTACCCCCGAATATATTAAGTGCTTTGAACATTGCAAAACCCTGTTAACAAATGATCCAATTTTGCAATACCCGGACTTTTCGAAAGACTTCATTCTCACGACAGACGCTTCTAATGTAGCGTTAGGAGCTATTCTGTCCCAAGGTCAAATAGGTACTGATAGACCAATAGCTTATGCCTCAAGAACACTAAACGACAGTGAAATTAACTATTCGACTATTGAGAAAGAGCTTTTGGCAATAGTTTGGGCGGTCAAATATTTTAGGCCGTACCTCTTTGGAAGGAACTTCATCATAGTTACAGATCATAAGCCACTACAATGGCTCATGAATCTCAAAGAACCCAGTTCACGCCTTACTAGATGGAAACTTAAATTGTCCGAATATAACTATAAAGTAGTATACAAAAAGGGAAAATCCAACACAAACGCCGATGCACTCTCACGGGTAGAAATCTATAATGAGGAATCTCCTTCCCTAATAGTCAATATTTCCGACTCAGAATCAACAGTTACAGCCCCTGATGAAAGACCTATAATTAGTGACTCTTCAACTGACACCGCACCCACTATAAGAGCTTTAAGTAGTCCAATCCCCGACTTAGACATGCATGACTCTGAAACAATACACACATCTCACGAAAGTCCTATCCTAGAAATACCTATCTCAGAAGAACCCTTAAATAAATTCAGACGGCAACTTATCATAAAATGCACCACTAAATCACTAAAAGCCAAACCTAAAATTACAGTTCCCTTTGAAACTTTCAGAAAGACAGTCGTAGAAGTTTCTGAGAATATTTTACAAGAAGAAATCGTATCCATAGTTCAAAAATTTATTGACCCCAAACTTCGCACAGCTATAATGGTACAGCCGATTGAAAAAATGTACACTATTGTTCCTGTAATTCAGCAAAACCTGAAAAGTTCTTCAGTTAAAATAATCTTAGTTAAACGTGAAATTCAAAACGTCTCAGACTATCTGGAACAACAAGACATAATATCGAAATATCACACCGGAAAAACCAATCATAGAGGAATTAATGAAACATACTTATCTTTATCACAAAGATACTTTTGGCCAAAATTAAAAGAACAAATAACATCATTCATTAATGAATGCGTCATATGCAATCAAGCTAAATACGACCGTGTTCCCCCACGTCCTGAATTTCAGATAGTTCCGCCACCTACAAAACCTTTTG
Source organism: Orthosia cruda (assembly GCA_964057195.1). Classification (NCBI taxonomy): domain Eukaryota; kingdom Metazoa; phylum Arthropoda; class Insecta; order Lepidoptera; family Noctuidae; genus Orthosia; species Orthosia cruda. The sequence continues at coordinate 3,950,067 of OZ059852.1, read as the reverse complement.
CACTTGCTCACGCAGACGTCTTAACAATAGAACAGGAAAAATACTTGACTATTATCGATGCATTCTCAAAATACGCACATGCACACCGATTACCAGATTGTACTGCCCCCAATATAGTAAAAGCCCTCTTAAACTTTGGCACTCACCACGGTTTCCCAATCACCTTAACTACTGATAGGGGTACCGAATTCACAAATCAGGTTGTCCAAGAATTTTTCAAATTACATAAAATAGACCACCACCTCGTTGCTGCTGACGCACCACATGAAAACGGCATGATAGAACGTTTTCATAGCACCCTGTTAGAACACCTACGTTTATTGAAGTTACAACATAAAAATGTACTAGCGGAAAATCTAGTACCATACGCACTAATAGCATACAATAGTTCTGTACATAGTTTGACGAAATGCAGGCCATTCGAATTGATCACTGGACACTTTGACCCTAGAGACCCGACAGACTTAGACTTGACTCAGCAATTATTCCAACGATATCTGCAGGACCACCGCGATAAAATGGACGTAGTATATAAAATAATACATGACTCATCTTACCGCGAACGCAAGACCTTAATGGCTCACCGTAACCTTGACCGTGAACCTGAAACAGATTACGAGCCTGGACAAAATGTATACGTAAGGAATCCGATAGCGCAGAGACAAAAGCTCGCATCGCGTTACACTCAAGATAAAGTTATCACGAACTTACCTATACACATATACACATCTAAGAAATCTGGACCAGTTGCTAAAACTAGAATAAAACGATCCAAATTAATTAAAAAGTCGCCATTGTTGCAGGATCATAACCCTCATCATGACCCTGGACCGGGTACTAGCCGACAATCCGACGGACAAAACCATCCGACTTGACAACATATCTGACGGACCTGGAATATTACCCTTTAACCTAGGCAAAACTAGAATTGTTGCACATGATCATATCTTTTTACAAGAAATTAACATAGAGAAAATTCAACACCAAATTAACTTATTAAGAACTCAGCTAGACGAATTGACTGCTAGCCTATCCAAACAAAATGCATCTTCGTTCAAAAATCATATTCTGTACCTATATAAAAAGTTAGATGAGATAACATCCCACCTTGAAACCTTTGGCCCTAGCAAAAGATTAAAACGAGGTCTTATCGACCCCTTGGGTTCTTTAATAAAAAGTATTACAGGCAACTTAGACCATAGTGATGCTCTACGATTCGAACACGCTATTAAAATTTTGCAAAGTAATGATAAAAAGTTAACAGGCAGCTTTGATAAGCATGTCAGTCTATTTAAAGATATGACTGTTCAACAATCGCGAGTATTAGATACTTTGAGCTCTAACCAGCAGAAACTTACCAAAACGATTGCCTATCTATTGAATGTTACTAGCGATAATCATACAGCTAGATTCGTTCATTTATTTCAGATATTTAACGCATTAACTAATAATATTCAGGATATTTATTTAGAAATAAATAGGTTAGAGAATATTTTAGCGTTTAGTCGCACTAATTCTATGCATCATTCTATTATAAGTGTTCAGCAATTGAACAAGATGATAAGCAAATTAAAATCCTTATACAATTTGGATCAAATAATTCAATTAGATGCTAGGTACTACTATGATGTAATTAGCATAGGATCATATTACACTAGCAATAAGATAGTGATTGTCCTCAAGTTTCCTATTCTGTCACCTACAATCTATAGTCTATTCAGACTTTGTCCCCTTCCTAATGCAAAATCTCTAGTTATCCTGCCACCTTTTCCTTACATAGCAACTGACTCTAAGGAATTTGTATACATGGAGGCTGAATGCCCGAAGGTCGACACCTGGTACATCTGTGAACAAAAAGTCTCATACCAAGGGCGCACGCATCGAGATTGCATTCATCATCTTCTCTACCAAAAAGAAATAGGTGAACTTTGTCACCCAACTCCGGTTTCTCTCCTCAAGGAAGCACTTCTACAACTAGATAGCCAGCATTACCTCATCACGTTCCCAAAACCTACAAGGGTTCAGATTAATTGCGGACAGGAAGAACATCGACTATTGAATGGTAGCTATTTTGCAACAATCCCCAAGGATTGCTCCGTAAGGACCTTGGAGTTCACTATCGTTAACACAAACGACAAAGTACGTGGAAACGCCGTCGAGTTGATGTCCATTTCACAGGATACGCCATCCAGCCTTGATAATGAATCACCCCGTTACAACCTTAACACAATCGACTTAAACAAGCTCCACGACATCCAGCAGCAAATACTATTAGAAAAACCTGTAAAATTGGACACTACAGGCATTACAAGCACCTACCACATAGTTACACCGCTTTATGGCATAGCCTTATTAAGTGCAGGTGCACTAGTTATAGCCTACCTTATACGTCGCCGACGATCCTTAATGACAGCATCAGCCGCAGCGGAGACTACAACTACTACTACTGCTACTCCTAGCCTTCGGGAAGCCGCTCCAGAGGATCGCCAAGCCGCAATATTTGCGTTAAACATGCGCAAATAGTTGCTCGTCTGGAGGGGAAGGTGTTACCTATGGATATCTTCCTATGTATCTACATACCTATGTACCTATAGTACTACCAATTCATAACTTACAGTGAAGTGTTGCAAGTGTTACGCAAGCGTGAGTGATACCCAGAAAGACTTACGAAAGTGCTGACCGTGCGCGCATAACGTTCTCATGGGAATCGATCGGAAATCAAGACAATCAATCTCGCTCGATCGCCGAAGCTAGAGGTTGTCTTTAGGTTAATTATTCATAAGTACCTAATGTAACTTTTATTTTAATTAAATATATGTAAAAGGACAAAATCGCCTTTTTTAAAACCTCCTACCAGCAGTCGCTAACGTAATTTAACTGAATTTTTTGTAGACGCAACCTTTAAAGCATGTCCGCCACCATTTAAATAACTTGTGAGCATACACGATGAATACGGAAGTTCAGCAGAAACGACTAGAGTAGTTCCCGTTATATTTGCTCTATTAAGCAACAAGTCACAGTCAACCTATGAAACTATGTACCATATTATAAAGTCGCAGCTACCACAATTCAGACCAAACTTATTTCACTGTGACTTTGAGATTGCGAACATCAACGCTATGATAATAATATTTGGAGATATCAAAATAGTGGGCTGCTATTATCACTGGCATCGTTGCCTGTGGAGAAAAGCAGAATCTTTATTGGGAAAATCCAGATGCAGAGCAGAAAATCTCATTGTTTCATTGTGCTCTGCATTACCACTTTTACCGAGAGAAATGCTCGAGGAAGGTTGGGCTTATATAAAAACAGAAATTGAGCATCTTTCTGTTGAAAAATTTATAAAATACGTACAACACACATGGATTAAAAAGAAATATTTGGATTTGCTCAGTGTTTTCGGTATGAGACACAGAACAAATAATGTTCTTGAGGGCTATCACGCCAAGTTAAATCATAAATAAAAACAATAAGACGTTATTGCGCCTTCTTAATGCTATAAGTGATGACAGCCTTGTCAAAATTATTGCTCAGCAATTTAAGAAAAGGAGAAGTCGCGATATTGTAAACGACGACAATATCAGACATATTCAGAAGCAGTTGTTAAACGCACAAATCTCAGAAATTCCTTTTTTTTATTTTAGAAGAAAAATTGTTTTATGTTCAAGATATAAAGAAAAATAAATTAGTTTAGGAATAAAATAAGTTTTTTTTAAGTAGGTATTTACGGTAGTAACACGGGCTTTTTAATATTTCCCTTCTTACAACTCAATACTGGAGTAGTAGGAAGGGTAATCGAAAGTAACGGTATTACTACTGGTAGTAAGATTGGTAGTAACACGGGCGACAAAGGACCTACTTGGGGGCCTTACCTCACGTTAAGTCATGTTCTCCAGACTCATGGCCTAGCACTCTACTTCTCTCTCGGCTGGCGAGTAAGCGTGTCCAGTGCACCCAGGGCACCATTCCGCCCACGTCAAGGAAGTAAATGTTGCTCTTTACGCCGCAAATGTTGCATGTATGTCCTACTTACTGGGCCCAAACGGTAGTACTGTCGCTAGGTACGAAAAGAAGTAGCAAATTTTAAATGAAGTAACTTCGTTGGACTCTTCAGCGGAAATTACACTAGACAGTTCATTAAGGTACCTCGGAAAGTAAGTTAAGCTATTGGTCCCGGCTGTCATTTGTAGATTTTAATAGTAATTTTATAATTTACTAGCGGACGCCTCGCGGTTTCACCCGCGTAGTTCCCTTTCCCGTGGGAATAAAGGGATACAAATTAACCTATGTCACCCGGGAATAGTGTAGCTTCCCAACGGTGAAAGAATTTTTGAAATCGCTCCAGGAGTTTTAAGTTTATTCGTTACATACAAAAATAAAAATCATTCCTCTTTATAATATTAGTATAGATGGAGTACGCAGTGTGCGTTACCCCAGCAAAATAATGTCGAAAATAGTCATTAAAATGTTATAGATAAGTAACTAGTTGCCCGGCTTCTGTAATTGTTGCGCACATTTTTAAATTTGTTGCACTTATAGTTCTTTAGTTATTTCATAAAAACATCATTCCCCAACAGGAAGTTGAGGTAACGTTACCGCAGCCAGATATTTTCAGCTGCATTCACAATTAGATTGCATTTGACCCCAATATCGTTGGGTAAAGACTACACAGACGATGAATGAACTAACTAGAATTATACATTTATAACAGTTGTTCTCAACATTCAACTAATCCAAAAACAAACCTTTGAAATACAGGGTCTCATAACGATCCAACTATTTCAAGTGTGAAGACATAGCAAGAGGAGGGAGGGGAGCATGGTGGTTTGAGAATTTTTAGTTGCTAGTATGCCATACACGAAAGCGCAACGCGTTTTTTATGTGTGCACATTTTAAGAAAAAGATCGTTCGCTCTTTCAAGTGCGTCACCTATTTCGATTTAACTATCGATTGTGGAATATTGGTGAGGCGCCAAGCAATGCAACCACACCCTCGTAGATCCAGAGGTTTAACACTTTCGAAAACACAGTGGGCAATAAACCATCTGGACATCCTAGAACAGTACGAACGTCAGAAAACATTTGGGTTGGTTGTGCAACGGCAACATCGACTTGGGGCTCTATGGACTATACAGAGCGGCACACCGCACATCGCACACCGCATACCTACTGCATTTTGATTTGCATCAGGTCGTGCAGCCACTAAACGAATCTGATTACGTTTTATGACTGAATTTTGCTAAAACAATAGAAATGCCGTTTTGAGAAAGGATGATATTTTAATTTTTATGGCCCCTAGATGCTCAGACCTTACTACATGCGACTATTTTCTTTGTGGTTACCTTAAGTCAAATGTGCACGATACTACCCTATAACATTTTGGCGAATTTATGACAAACATTATTGCAAAAAAATGGCAAACATTTCCAGACCTCTTCTTCAGAAAGTGTTAAGAAATCACTCACTAGCGCTCGGCTTGCGAGCGCGCACCGGCCAGTCCAGCTAATCACTGCATCATTCACCGCCGTCCTGAGCGCGCGCTGCTCCTTTCGCCTTCAACCTAGTCTTTTAAATGTCGACCGTTTGTTAACTTTATGTAAATATAGTGCTGTAAAACATCAAGTCAGTGTTTGTCCTATCACCACACTTACAACAAGAAACTACTTCTTTACATGGTCCTTCGAGGCGGATAAAGCCTAAAAACTTCTCTGCATTAACAAGTAAGAGTAAATCAGATGTTTCTTGTCCCCTGTGTAAACAGAAGCACTACATATTTAGTTCTGAACGGTTCAAGGCGGTCAAAGTCACAGCACGGTTCGCTAAAGCGAAGGAATTTAAACTTTGTTTGAATTGTTTGCGCCCAGGTCATTTTGGGGTTACTTGGGCACTAAAAATATTGCAAGAAAAGGCACAATACAATGTTGCATTCTCACGATGATGATCCTAGCTCTATTAAGGAGCATATAAAGTTGACAGGAACTAAATGATTTTTCATCCTGCATGTATTTTATTAGCGCGATTCAGTAATATGCGAGTTCTTACAAACCCATCTATCGAGCGGCTGGGAAAACTTGAACTACATAGGTATTATAACTAATTGTTATATCAATTATTTTAAATTAATTAGTGATCCAATACCAGTTTATTAAAGCAAAGGGATAATTAAGGGCTTTATGTAATCCAGACTTTATTATATTTCATTTTTAGGGTTCCATACCCGAAGGGTCCAAACGGAGCCCTATTGCTGTCACTTACGTGTCTGTCCGTCGTCTGTCACACAAGTTTTACAGCCAAACGGTTGGAGCTACAGTCCTCAAATTTTCACAGTGTAAGCATCTTGTTGACCATGCAAATTGCCAATTTTTAAGTTGCGCGCCCATACAGCTAAAGGGGGGGAGATCAAATTTTGACCAACCCCATCGAGTGGGGTGTCGTTGTATAAAGCTCATTGAGCAGATAAATACTGTATTTTTGTTTAAAAAATACTTATTGTACAACGAAGGATTGAGAAGCGACCAAAGATAGCCGTTTTTACAACATTTTGTTCCGAAGAATTTTTCAACTTCCCATTGACCTATGAACTTGAAATTTAGTTATAATGTTTATTATTAAGCATATTTTACTAAAAAATACAAATATATTGATAAATCAGATTTTTCTTTGAAATTCTCTAATCCTATTACAACCAACTTAATTTTGCGGTTTGGTACGGAACCCTAAATGTGCGAAGTCCGACACGCACTTGGCCAGTTCTTTTTAAATTGATTTCAATTTCAAGGGTTGCGTTAGGGACAAAGCACTCTTAGAGTCAAACTGTTTGTCCTGTACAACGACCACACAGACGTTCTGTACTTATTATGTGGTGTAGGTACAATAAAACTTCTAATAAATATTCAACTGAATTTGAAGCATCAATTCGACTCCACTACGATGTGACATAGAGGTCAATATCCTTTGTACATTTTTAGACAGACGCGTTGCTTTGCTTCGCCTCTGTAAGTGATATTTCAGCATAATTCAAAAGATGGTATGTTTTGATTTCATGTGTAAACGGTATGTAAGAGAAAAATAAAAATCCAAAAATTCCGCAATACTTTTTATTCGTCATACCCTACTTCTACAAGCCGACATTAAAGAAATATTTATATTACACGACGTAAATACAAGACGCTCGGTGGCGCCATCTGCGCCCGTAGCCGTCATAAGGGGATACGCTTAAAGCTCAGTTTTATACATACCAAGATATTGATTCGCCACTCAGTTTGGTGTCTGGATAGATAGTATCCATCAGGATGGAAACTTAACCAGTGGTTATACAGCCCGTATATTTAATATAGCACAAGGTAATGCCACAAGTTCCCTGTCAACCATTTTTCCCCTTTATAAGCTTAGCAAGAAGTTTGAAAATTGTTCGACCGCCAACTTTTGCAGTTACACATATTATTAGAAAATGTAAGAGAACAAATTATTAAATATTCTATTCAAATAACACAACGTATAGTATAGTAATAGTTTCTGAATAAAAATTTCGACTTTCAAAAATACCCTCCCTCATACCAAACTCAGTAACCAACCAATAAAAAATATACGATTTTTTTTTTGTTACATTTTTACATAGTTTTAATTTTTATATCCTTAATTTAAACAGTAAGACCGAGTTTGATAAACCTTACTTAGTAAATACTTTGGCTAAGTTAAATGTTCCCGTCTGTATATTGCAGTTTGATATTATATTTGACGGGATTTGTGTTTATTAGACTTTCCAAAACATAAAAAAAATAAAGGGCACAGTACAATTATTTTTTGTATATCTGCAAATGTACTAATATCTAACATCACAAGACAGTAACTCCATAGTGATTTCGCGACATACAGTACAAACGATGTTCTGCATGACAAGAGGAAGGATTGTCACACAGTAAAAAGTGTATGAGACCAACGTTATCATCGTGATAATTACTTACTTTTCGACAATAGCTTTCGCTGATAAAATGAATGAGCAGTGTGTGTTGCCATTGATAACCTATGGCTCTGACACGTGTTCGCTCACAATGGGACTCATCAGAAAGCTTACAGTCACCCAAAGGGCAATGGAGAGGGCTATGCTCGTAGTTTCCTTGCGTGATCGAATCAGAAATGTAGAGATACACAAGTGAACCAGGGTTACCGAAATAGCCCGAAGAATTGCCAAACTTAAGTGGCAGTGGGCAGGGCATATTGCTCGCAGAACGGATGGCCGATGTGGCAGAAAAGTTTTGGAGTGGCGACCGCGGACAGGAAGACGTTGCGTTGTGGACCGATGACCTGGTGAAGGTTGCGGGGATCCGCTGAATGCGGGACGCACACGATCGGTTAATGTGGCAACGCTTGGGGGAGGCCTATGTCCAACATTGGACGACCTTCGGATGATATGATGATGATATAATGCAACTTTGTCTAGGGCTCAAGGAAGAATAAATACACAAGCGTCGCCAAAATCTTCAATTAAGTATTCATTCATATAATTTTGATAGTACTCAAATACCCTATGAGGTAACAGTGACAAGAACAATGCTAAGCCAAAGTATGTACTAAGTAATATTTATCTATTTCGGTCTGAAACTTATCTCGCGTTCATTATCATACATAAAATACTTTATTACAATAAGTATTATTTGAAAGAGAGAGTACGATTTGGCAATGTCAAAGACGGTGTGGTTACAAGATCATGTGTGTGCTGTATGAAATTAACTGATTTGAATCTTGTTTGAATGATGATCTTTTCTTAACGCTATTTACTATGTTGGGTGAGCACATAGGTAACTGGAGGAGTAACATTTATAACCAAGACATTTCCTCAAATATAGATGAAATTATCTACTACATAAGCTGATCGGCACTTTTAAGTTTGTATTTGGATTTTGAAGTTCCTTGTAGTTAGATAGTTAATTTTAAATTTGGTTTCGCCCGTTCCAACTCCAGTTTTAAGATACACATCGCTCTAACAAACAAGCTTTGTCTTTTTTAGTAACATACAGTACACATTGTCTTACATGAAATTGGCATACGACTTGGAAGATATATTGTGGAGCCTAAAACTTGGTAAGCAAGGTAAACTTATATGATTGGATGTTCAACCAATCACAACAGTTATTTGGGCTTTCAGTAATCGGAATACTTCGTGAGATTTTTAACTGTTAACCTGTAATTGTCAAATGTTGATAAAAACAGCAAAATAAGTCAGCTTTGTATTATTATATCTTTATATAATTCAAACCACATCGCGCCATCCTTTGCTGAACCAGGCACAAATCCAGGCTCTTGGATCTTGACCAGAGATCAATGATCTAAGATCAATCTCTAATGACCTTGGATCGAGACAATGAGTGTAACACGATGGACCAACAATAATACAGAACCAACCATTCAGCCAAAAAAATCCTCTAAACGTTTGAACGATGAGATTCTCAAAGCGATGATCTAGAATTCTAGATGTACACGATTATTGTCTGTGTAGATTTCAATCGAGTCGAAACACATACTAAGTTTCAATTCCGTTTAGGAACTAATATCTTTTTACACGTATTTAGTAGTTAGTGAGAACATTTGGGTCAATTTGAAACTTAAGGCGCAGATACCTCTCAGTAACTGATTTTAAAAAGAGAATCACGTATTAACGGCTAGTCGTAATTTTTAGGGTAAAATATATGTTACATTAGATAATTTTCTTAGTAATTTGATCTAAGATAATTTTGAGTTCTATTCGTCTATCATAGTGTAATGACTAAATTCAATCGCAGCAAAATCGCTGGGCGTATTTTAATGAAATGGTCACCATCTCAAAGACAATTTAATTATCTACATTTTGATCTGAAGCTTTTTTTTTAAAGTCATAGAATAATAAGGAAAGTACAAGAAGCTACTGAATTTTGGGTTGCGCGGGTGTGAATCTCTAAGGGCAAGTTTCGGAATTTAGTATTTGGAGTTAAGTAAACCGTCAAACCGTACTTAGTGGCAAAGTTTTACAGATTTTCGAGCAAATAAATATTCAACTTCTAAATCTTAACTCAGAAATCGAGTAGATTTTATGTTATTGATAACATAAAACCATACCTGTATTTCCTGAAGAGTTAGCCAGATGCGTACTTTTAGTAAACGGACACTTCGTCTTTTGGGACTAAGTGCCATGGAATTGAGGCAAGTCTAAAGCCATCAAGCGGGCACAAATTCAGACACCGAGATGTTTTTAATAAATTGACATGTGTCTATTCCGTTGTTGTTGAATTAGGTACTTTACCTATGTTTTCAATATTTGTAAGTATGTGAGAACCATGTTCCTATTTGTCAAATTAATGAATTTACCTGTTAATGCTTTTAATTTTATACTCTATACGTAGTATAGTCTGTAGTGCTATTCTTGGTGCATCGTCCACACATATAAGAATTTATGAATGTATGTACTTATGTAAATATGTTAAAAACATATTCTTTTTTTAAACAGTAAGTGTGGAGTTTCTTGTCCGCTCTTCTCCATAGCAAGCTACTTTTCCGAAAGGAGTTTAATATTTTTTAGATTTTAATTGTTGACGTTCAAAAGTGAAATAAATATATTTAACCTGGCCTTTCTGAAGAACTTCACCTATAAGTTTTAAGTGTATCTTTCTAGGGCGTCCCCTCCCATTCACGTTTGCATTTTTCTGTCTCAAAATGATGTTTTTAATATAATATTTTAGCACTAAATTTATTTTGTGACTATATATTTAGTATTATATTTGTTATACGACTCGACTTGATACTAAATCGTGTTTCCACACGATGCGAGGCATATAATGTTAGTGGTAAAGTCTTCACTAAACACTAAACACATGTAAACGAGTCATAATTAAGTTTACTGTATATTTATCTAATTTTAGTACAATAGAGCGTTAAAAATATAATCAATTCATTCAGAGAGGGTAATTTATTTATTTCTAAAAAACATTTTAATTTACACAGACTAAATATGTTTTCGACTCCATTAACCGACTTTTTACAAAAGAGAGGTGCGTATTTATATACAAAGAAAGCTAAGTATTTAACCATTATTTAAATATAATATGACTATGCAATTTAAATTTTATTAGAAAAAAATCTTTCGTTTGCCAGCGATTTTATTCAATATCTGACATCGTCAGAAATATGCTCTGACAATTTTTCAGTAAAGTCAGAATTGTTCCCGAGATTCATTCTTACGTATTTTCTTTTTTTTCATATTTTCTCATTACATAGTCTTTTTAATTATATTTCTATAAGATTCAAATATTTTTACAGCCTCTATTCTATCGAATAAATACTGCTTACAAAAATATAGTAATAAATGCATTTTTATTATTTATATTTTTTTTTTCATTATGGCAACACAATATTCCTTTAGGTGGCAATGTTTGGAAAGGGTTTCACTTTAGTAAATGACTTCTATGTCAATTTAGATACATAACACCACGGGTTTATTCCCTAAAGCTTTGACAGTTGTGCACCTGTGTAGTACCACAGTATAAATATGAACAAACAGTATGGAAACTACCTACAAACGTTCGAAACGGCTTGCACTACTGACAGCATCGCGACAACCGCTTAGGGGTCTCGTCGATGCGCATATTTGTGTGAGTGTGCCGTTTGTAGGTAGTTTTCGTACTGTACGTCCATATGTATACTGTGGTAGTAGGCCTCCTCACTAGATCCTAGTGGAACGAGTGCTAATTCCGATAGTTATGTTAATATGAAACAAAAAGTCATAGTTATTATAGACTTTCTTAAGCGTGTTGTGTCTCTATCATCGATTATTCCGTCTCTATACACCTAATGTTAGATATTTCTCTTCAAAATAATTCAGTCAACTAGCCGAGATACGAACAAGCGGGGTACAGCTCGATTCAAACTTAATGGCAACTCTGAATTTCGCTACTAGCTGCGCAACCCAAAACCTGTCAAGTCACAAAGTCAAGAAATAGGGTAGTTTACTGATTTTTTTTTGTTTGTCCGTCAGGAAGATTAATAAAAAATATTGGACCGGTTCTTTTTTCTTTTGACACGTAAAAAAGTGACGACGATATATAATGCAATGAAATATCGTGAAACGTCACGCCGCTAGTACACTTTATACTGCCTTAGTGACGTCACAAGCCCCCACGCCTGAGCTTTACCTTTGTAATTTACTATTGATTTGGTAAAGCAAAAAATACGTGTCCAATACTATTTGATAATCTCACTGACGGACTAAATAGAATTATCATTTGCCTACCCAGGTAACATCCCTATTGCTACACGACTCGCGGAGTGTTTCGAGCCGCCATTAAGTTTGAAACTACTTGTACTGCTTGTGTCTCTATCTAAAGTGATATAACATCCGATTTTGTAGTCAGATGTGTTGACAGATATACATCGTCTGTTTTAGGCGACTAGAGGCAAAATATTCAATGGCTTTGTATGATTTTAGCTTCATAATCATCAACACGAAGTGAAACCCATTTTAAACTTACAAATGCCCGTCAAATAAATATTTTTGGCGCCTTTTATTTTAAAATGCTAGCTCGAAAGCTTGGCGAGAGTAAGATTCAGAGTCATTTAAGATTCCCAATACGAGTAGTAAGTATGAGTGTAACGGAAATGGTCATATTTAAAAGCTGCTTCTGCACGTAGAAATTAACAAGTAAGCAATAACACAGATAGTATAATAATAGCATACAGATGCCTCATCCCATACAAAGAAACCGTGCCGACGTACCTAGCGTTTTTCGCCTGAAAAACCTGATTATTTTAATACGTACTTCGATCGTGTTCGGTTCCGTTCCACGGTTATAGATGGTGTTAGCAGCGACTTGCAAGTAAAAAGGTTTTCTCGGTTCGTGACTATTTTTTTCATTAAATACAGTGGCGATTAGTTTTTTTTTTTTGTACGTTTTTACAGTTTTATTGCACCAAAATATGTTACAACACAAATTTAAAAAAATTAGTGGCATGCCTCAGAAATTTAAAACAGCGCCATCTATTGGAATCAATGTTAAATGATCCATTCAAATAATCTTTGAAATGTGAATTAAGAGCCCAATATTCCATACATTTGTGCTTAAGAGAATTAATAAAACAAGAACATACAATTTTATGATCAGTTCCAGAAAATGTTAATTTTACACATAGTTCAATAACATATTGATGTATATCGCGACATCTAGTGTAATTTATTTGAACCAAATTTTCTTTGTTAGCTCTGGGACCCCGTGAAAAAAGAAAAAGAAAAATTGTGTCTCCCATACTAATTTTGATCAGCTGATGATAACTTTGTCTGAAAGGTACAACATTTTTTAGGAATTCCCTTGTATGCCTTGACGAAAGTTGTTATTTCAATGGACAGAGGCAGTCTTTAAAATATGGGTACCTGTTACACTTTGTATATCAAATGAGTAATGCTTCAGGGGACAATCAATTTCCATCCTTTACAAACTACAAAATGCCGTGAACAGTCATATTTTCTTCTTGTAACATAGAAAAAAGGCGCCTATTACCCAGCCCTTAGCGTCCATAATCCAATAACATCATATCCATGAGAAATATACTTGAGATTCCTCGTAAAACAACTTATGTATGAGAATTATTCGTTTACCATATAATAATAATACTTTTTTGATTTAGTTTTGAAGCGGTAAAGGTATACATTGAAAAACCACCGCAGCCTTTATGCCTTATAACGATAGGCAGAATAAACCCACATTTCAGAAGGAAAAATCAATAGCGTTTCGCACAACCCGAGCATCAAACCCAGGTCCTTTTGCTCAGCCGAGAAACTCCATTGTGTTTCCTGTTAGAAATAACCTGGGAGTCTTTAATTCAAGAGTGAATAGGTTACTTCTAGGCAAGCGTGCTACACCGTCGACCACATCATCGCTTACCATCAGGCGAGATAGTGGTCAAGTGCAAGCCCAAAAATATATAAAAATAAATAAAGTTATGTTTGTAATATTAAAATAATTATGAAAGTACGTATACACGGTATTTAATAAAAAAAAAATGTCATTGTTTAGGCTTATCTCGGCCGATTTTGACGGGACTTTCACTGGCATATAGGTGATATCACAAGGAGTAAATAGAAAAAAGGGGTTGGCACAAAAAAATACATTTTTTATTTGTTTTTAATGTTGTAAAAAAAATCGGTAATGATACCTGTATTCTCAATACCGCTTCAAAACCAATCCAAATTGTGATGATTTAACCGACGAAATAATTATATTAGTCATTAAAAAAAAAACTGTCAATAAATAATAATCGTAACAAAACAAGTGACTTATTTTTATAATAACTACGATATATTACTTGTATGAATATACATAAGTTTATGTAAATATAGTACAACCACAGATAATATAATATTAGCATAAAGATGCCTCGTAAACCGTGCCGACGTAAATAGCGTTTTTCGTTTGATTATCTAATTTTTTATGTACATCGATCGCGTTCGGTTCCGTTCCACGGCGATAGATAGATGGTGTTAGCAGCGACTTGCAAGTAAATGGGTTTACTCGGTTCATGAATATTTGTTTTCTTTAAATACAGTGACGATTTGTTTTATAGTATTTTTTGCACGTTTTTACAGTTTTATTGCACCAAAATGGGTTACAAATATGCCTCAGAAATTTAAAAATCGCGCCACCTATTGGCATCAATTTTAAATGATCCGTTCAAAGAATCTTTGAAATGTGAAATAAGAGCCCAATATTACATAATTTTGTGCTTAGGAGAGTTGATTAAACAAGAACATGCAATTTGTATGTTCAATTCCAGAAAATGTTAATTATACACACAATTCAATAACAAATCGTTGCATATAGCGCCATCTATTGAGATTTATTTGAACCAAATTTTCTTTCTTGGCGCCGGTACCCCGTGGTAGTAACAGTGCCGACCACAAGTCCAACAATACAGATTTTATGATATAATTCCCAAGTTTGGTCTTATCTTATCTGGTAAAAATATAATCCAAGGCGGTAACGATTATTTACTTATAATTATGTATATCAATACAAGTAAATATATTCTTTTACAACTTAATATTAATATTTTCACAATATAATGAGTTTCATTTTTGTTAATATACAAAGATAACAATTTATAATGGCTACTGTGGTGAGACATTCGCGATGGTACCGGTAATACAAAAAATACCGGTATTGTTATACCAGATTGAATATTGTGAATACCGATATTTTTTATACCAGATGCTATTGGATGTCAGTATTTTACATCGAACGACTGCCTTTCTGAACTACGCAACCCAATCAGGCTTTAAATCTAGCAAAAAACCTTATACATAATATTTTTTACACATTTTCTTCGTAAATAGCGGTAAGCTTACCAATTTAAGTTTTTCTACTAATTTTTGTGACGCTGTCACTCTACATTTAAAATACACAAAAATAACTCAAAATTTTACTTTTAGCAAACTTCACAACTTAGTGTATAAGTAACAAATCTTACCAAAAAAGCAAGCTTTAATAATAGAATATAATTTTGTAGTTTTATACCAGAGGCCTTACCATGACGTCTGAAAACTATCATGGTTCCACTGTAAGAGGCTATACAAGTTGAACACGAAGGCTTTGATACGTTATAGTACGGCCTCATTTGTCATTGTGACAATTTTATCAATACTTTCGAATTCATAATTTACCAATTTTTTTGTTTACTTTGGCAAACTTACCTGATTTACAAGCAAGTTTACTTTTTGATCGCAAAGCTATACAATACACAATACTATACACAATTGTATAGTATTGATACTTCTTACAAATCATTGTGACAATTTTACCAATACTTTTTACACGTACAATTTTATAATTTTACCTTTTATACAATACATAATTCAGTGGTTTACCTCTTACTTCCTTGTGACAACTTCGCCAATACGTTTTACATATAAATATTCACCATTTTTTTGGTAAACTTACCCGAGATTCAGGTATGGGCTTTTGCATAAATTGCATAATTTTTACTTTCTTGTGACAAACTGTCCATCAATACTTATTTTTCATAGATACCAAATCTTTTTCGGTATTTTTTTTTCTAAGTTACCGGAATCGCGTTTTGTATACTATACACAATTTTGTTTGTGACAACTTCACCAAATACTTTCTACACGTATAATGTTGACAATCTTACGCCTTTTTCCCATGGGGGTAGGCAGAAGCAGCTACATTTACAATCTTTCCTGAGTCTACAGGCATCGGTCCAAGTCCCACCACAGAATATGGTTAACTTATTATTATTTATAAATAGTTGGTATATCAACCGGTGTGCGGATGCGATTTCTGCTCGAAAATCGCCGTCATATCACGTATATTGTAAGAAGGGGATACCTTCTCCTTCCTATAAAAAAAAAAACGAGAAAACATTTCAATATTATTCTGTAAAACAACCTTTCATATATAAAAAAAAAAGCTTTTATACTTGATTATTGGTTAAACACTAAAAACCTTGCAGGGCTGTATTGCTAACATCATAAATAACAACATTTGTTCTATGACATTAAAAAATGAAACAAAAAAAAAACAGCAGATCCATAAATTCGGGCGGGTTATGCGAGAATAAATGTATGGATCAGCAGATTTTTTTTTGTTTAATTTTTAAAAGTCGTAAAAGAAAAGTTGGTTTTTATGATGTTAGTAATACAACCCTGCAAGGCTGTTAGTGTTATACTAATAAAAAGAATTGCAATTTTTTACAAAATTTCAGCTCTATACTGGGAATAATCTAATTTCTTACTGGGAATAGGGTAGTTGACAAAAAATATTTATTTAGTCCGCCAGTTAGATAACCTAAAAATATTGGACACGTATTTTTTCTTTTAACACGTAAACAAAAAATTACAACAATGAAACATAGTATGACGTCAATGTGTGCTACACTTTTACAGACAAAGTAACGTCACAACTCCCGAACTTTGATGCACTTTATCTTTGTCAGTTTTCATTAATTTGATAAAGCAAAAAAATACGTGTCCAATATTATTTGATAATCTCACTGACTGACTAAATAGAATTATCATTTTTCTACCCATTCTTATTGGGTCAAATTTATCTTGCAAGATTTGATTACAGACACCGGGACAGGTGAATGTAAATAAAAGCTTGTAAAACATGTCCTGAAACTCTTAGACAAGTGACGATCTATCATTGAATGCGTTGTGATAGCGGTTGGTAAATGCCAAAAATGCCCGTACATTTTGCCAAACGGTATCGAAATTTGACGTGATCAAACTAGTGTCCAACTAAAAGTTCGGTTTCGGTTCCGACAAAAAAACGAGTTTCGGTTTCGGCGGCAACCCTGCCGAAACTACGACCGAAACCGAAACTGCATTCGGGAGTTCTCGCGCTGTGATCGGTCATGTTCGGCGCATTAAATTCCATCCAAGCGGGTTATTTTTTTCCTTAAATGAGGGGTTGTTATGTTGGTTATCATACCAATAAGTGAAAATGTCGAAAACTGCATAGCTATGTGATTTAAAGTTAAAAAAATAAAGACAGACTGATTATAATTACGTTTTCATTATTTTTCCCTCAAAACATGATCCTTGTAAGGAAGTTTCGGTTTCGTTTCCGGACGAAACTGAGACTGTTGCCGAAATTCGGTTTCGGTCGGACACTAATTTATTTATTCATTCACACATACAAATTTGGCATTTTGGCATTTCGAATAATAGAATGACAGTTTGTCTAGTGTCAGTTTGCCTCCGATGACTTATATATACAGAACAAATAATTTTGACAAGAAAACTCATGATTCTTTAGTAAATTATTAAAGGAAGAGAACGTCTTTTTTTAATACAACACCGATTAGAACAAAAAAACCGAATTCTACTTTTCCAATTATTTAAAAACAGAAATGAACAGGTAAGTTACACCAAACGGTATACCTTGATTATTTAATTTACAGGCATACTTGTAAAACTCGAGAGGAGAATGCCGGTATTTATAAGGAAAGGTCGCATTCTTATCTCGATCTGTCAAAAACACCTCCAAATTGCCGATATTTTGACATTTAAGCCACATATCTACTAGGCAACATTTGACGCGCGACATGATGTTGCTCATCATGATGAACGGCAACGAGGAACTTTGGTTTAGTAATGTCTCGTACCGCCATGTTGCGCGCCAGCTGGCAACGTCACCGAATAATTTAGAATTTAATTATTTATTTCTTACCACAAATTTACAGACAAAAGATTATGGAGTCTATTGTATAATTAATTTGTGGAAATACTGGTGCCTAAACTAAGTTTTTACAAAACCTGTATGTTAGGTCATCAATATATTGAGCGTCAAATGTTGCCTAGTGGGTGACGAGGCTTGACAGTAGCCAAGACAAGATTGCAGCATTTTTTTTTTGTATGTTGACCTTCAGGTATACCGTTAAATGTGTGTAAACCTTAAAACGACAAATAACTAAGCATTTTACTTTTAACACATGGAATTTTGTGCAATACTAAAGTTATATATTTTGTTATATTTCACAATGTAAAGCCAATTTTAAACAAAACAAAAAATTATAAAAATATGGAAGAGGCTTGGAGGATACATGTTTTATAAACTCATTTTTTTACCGACTTTTTTATTAATTATAAAGAAATAACTCAACTTATGTAGTTTTGATTAGTATTTTAAGATAACTTTTAAAAATGATGGTTATCATTATTTTTTATTACTACTATAAATTGGAAGTAGGTACTTATTTAATACAAAAAAATGAAATTCATATTAAATACCAAAATTTTGAATTATATAAAAAAAATATTGTTAACTTAAGTCGTTTTCCTTAGAAAATGAGTCAAAAAATATCTCCCAAGATATATATATTTTATTTAACACTTACCTATCAAAATTTCTGTCTTCTCGAAACTCTCTCTCCGGACTAGCAGGCGATGGAATCGACTCCAGGTTATTGGCACTCTTGGCCAGACTAAACCTTAGTCTCTGGCCCAAATCCACCGTATTCCTCCTCTCAAACTTGGGCATTTCATCCTTTAGCCTCTCACACGCCTCAATTTTATCTTCTTTATCCTTCCGTATCTTTATCCTAGTTAGCTGTTCGGGGTTCGAACGAAAAGATTGTGAGCTGTATTTTTCACGGAGAAAATTTCTTCGTTCCTCTTTGTATTTTTCTATGCGTTCTCGACTGAGTTTTTTGTCGTCTATCGGAATTATGTTCTTGATGTCTGGTCGATCGAATCGCTGTATTAGAGAGATTTTGTTCTCTGTTGTGGGTGTGATTATTACTTTGTGTTCATGATCTGTGTTCAGATTTAAATCAGGCAGCTTTTTACTTGAATGTTTAACTTCTAAACTTTTTCTTCTATCCGATTGTTCATTACCAAACTCTTTTATGAACGCGTTCTCGTCTAAAGATCTTGCATTGTGTGAGTTTTTCGACAGTTTGTACGACTTTGGCGATTCTGTGGTCGTTTTTAAGTCAATTTTCTTAATTTCTATGATTCTTTTTTCGTCTTTACGTTCTAGACTGGGATATTTGATCTCAGCTTTAAATTTGTCGAAGGTGAACGCAGCTTTTTGCTCCGTAGGACTTTCGAATCGAATAGCTAGTTCTCTCACATTCATACTCTTAAAATTGCCATTGTCAACCGCATCTTTGGAATTATCATCTTCATTAATTAAATCTTTATCACATATCTTGAGAGTATCAACATTAATATTCTCATAATCGTTCTGTTTTTCGAAAGCAATGTTCTCGTAATGTCTGTCTTCTGGTAAGAGCATTGCGTTGACTTCATCTATACTCTTCTTGAAGAACTTGACTTGACTGTAGACATCTATATCGTCATCTAGGTTAGTTTCTGTCGGAGTTTCCAGGATGATAAGGTCCTGGATATCATCAGGTTGGCAAGCCTGTTGTGTAGGCAAACAGGCATCAGTCTGAGGTATACTTGCATCTTCAACTATCGAAAGATTCTTCTCCAAATCAATATCCTCGTAGACCGAATCCCTATCATTAGTAGGAGTGTCTTCAAAATTTTTACATTTAGTAGGAGATCGGAATGTAATACTAATAGTAGATTTCAAAGGACTTTTTAACGGACTTCCAGGCGAACTTTTACTAGTGCTAGAAGACTGTAAATTAATGTAATTCGGTCTTGTGTAATTGTAACATTCGTATAACTCGTCACCTTTCGTCAAACTGACGTTGGAGTAGCTTGATGAAGACTCATGTGACGATGTCATAACTTTCATTACGTCATTGTCATCTTTTTTCTTGTCAGTTTCAGAATTTGACGAGTTTGAAACAGCTGATAATCTATTCAAATTGTGATAGCTTATATCTGTCGAGTGTAAGGGGCTGTGTTCGAGACTATCATGAAGATTTTCAGCGAAATCTTTCAAATTCTCATAGTCTGTAGCTTTGAGCTCGCATTTGAGGCATTTTTCTTGATCACAGTTACTGCAAATTTCGCTTTTAATCTGTATAGTATGTTTGTTTGTTTCACTCACTTCGGAGTCACTCTCCAACGGATCATAGATCGGTGTAATGGGGGTTAAAGGACTAGAGTTCATTGTGCTTGTTGTGAGGGTGGATACAGAGTTTTCTGCGGGCCAATCTATCTTTATTAAGGTGGAATGCCCGTCTTTCCCGTGCCAACTGAGTCTGTTGGTGGGTTTGTCCGTGTCGCTTGTTAAGTGCATGCCGCTGTATCTCGCTTTGGTTTTTCGTGGGGAGTTTCGTTCTCTGGAAAGTGTTAGATTGTAAGTGTAAGCGGAAACTTAGGTTTGTTAACACATTTATTTGTGTGGTTGTTATTGGTTGGTGGTTGTGGATTTATTACAATTTGTATAAATATGGAATTATATTGCCTATTTTATATTAATAATTATACTGGATTCTAGTTTTAATAACTATATTAAAAATGTTGGTAGGGACACTCATCAAGTAAACTATTGTGTAATATGTAGTTGTTGGACCATTCTTAACCAGAATTTACCTATTCGATAATGCTGTGGTTCGCATTAATTAAGCTTTGTTTTGTAATAGTTATGAAATTATCAATTTAATTTACAATAATATATAATTGTATTCTTAATCCAAACTATAATATTATAAATGCGAAAGTAACTCTGTCTGTCTGTCTTTCTGTCTGTCTGTCTTTGCTTCACGCCTAAACTACTGAACCGATTTGTGTGAAATTTGGTACAGACATAGTTTGGAACTTGAGAATGGACATAGGATAGTTTTTATTACAAAAAATAAAATAAAATTTATTCCGGACATACGAGTCGGCATCAGAAGTCACTATTCCACGCGAACGAAGTCGCGGGCAAAAGCTAGTCTAACAATATTTGAACTGGCGTAGGTATAACTGAAATCAATTAATTTTTTCATAGAATCCTAATGTATATAGTTGAGATGACAGTACTAGCTAAAATCAAATATTTGCACACCATATTTAATAGTAAAATGTAAAGGGACCGTCATAGATTTAGGATCATACTTTGTAAACCTACTTTCTAATAAATAAATGAATTTGAATTAAGCGTGCATGGCTTAGCGCCGAAAGTATAACCTCTCGATTTGAATTAGGCATTTTTAGATGTCGCCTAGTGAAACTAAAACGGAAATAAGTTTTGAATGAACTTTATTTACTTTAGAGATTTATCTGGGAACTCTAGAACCTCTGCTATAATTTTGATAAGTTTTAAAATTGATTGTTATAAATCCACAAAACACCATTTTCAATCTAATTCATTAATAAAAATACAGTAACAGTAGTGGCGGCTCACACAATTTGTAAAATGTATTGTTATTGAAAATGTGGTATTTATATTTGAGGTTGTGATTTTGCTGTTTAATATAAGTCTGTGAAGGAACGCCAGTATTACTTCCGAAGGATATATAATTTTTAACGTATTTCTGCTTGTAGAAAGTATAGTATTGAGACGTAAAAATATCCGCCTAAAATATTGAGTAACTGAGTAGTATTAAATCTATACTAATATTATAAAGTGGTAAAGTTTGTGAGTTTGTGACGTTGTAAGGGGTAATCTCTGGATCTACTGAACCGATTTTGAAAATTATTTCACCAGTAGAAAGCTACATTATTCCTGGCTATATTATATTTCCAAAAAAATTAGAGATCATTATGAAAATTGCAATAAGTAACCCAAGGTAGGAAAATGTTGCCTATAAAGTTCATTATTTGGCTTGCGCTGAGAAAACTATTGATGATAGATAAAAATAGTAGTTAGGTAGGGTAGGGTAGGTAGGATAGGCAGGGTAGGCAAAGTAGGCAGTGTAGGCAGGGTAGGCATGGTAGGTAGGGTTGGCAGGGTAGGCAGGATAGGCAGGGTAGGCAGGAAGGGCAGGATAGGCAGGGTAGGCATGGTAGGCAGGGTTGGCAGGGTAGGCAGGATAGGCCGGGTAGGGAGGATGGGCAGGGTAGGCAGGGTAGGCAGGGTAGGCAGGGTAGGCAGGGTAGGCCGGTTAAGCATGGTAGGCAGGGTATACAGGGTAGGAAAGTAGGCAGGGTAGGCAGGGTATGCAGGGTAGACAGGGTAGGCCGGTTAAGCATGGTAGGCAGGGTATACAGGGTAGGAAAGTAGGCAGGGTAGGCAGGGTATGCAGGGTAGACAGGGTAGGCCGGTTAAGCATGGTAGGCAGGGTATACAGGGTAGGAAAGTAGGCAGGGTAGGCAGGGTATGCAGGGTAGACAGGGTAGGCCGGTTAAGCATGGTAGGCAGGGTATACAGGGTAGGAAAGTAGGCAGGGTAGGCAGGGTATGCAGGGTAGACAGGGTAGGCCGGTTAAGCATGGTAGGCAGGGTATACAGGGTAGGAAAGTAGGCAGGGTAGGCAAGGTATGCAGGGTAGACAGGGTAGGCCGGTTAAGCATGGTAGGCAGGGTATACAGGGTAGGAAAGTAGGCAGGGTAGGCAGGGTATGCAGGGTAGACAGGGTAGGCCGGTTAAGCATGGTAGGCAGGGTATACAGGGTAGGTAACCAGATGACGGGCGCGAAGCTCCGGGGGTCAGGTAGTAGTAAATATATTTAATTGAAGTTCGATTAATAAAGGTTGTCTATATGCGATTTGTGTACTTGGGATTCGTCAAAGTTACCAATGATTTTAGCCTGTATAAATTATGGTACACTAGCGGACGCCTCGCGGTTTCACCCGCGTTGTTCCCGTTCCCGTGGGAATACAGGGATAAAAAGTGGCCTGTGTCACCCGGGGATAGTGTAGCTTCCAAACAGTGAAAGAATTTTTGAAATTGGTCCAGACGTTTCGGAGTCTATAAGGAACATACTTTCTCTTTTATATATACAGATTATTAAATTTTTGAAATATATTTTTCTTCACAGATATCCATAATACTGTCGTTCCAAAATTACTTAAACAGTGTCTGTATGTCTACATGTTTCAGTGCTGAATATGTCGAGAAAAAAATTAACTTCTTTTCTTTCAAAATCTCAATTTAAAATTATGAAACAGACATACAGACACACAGAATTAAAAAAAAGATAGAGATTACTTGTATTGTAAAGAATTTAGGGATATCTTCCCTCAAAAATTGGTCAAATATCTCTTTTTATTCAAAAGACTAATAAATCTGAATAAATGTATATAGGCATCTCTTTCTTTTTCAAACACTCTGTTGTTACCCGATTTAAATTTAAAAAAACGCCTAAATGAGTTCCTGAATAAAACCGTGCCGTTTGATTTTCTGAGACGAGCATTGAAATTATAACGGCGCGCTTTTATTTAAGTCCTCAATTAGGTTTCGCAGGGCTTTGATGACACAAGACTACAACACAATTATTTATAACATATTCAAATTAAATGGCAAAATTTTCGGGCATTTCGAGCGCGACGGGCGACACCACTCGTCCGGAAGCGACACCAGCTAGCAGTCTACCGCCGCGCGTCGTGGTCTCGCGCGCGATCTCACTCCCATACAAAGCTTAAGGACAAGTGGTGTCGCGCGTCTCTTGTCTCGGTCTCGTGTCACGGTCGCGCGGTGATCTCGCACCTTTACTGTTTACTGTGTAACACGATATCCTCTTTGTAAATCTCGATGAGTCATTTTTAAGGATAGGTACTGTATGCACACGTAAGGCATATTGTTGTGTTTGTATATTTACCTGAGTTTGACGTTTCCTAGGGAGGTTGGGAAGTCGGTGAGAGAGGTCATTGGACTGTCCCGGTCTTTGCATAGTCTGTGGACAATAAAGTGTTATTTTTATAAAAGCTTGGTCATTGTTAGATTTTCAACGCTCGGCTCAGCGTCGAGAGATGAAAATCCAAAAGTGCTATAATATTGAAGCGTTCATGTAAATATTTCCTTAGTGATAACAGGCAGATAGGTCAGCGAGCAGAGTTGTAGTTTGGCTGTATTTTACCAAAATTATTCCCAACTTTTGTCTTTGCCATTGAAATGCTAAATAGAAGTTCAGCAAGACAAGAAAATCAAAATTTTTGAACAGTCTGCAAAAAAAAAAAACACAAATGAAGCTAGTTGCACATTCCCAAGCGTCAGTAGGTCTCTATGGAGAAGAACGTGCAAGAAACTCCACGGACACTCTTTTCCATCAATAAGTTTCAATTACAAGTATTTGGTTACATCATTCTTGTTGGAAAAATATACATGTGTGAGAACGATGTAAAAAGACGGGCACGTAAAAGCGTCTAGAGTAAAATAAACAACATCAAAGTACAATAATTAATTTAAAACAAGCCGAGGCAACCAACTTATGACCCATCCCAACTGATGGCGCCCGTTCACGAATATGGCTCATGGATTGGCACCACCCAAGAGATGTTTTTTTTTTGTCCCATTTTGTCGATCAAAGTTTTTGACTGGTGGTCTTACCTCTTAGCGATGTCCGTGTGTCGCGGAGAGGCGGGTCGGGCCGAGTGCCTCTTCTCGGGAGGAGGTCTAGCCCGAGGGGACTCTCCGTCTATGTAGCCTATCTGAGACAGCTGCTCTTCTAAGGCGAGGCGACGACTGTGGGGAAATTAGTAATAATAAATAGTCTTTCTGATATGTTTTATAAGAATTTACAAAAAAAAAAGTGAACAATACAGTTGGGTTGTTCTATAAATAAAGTAACGTTTGTGTTATACAATTATGATTTTAAATTAAAATTTTAGTGTGGACACGTTCAGCGCAATTCTTGCTTGTACTTTTTTAGGGTTCCGTACCCAAAGGGTGAAAACGGTACGCTTTACTAAATACAAAAAATCGGTTAAGTGCGAGTCCGACTCGCGCACGATGGGTTCCGTGCCATTAAAGCAAAAAACGGCAAAAAAACACGTTTGTTGTATGAGAGCCCCCCTTGAATATTTATTTTATTCTATTTTTAGTATTTGTTGTTATAGCGGCAACAGAAATACATCATCTGTGAAAATTTCAACTGTCTAGCTATCACGGTTCATGAGATACAGCCTGGTGACAGACGGACAGACGGACCGCGGAGTCTTAGTTATAGGGTCCCGTTTTTACCCTTTGGGTACGGAACCCTAGAAACAGAATAAAATATATAAGCGATAATGGTACGGAACACTTCTTGCGCGAGTCCGACTCGCACTTGGCCGGTTTTTTTATATTTTTCATCACACTTGCACGTAAACAGTATCAAAACATACAGGTTAACTTGGCCGTAATGCCCCATATAAGACCCTCGGGCTTTCTTTTTGTCATGAAACCCTAGGGCGGTAAGTAATATTTTTTTAATTTATGGCACAGCACACAAGTCATGCAAGTTCAAGCAAGGAGTTTAAACGCAATTGAAAAATTGTCTTAAATGTTATCTAAACAGGAATTTATTTGCAATCTCGCTACATGTTACTTAAATACTCAACTAATGTTCTTAATAATCGATTTTAATAGTTATAGTATGAAAACGTCGAAATTATTTAATTCTTTTTACACTCCGTCATGGCTGTATACCTACGTAAGTATTTGCCCTTAAAGTTTCTGAACGAAACACTGTATAATCTGTGGTGTGGGCAAAAATTCGCCAACCGCTTAAAAAAAAGTTTACGTATTTCGTAATAACAGCTGAGCTGACTTGTGTATGAAAGCTACAATTCATAATTATTACTCGCAAATGTGATGAAAAACATTGTATGTATCACGGGCGGTACGGGAATTACGAACCTCGACTGAGAAAGCCTCGATCGTAATTCCTTACATACCGCCCTTTATACACAATGTACTATTACGCAAAATACGCGCTTAGACGTGGAGTTGCGGACACCAGCCCGTCTTAATCTAATCTAAATTCCGAATTACACATACCATTAAAACACACACTTAGTTGTCGCCTAGTATCAGTAAAAATCTGACAACATAAATAAAATTACTTTTTTTTTAATAACCACATGGCTGTATCATTAAATGGCACATGTAAATAAAATTATTCATTAAACAATCGTTTTTCAAAACAAGCATTTTTCGTATTCTTCGCAGCAAACCCTTTCATTTGATACCCATATCATGGCAGTGTATAAAAAATAAATAGTCCGCCATCTTGGGCCGTCCGCTATATTGGATTTAGAATGATGTTACTTAGCTAAGTATCGTCATTCTAAATCAGTAAGTTTAGTTTGGATGACAATGCCTGGTTAGCTAACCCTGAACGTGTATGCAAAATTTCAACTTAATTAGTTGAGGATAACTGCATTAAAATTCAGTTGCAAGATTTGACCCGAACATACTTACATACATACATACATTGCAAGTTAAATAAAAGCTTGTAAAATACTAACCGTTCCGCCAACTCGTTCGCTTGGTGTATATCGACGCGCAAGTTTCTGCGAGGACTGGGCTCGGCACTGCACAGGCCAGATTCAGGTGGAGTGGAGCACAGAGAATCATTCTGTAACAATGAGAATATTTGCTAGTGGTCACATTTCTAATTTTCACCTACACCCTGATTGATCGCTGAAAGAAAGTCTTTCGCCAATGGCTCTGCCAGCCAGGGCTCGAAGTACCCCCCCCCCCCCCCCCCCCCGGTGGGTTCCCGCATTGTCGAGGCGGGGGGGGCTTAGTAACCGTGGCTTGGTCACCCACGGTGAAGCGAAGAGGAACCCGAGGAGGGGCCGCTCGTCAGGGCGCCTGCCGATAAGCCGACGACGTAGCGGCCAACATGTAGGTTGCGGTACTGCTTGGGCAACATCGCAACTGAGGCGGGCCGCGATGTCGTATGGGGTCTCCCAAACCCATACGATGTCGCGGCTGAGGGTTGGAGGCCGCGGCGGGAGAGGAGTGCCGGTATTGCGGTGCGCCGCTCTCCCTACCTTCCGCGGCCTGGCGGAGGCGGACGCGGTGGGGCCGCAGGGGAAGAGGAATCTCGATAGCGATGGCCACTCGGCCTATCCCCTGCGGCTGAACAATGGTTGGTGGCGGGGCCATTGACCTCGACCCGTCACAAGGGGACCAAGGGTGCCATACACGGGGTCGTCTGGCACCCATGTGCTGGTTTGGTCCCTGGGGTGGTCACGGCGCACAGTGTGTTCTGGTGCGCCGGGTGATGGGGATACTCCCCAGGTGAGGATCCGGTGACGGACAGCCGCAGCGGGTTCGCGGTGAGTGCTAACGCGTGCTCGTGTTCCCGCAATAAGCGGCACAGGAGGACACCGTGGAGTTTTAATGGGTTAGAGTCCCACATAACTGCGCTATCACCCCGTGGTAGCGCAGTATGCATGATAACACTTTATAGTTGGCTAGCTACACAGATGTCATACCTGAGCATGGTCTCGCTGTAACTGCGTATCATCTTCCTCGCTGAACATGTGATGGTCTCTCTCCTGAGGCGACAGTCGTAGTCGCATGTCGGCTAGCTCTGCCTGCCAGGGCTCGAAGTACGAGTCGCACGATGATGATCTGGAGACAAAAAAACAACTTGGTTATCTTAATGGGATGTGTTATTGTGTTTTTCTATAATGAATTTGTCTGTATAGTCCCCGGCATGTAACTTGGCAAGGTTTTGGCGTAGTGGGGGTAAGTGCGCGAACTGACCAACCACCATATAGAGCGAACGTTCCCCGCGCCCCGCTTGGTGACCAAAGAGACCTAAAAAACGATTTGTGCGCATCTAACAACTCTTGAAAAGTTACGTGCCGACAACTAGAAAAGTCTGATGTCTGCATTACTGCCCGTTTAACTCCAATAGGGCTCCCCAACCGCTATTACATGTAGTGTCCGACCGAACCTTGGGCTTTGGCTTCGGCCATGTTCCTCAAAGCCTTCGACTTCAGTCGTTAATCTGGTGATAACCTGTTAATCGTTTTCGATTTCGTCTTCGACCGGAAATCGAGCTTCAATTGGACACTCGGGCATTGCTTGGGACTTAAAGAGAAAATGCGGTCGCAGACATCCGACTGAATTTCGTAAGTAAAAATTCATAATTCGAGGTTTGGCTCTCGCCTAATTCCTCCTCCAATATTGGACCAATTTAAAATATATTCCATAAACTGAGAAAGAAGCATATATACTGTGCCCCAGATCGCAGAACGCAGAACGGATGGCCGATGGGGCAGAACAGTTCTGGAGTAGCGACCGCGAAGCGGAAGACGTTGCGTTGGCCTGCCCCCAGGTGGACCGATGACCTGGTGAAGGTTGCGGGGATCCGCTGGATGGGGGACGCACGGGACCGGTCAATGTGGCGACGCTTGGAGGAGGCCTATGCCCAGCAGTGGACGTCTTTCGGCTGATATGATGATGATGACTGTGCCCCCATGTTTTCCTTTTCGATGATACATTATCTTTAGAAGCATTAGAACCCTCAACAGATGCTCAAAATGCGGAAAAAAACAGAGGCCTAGTGTACAAATTTGACAACTATATATTTTTTTTGTACTTTGTTAATATGAACAAAATTCTTAATAATTAATTACGATCTAGCCTAAAAGACTAATAAGCAATTTAACTCTAACTTAATATGTTACGTTTTAGATTATGTTAAAACTAAGAATAGTGTCCATTTGCACTTTTACACAAGTCCGTAGCACTTTCTTAGAGTCTGATATATTTGTAAAAACACTTTGTTCATGTGTTATATATAAAGCACAGCATTGTCACTATTATTCATTCACTTTGTACACTACACTAATTCAAAAGGTTTAGTTCTTTTTCTCTGTTGTCTAGCAGCTGGATAGCCTCAACATTCACGTGTCGATGAAGTCTGTATTCGTGGGCTTCAGCAAATTTTTGGATGATGGTGGTGACGAATTCCATTTTAAGGTCACGGTGAAGATCGTCAATTCTTATTTACCAGGGTGCATTCACAGCATCCCTGAGCACTTTATTTTGGAATTTTTGGATTAATTTGACATTGCTTTGTTTAGTACAGCCCCAAAGTTGGATACCATACACAAATGAAAAAGGAAATCATAAGGGCACAGTATATATCTTTCTCTCTTTAAGTCGTGCTATTATTTATGTAAGAAGGGAATAGCATAAAGACAATGCTTGGCAGATAGATTAATGATAATTAGTTATTTTGTTAAATCCCGTGTAAACCTATATGGTCTCTATATTATTTAGTATGACTCTCTTTCTCTCTTGACTCTTTTCTAGGTCGTAGGTGACAGAGACAACGTCGACGATCGAGAAAGCTTACCCAGAAGAAGCCTGTTCATTCTAACTTTTAAGATGTATTTTTTTTGTATTCGTTCAAGAAAGTGTGAATTTGTTTTCTCTGACCAACTAGTCGAACCATCGAATAAAATAAAATACTTTTTCCGAAATATCACGTTATTCTGGCAAAGAGGGGGCATGATATATTTAAGTACTAGCTTCTGCTAGCGGCTTCGCCCACGTAAATGTCGAAAATTAACCCGAGGGATCATATTTCCGGGATAAAAAACTCTACCTCCATACTAAATTTCATTAAAATTTGTCCAGTCTTTTGGGCGTGAAGAAGTAACAAAAACACAAACACACACACACTCACAAACTTTCGCCTTTATAATATTAGGGTGATCTAAGATATATTTTTGTTGGGCAATAAAATTTGTATGGGAGATACAATTTTGTCTTTTATGAGAATTGTTTATGACTTTCATGTAGAAAATTGTTCATTTACAATAGCAGAAGCTGTTTTTAAAGTCTGGTCACATCTTTCATTACACCCTATAAAGCAAACGTGTAATCTTTTAAACTCTTTCAACAGCTAATAAATTCTTGATCTAGTACACAGTTTAAAAACCCCCGACACATTTTTATTTTACGGTTTTCAACTAAATAATTTATCTAGTAATAGACACGCTTCGATCGATAATCTATCAAACACGTAATAATGACATGATATCTTGCGAAAATACCCCGATGCAAACAGTAAAACGCCCATATCTTTTGAGCAGCTGAACCGATTTTCATCAAACATAGCTAAGAACACTCTCGATAAAGTCACCTTTCAGACAAAAAATCTAAATAAAATCGGATAAACCGTTTAGGTTTTATGACGCCACAGACAGATAAACAAGAAAAGAAACACACACATCGAGGTTTAAAAATAATATAAAATAAAATACTTCATTGAAAAATCTTTTTTAAAACAAGCTTTTTTCGTATTCTTCTCAGCAAACCCTTTGATTTCATACCCATATCATGGTAGTGTACAAAAAATAACTAATCCGCCAACTTGGACCGTCCGCCATATTGGATTTAGAATGACGTCACTTCGCCTACCATGCATTGTCATCCAAACTAAACTTGTATGCAAAATTTCATCTTAATCGGTGGAGGATAACTGCTTTAAAATTCAGTTGCAAGATTTGACCCGAACACGCTTACATACATACATTGCATTTAAATAAAAGCTTGTAATGACATACTCTTCTGGGCATTTTTTCGTAATTCGTGTCATATTATTCATTTATACATTCTATCCTACCAGTGTGCCATATTCTACACGATTACCTTAAGTACACTTTCTCAGTCGGCGACAGTAGTTGCGCCACTGTCGCCGGCAACATCACTCTGTCGCCAGACAGCGCTAGATGAACTTAATTAAGAATTTAAAGTTGATTATTTGTCAAACTTGTTAGTTTTAAAACCTGTCAAACTTAGGCGTTACATTACTTAGACTTAAATCAAAATCCAACCCTAGCAGTGTGCACTACACTATTACCTTAAGTCCACTTTTTCCGTCGGCGACAATAGTTGCGCCACTGTCACCGGCAACATCGCTCTGAAGCCAGACTTCGCTAGATGAACTTAATTAGGAACTTGAAATTGATTATTTGTCAAACTCTAACTGAAAACCTGTCAAACTTTGGCGTTAAATGAGTTAAATAAAAAAAAAGGACAAATTGTCAAACGGTAAGTACAGTTATTCTATAGTGCTGTTAATCTTGCTATACTATGTATATCCTATCAGCGTGCACTACACTATTACCTTAAGTCCACTTTCTCAGTCGGCGACAGTAATTGCGCCACTGTCGCCGGCAACATCGCGTTGTCGCTCTGTCGCCAGACATCGCAAGATGAACGGCTTCTTAAAACAGAAAACTAAGATACAATGTTGCGGTTCCAATACTTATGTGGACCGTATTGAAGAGTTTTTTGCAACCATCTCAACTGATGGCAAGCGATAATGTGGTCAACATTGCAGCAAGCTCGCCTTTTTTTTAACTTGGTGAAATGCTCATGCATACTGCGATACCACGGGGAGATAGCGCAGTTATGTGGGACACCAACCCACTAAAACTCCATAGTATCCTCCTGTTACGCTTATGACAGACCCTCCTTTGGGGAGTACCCCCATCAACGGCGCACCAGACCACACTGTGCTCCGTGACCACCCCGGGGACCAAACCAGCACATGGGTGCCAGACGATCCCGTGAATGACACCCTTGGTCCCCTTGTGACGGGTCAAGGTTAATGGCCCCGCCACCTACCTAGTTCGGCCGCAGGTGATAGGGAGAGCGTCCAAGGCTATACCGACACACCTCCTCCCCTGCGGCCCAAGAGCACGCTTGCCTAGAAGTAACTTTATAATCTTGTCTTAAAGACCTTTTAAAGACTTTAAAAGACGATTTAATTAGCTTATTAAGTACTACGGGTGGGCAAAGACCTTCCTCTCACACCCCTGCTTAACCCTTTGGGAAAAACTGGCGTGATGTTATATTGTGGTCACCGCCTTTAGAAGAAGAAGCATCACAGATGCGTTGCCACCTCAGAGAAAAAGTCTTTGTGCCAGTATTTTCCCTTCAAACTGGATTCATAGCCCAATTATTGGCGATAGGATAGATGGATCTCTTTTGCCGAACTTAGTCTCCAATTTGGTCCGTTGTGCGTGCAGGCCTTCTCTATATGAGACGGAATGGACCGTAATCCACAACGCGGGCCCAGTGCAGGTTGGTAGATGTCATATGTCTTTAAATTTTTGTTTCTAAGACATGCCGGTTTCCTCACGATGTTTGCCTTCACCGTTTTGGGAGCAGTGTTGATGAAATAATTTACAAAAAGTAAAGAGCCTGCCTAGGTCAAACCCACGACCGACAACTTGTAAGTCACTCTCACTCTGCATTTATAAATATATAATTACTAGCTGTTGCCCGTGACATCGTCTGCGTAGCATTAGTACATCTAATAGCCTATTTTTACACCATGCCATAATATGGCAAGTTTTCCATACAAATTACCAAACTCTTTTCCACCCCCTTAAAAATGATTTCCGGGATAAAAACTACTCTTTGTCCTTTCCAGGCTCTAAAACTATCTGTACTACATACTACATACAGACAGAAAGACTGCTCTAATAACGGTAAAGGAAAACATCGTAAGGAAACCGGCATGTCCTAGAACCAAAAATTCGAAGACATGTGACATCCACCAACCCGCACTGGGCCCACGTGGTGGATTACGGCCCATACCCTCTCTTACAGAGAGGAGGTCTGTGTCTGCAGTGGGAAAATTAAAGGGCTGATGATGATACAGACAGACAAGAGTTACTTTCCCATTTATAATATTAGTTAGGATTGGCGATATAAATGCAATATATTCCAGGTTTTTTTTGTAAGT
Organism: Orthosia cruda; assembly: GCA_964057195.1. Lineage (NCBI taxonomy): Eukaryota > Metazoa > Arthropoda > Insecta > Lepidoptera > Noctuidae > Orthosia > Orthosia cruda. The sequence goes on along the minus strand of OZ059852.1, from coordinate 3,917,030 downwards.
CTTCATTCTACACTTAGTCAATCTGCCTAGCCTTTTCCCAACTATGTTGGGGTCGGCTGCCAGTCTAACCGAATTCAGCTGAGTACCAGTGTTTTACAAGGAGCGACTGCCTATCTGACCTCCACAACCCAGTAACTGGGTAACACGGTACCCTTTGGCTAGACTGGTGTCAGATCTCAAGCTTCTGACTACTCGTAAAGACTGTCAAAGATCTTCAAATGACATCCTGGACCAACTGCTTAACGTGCTTTCCGAGGCACGGAGGAATCTTGGTATGTTGAATTGGTCACCCATCCACGGACCGACCTCGTCAAGGGTTGCTTAACCTTAATGATCGACCAGTGCGGCTGTTATTATTTAGCCACGAGATCCTCTTTCATTCCTTCTTCATTCTACACTTAGTATTAATCATTTATCCCTAAGATCTTTGGTCTGCTTATAAATAAGGTTCTAAATTATCATCTACAATCACAAATCCATTTGCCAAGCATGATTATAATTATCTAAACAAAATGCTAATCACCGAAAACTCCTCATTAACAACTTATAATAGCAAAATCTAACATTTGATTCTTTTAACATCTTCCAAGCCTTCGAACGATACGAGAATATTTGGTGACAAGATAAATTTCAAAATTTAAAAAAACCCTCGACACATTTTTATTTCATGCTACATATTTTATCTAGTACATAGTAGATACGCTTCGATCGGCAATCTATTGAACACGTAGTTATGACATGATATCTTGCGAAAACACCCCGATTCAAACAGTAAAACGCCCATAACTTTTGAACGGCTGAACCGATTTTATCCAAACATAGCTAAGAACACTCTCGATAAAATCACCTTTCAAACAAAAAAAAACTAAATCAAAATCGGTTCATCCGTTTAGGAGCCATGATGCCACAGGCAGACACACAGATACACAGCAACACACGTCAAATTTATAACACCCCTCTTTTTCCGTCGCGGTTTAGAAATGGTTTCCACCAAGTTATGCACTTATCATTGGAAGATTTCTCAAGAAGAATCTACCAATCTGCGCAGGGACCGCAAGGTGGATTACAGCCAGCTTCATTTCAAAGAGAAGAGATACCTGAGTCCCAGCAGTGGGAACATAATATGCTGCTAATGACTGCATTTACCGCCGAACAGACAAAAACAAAATAAAAGTCATTGATCCGACTTGTACCAAAAAGTATATTTATGTAACTTGAAAACATGTCTTTTTTTTTGTTTTTTTTTTTTATAATTTTGGTCTCAAGTGAATGGTACAGGCGTAGAACCATTTTATTTGTTTGAATCATGTAAATAGGTCCACGCGTTTATGAGATATTAACTCAATACTGAATGCCAAGTGAAAGGGTCAAGGACGCCCCTTACCGCGATACGTTTGTTTTGATCGTGTTAGCGACACTGCCTGTACATTCTTTTCCTATCGTTTTGAAATATTGGAGTACATTGGTAGACGGGTGTTAACGACTTTTATTTTATTGTTATCTGGCGGCGACTTTAACGTTTAGTATTCAGAGCCTTCGAAATGGTGAAGCACATACATTTTAGGGATCTTTTAAGTTTCAAACAGCGCTGTTCTAGTACTCTTACCTCGTATGGTGCTTGAGCGGTATAGCCGCTCGCTCAGCTAGCGGCGCGAGCGTATCGCTGTCGGAGGTGAGGGATTCGCACGACTTCACGGGGCGCAGGCCCAGGGAAGTGGTGCACATGGGGATGTCCTGGTGATAAAAATCTATAGTTATCTTTGGGTTAAAGTATCGAAAATGTAGAAATTGGGCTCATAATAATGTTATTTTTTTAAAGATTAGCATTACTTCTAAAGCAAAACAAAATTTCAAAAAACCCGACTGCTTAAGAAGCGTACTAAAAAGACGTAAACAAGAAGAAAATCAAACTGTACAGTCGGAGGATACATATTCGCGAGCTGGCTGACCAAAACCATATGTATCCTCCGACTGCACAGCATGATTTCTCATGATGATCGATTGTCAACTCACAAGGTTAGGACAAATCGATTGGCGTAACAATAATCAAAATCGGCCAACGCATTTGCTCTCTAAAACGTCACATAGGAACAAACATACATACATATCTGTCAAATGTAAAATTACAGGCTGGCAGAAACATAATTGGAGAAACACCACAGATTAATATCGCCACTGCTTTGTAAAGATGCAATCGCTGAATTAATGATGAGTTAAAGCAGATAAATCATGTTTTAGGGGAAGAGCTCATTATTTTGAATGGCCAAACTTACAATAATACTCAGTACGTCTGTCATATTACACCGGTTAACCTTATTAGACCTAATATTTTTATAGGCGTTCAATAACGTGGGTCACATGGACCAGCATGGGCCACTGTGCAAAGGGTAACATGGGCCAGCTTGGCCCACTGTGCAAAGGGTAGCATGGCCCACTTTGCAAAGTGTCACATGGGGCACTGTGCATGGAATCACATGGGCCAGCATGGGCCACTGTGCATAGGGTCACATCGGCCCGCATGGTCCTCTGTGCAATGGGTCAAATGGGCCAGCAAGGTCCACTGTGCAAGGGGTCGCATGGGCCAGGATGGTCCACTTTATAAAGGGTCACATGGGCCAGCATGGGCCACTATGCTAAGGGTCACACGGGCCAGCATAGTCCACCGTGCAAAGGATCACATGGGCCAGCATGGTCCTCTGTGCAATGGGTCAAATGGGCCAGCATGGTCCACTGTGCAAGGGGTCACATGGGCCAGCATGGGCCACTGTGCATAGGGTCACATCGGCCCGCATGGTCCTCTGTGCAATGGGTCAAATGGGCCAGCATGGTTCACTGTGCAAGGGGTCACATGGGCCAGGATGGTCCACTTTATAAAGGGTCACATGGGTCAGCATGGGCCACTATGCTAAGGGTCACATGGGCCAGCATAGTCCACCGTGCAAAGGATCACATGGGCCAGCATGGGCCACTGTGCACAGGGTCACATCGGCCCGCATGGTCCTTTGTGCAATGGGTCAAATGGGCCAGCATGGTCCACTGTGCAAGGGGTCACATGGGCCAGGATGGTCCACTTTATAAAGTGCCAGCATGGGCCACTATGCTAAGGGTCACATGGGCCAGCATAGTCCACCGTGCAAAGGACCACATGGGCCACTGTGCATAGGGTCACATCGGCCCGCATGGTCCTCTGTGCAATGAGTCAAATGGGCCAGCATGGTCCACTGTGCAAGGGGTCACATGGGCCAGGATGGTCCACTTTATAAAGGGTCACATGGGCCAGCATGGGCCACTATGCTAAGGGTCACATGGGCCAGCATAGTCCACCGTGCAAAGGATCACATGGGCCAGCATGGGCCACTGTGCATAGGGTCACATAGGCCCGCATGGTCCTCTGTGCAAAGGGTCACATGAACAAGTATGTTCCACTTTATAAAGGGTCATATGGGCCAGCATGGGCCACTATGCTAAGGGTCACATGGGCCAGCATAGTCCACCGTGCAAAGGATCTCATGGGCCAGCATGGGCCACTGTGCATAGGGTCACATCGGCCCGCATGGTCCTCTGTGCAATGGGTCAAATGGGCCAGCATGGTCCACTGTGCAAGGGATCACATGGGCCAGGATGGTTCACTTTATAAAGGGTCACATGGGCCAGCATGGGCCACTATGCGAAGGGTCACATGGGCCAGCATAGTCCACCGTGCAAAGGATCACATGGGCCAGCAGGGGCCACTATTCAAAGGGTCACATGGGCCAGCATGGGCCACTTTACAAAAGATTACATGGGCCACTTTGCAAAGAATCACATAGGCCACTACCGTGGACAAGATCCGTCACAATATTTTACATGTTATTCTCTCATACCTGTGGAGGTGTGGGTGTCCGCACAACATGCGGCGCAGGATCCCTGCGGCTGCGCGCGCGCTGCTGCTTGCTGCGAGTGAATAGACCGCGCCAACCGGACGGAGAACGCTTTAGGCCGCGTTTGCCTGTAACCAAACACATAATCTTGTCTAAACTGAATTGTCTTCTTGTCTGTATATTTAATCTAATGTAATTCAAATCTTTACCTGTCTGTGCTATTTACTGTGACATGTCCCAAGCATTCGATTATGTAGACCATAATATTCTGCTCGATAAACTTGAAGCCTACGGCACAAGAGGTAATGTCTTGGAATTGTTAAAATCATATCTAACAGACCGACAGCAAATAACTCAAATATCTAAATTCAACATTAAATCGAAAAAGGTACATATATTCTCCTCTCAAAAGCGCCTCATTAAGCATGGTGTGCCCCAGGGAACTGTATTGGGCCCTCCCCTGTTCTTATTATACATAAATGACCTACCTAATGCAACTAAAGAACCCATGACATTATTCGCTGATGACAGTACTGTTACAATAGCATCCGATAATTTATCTGACTATAATTTTGACGCAAATAATTCATTAAACTCTATAATTGCCTGGCTTAGCAACAATAATTTGAAAATTAATCTGCATAAAACTAATATAATTCACTTTAGACAACGTGAAAATGTACATAATTTATCAAAATTCAATTTATCTCACAATGACAATATTATACAAGAAGCAGATACAGCCAGATTTCTGGGCTTAACCATTGATCCACAATTAAATTGGAAAACACAGATTAATGAACTTTGTAAAAAAATCAGCAGCTCGTCGTTTGCCCTCTATAAACTTGCTCCTACCGTCAATACAGACACTTTACTAACGGCCTATTACGGACTTGTGGAATCTTTATTGAGGTTTGGGATAATTTTCTGGGGCAATTCAACGAACAAAGACACAGTGTTCAAAGCACAAAACCGTTGTGTACGGGCTATGTTTCGGTTGCAAACTATGGACAGTTGCAGACCAATGTTCATAAAGCACAGAATTTTAACACTTCCGTCACTCTACATATTGGAAATGGCTGTATTTGTAAAACGTAATCCTCAATGGTTTCCTCTTTTATCAAATAATAGAAATAGACGTGAGCAGTATAGACTTTGGGTTCAGTCACACTCGGCCAAAACAGCACTTCTGAGAAAAAGTGTTGTATGCATGGCCCCAGTAATATACAATAAAATTCCGAATGACATAAAGCAATTGAATTTTATTTTATTTAAGAAAACACTTAAAAAGCTACTTACTGATAAGTGCTATTATAACATTGTTGATTTTTTAAATGATAAATTTTGAATTTTATTTTGATTTAATTTTATTCTTTATTGACATATTTTGTATGTAATTAATTTTGACTACATTTTGTACTGACTCTGATTGTATGTTGAATTATTGATAACATTTTGCACTGACTCGATTTTTTTATATATGAAACTGACATTAATTTATTCAATTTATAATTGCTAATTTAATTTTAATTAATAACTATAACTAATATTTCCATTTTGTACGCCGAGTGAGGCAAAGCATGTTGGTCCGGTAAAATTATGTTTCCATCTATATGTGCATATTCATGTATCATGTTACACATGTTTAAACAAATAAATTTATCTTTATCTTATCTTTAGACTAGCTGTGCCCGCGACTTCGCTCCCGTAAACTGCCTACCCTACCCTACCTACCCTTTTTTCTTAGTTTTTTTTTTTCATAGGACCCTTTTCCTAACAATAACAAACACAACAAAAAAAGAATTACAAAATCGGTAAAGCCGTTGTCAAGTTACAGCGTGACCAGAATAAATAGGAACCCCTATTACTATATTTTTATATATATAGATGTATGTATTTATGTACCTATTTTTTTGTATTTAGTACCTATTTACTCTCTATAAACGAATAATTATTTGTTGAAAAATTTACACTATGTGCAACCCCATAATATTATGTCCAGGCTGTCTCTTTCCATTCTAGGTTGCCTGGAAAAGATCGCAGAACGCGATAAGGCCGCCTGTTGTGTTTGTTTTTGTTTTAAATTGTCTTTTTGTATTGTTTTGTCTTGGTGTACAATAAAATATAATTTACAAAGTGAAATAGAAATAACTTAAAAATCTGAAATCCCCCATTTTGAGGTATTTTAGTTACATGAAAGTGCTTAGAAAAATCAGCTCTTCTTTTCAAATAGACAAAATGAGTTGCTTTTTTGTGATAGCGTAATTTGGCCCATAATAAACGTAGTTCATATGAATGGGTACAATGACCCCTTTTTTAGGTTTAGGAGAAAACACGAACTTTGTTCAATTTAAACAAATTATCTTTTTTTTCTGGGAGTCAGATTAACGAACCGCATCAGAAACACAATGCTGCGCTCCAAAACACAAATCGCAAAAGCAGCCAAGTTAAAATGGGACTGAGCCGGACAAACGGTTCATGGGTCAAATTAACTACAATGTGGGTCCTGGAAAATGTTAGGCGACACCGCGGCAGAACCAGGCGAAGATGCGGGGATAAACTTGATGTCTATTAATAATAATAAGCTAGTGTATAAGTGTCAGCCCATGGCTTAATAGCCACGAGCCTCGACCAACACCTTAGGAGGCTCTCGTTAGGCGGCTGGGTCAAGGGCCTGATCCAGAAAGCAGTACTGCTGGACACGGCTCGTATTGTTAGGAGGTTCCTCTCTCTGGAGCCCTGACCGCCGGTAGCTTGGACCCTGTTCCCGATACCGGTGGGCCTCTATTTTTTATATTTTTAAATGTTTTTCTTTTTTGTGTGTGTTTTGTAAAAATATTTTAAAAAGTAATCAATAAGAAAAAAGTTAAATAAAGAACATAATAATAATAATTCTTTATCTATACTAATATTATAAAGAGGTAAAGTTTGTGAGTTTGTGAGTTTGTGACGTTGTAAGGGGTAATCTCTGGATCTACTGAACCGATTTTGAAAATTCTTGCACCGGTAGAAAGCTACATTATTCCTGAGTGTCATAGGCTATAAAATATTTTCAAAAAAAATAGAGATCCTTATGAAAATTGCAATAATGTAACCCAAGGTAGCAAAATGTTGTCTGTAAAATACATTATTTGGCGTGCGCTGAGAAAACAATTGATGATAGATACAAATTAGAAGGTAGGGTAGGTAGGATAGGCCGGTTAGGCAGGGTAGGCAGGAAAGGCAGGGTAGGCAGGGTAAGCAGAGTAGGCAGGGTAGGCAGGTTAGGCAAGGTAGGCAGGGTAGGCAGGGTAGGCAGGGTAGGCAGGATAGGCAGGGTTAGGCAGGAAAGGCAGGGTAGGCAGGGTAGGCCGGGTAGGCAGGGTAAGCAGAGTAGGCAGGGTAGGCAGGGTAGGCAAGATAGGCAGGAAAGGCAGGAAAGGCAGGGTAGGCAGGAAAGGCAGGGTAGGCAGGATAGGTCGGGTAGGCAGGGTAGGCAGGATAGGCAGGGTAGGCAGGAAAGGCAGGGTAGGCCGGGTAGGCAGGGTAGGCAGGGTAGGCAGGGTAGGCAGGGTAGGCAGGGTAAGCAGAGTAGGCAGGGTAGGCAGCAGGGTAGGCAAGATAGGCAGGGTAGGCAGGAAAGGCAGGAAAGACAGGGTAGGCAGGATAGGTCGGGTAGGGAGGGTAAGCAGAGTAGGCAGGGTAGGCAGGGTAGGCAAGATAGGCAGGGTAGGCAGGAAAGGCAGGGTGGGCAGGGTAGGCTGGGTAGGTAGGATAGGCAGGGTAGGCTGGGTAGGCAGGGTAGGCAGGGTAGGCAGGGTAGGCATGGTAAGCAGAGTAGGCAGGGTAGGCAAGATAGGCAGGGTAGGCATTGTAAGCAGAGTAGGCAGGGTAGGCAGGGTAGGCAGGGTAGGCAGGGTAAGCAGAGTAGGCAGGGTAGGCAGGGTAGGCAAGATAGGCAGGGTAGGCAGGAAAGGCAGGAAAGGCAGGGTAGGCAGGAAAGGCATGGTAGGCAGGATAGGTCGGGTATGCAGGGTAGGCATGGTAAGCAGAGTAGGCAGGGTAGGCAAGGTAGGCAGGGTAGGCATTGTAAGCAGAGTAGGCAGGGTAGGCAGGGTAGGCAGGGTAAGCAGAGTAGGCAGGGTAGGCAAGATAGGCAGGGTAGGCATTGTAAGCAGAGTAGGCAGGGTAGGCAGGGTAGGCAGGGTAGGCAGGGTAAGCAGAGTAGGCAGGGTAGGCAGGGTAGGCAAGATAGGCAGGGTAGGCAGGAAAGGCAGGAAAGGCAGGGTAGGCAGGAAAGGCATGGTAGGCAGGATAGGTCGGGTATGCAGGGTAGGCATGGTAAGCAGAGTAGGCAGGGTAGGCAAGGTAGGCAGGGTAGGCATTGTAAGCAGAGTAGGCAGGGTAGGCAGGGTAGGCAGGGTAAGCAGAGTAGGCAGGGTAGGCAGGGTAGGCAAGATAGGCAGGGTAGGCAGGAAAGGCAGGGTAGGCAGGAAAGGCAGGGTAGGCAGGATAGGTCGGGTAGGCAGGTAGGCAGGATAGGTAAGGTAGGCAGGGTAGGCTGGGTAGGCAGGGTAGGCATGGTAAGCAGAGTAGGCAGGGTAGGCAGGGTAGGCAGGGTAGGTAGGGTAGGCAGGGTAGGCTGGGTAGGCAGGGTAGGCAGAGTAGACAGGATAGGAAGGGTAGGCAGGGTAGGCAGCGTAGGCAGGTTAGGCAGGGTAGGCAGGGCAGGCAGGGTTGGCAGGGTAGCCAGGGTAGGCAGGGTAGGGGCAGGGCAGGCATGGTAGGCAGGATAGGCAAGGTAGGCAGGGTAGCCAGGGTAGGTAGGCAGTTGACGGGAGCGAAGCCCCGAGGGTCAGCTAGTTGACATAATAAATACAGACAGGGCTTAAACCAAGAGGTATGGAAGGAAGAAGGGGAGTCCTTTGCCCTGCAGTGGGACAGAATAGGCTGAAAATAAAATAATATGTTTTTTGTATAAAATACTAGAGGACGCCTCGCGGTTTCACACGCGTTGTTCCCGTTCCCGTGGGAATACAGGGATAAAAAGTAGCCTATGTCACCCGGGGATAGAGTAGCTTCCCAACGGTGAAAGAATTTTTGAAATCGGTCCAGTAGTTTTGGAGCCTATTCGGTACAAACAAACAAACAAACAAAAAAATCTTTCCTCTTTATAATATTGGTATAGATTTACTAACCTGGTGCAGGAAGATCTAAAACGGTGTGATACTGTGGCAGATTGTTAGGACCCGATCCGACCTGTAACAAGAAATACAAATAGTTAAACAAATAAAAACAATCTTTTCTCGTATTCCTCTCATTAAATCTTTCATTTGATACCCATATCATGGCAGTGCAAAAAAAATTACTAGTCCGCCATCTTGGGTCGTCCGCCATATTGAACTTAGAATTACGTCACATAGCTAACCATGCATTATCATCCATACTAAACGTGTATGCAAAATTTCATCTTAATCGGTGGAGGATAACTGCTTAAAAAATTCAGTTGCAAGATTTGACCCGAACACACTTATATATGTAAACACATTGCAAGTTAAATAAAAGCTTGTACAAAAATCAGTGAATTAAACATCATAATATAGAATGCTTCCACAGTTTTGAGATAGATTAGTTCTGTTTCTTGTTCGTCTTACCTCGATGTACTTAGGTCGCAGATGCGAGGATGGTCTCAGCTGCGTGTTGGCGGCGGCCGCAGCGGCGATGGCGCCGGAGGCCGGTGGCAGTCGAGGACTGGGCGCCTGAGGACCTCCGCCCACCTGCCCGCGACGGCGAGCTTCTTCCAGGCTGAGGAGGTTAAAAGATACTTGCTAATTGGTAAAAGGTTTAACATGTATAGACGCCCTGTTAATTTCTTATTTAACACAGCAAAACATTATCACCAAATGCAATGGGCAATTAAAAAAATTCTTCGGTTTATTTTTTGTAAAATGGCTGAATTTGTTGGCTCCTTATTCCTTTGTCTATCAATATAAAAAACCGGCCAAGTGCGAGTCAGAATCGCGCGCGAAGGGTTCCGTACCATTATCACAAAAAACGGCAAATTTGTTGCATGAGAGCCCCACTTAAATATTTATTTTATTCTGTTTTTAATATGTTTTGTTATAGCGGCAACAGAAATACATCATCTGTGAAAATGTCAACTGTCTAGCTATCACAGTTCATGAGATATAGCCTGGTGATAGATAGACAGATGGACAGACGGACTGCCGAGTATTAGTAATAGGGTCCCGTTTTTACCCTTTAGGTACGGAACCCTAAAAAATACAGTATATATCTTTTCAACGAGCTCTAAACAACGATACCCCACTCGATAGGGTAGGTCAAAATTAATTTAGAACGGCTCTAGCGGGGGGCAAAAATTAAAGGCGTGAAAAAATCTTAAAAATCATTTAAAAATATTTTTTGACAATTTGTACGGCTTTGAGTTAACAAGAAACATATATACTATATACAGTATACACATACTATTTTGTTCAAGCACAAAACGGTGCTGTTTTTGTATGAAATTTACTACTGGGCAGACATTGTAGCTAAATTCAGGGCGGCCAAGAAGCTTGGCGAAAAGTATAGCTCCAACCGTTTGGCTGTAAAACTTGTGTGATAGACGACGGACAGACATACGGACACGTGAGTGACAACACCATTTGGACACTAATGAGAAAACATTATATCAAAAATTCAAATATCTGATCTGGTAAAGCATGAATGTAATGTTACCTCAACAACTTAGTAGGCGGGTTGATCGGTAGACTCTTGGGTCGTCGACACGACTCGTTGCCACGGAGTTCCACTTGAGATTCACAGCGCTCCTGAAAACACACAAGAATCATTTAAAAAAAAAGACATGTTACCCAGTTAGCCCCAGTACCTAAAATTCAGTTGTATTATTGTTACCCTATAACAACAAAAAAGAGACTTCTTAAAATGATATTCCTCTTCGTGTCAGAGTTAATAAAACTACTCTAGGAACCCGAAAGGTCTCTGACTTGGCTATTTCAGACTTACATCTTATATATAAAATTCTCGTGTCACAATGTTCGTTCCCGTACTCCTCCGAAACGGCTTGACCGATTCTCATGAAATTTTGTGAGCATATTGAGTAGGTCTGAGAATCGGCCAACATCTATTTTTAGTTAGGGTATGTAGGGTAGGGTAGGTAGGGTAGGGTAGGGTAGGGTAGGTAGGGTAGGGTAGGTAGGGTAGGGTAGGTAGGGTAGGGTAGGTAGGGTAGGTAGGGTAGGTAGGGTAGGTAGGGTAGGTAGGGTAGGTAGGGTAGGTAGGGTAGGTAGGGTAGGGTAGGTAGGGTAGGGTAGGTAGGGTAGGGTAGGTAGGGTAGGGTAGGTAGGGTAGGGTAGGTAGGGTAGGGTAGGTAGGGTAGGGTAGGTAGGGTAGGGTAGGTAGGGTAGGGTAGGTAGGGTAGGGTAGGTAGGGTAGGGTAGGTAGGGTAGGGTAGGTAGGGTAGGTAGGGTAGGTAGGGTAGGTAGGGTAGGTAGGGTAGGGTAGGTAGGGTAGGGTAGGTATGGTAGGGTAGGTAGGGTAGGGTAGGTAGGGTAGGGTAGGTAGGGTAGGGTAGGTAGGGTAGGGTAGGTAGGGTAGGGTAGGTAGGGTAGGGTAGGTAGGGTAGGGTAGGGTAAGTAGGGTAGGTAGGGTAGATAAATGTTTGGTGTTTTTATAGCAAAAAATGTTTGCCGGGTCAGCTAGTTAACTATATAAGTCCAGCAGGCTTATTACGTATCTTTTGCAAGAGCAAAACGATAGCGATTTTTGCACAATAATTGCTCTTCAATACAAAAGTTTTAGAGTTTCTGGCGGTTTTTTTTAATAAATGCATTTGACAAACAGCAAGCGACTAGCAAACGATTGTGTAGGACTTACCATACCTACACTGCAGGTAATGGCAACTTTTATGACATAAAGCGTTTGATCGCTATCGTTTTGCTCTTGCAAAAGATACGTAATACGCCTGCAGGTTTCCTCACGATGTTTTCCTTCACCGTTGCCTGTGATGTCCAAGATAAACATAGAAAGTACATATAAATTTGAAAGTCACATTGGTACTTGTCCGGATTTGAACCCACGACGAAAAGCACGAGAGGCGAGATCTCAGCCACTGGGTCACCACGACCACTGGGTCATTATAATTTATTTAACAGTATTCAAGTAATTTACCTGTTCCAGCGATTCGGGCCCCGAATCTTCCCCCTGCTCCTGAGCGAACAACTCTTCAGCATAGCAGATCAGGAACTCCGTTACCACGGCCTGAAAAAGAATCGAAATGATGAGATATTTTGTTCTTTCTTTCTTCAATTTTACAATGTATGTATCTTATCTTATGTCCATTGGAAAAACTGACCAAGTACGAGTCGGACTCGCGCACGAAGGGTTCCGTACCATTATCGCAAAAAATGGCAAAGATATCATGTTTGTTGTATTATTTTATTCTGTTTTTAGTATTTGTTGTTCAGTGTGTTTCATCTGTGAAAATTTCAACTGTCTAGCTAGCACGGACGGTTCATGAGATACAGCCTGGTGACAAACAGACAGTAGAGTCTTAGTAATAGGGTCCCGTTTTTATCCTTGAGTATGGAACCCTAAAAATGAGGCACTATTAAAAGTAGGAAAATAGTAGATTGTTTATCTAGGGAGCAAAGAACTATTTTAAAGGCGAAAGTGTTTTTTTTAATCCAGAGCGGAGCGAAGTATTCAAAGTACGTCACTCGAGCTTAAAATAATATTGGTCCCGAGGTGGAAACTCTACTTTTTATCACCCTATATGAGAAAACTAAGTAAGTGCAACTTTTGAACAAGAACGTTACGTTTATTTATTTACATACAATTAGGAACCATGAGACATAACATGGAAATAATTAGTGGCTAATATTTATATTTGAACAATTATGGAAGTGCATCTTAACAATTTTATTAGTACTATCCGTTACAGTTGTAGATTTATTGTTTAATTTGGCTCGCGCGCGGTTTTCCAGCCAGTCACTTGTTCAATACAATGTTCCCATGCGGTCCGAATTAGAATTACAATCGCTCTTTAGTTTTTCACCTCATACATTCGTCGTAATCGATTTTAGCGATGTAATCCTATTTTGGACCGCATGGTTTGTGATTCCATCTCTTTGCTGATTGGAACATTTATTAACAATATCCACATTCTAAATCACTTTCAGTCCCTAGGGATTAATAAGCTATTTCAGTCCCTGTTTAGGAAGAATAAACAAGCTCTTTTTGAATAGATGCTTTTTTTATTAACAATGCATTGGTATATGTTTACCTGCACAGCAACTCCTTGTAAGGCATGTTGCGGGCGCGGCGCTCGCAGTAAGTTGGGCGCCCACACGATGGCCATGTTCCTGGCCGTCATACCTGTCTGCTCGCCCAGCAGCGATACTCGACGGAGGTGACGCATTAGGTAGGCAAGGGTTCTGTGGAAGAAATGGACTGGATTTAGTACTCATTTTAAAGAAATACGGAGAAAAAATATCTTTAAAAATGGCCGCGGTATCAGATAACGTAACAAAATATTAAATCTATATTCACTTGACGAATTAGGCAGAGTTGTTTTAAATGTTAAAAACTCCATATAATAGGGCTCGAATATATTCTCGATATTTTTTTGGAAAACCAAACCTGGGCTTAGGCGGTTCAGAGTAGTAGAATTGCTGAACATTTTGATACGGTAATTTCAGTGTAATAAGACCAGTTGTTATAGATTTAAAGTTTTGGTTGTGTCTCTGGGTGCTTTGAAAACCACCCTTACTGTTGTGTTAAGGTGATGCCTAAGTAAATTTTACAAGACAAAATAGCGACATCTCTTGGTGGGTGATCAAAGCTTGCAGCGTCTACTCTTAGCAAAAATGGTGGCGCGTGTGTTGGATCATTCGGTTCCCTTCATGATGGTTGAGCTGTGTGGTGCCGATTCATGCGTCATATTCGTGAACGGGCGCCTTTAGTTGGGATAACTGCTTCGGATTTTAATGTTTTTCTAGTACCTATTATATAACTGCACAGTACATGTGTAAGTACTTTTAACACTTTATACATGTACGTAGTATAGTGTGTAGTGCTATTCTGGGTGCATTGTCCTCACATAATTATATGAATTTATTAAAGTAATACTTATGTAAATATTGTAGTTTTTTTTTTTACGAGTAGGTATGGAGTTTCTTGTGCGTTCTTCTCCATAACAAGCTACTTGCCGAATGCACGGTAGAATCAATTTTTATTAATTGTGAAATTTAATTGTGACGTTCAAAAGTGCCGATTGGTGGCCTTGTTGAAATAAAATATCTTTGTCTTTGTCTAATGGAAGAGGCTAATAGCGCCATCTCTTGGCGAATCGAAGAAATTGCCTTCTCGAAAGGCGAACATTCTCGAAAGTTCTAGTAGTAGTGATGGGGAAGTGCAGTGTTCCACATACAGACACAAGCCCTGTTATATTTACCTGTAATAGGGCGGCGGTAACTTCACGACGGTGTCTCGAACAACCCTCAGTCGAGCGGCCTCGTCGCCCTGTTGTACTGCGCTTGCGAAACTTCTCTGTACGTAAACCACCCTTACTGCCCCGTGTTAAGGCGCTGCCTAAATAACTTTTACAAGACAAGATAGCGCCATCTCTTGGCGGCTGATGAAAACTTGCAGCGCCACCTCTTGGCAATAATGGAAGAGGTTAGTAGCGCCATCTCTTGGCGAATCGAAGAAATTGCCTTCTCGAAAGGCGAACATTCTCGAAAGTTCTAGTAGTAGTGATGGGGAAGTGCAGTGTTCCACATACAGACACAAGCCATGTTATATTTACCTGTAATAGGGCGGCGGTAACTTCACGACGGTGTCTCGAACAACCCTCAGTCGAGCGGCCTCGTCGCCCTGTTGTACTGCGCTTGCGAAACTTCTCTGTACGTAAACCACCCTTACTGCCCCGTGTTAAGGCGCTGCCTAAATAACTTTTACAAGACAAGATAGCGCCATCTCTTGGCGGCTGATGAAAACTTGCAGCGCCACCTCTTGGCAATAATGGAAGAGGTTAGTAGCGCCATCTCTTGGCGAATCGAAGAAATTGCCTTCTCGAAAGGCGAACATTCTCGAAAGTTCTAGTAGTAGTGATGGGGAAGTGCAGTGTTCCACATACAGACACAAGCCATGTTATATTTACCTGTAATAGGGCGGCGGTAACTTCACGACGGTGTCTCGAACAACCCTCAGTCGAGCGGCCTCGTCGCCCTGTCGTACTGCGCTTACGAAACTTCTCTGTACGTAAACCACTCTTACTGCCCCGTGTTAAGGCGCTGCCTAAATAACTTTTACAAGACAAGATAGCGCCATCTCTTGGCGGCTGATGAAAACTTGCAGCGCCACCTCTTGGCAATAATGGAAGAGGTTAGTAGCGCCATCTCTTGGCGAATCGAAGAAATTGAAGAACTGCTGTGTTCCAGTACCTACGACAAACTCCTGCTAACCACATACAGACACAAGCCATGTTATATGTACCTGTAATGTGGCGGAGGTAGCTTCACAACAGTGTCTCGAACAGCCCTCAGTCGAGCGGCCTCGTCGCCCTGTTGTACTGCGCTCACGAAACTCTCGTATAACTGGTACGTGCACAGGGGGTTTGGTAGTTCTCTGTTGAAAAATAAACACCGATTAGTCCCATTCTTATTAGTACAATTTTAGAGGCTTACTTCAGATCACAGATAATATAATATTAGCATACAGATGCCTCATCCCATACAAAGAAACCGCGCCGACGTAACAAGAGTTTTTCGTCTGATTAGACTGATTATTTTTCTAACGATCGCATTCGGTTCCGTTCCACGAATAAAAATAGTGTTAGCAGCGACTTGCAAGTAAATGGGTTTTCTCGGTTCGTGACAATCTTTCTCTTTCATAATCTTTTTGTTTAAATACAGTGACGTTTTTTTTACAGTTTCATTGTACCAAAATGTGTTACAAAACAAATTTAAAAAATCTAGTGAGTGCCTCAAAAATTTAAAACCGCGCCATCTATTGGAACACATTTCAAAGATTATTTGAATTAATCAAATAATCTTTGAAATTAAGATCGATCGATTATTTGAATTAAGTGCCCAATATTCCTAAATTTTGTGCTTAGGAGAGTTAATTAAACAAGAACATAGATTTTTTATGATCGTCTCTAGAAAATCTTATAACAAGTCGAAGCTTATCACGCCATCTAGTGCAATGTATATGAACCAAAATTTATTTCTTCGCGTTGGGTGTGCTTCTGCTAGTGTGCTTCAGATATAGACGATATTCGCTAAATTCCTTTTAGTTTTGATTTGGACCCAAAGCTGCAGAGTACTGCAGCCTTATTTGTGTATGCTTCTTGTAATTCTTATAAAGCACAGTTTTTATACTAATGCGATGGACAAAAAAATCAATGTCTCTCGTTTGAAATGAGCTTTTACATCGAAATGAAATACTTATACACTTATGCTTTGTAAAAAAATATCAATTAAAATTGGGTTTATGCTGAAACCGGTGCAGTCATATTGGTGTAACAAGACGACCGTTTGCCATTTCGCGCTGGTTATATCTGACAGCATCGCTTTCTAAGAAATTACAAGCTTTAGGTAACATTATTTCCTACAATAATATCGTGATTAACTTACCTGAAATACATCTTCAACAAGCTCGGCACAGCATGCGGGTCCCTCATGGTGGCTGGTGCGGACAGATCAGGAGCATCACCCGCGTCGAAGTCGGCCCGTAGTCGCTGTGTGAGCCCGGCGCCTCCCGACAGACGATACACTCCGTCCACCGGGCCGCGGGCTTCTATGGCGGCTGCGCATTCCACCAGGACTTGGGGTACTGTGGGCAATGGAATAGGGGCTATTTTACAACGAGGATCGTTAGTAATCGCGTTTCACTCGATCATGGAAGATGTTTGCTCGCTTTGCAGTGCGACATCTTACAGACTATCTTTTACATCTTCTGCAAGCCTGGTACTTTGAGATTACGACACAAACATAAATAGCTGATAAAACCGTTTTTCTTCTTCTCATGATGGCCGACCTATATATACACAATGGGATGGCCTATTTTTTCAAAATAGCAACCAAAAAAAAGCAATTTTAAACAAAAATTCGTACTGACAGCACCCACCTTCGTGGCCACAGTTAAGCAAATGCTCTCCTAAGTCGCAGCCGAACATACGCTCGCGCAGTAAGCCTTGTTGCTTCAGACTCCTGCGCGAAGTTCAGGACAGTATGAAGCTTAACACTTTTTTAAGACTGGTCAATTACAGACTACCTCTTACATCTTCTGCAAGCCTGGTACTTTGAGATTACAACCACAAACAAAATGGCTGATAAAACAGTTTTACTTTTTATAAAATTATTTTTTTACTTTTTCAGCCCACTTTGAAGAGAGCTGCCTAGACGATGGCCCACGATGGCCGACCCATATACACAATGGGATGGCCCATTTTTCAAGATACCGACCAAAAAATAAAAAAAATATTAAACAAAAATTCATACTAACAGCACCCACCTTCGTGGCCACAGTTGAGCAGATGCTCTCCTAAGTCACAGCCGAACACCCGCTCCCGCAGTATGCCTTGCTGCTTCAGACTCCGGCGCGAAGGTCGGGAAAGTATGAAGCTTCGGAACAGGGAGATCAGCTTGCCGTGCTTGCGGAGAACTGGTTTAATTGGTGCTACTGCTACCGAGCTGTTAAGAAGAAAAGAGATTGATTAGAATAACGTTTAAAATAAAATGTATGTTAATCCGGATTTTTAACTTCAAAATTATGGTTGACATTTTGTATATGCTTTATAGCTGCGCGGGCCACTAGTTGTGTAGAGTCCCACTGCCCACTATATTTTATGATTTAGTGGAAGAACATGGGTTAGCATGGGCCATTGTCGACCAACTTGGGCCAGTATGGACCATTTTGTGGATGAATAAGTGAACCATCATGGACCATTATGTGGATGGCTAAGTGAGCCATCATGGGCCAGTATGGACCATTGTGTAATGGCTAAGTGAACCATCATGAGCCAGCATGGGCCAGTATGGACCATTGTGTGTAGGGCTAAGTAAACCATTATGAGCCAGCCTGGGCCAGTGTGGACCATTATTGTACTGTTGGCTAAGTGAAACAGTTTTTATCCATATTATTTGTAAATTTTATTGATTATTATTATTATTCCGTGTATTAATAACTTGTAATTAATTGTAACTTTTATTGATTATTATTATTGTATTAATCCTGTATTCGACACAAATGTATTTTTGTTCAGAATAAATAAATTCATTCATGAGCCAGCAAGAACTATTGTGTGGATAGCTAAGATAACCATCATGAGCCTGCATGGGCCAGTACGGATGGCCAAGTGTACCATCATGAGCCAGTATGGGCCTATATGTAGATGATCGAGTGGACCATCATAAGCCAGCATGGGCCACTGTGTAGATGAACAAAAGGGTCACAACACGACCACTACTTACCCCACAATAGGCGGCGGCTGCGTCATGTGTCGCGGCACCTTGTCGCCTATGACGGCCACACAGTGGTGCGGGAAGAAGCCGACGCGGAAGCCGCGCTTGCCTCGCCACCACAGCGACTCCGCCGGACCTGACAGAGCTTGGCACAGTTAATATACAAAGTATAGTCAAGGTCAAATATATTTATTTCAACTAGGCCATTAAGCGGCACTTCTGAACGTCAACAATTAAAATTTCAACAAGTAATAATAATTAATTCTACCGTGCCTTCGGAAAAATAGCTTGTTATGGAGAAGAACGCACAAGAAACTCCATAGTAAATAAGGACACTCAAAAAAAAACTAAAATCATAAAAAAAACTAAAATCTTAAAAATATTTATTTCTGTTACATTCTGTCCCAGAAGGCTTTGCATTTAAGTTTATATAAGGTGTTAAAAAATGACATTGATTTTCAATCTTGTCTCTCGTCACTTTTAATAATGTCGGATGCACGTATGTAACACTTCCCCTGATTTACCATGTCTGAGTACTCGCGATTAGTGTACGTTAACGACACCTAATACCATTAAACGAGTAATTCTTGTATATATGTAATCTGAATCTCGGAAACGGCTCCAAAGATTTTCATGAAATTTTGTATGCAGGGTGTTTCAAACATCGTTTTCTCTATTTTCAACCAAGCAGAGCTTCGCCCAGTTACTATTGATAAAGTAAAACTTACCAGGCATATCGATGATCGATATCATATCGCCAACTTCAAAGCTGATTTCATCTCGTGCCTGAAAAAGATAAAAATAATTGTTTTAAAATATCGGACTACAACTACAATGTATAAGAATTGAAGTTTCTGTCCTAAGATCGCAGAAGAGTATAATAGGTATGGTGGTTTCAATTGAGTGCGTCAATATTTTGGGAATAAACATAAATTATATAGTACTAGCTGAACGAACCTACTCACCTGCCCTACCTATCAACCTACCTAGCCTACCCTACCTACCTACGAACCTACTCACCTGCCCTACCTATCAACCTACCTAGCCTACCCTATTCTACCCTACCTACCTACGAACCTACTCACCTGCCCTACCTATCAACCTACCTAGCGTACCCTATTCTACCCTATCTACCTACGAACCTACTCACCTGCCCTACCTATCAACCTACCTAGCCTACCCCACCTACCTACGAACCTACTCACCTGCCCTACCTATCAACCTACCTAGCCTACCCTATTCTACCCTACCTACCTACGAACCTACTCACCTGCCCTACCTATCAACCTACCTAGCCTACCCTACCTACCTACGAACCTACTCACCTGCCCTACCTATCAACCTACCTAGCCTACCCTATTCTACCCTACCTACCTACGAACCTACTCACCTGCCCTACCTATCAACCTGCCTAGCGTACCCTATTCTACCCTACCTACCTACGAACCTACTCACCTGCCCTACCTATCAACCTACCTAGCCTACCCCACCTACCTACGAACCTACTCACCTGCCCTACCTATCAACCTACCTAGCCTACCCTATTCTACCCTACCTACCTACGAACCTACTCACCTGCCCTACCTATCAACCTACCTAGCCTACCCTACCTACCTACGAACCTACTCACCTGCCCTACCTATCAACCTACCTAGCCTACCCTATTCTACCCTACCTACCTACGAACCTACTCACCTGCCCTACCTATCAACCTACCTAGCGTACCCTATTCTACCCTACCTACCTACGAACCTACTCACCTGCCCTACCTATCAACCTACCTAGCCTACCCTACCTACCTACGAACCTACTCACCTGCCCTATCTATCAACCTACCTAGCCTACCCTATTCTACCCTACCTACCTACCTACTCACCTGCCCTACCTAGCCTACCCTATTCTACCCTACCTACTCACCTGCCCTACCTATCAACCTACCTGTCCTACCCTATTCTACCCTACCTACCTACGAACCTACTCACCTGCCCTACCTATCAACCTACCTAGCCTACCCTACCTACCTACGAACCTACTCACCTGCCCTACCTATCAACCTACCTAGCCTACCCTATTCTACCCTACCTACCAACGAACCTACTCACCTGCCCTACCTATCAACCTACCTAGCGTACCCTATTCTACCCTACCTACCTACGAACCTACTCACCTGCCCTACCTATCAACCTACCTAGCCTACCCCACCTACCTACGAACCTACTCACCTGCCCTACCTATGAACCTACCTAGCCTACCCTATTTTACCCTACCTACCTACGAACCTACTCACCTGCCCTACCTATCAACCTACCTAGCCTACCCTACCTACCTACGAACCTACTCACCTGCCCTACCTATCAACCTACCTAGCCTACCCTATTCTACCCTACCTACCTACCTACTCACCTGCCCTACCTAGCCTACCCTATTCTACCCTACCTACTCACCTGCCCTACCTATCAACCTACCTGTCCTACCCTATTTTACCCTACCTACCTACGAACCTACTCACCTGCCCTACCTATCAACCTACCTAGCCTACCCTACCTACCTACGAACCTACTCACCTGCCCTACCTATCAACCTACCTAGCCTACCCTATTCTACCCTAACTACCTACAAACCTACTCACCTGCCCTACCTATCAACCTACCTAGCGTACCCTATTCTACCCTACCTACCTACGAAACTACTCACCTGCCCTACCTATCAACCTACCTAGCCTACCCCACCTACCTACGAACCTACTCACCTGCCCTACCTATGAACCTACCTAGCCTACCCTATTTTACCCTACCTACCTACGAACCTACTCACCTGCCCTACCTATCAACCTACCTAGCCTACCCTATTCTACCCTACCTACCTACCTACTCACCTGCCCTACCTAGCCTACCCTATTCTACCCTACCTACTCACCTGCCCTACCTATCAACCTACCTGTCCTACCCTATTCTACCCTACCTACCTACGAACCTACTCACCTGCCCTACCTATCAACCTACCTAGCCTACCCTATCCTATCTACCTACCAATTTGTTAAACTATTTATTTGGATAAGAATTAATACTACAATACAAATGTAACCAACTTTTGTTTCTACGGGCGATCTAATTAAATTTTAGAACACAAAAGCTGCTATTGTGACTTAACTATGATAGATATATTCTCTCCCAGATTTTTTTTATAGGTAATAATGAGTAATTTAATTATGTAGTACATGACTTTTAGTTATCATTAATAGTTTTCACAGCGCACGCCGAGTAATGAATTTTATAGACAAAATTTTGCTACTTTGGGTTACATTATTGCAATTTTCATAAGGATATCTACTTTTCTTTTAAATAAATTATAGCCTATGTTACTCCGAAATAATGTAGCTTTCCATAGGTGAAAGTATTTTTTAATTCGGTCCAGTAGTTTCGAAGCCTATTCGGTACAAACAAATAAACAAAAAATCTTTCCTCTTTATAATTTTTTCTGCAGATTTGTTTATTTACTTGCGTATATATACAATTGAAAAAAAAAAAGATTTTTTTTATTGGTGCCTGGTGACCTGTAACACAGGTTTTTTTTTTTTAAAACCTACTTCAGGCATCAGTCTCTTGCAATGGTGTATTAAAGATTAAGCGTTAATTGTAATGTTAATTTTAAGGCAACCATTGTAAACAGAAAATAAATGAAATATTGATTGATTTATGTATGTATGGGCTATTACTTGACCGCAAAATATCTTTTACACATATACTAGTTATAAATATATAATATTATAAATAGGAATGATTTGTATTATGTATGTAACAAATAAACTTAAAAACTACTGGACCGATTTCAAAAATTCTTTCACCATTGGGAATCTTCACTATCCCTGGGTGACATAGGCTACTTTTTATCCCTGTATTCGCACGGGAACGGGAACTAAGCGGGTGAAACCGCGAGGCGTCCGCTAGTTATAAATATGTACCTGTGAAACGTATTTCCTGACGGAATATGCCGCTGCTACAGCCGGTGTGTTGATAGATGAAGAGTCTTCATTCGCTACCAGCAGCTTGTGACCTGAGGAAGAGTGAAACTATTGTTTTAAAAGAGCAGCATAGACCACTAAGTAGAGGCATTATGCAACAATATGACCCACAGTGTAAAGGGCCACATGAGTTAACACGGGTCTTTGAATAGAGCAGTTTGACGAATATGGACCACATAAGCCACAACATAATGGACCACATAAACCAACATGGGCAAATGGGTACAGGGGCACGCAAGCCAACATCGGGAATGGGTTTTAATTGTAACATTGTGTACAGAGTACAGAGAATTGTAATATTGGCTAATATGGGCCAATAAGTTTTGGGCCGAAAAGTTTGGCCCCTAGCTCGATTGCAACTTGCTTAGCCACTGAGTAGGGAGAGTAACATGGGCCAGCATGGTCCACTATGAAGAGGGGATTTCTTTAAGCAGTACGGGCCATCATAAGCCAGTATTGTCCATCATCGGCAAGTATCGGCCATGGGACACTGTACTCTTTTTAATTTTCTACCTTTATTGTCCATCTGCAGCCAGTTAAGCACAGGCCCGCAGTTGATAGAGTCGTCGGCTATGATGGACAGATGGTGCACGTAGTCTGATATTAGACGCTGGTATTCTGTCTCTGAGCGGGCCAGGGCAGGGGAGATCTTCTCGCGAAGATTCGGTAGGCCGGATACTCTTCGGTCGTATATACATCTGGAATTAAATGAGACAGATTTTAGTGAAACTTGTAGCAAAATAACAGTTTAGTGAATCAAATATCACAACTTTTTGGGTATTGATATCTAATGATGATACAAGTAAAATTTCAAAATTGAAACAACCTTCGACACATTTTTAATTCATGCTACATAATTTCTCTAGTACATAGTAGATACGCTTCGATTGGAAATCTATTGAAGACGTAATTATGACACGATATCTTGCGAAAACACCCTGTTTCAAACAATAAAACGCCCATAACTTTTGGACGGCTGAGCCGATTTTATTCAAACATAGCTAAGAACACTCTCGACATAATCACCTTTCAAACAAAAACAACTAAATCAGAATCGGTTCATCCGTTTAGGCGCTATGATGCCACAGACAGACACACAGATACACAGCAACACACGTCAAACTTATAACACACCTCTTTTTCCGTCGGGGGTTAAAAATAATTACTAGTATGAGAAACTGGTTTATTTTTCAACACAGTACATATTTTATGAAACAGTTCACTGTGAAGTATATCTTATAGCTAGCATTGCTGTTTGTCGTTGTATAAAGGGGCACTTTGGCCAGCATGAGCCGCTATGTATAAGGGCACCTGGGCCAACAAGGACCACTGTAAAGAGACACCTGGGCCAACATGGGCCTCTGTATAGGGGCTCCTGGGCCAACATGGACCCCTGTACAAACAAGGGCCACGGTATAGGGGCTCCTGTGGCAACATGAGCCACTGTATTGGGTGAGTTGGACCAATAAGGACCACTGTATAGGAGGAGATAGGCCAACATGGACCACTGTGTAGGGGGAATTGGCCAAAATGTATAGGAGTTCCTGGGCCTCTGTTTAGAGGGCCTGCTGGGCCAAAATGGAGCATTGTGTAGGGGGAGTCGGGCCAGCATGAGCCACCGTGTATAAGGGCTCTTGGGCCAACATGGGCCACTATATACGGGCTCCCGAGCCGCCAACATGGGCCACTGTGTAGGGGGAGTTATCCAACATGGACCATTGTGTAGGAGTTGGACCAACATGGACCACTGTGTAGGGAAAATCGGGCCAACATGTATGGGGGCTCCTATGCCTCTGTTTAGAGGGCCTCCTAGGCCAAACTGGAGCACTGTGTACGAAGAGTTGGGCCAACATAAGCCATTTTGCATTTGGAAGCTAGCATGTAATAATATACTATCTATTTCTTTCCTTACCTGTGAAGCATATCGTCGAGTTGCAACAGATTGTCCATATTCCTTGTGAGAGTCCACTCCCGCACATCGCTGGCCTCCGTCCAGCTGCTGCTTAACACTCGACTCTCTGCACTCTCCTCGCATGACGAATTCACGTGCGAACGGACCTTGAGGCATATCCAACCTGGAAAAGGGAAATAAGTGATTAGGGTACTTGGTAGGAAATATATGTAAAAACTGCTGAATAGTTAGAAGAACAAGTATCTCTGATGAAAGGCTGAGACTAGATTGTAGGATGTAGGCATTATGTAGTAGTACATGGGCCAGCATGGAAAATTCTAAGGGCTATCATTGTCCATCATGGACCACAAGGTAAAACAAAATAATTAAGAACCATCTTCCTCAATTTCTTCAACTTTGTGCCATCATTGGTCAGCTTATCCCATGATAGACCGTCATTGCATGGGTCTAATTGCACCATCTATGGCCAGCATAGGTACTTCCTTGACCTACATGGGCCATCAGATTGGTGCTTAATTTGTGTACTGTCTTCAAGCCAACATGGGCCATTGTGTAAATACACCTGGACCAAAATGGACCATCAAGGTCTAGCATTGACCATCAAGCAAAAATGGCCCATCTTAAACCAGCATGGGCCATTATAAGCCCCTGTAAAAATATTTTTCTTACACCTGGACCAGCATGGACCATTAAGAACCAGCATTGGCAATCAAGTACAAATGGCCCATCGTTAACCAGCATAGGACGTCATTGTCCAGCATGGGCCATCATCGATCAGCATAGGCCATCATAAGCCACTTTAAATTGATTCTTCTTACACCTGGACCAACATGGACCATCAAGGCCCAGCATGGGCCATCATCAACCAACATGGGCGATCATAAGATACAGTAAAAAGATTTTTCTTACCATCTCCCTCATTATCATCCATAGAGTCACACTTGTCCTCGCAGCGCACCGTCTCTATGCTCAGTCCGCCGAGCGAGACTCGCTCGTAGTGGAAGTGAGCGCATTCTTCCAGTTTCGGGAACCGACAGGACGGTACCGGAGGCACGGGCTGGAAGCATATGAACTGCATATTTACATGAGGTAGCCGTTCTTTGTACAAACAAATTGTGGTTTATTATAAATAAGAAGAATTGAGATAAGGGCTAAGCTTTGGTTCAGTATTTATAGGGACGGTACAGGGTAAAGGTTGTCTGTAAGAGATTGCCCTGTGCGATAAGACCGCCCATTGTACACTTATCTTTATAAATGTTTTGTTCTGTAATTATTAAAGTGGTGTACAATAAAGCATATAATAAATAAATACTAAGACCTTTTAGGTAATCGTTATCACTGGCTGAAGATCGTTTTATTTAGAATCTCTTGGCTTAACAACGCTAATGCTTCAAATACTTATCAAGGTCCAGTAACCGAATTTCACATCGGATATGGTCTGCTCCGTACGTAATAGGGTTGTCGGCTGGTTGGGCCATACCAACTACGACCAGCGTTTAAAAAGTCCCCGATTTATGGGAGATCAACTGATTTCGGTTATTGTCGCCCGATATTTTTACATTCATCTTAGCCACAAATAAAAATGGAAAATAATGTTCTAAATACGGCAACACTAGAATTTGTGAGCGGAGTTAGTCCGGCCGTACCATATCCGAGCGTGTATAAGCGAGAACGGATTTGTGGGTGGAGTTCTGAGTTAGTCTGGCCGTACCAAATCCGAACGTGTGTTAGGCACTATTACAATAGAGCTTAAAACAATAGCCATTTCTCCATACGAAACTTTCCTTACGATCATAAACTAAATCAGGATTTCACCATAAGAAGGCAAGACTATCAAGAATCAATAGTGTGGAAGTCTTACCGTATCATCGACATCGTAAGTAGCTGATGCGGAGGGCGCCGACTGGCTCATAGCAGAGCCCTGCGACGTCACGGGAGTCACCGTCAGCGCCGTCAGGGATATGGAGCCTGGAACCGAAAAGATATACGTTTTAGTTAGCAGCAAGACAAATGGTATAAAACTGAAACCACAAATTTAAAAAAAAACCCGTAAGTAAATAAAATAAACTGCTTTAAACGTTGGAGGTTCCCCGACGCGAGTACGAGGTTTAATTTTTTACTTTTTAGAGGTTTTTGTGTCGGGTATATTTTAAAATATGTAATTTATTTTTTATTTCATGTTTTTAACTACATATAATATACCTACAAGTAGACACTCTTCAATCGAATATCTATCGAAACACGTAATAATAACACGATATCTTGCGAAAATAAAACAGATTCAAAGAGTAAAATGCGGAAAATTTTTTGAAAGGCTGAATAGATTTTATTCAAACATAACTAAGAACACTCTCGACAAAGTAACCTTTCAAACCAAAAAAAAAAACAAAAACAAGATCGGTTCATCTGTTTAGGAGGTATGATGCCACAAACAGAAATACAGATACAGCAACACACGTCAAACTTATAACACCCCTCTTTTCCCGTCGGGAGGGTTAAAAAGCTGGAAATCTCTGAACAGATTGCGGGTCCAATTGGTCGCTGCAGCAACAATCTGGCCAAACCCTTGTACCATCATAAACACAGTACTAGTGAGGAATCCTTTTGCAGGATATCAGCGTCAGCAGCCTACTGCCTAGCATGAACCATCTGCTCCTCCCACGACTTACACGAAGCCAACGACAGTCCGACCAGAGGCCTTAAACAGGTGACCTTCAAACATCGAAAGCGTGGCGATAGCGATTGTCAACAAGCAAAAAGTTTCAATTAAAAACTGTAACCTGACTACGGCTTTTTACAAGCTTTTATTTAACTTGCAATGTATGTATGTATGTATGTAAGTTACGGGTCAAATCTTGCAACTGAATTTTAAAGCAGTTATCCTCCACCGATTAAGATGAAATTTTGCATACACATTTAGTTTGGGTAACAATGCATGGTTAGTTATGTGACGTCATTCTAAATTCAATATGGCAGACGGCCCAAGATGGCGGACTAGTTTTTTTTTGTGCACTGCCATGATATGGATATCAAATGAAAGGGTTTGCAGAGAAGAAAACGAAAAATAAAATTAACCTATGTTACTTGGGCCATAATAACGAGTCGTCAATCGACACCTTATTCATCATAATCAGATATGGACTAGTTTAGGCGCTACGGAGGAACATACGTAAATACAAACATACATACATAGAACGCTAAAATCATAACCCTTCCATTTGGCTTCGCAATATTCGGGTAAAAACGCAAAATTGTATGGGATTGATAAGCGATATCGAAAAATCACTTGTTCAATACATTTTGACATTTCGACTATGGCCTTCGCTGATATCGAATAGAGCACCAGGCCATTCATATAGGTCGGGCAAAATTGCGCCAACCAGGTTGTCTCTTCACCCATCCTTGGTTGACTGATAGAGAATACCTAAAGCATTAGTGTACCTTTATGCATGAAGTCTTAATAAAATAGCTCACAATATTAGCCACAGTGTAACCCAATAATATGAATGCTAATTTTTGTTCGTGGCGTTAGGCAACTGGGCTTATCCCAGTTGTAAAGGACTCTTTGTGCCTATTGGCCTTGTTTGTTCTGTCTCCTGCTTGATATTGAGTGAAGTGGAAATTTGTATTTTTCCTACTCCTCCGTTATTCTTTTCTGATTAATTTCGTTGCGGGATCCAAGACAGTTAAATTCATTCTCCGGGACTTCGTCGAGCTTCATTGCCTCGGCGCTTTTCTGTTGATTCTGGCTTTCAAGAGTTGCAGTGGTTTGGTAATAGTGCGGTGGGATTGTCCCTAAGTATAAATAAATAAAATTTGAGCCAAATCCACACGAAACCAAGATGATGGCATCAAGAGATCGTATAGACAACACAAGATGCGCCAGAAGGTCCTTGTCTTACGTGTGTACTGAGGACTTCAGTTGGTATAAGTAAAAAAAGTCGACTTACCTGGTGTCTCCCTTTTATTCTCCGGGTCATTGGAGGCTCTGGTGGAGCTCCGAGAGTCAGAACTGAACCGCACTGATCTGGAACCATCATTAGGAGTTATTAGATTTTTTTGAATGAATTCCTATGCAATGCAATTGAAGACTTCAGAGGTCCTTCATAGAACCTGTTTGTATTTTTATACCTAAGTAACTTTTAATGTCTGTTTTGTGAGGAGAAATAAACGATTTTATTATTATTATTTTATAATTTATAGACAGTATTTCGGTATGCACTAGCACAGATAATATATTACTAGCATACAGATGCCTCATCCCATACAAATAAACCATGCCAACGTAACTAGCGTTATTCGTCTGATGATCTGATTATTTTTGTACATCGAACGCGTTCGGTTCCTTTCCACGGCGATAGATAGATGGTGTTAGCAGCGACTTGCAAGTAAAAGGGTTTACTCGGTTCGTGAATATTTTTTTCTTTAAATACAGTGACTATTTTTACACGTTTTTACTGTTACAGTGTTACAATACAAATTTAAACAATCGAGTGGAATACCTCAGAAATTTAAAACCGAGCCATCTATTGGAATCAATTTTAAATTATCCGTTCAAATAAACTATTAAATGTGAATTAAGTGCCTAATATTCCATAATTTTGTGCTTAGGAGAGTTGATTAAACAAGAATATACAATTTTTATGTTCAATTCCAGAAAATGTTAATTTAACACACAATTCAATAACAAATCGGTGCATATCGCGCCATCTAGTGACATTTATTTGAATCAAATTTACTTTCTTAGCGCTGGGACCCCGTACCCTGTGTCACTAGAGAAGGAAGCCGAGGCCGTAATCAATCGAGGATTACGGCTAGTCTACTATCTTCTTCTTTCTACTACTCGGCCCATACCACGCTTTTTATTACAAGCATTTTATTAAACTTGCTATGTATGTATGTAAGTGTGTTCGGGTCGAAACTTGCAACTGAATTTTAAAGCAGTTATCCTCCACCGATTGAGATGCAATTTTGCATACACGTTTAGTTTGGTTGACAATGCATGTTTAGCTAAGTGAGGACATTCTTAATCCAATATGGCGGACGGCCCAAGATGGCGGACTAGTTATTTTTTGTGCACTGCAATGATATGGGTATCAGATTTGCAGAGAAGAATACGAAAAAGATTATTTTTAATGAATAATTTTATTTTATAGCTAATCATTACCACCTGCCATTGTCAATTGGGACCGGCTCAGAATGTTTTCGTCTCTCATAAAACTCTGTCAGACGTCATCATCTCATTTATCGTCAGGATCTTACCTGTGGAAGCCACTGCAGTGCGTCATGTCCTTATCGGGCTCGGCGAACGCGCGAGCGGCGAGCGACTGGCACGACATCACCGAACCGTGGGGGGAGCCCTGCAAACAAGAGAAATACATACTGTTAGGGATCTGTCATACATGAGAGACCTGTAGACGAACGTGTATAGAAGGATATCTAAAAGGCGAATGCTGTTTACACATTACTGCGTCGTATGGTGGCGTGGCGCGGGATACACCAATCTGTTCAAGCCTACGTCATACCACAACGAGTCTTGTAGCCAATCAAATGTGTCATCATAAGACGCCACCCCACGACACCACACGCAAGTATTTTTTCCGCATGAAGTAAGTAGATCTGTATCTTCTGTCCACAGATTACCAGTAATACTAATGGCCCGCCTCGGCTTTGCTTGGTTCATAATTACTTATAATCTGGAATAATGTACGTTTCAAATGGTGAAATATTTTTTCAAATAGGTGTATTGGATCCACAGATTACCTACACGTCTGAACAAACTCACAAAATTTGGTCTCTCTCTTTATAGGTAATACTAGCTGTCCCCCGCGGCTTCGCTCCCGTCGTATCTACCTACCTACTCTAACCTACATACATGATTGTGCGCAACGCACGCGACGGAAACTCTCAAAAAGGAATATTTTGCCCGTTTTTGCAACATCTTTCATTTATGCTCCGCTCCTACTGGTCGTAGCGTGATTTTATATAGCTTATAGCCTTCCTCGATAAATGGACTATCCAATACAAAAAATTTCAATTCCAACCAGTAGTTCCTGAGATTTGCGCGTTCAAACAAACGTTTTTAGTTTCCATAAAGGGTTAGAATGATGAAAAAATGATATATTTTTTTATTTTGAGCGTACATCGTAAAACAGTGGAGTAATCGTCTTATACGTATGGAAGATTGACTGGCTAGGTCAACCTTAAGATTTAATTTTAAAGTAGTTCCGTGATAGTCTGACTGGCTGACAAGTTTAGAGAGACAATTCATAACCTTAACCACTGAAGATACAAACAAACTATTTGGAAGATAAGCCTACTTGGTAGATACAACAGCTACTGGAACCTTCTACACCAAGGCAAAATCGTCGTGTTATCAAACGCAGACGAAGTTGAAATATGCATGAGCTTAATAATACTGCCATCCGCATAGCTCTCAACACTGCTTTGCAACAAACATATGTTGATAAGTAGTTACTAACAAGTAAGATAATTTACCTAATTAGCTAGTTTGGAAAAGGTTTTGCTAATTACCCCTATCTTAATGAGCTCATCCCCATTCACAAGGATATTTCTACTAGGTAGTTCGAATTTTGCTAACGTTTGTCTACTATCTCACCTGATGGTAAGCGATGATGTGGTCGACAGTGAAGCACGCTTGCCTAGAAGTAACCTTGATTCACTCTTGACTGAAAGACCACCAGGTTGTAGCTATCAGGAAACACAGACTAAGGCAGAGAATTCCACTCGTTAGCTGTACGCACAATGAAATATTTCCCAAAACGTTAAGTGCGTATGGATGGGATGCGCACCATGTACCGGTTGTAATTGTACGTCTTGTAGTCCGATGATGGAACGGGCTAGGCGGAATATGTTTATGCAATGCCATCGCACACTCCCCGAAATGTAACCGATAAAAAACCGACAGGCTGGCAACTCGGCGACGATGTTCAAGGCTCTGGAGCTTTGACTCGACCAGTGCCTCAATGCCGATGAGCCTCTTGCATATTCTATATTTGTAAATGTGAAATTCAAGTACAGATATCGAGAGACCTATTTACACCTATTGAGTATCCTTGGTTCGCCTACACAGAGTCTAATCTCAACTACCATTATCACCTATCTTTAAAAAACCTCTATACAAAATCTAAACCAAGCTACTCAAGGGTACTACAAACAATTGCCTTTAATCTACCTCAACCACTCGACTGCTATCTTCACGCTAACTGTAGGCACTTGGCAGTATCTCTGAGATAACATTCAAGAGGGTTAAACGACGCTTATCTGTGTACAGTTAACCGAGTTAGAAAAAAAGAGAGCGTGTTGTTTTTAAGTGCGGTTTAATGTTGAGATGTTAAGAGGCGGTTAGTGTAACAATTTATAGTTTTTATCATAGACTAGCTGACCCGGCAAACTTTGTTTTGCCATAAAAACACCAAACATTCATTTACCCTACCCAACCTACCCTGCCCTACCCTACTTACATCCCTACCCTATCTATGTAGGTAACAATAGATTTTTTCTTAATTTTTTTTCATAAGAACCTTCTCCTAACAATAACAAACAACAAAAAAAGGAATAAGCGAAATCGGTTCAGCTGTTCACGCGTGATGCCGTGACCAAGAGAAATAGGGATTATTTTTTATATCTTAATATATATAAATCTCGTGTCACAAATTCACAATGTTTGTCCTCAATGGACTCCTAAACCACTTAACCGATTATAATAAAATTCGCACACCATGTGCAGTTCGATCCAACTTGAGAGATAGGATAGTTTAAATCTCAAATTATAGTCGCAATTTTAATTTATTGCTAATTATTTGTCTGTTATTATTTGACAGTCACAATAACCTGACGCTATAACTCCAGAACGAACGAACCGATTTCCACGGTTTTGCATTCGTTGGAAAGGTCTCGGGCTCCGTGAGGTTTATAGGGTAAGTAGGGTAGGGTAGGTAGGGTAGGGTAGGTAGGGTAGGGTAGGTAGGGTAGGGTAGGTAGGGTAGGGTAGGGTAGGGTAGGTAGGGTAGGGTAGGTAGGGTAGGGTAGGTAGGGTAGGGTAGGTAGGGAAGGGTAGGTAGGTAGGGTAGGGTAGGGTAGGGTAGGGTAGGTAGGGTAGGGTAGGGTAGGTAGGGTAGGGTAGGTAGGGTAGGGTAGGTAGGGTAGGGTAGGTAGGGTAGGTAGGGTAGGGTAGGTAAGGTAGGGTAGGTAGGGTAGGGTAGGTAGGGTAGGGTAGGTAGGGTAGGGTAGGTAGGGTAGGGTAGGGTAGGTAGGGTAGGGTAGGTAGGGTAGGGTAGGTAGGGTAGGGTAGGTAGGGTAGGGTAGGTAGGGTAGGGTAGGTAGGGTAGGTAGGGTAGGGTAGGTAGGGTAGGGTAGGTAAGGTAGGGTAGGTAGGGTAGGGTAGGTAGGGTAGGGTAGGTAGGGTAGGGTAGGTAGTGTAGGGTAGGTAGGGTAGGGTAGGTAGGGTAGGGTAGGTAGGGTAGGGTAGGTAGGGTAGGGTAGGTAGGGTAGGGTAGGTAGGGTAGGGTAGGTAGGGTAGGGTAGGTAGGGTAGGGTAGGTAGGGTAGGGTAGGTAGGGTAGGGTAGGTAGGGTAGGTAGGGTAGGGTAGGTAGGGTAGGGTAGGTAGGGTAGGGTAGGTAGGGTAGGGTAGGTAGGGTAGGGTAGGTAGGGTAGGGTAGGTAGGGTAGGGTAGGTAGGGTAGGGTAGGTAGGGTAGGGTAGGTAGGGTAGGGTAGGTAGGGTAGGTAGGGTAGGTAGGGTAGGGTAGGTAGAGTAGGGTAGGTAGGGTAGGGTAGGTAGAGTTGGGTAGATAGTGTTAGGTAGGGTAGATGAATGTTTGGTGTTTTTATGGCAAAACAAAGTTTGCCGGGTCAGCTAGTAGGTATATAGATTTGTAGGGAAGACTGTTTGTTATTGTCACGAAAAGCCATTATTGCATGGGTCCTTTTCGGGCTAGGAGATAAACGAACTTCTTTGCTTGTATTGTATTGGAGGATAACGTAAACGACATCCCACCAAGCACGTAGTTTGATCTACACGAACAATCGGTAACTCTCACTGTATTTCCCCATAAGTCCATAGGTTTTATAACAAATGAACACATCAATCCAAACCACCATCTTCTGTCTCGATCGCCTATCTGATCTTCTCATGTTCGCGCCAAAAACTAGTGCTTTGTGTTATGTCAAGTTGACATCTGTCAGAGTCATTTAAAAACCATAGCTCTCTTCAGAACGAAATCTTTATAAGTGACGACAGATTTTTAAGTTTTCACGCAAGAGTGAGGTGTTTCTAATTTTGAAGACGTGTGAATCAATTTCGATGTATTTCTTCCTGGCTTCTCGATTGACAATATTATCACAGCCAGAGGAAATGTTTACAGTATAAGCA
This sequence comes from Orthosia cruda, assembly GCA_964057195.1. Lineage (NCBI taxonomy): Eukaryota > Metazoa > Arthropoda > Insecta > Lepidoptera > Noctuidae > Orthosia > Orthosia cruda. Next base: position 3,883,376 of record OZ059852.1, on the reverse strand, counting down.
ATGATAGTGAACATATGATGAAACTGCGTAGTAAACAGGCATTTTCTGATCACGCTGGCTCTATCGTAGATATATTGCTTACCATCAAGCGACATTTAGGTCAAGAGCATTTTTTTTTTAAATTTAGCTTTTATCGTTTTCTTCTCAGCAAACCCTTTCATTTGATACCCATATCATGGCGGTGCACAAAAAATAACTAATCCGCCATCTTGGGCCGTCCGCCATTTATGGGATTTAGAATGACGTCACTTAGCTAACGATGCATTGTCATCCAAACCAAACGTGTATGCCAAGTTGCATCTAAATTGGTGGAGGATAACTACAATCGTTCCATAATGTAGACGCATTTGTATGTTTTCCCCTCGTTATTTACCTACCACTATATCTATACTAATATTATAAAGAGGTAAAGTTTGTGAGTTTGTGACGTTGTAAGGCGTAATATATTTTCAAAAAATATAGAGATCCTTATGAAACTTGCAATAATGTAGCACAAGTTAGCAAAATGTTGCCTATAAAATTCACTCTTTGGCGTGCGCTGAGAAAACTATTGATGATACATAAAAAATTGTAGGTAGGTAGAGTAGGGTAGCTAGGGTAGAGTAGGTATAGTAGGTAAGTAGCCAGTTGACGGGAGCGAAGCCCCGGGGGTAAGCTAGTTATTAATACACTAGCTTCTGCCAGCGGCTTGGCCCGTGTGAAGGTCGAAAATAATCCAGAGGGAACATATTCCCGGGATAAAAAGTATCCTATGTGCTATGCTTGACTATAATCTATCTCTGTGCCAAATTTCATCCAGATCCGTCCAGCGGTTTGAGCGTGAAGAAGTAACAAATATACAAACACACAGACACACGCACACGCAAACTTCGCTTTTATAATATTATATATATAATATATACAATCTATTTATTTATTTATTTTAAGGAAAGCTTACAGACTAAAAACCAACATAAAAAAAAACGTGGGTAAGAAAAATGGCTAATTACAAGCTTCCACATGTATAAAATACTAGAGGACGCCTCGCGTTTTCACCCGCGTAGTTCCCGTTCCCGTGGGAATACAGGGATAAAAAGTAGCCTATGTCACCCGGGGATAGAGTAGCTTCCCAACGGTGAAAGAATTTTTGAAATCGGTCCAGTAGTTTTGGAGCCTATTCGGTACAAACAAACAAACAAACAAAAAAATCTTTCCTCTTTATAATATTGGTATAGAGGTATAGACTAATAATACTAATAATCTATCTATATACTCGTACATAAAAATCAATTGCTGTTCGTTAGTCTGTTAGTCCCGCTTGTTGTTGCTAAAACTCAAAAACGGCTGGACCGATTTGATTAATTCTTTTTTTGTTATGTTCACCAGGATACAGGGAAGGTTTAAAAACAAAACAAAAATTGTAGGGTGGATAGGGTAGGTAGGTTAGGTAGGTAGGTAGGGTATGGTAGGGTAGGTTAGATAGGTAAGTAAGGTAGGGTAGGGTAGGTAGGGTAGGTAGGGTAGGTAGGGTAGGTAGGGTAGGGTAGGGTAGGTAGGGTAGGGTAGGTAGAGTAGGGTAGGTAGTGTAGGTAGGGTAGGGTAGGTAGGATAAAGGTCTATCCACACATATCAGGGCCGTGCACGGGCCAGTGACGAAGCTTCAATGATTGCGCCCGACCCTGTCACGTCCCGGGCACGGCCCCGTTATGCGTGGATAGACCTTTAAAGTAGGTACAATGGAATCAAAAAATTAATATTTGTTGTTTTGTTACTTTTATGGCAAAACAACGTTTGCGTCAGGTCAGCTAGTATATAATATAATATAGTGTGTTAGTGTAATATTATAAATACACACCCACCTCGTCTAGACCGCGCACGCCTATGTATCCTGACTAGGTCATTTTTACATTAAAAAACCCGCTTGAAAACATAACTGTTACGGACGACGTAGCTATGATACATGAAATTCTGATATGTGTAATTATGATACCGATGTAAATAAATAAACTAGATAGACATAAGTAAATAGATAATTATGATAAAGTAGGATTGCATGATTGTTTAAGGTTTAGATTTAAGTATGGAATAAAGACGGATTTAAGTAGGGCTTTTCCATGTAAATAATTAGATTAGGTTTGTATTACTCCCTTAGACGTAAGTATATGAGTACCTAAGCATTATTGTAAGGTGGCATGGAGCGTGGTTAAAATCACCACGCGGATAATATCGGACAAGTCGAGACCTGCCCCGACCACATGTGCAGACTACGGAAGGGGCACGGGTAGGGGCACGGGAGGGGGCGCGCGACGCGCGCTCCGATTGGCCGAGCGGAAACTACCTGCGCTCTACGCCACCCTTTTACTGGCACTAAGCTAAATTGTATAAATAATGGGTGGCTTGCTGCAAATTTGTCATTCAACATTTCGTCACTCAACCATCAGCAGCAAGCCACTCCTGGGAATAAATTAAGAAACAAGAAGCCCGAAGTTTTACTCAACAATTCTACATACATACAGTCCACCCTGACAGCTGGTCCTTCGAGCTACGGATATTAAAGAAGATTCTGCGCCTACATCTAGTCCATCGAGCAACGGATATATAGAAAAATCCGTGCTTGATATCAACATCGAAGAAAGAAGATCACCGTTTGAAGATTTAATCAAGACTACATCGAAGACAGAAGATCGCCGATTGAAGATTGAATCAAGACCAACTTCAAGCCAGAAGATCGTCGATTGTAATCAAGATTAAAATTCAAGATCAAGCATGAAGACTAGAAGCGTCACAGCCAAGGAAACCGAATCGGAATCGGGCTACGATAGTCGACGCCCCCGCACATTCGAAGAATCGCCTAGGTCACCGTCGACCGTCGCGTCCGCGCTCCCGCGCACCCCGAGCGGTGCGCCCGCGGCTGGGTCCGACCCCGCCGTCCCCGCGCTCGCGTCCGCACCCGCCGCGGCGGGGAGGGTTGCGTCGACGACGACCGATAGCGCATCCGCCGCGCCGGCTCCTCGCTTACCTGCAAGTAGAGCCACCGCGACCGCGTACGACTATAGCGAATCGCTCGCTACGCCATCCGCGTCGTGTTATCCGTTGACGCTCTCCGCACTACGAACCCAGGACTCGGCGAGAACTCTGACAGCTGCACACGATACTTCTGTGAGGACAACAGCAAGTACGATACGTTCCAGAAGATCGTATGGTAGTGACGTGGCACGAGTGAAGAAGGCAGAATACGAGGCACAGAAGAGGATCGCTGAAATAAGGAACGAGCAACTTGAACTTGAAAAGGCGCTCGTCAGTAAGCGACTCGAATATGAAGTGTCGGCGATAGAGGCAGAGGCAGAGGCCCGTGAAGAGGGCTCCGTGTGTATGAGTGAAGGCAGGGTGGACGAGTGGCTTCAAAATAATGACCGAAGCCGCCCTCCAGTCGCGGATCGGTTGCAGACAGAGCAACCGCCGCAGCCCGCCGCCACGCACACCGCCCCAGAGAACGCCACCTACGTCGAACCCGCCACGTACATTGATGCCGCCGCACCTGCCATGAATGACCGAAGAAGGCAACGATCCGCCTCGCGTTCACCTACCAGAGGAGAACGTCGACTTGGAAGAGGAATCGATCAGTTGGCCGACACATTAGAGAAAATGATACGCGTACGCCCGCCGCCTCGACAAGTGACCGAGCTACCTGCATTTACGGGAGCGGCCACTGAATGGTTGCCATTTAAGGCGGCGTACGATGACTCATCGAGTTTATGCAAGTTCACCGCGTTCGAGAATTTGGCGAGATTGCGCAACTGCATTAAGGATGAAGCAAGGGAAGCAATGTCAGCGCTCCTGTACTCCGCGTCCGACCCGCAAGTGATTATGAAGACACTGGAACAGTACTACGGGAGGCCGGAGATACTAATGGATCGAGTGATGACAGATTTAAAAAAGTTACCTCGACTCACGGGAGCGGCCAATGACTTGAATTCGTTCGCGGTGAAATTCCAGAACATTGTGTGCGTGCTATCCAAGATGGACAACCGTGGTTACCTATGGAACCCGATGTTGGTTCGCGAAGTTGTAGAGAAGCTGAGCCCGCACATTAAATCAAGATGGTGTGACTACGCTTCTGAAGCTGCGGAATCGTCGCGTGAACCGGAGGTTATAGTACTATCCAGGTTCCTGATGCGGGAGGCCGACCGAGCTATGAGGTTCGCCTTCACAAATGCGACGCCCGCACCCGCCCCGAGGAAGGAAACGAGAAGCGTGTCGCAACTCAATACAAGGAAGAAGCCGGGCCGAGAAGCAATCTACACAACGACGTCGGGCAACCATGAAGACGGAAAACAAGAGTGTTTGTGTTGTGGCGGCGACCATGAAGTACCTAAGTGCACAAAGTTCCTGAGGATGAGTCTCGATCAAAGATGGGAATGGGTACGTACCGCCAAGATGTGCTTCAAGTGTGTGACGAGCCGCCATCGACGCGAGCATTGCCGAGCAAAGCGGTGCGGCAAAGGAACATGCAGCCGCCCACATCACGCGTTGCTGCACAAAGAACGAGAGGCGCCGCCAAATGAAAAGTCAGACAAGGCGACCGACGTCGAGAACCCGCACACACAGGAAGCAGTAATGACCGTGTCCGCGCCAAGCAATGCGTCGCAGCGCGTGTTATTGAAAATGTGCCCCGTGATATTAAAAGGGCCCGGCGGGCAAATATCGACCTTCGCTCTATTGGACGAAGGCTCAACGATATCGCTCGTCGACGAAGAAATAACACGCCGTCTACACATAAGCGGGCCGGTCTCCACTCTACGCATTCAAAGTGTGACTTCGCAACAACGCGAAGAACGTAGCCAAGAGGTGAAGCTACAGATATGCGGCCCGGGCGGTGAATTTCATGCACTACGCGCACGGACCATGAAAAACCTGCGACTTCATGGTCAGACAGTGGATAAGTCGACATTAACTAACTATCCACACCTCCGGGACATACAAAATGACGCGTACTACGGAGAAGCTACACCGATGGTACTAATAGGTGCTGACAACTGGCACCTAATAGTCACACGTGAACTACGCATGGGCAAGAAGCATGAACCTGCAGCTTCTTACACTCAGTTGGGATGGGTGATCCACGGGACCGCACCGCGCGCCACGCTGAAGGAACAAGAGGGACAAGTCGTGCTACATCTATACGACGTGTCTGCAGCAAGACAGACAGATGACGTACGTCGTGTAGAGGAACTGATGAAGTCGCACTTCAAGATAGACGCCCTTGGAGTTTCTTTGGCCAGGAAGGTCAAACCAGACGACCAGAAGGCGATTGACGTGGTTCAGGGCACCATCAGAAAAGTCGATGATGAAAGTTTGAACGAGGTAACGAAGCTTCGCATCCCGAGGTGCTACGACAAGGGCCCGGACGACATACTGGACCTACATATTTTCTGTGATGCCAGCGAGCAAGCATACGCAGCGACAGCCTACTGGAGGATCCAGAAGTCAGACGGAAGAGTAGACATAAGGCTGGTCGCGGCGAAGGCACGAGTAGCTCCCCTGAAGCCAGTTACCATCCCGCGACTAGAGCTACAGGCAGCGGTGATTGGCGCACGGCTGGCGGACACGATAATCATGGAGCACCGAGACAAGCCCAGAAGAGTGACATATTGGACGGACTCACAAACCGTACTGCGATGGATCGAGAAAGACGCCGTGAAGTACACTGCATTCGTGGCGCATCGCCTGGGTGAGATCGCGGAGCTAACCGACGCCAGCCAGTGGAGATGGGTGCCCACCGATCATAACGTGGCAGACGACGCTACACGCCCTAACTACACCGTGCACATGAAACCTGAAGACAGATGGTTCACCGGTCCTGCGTTTCTGTACGAAGACGAAGAGTCCTGGCCGAAAGAAAAGGCCAAGAACGACGCGACCGAAGACGAAGTGACGTACGTAACAACGGAAGAGAAAGGCGAACGAGATTACCTGCCCGACATAAGCAGATTCTCTTCGTACGCGAAGTTATTACGAGCGACAGCTATGCCCTTCCTTTTCAAAGAAAAGTGCAAGGACAGGACCAGCCAGATGACCGTCGACCTAATTGAAAAGGCCGAGAAATTATGGCTAAAACAAGCACAGCTCGAAGACTACGCCGAAGATATACGGATACTACAGAAAGGGAAGCCGGTGCCCAAATCCAGCAGCCTGTATAAACTGGACCCTTACCTGGAAGATGACGTCCTTAAGGTGAGAGGAAGGATTGGACACGCAGCAGTCATGGACACCAAGAAGACGCCAGTGATTCTGCACGGCAAACATCCGTTCACGCGGCTATTGGTGGAGGACGCACATCGCAAAGCTGGTCACGCTAATAACGAACGCGTGATCAACGAACTACGACAGCGATACTGGGTAGTCAATCTACGCCCGACAGTGCGAGCCATTGCCCAGCGATGCCAGCTCTGTCGCATTAGGAAAGCTATGCCCGTGAAACCAACGACAGGGGACTTACCTGTAGAGCGAATTACGAAGACACAGCGACCCTTCACTCACTGCGGGACCGATTATTTTGGACCGATGACAGTAGTCATAGGCAGAAGACATGAAAAGCGATGGGGGGCCCTGTTTACCTGCCTGACGACGAGGGCAGTACACCTGGAGTTGGTATCGAGTCTGTCTACCGACTCGGCGCTAATGGCCATACGAAGAATGGCAGCACGAAGAGGTTGGCCCAGAGTAATGTACTCGGACAACGGTACCAACTTCAGAGGAGCGGACGCCGAACTACGAATGGCGTACCAAGAATGGACGAAGGATTTCGCGCGACTTGGGTTGGAACACCGCATGAAGTGGAAGTTCATCCCACCAGGAGCGCCGCATATGGGGGGAGCCTGGGAGCGACTGGTGCGCTCCGTTAAGGCGGCGCTAGGAGCGACGCTGCATCAGAGGGCACTGAAAGAAGAAGTGTTGTCGACGCTGCTGACAGAGGCCGAGCACTCTATAAATTCTCGGCCTTTGACCCATGTCTCTGTCGATCCCAAGGATCCGGAGGCCCTCACGCCGAACCACTTCCTCATCGGAACCTCCTCAGGCCTTCCCCGCACTGGGCCTTGTGATGAGGCCAGCCGCAAGCAATGGAGAGCTGCCCAGGCGCTCGCCGACCACTTCTGGCGGCGCTGGGTAGACGAGTACCTGCCCACGCTGGTGCCCCGCGGGGCGTCAGACGACCAACGACGGCCGCTGCAAGTTGGCGACCTGGTCATCGTCATCGACTCCTCACTACCAAGAGGAACGTGGCCTCGAGGCGTCGTGGAAGCAGTCTACGATGGTCCTGACGGCAAGGTGCGATCGGCAGACGTCAGAACTACAGCGGGCATCCTACGGCGTCCAGCCACGAAGCTCGCCGTCCTCTGCGTTGAAGATTAGGCTACGGTAGCCCTGCGCCGGGGGGAGGATGTTACGGACGACGTAGCTATGATACATGAAATTCTGATATGTGTAATTATGATACCGATGTAAATAAATAAACTAGATAGACATAAGTAAATAGATAATTATGATAAAGTAGGATTGCATGATTGTTTAAGGTTTAGATTTAAGTATGGAATAAAGACGGATTTAAGTAGGGCTTTTCCATGTAAATAATTAGATTAGGTTTGTATTACTCCCTTAGACGTAAGTATATGAGTACCTAAGCATTATTGTAAGGTGGCATGGAGCGTGGTTAAAATCACCACGCGGATAATATCGGACAAGTCGAGACCTGCCCCGACCACATGTGCAGACTACGGAAGGGGCACGGGTAGGGGCACGGGAGGGGGCGCGCGACGCGCGCTCCGATTGGCCGAGCGGAAACTACCTGCGCTCTACGCCACCCTTTTACTGGCACTAAGCTAAATTGTATAAATAATGGGTGGCTTGCTGCAAATTTGTCATTCAACATTTCGTCACTCAACCATCAGCAGCAAGCCACTCCTGGGAATAAATTAAGAAACAAGAAGCCCGAAGTTTTACTCAACAATTCTACAAACATACAGTCCACCCTGACAATAACTATGTTTATATTTCCGCTAGATAGCACTTTCTTTTGCAAGTCATCGTAGCATATATATGTATGTTTGCGACAGTCACATCTAGACTGTGGTAATGTCACATTTTCCTGCCTTTTTACCCGACTGCTGAAGCAGGGTAATGTGTTTGTCAGTCTATGTATGTTTGTTCCTATGTGGCGTTCTAGAGACTAAAAGCGTTGGCCGATTTTGATGATTCTAACGTCAATCGATTCGTCTTAACCTTGCGAGTGTCACTAGCTACATTAAAATTGGAAAATGGAAAAAAGGGCGGCTTTTGGGCGCCATATGATTGTGAGGTTTATTTTTTTTCCAAGCCTGTCGTTTGGGGTACCAAAATAAAGGATTTTAAGAGGTGATTTCAAAATCGAAGAGTATGTATGTATGTGTGTTCGGGTCAAATCTTGCATCTGAATTTTAAAGCAGTTATCCTCCACCGATTAAGATGACATTATTCATACACGTTTAGTTTGGATGACAATGCATGATTAGCTAATGTCATTCTAAATCCAATATGGAGGACGGCCCAAGATGGCGGACTAATTATTATTTGTGCACTGCCATGATATGGGTATCAAATGAAAGGGTTTGCTGAGATGGATACGAAAAAAAAACCGGCAAAGTGCGAGTCGGACTCGCGCACGAAGGGTTCCGTACCATTATCGCAAAAAGCGGCAAAAAAATCACGTTTGTTGTATAGGAGCCCTACTTAAATATTTATTTTATTGTTTTTAGTATTTGTTGTTATAGCGGCAACAGAAATACATCATCTGTGAACATTTCAACTGTCTAGCTAACACGGTGCATGAGATACAGCCCGTTCCTACCCTTCCCGGTCCCGTTTTTACCCTTTGGGTACGGAACCCTAAAAAACTTTGTTTTAAAACAAGATTTCTAATGAATAATTTTATTTATATTTCTAACTCTTTAAGTCACATACTGACACGATTAGGTATTATAACTATAAAAAAACCCGTTTCAAAACACAAACATGTTTTTTATTTCCGCTAATAGATATCTACTTTCTTTTGGGTCAAGCATAACATTATGTAAAGCCCACAATAAAATCGAGACTATGGTGAATGTCATACCCAGTTACTGGGTTGTAGAGGTCATATAGGCAGTTGCTTCATATATAAAATACTGGTACTCCACTGCCGGATAGGCGAGCAAGCCAACACAACAATCAATCTGCCTAGCCTTTTCCCAACTATGTTGGGGTCGGCTTCCAGTCTAACCGGATTCAGCTGAGTACCAGTGTTTTACCTGGAGCCACAACCCAGTAACTGGGTAGCACGGTAACCCTTGGCTAGACTGGTGTCAGATCTCAAGCTTCTGACTACTCGTAACGACTGTCAAAGATCTTCAAATGACAGCCGGGACCAACGGCTTAACGTGCTTTCCGAGGCAGGGAGGAAACTCGGTATGTTGAAATGGTCACCCATCCACGGACCGACCTCGTCAAGCGTTGCTTAACCTTGAAGATCGACCCGTGCCACGAGCTCCTCAGGTAGTTTCCGTACTGTTTGTCCATATTTATACTGTGCCCCAACTAAGCAACTTACAAAAACCCGTTTTAAAACACGACCATATCTATATTTCCGCAGATATATATTTTATTTCGGGTCAACGAAGCACAACACCATATGCAAAGGCCACAATAAAATATATATAATTATTATAAAGGAGAACACAGTTCGACATAACATTTTATAATGTCATAAAACGTGTGTAAAGTAGGTTAACTGTGGCTCTATGATTTTTGTGTGAGTTGAGGTGTGGTCGCAGTGGCAGCGGGGAGAATTATTATAACATCACACCAGATAATAGATGTGCTGCTGGGGAGTTTGTTGCTCCACTTCTGCCCAGCTAAAACATTAGGAACTGGTGACGAGCGGGCATTATTGCAGACTGTTTTAGGGTTAGGGTAAAAACGGGACCCTATTACTAAGACTGTCTGTCTGTCACCAGGCCGTATCTCATGAACCGTGATAGCTAGACCGTTGAATTTTTTACATATGATGTATTTCTGTTGCCGCTATAACAAAAAATAGGTACTAAAAACAGAATAAAATAAATATTTAAGTGGGGCTCCCAAACAACAAACGTGATTTTTTTGTCGTTTTTGCGATACTGGTACGGAACCATTCGTGCGCGAGTCCGATTCGCAATTAGCCGTTTTTAAGTTTATTATGTAAATTCTGGCGTTCGAAGAGTGCTGATTCTCACCCTAATTAACCGACTTTTCAAAAAGGAGGAGGTTCTATGTTCGCCTTCATGTTATTTTTTGTCTATGTTCACCGATAATCTCCGTCAATTATTTTTTGAAAATTATTTTTTGTTTGGTGTAGTATGTTCCAAAATTGGTCCCATTTTAATTTGGTGAAGATCTGATGAAGAACTTCGGAAATATACAACAGAACTCTTCAATAAATAACGGCAAATCTCTCCGGATTGCTGCAATCGCATGTCTGTTTATTGTTTATACCATTTAATAACATAACATCATGCAGTGGCGGTAGCTTCATAGAAGCCCAAAAGCCTGGCTTGCCTTACTAAAATGCTCGATAGAGAATCAATATCAAACCTGAACTATTTAAAAGTTCGCGCGCTTAATTCTTATCAAAATAACACAAAGTATCTACCTATGCCACACTACTTCACATAGCGATTGGTCGCGCGCAGAGTTTCGCATTTGCAGTTGTAGCATCTACATATAGCTATCTCGCTTACACGCACCGGCTTTTACCGGGCTTTCAAATACTATATCTGTCTCTTTCGCACTTATAGCGATGTGTCGTATAACGAGTTAGAAACTTGTGCGTCTTTGTAGACGTTCAGTTTGAAGATTTAAGCAGGGCTTTGCATGTGAAGTTGTACGCGTATCCGTGACCTTGTCACCTTGCCAACTCTGCAGTGTTGCCGTTTTAGCGACGTTGTGAGATCTTGGAGATTTTTAACGAGTTTGGTGACTTTTTTAAGATTTAGCAAAAATAAAAACCAGCGACTTTTGAAAATAACGAATATAAATATTCAAGCAATATCTTAAAAATAAAAAATTTGCGACATCTAGCTAGATTTTTCATATAACTGGCGACTTATTTTTGCCAAATGACAACACTGCAATGACCCGAGTGCAACTCACTTCAGTTCATATCTCTTAGTACACGGTTACCAACTTAGGGATTTTGTCCCTAAATTTAGGGACTAGAAGTGTTAAAAGGGAAATTTTTGGGGACTGGAATATTTTGGGGATTTTTTTAGGGATTTCGAACAAAACTTACCAAATCGAAAACAAAGCGTGTGTTTTCTGTTTTGTGCGTAGAAAGGAACGCACGATATGTAATTCATATCCCCTAAAAAGGTACATAGTATCATGATGGTACGATTTTCCTTATAAATCGGGATTATGGATCGTGAGTAAAACTTAATCATACTGTGGACACGATCAAGAACTTCATCGTACATATGTATGACTTCAAAAATGAGACGTCAAATGAAAGGAGCAACAGGATGATGATGTGGTTCTAGAAATAATTAACAAGTTTGCATAGTTGTATTTTTCATTTTTTTTTATCAACTTAATATGTAACGTTATATTTACCTACGAAATAATTTAGGTACTAAATAAGTATGTAGGTATAACACATATAAAATTCTATTTAGGGATTTTTAGGGAAATTCGGAAAAATTGGGGAATATTTTTGTTTATAACACAACAACACAGGTAACACTGTCTTAGTAGTCTGTGCCATTGTCATTGTCAGTTTCATTTGCTTGAGTGGGAAAAGTTAGAGTTTTTTGTGTTTTCTTAGATTTTCTCGGTGATACAATTGTTTTGGTGACTTACCTACAACAATGGAGGTAATTGTACCTTGTGAGGATTTAAAATGCGTTCAAGTTTTGATTGGCGAAGATAAGGTAAAATCTTTAAACTTTGCTCAGAAAAAACAGTTAATTTCTTCATTAAAACCGACGCCTAATCTGTCTATTTCTCAGACTAGTAAATCGCATAAACGAAAATTTAATAGATCAGTGTATAAAACTAGTTGGATTGTTGGCTGTTCGCACACTAATAAGTTGTATTGCTGGTGCTGCATATTTTTTTCGAATGAAGATTCCGTTTGGAATACATCTGGTTATAATGATTTAAATAACATATCTGGCGCCATTAAAAGGCACGCAAATTCCCATAAACACCTGTGTGCAATGGTTTCTTTCGGAAATTTTGGTAAACAACGAATTGAGACATCTATATCACGCCAGATATCTGAGGAAATTTCAAAATATAACACGCGCGTTGATAACAACCGTAGTGTATTTCAAAGATTAGTCGATATTGTTTGTCATTTAGCACAACAAGAACTTCCTTTAAGAGGTCATGATGAGTCCAAAACTTCATTAAATAAAGGCAATTTTTTAGAACTGGTCTCGTTAATTTCAAAATACGATGTCGTTTTAGAAAAGCATATGCAGCATCAGGAAACTGACAAACCGGGGCCGAGTTATTTATCTAACAAAATTCAAAACGATATTATTCATTCCGTAGCCGATGTGATGCAAACTTGCATCGATTACGAAGTTAGGCATACAAAATTTGTTTCAATTATTATTGACGAAACCCCCGATGTTAGTCATAGAGAACAACTGTGCTTGATTCTGAGATATTATTATAAAAATGAAATTCATGACCGTTTTTTGGGCTTTCTTAATGTTTCGGAAAGTCGCACAGCAGACTCACTCTCTAATATTATTTTAGAATTATTGAATAGACATGATTGCATCGCTAAATTAGTAGCGCAAAGCTATGACGGTGCTAGTGTAATGTCTGGTGTAAGAAATGGAGTGCAACAAAAAGTTAAAGATGTTTGTCCACAAGCAATTTACATTTGGTGTAATGCACATATTTTGGCCTTAGTGTTGTCTAAATCATGCAATAGAATTCAGGAGGTTAGTTTATTTTTTTCAGCCCTTCAGGCTTTGTGTAATTTTTTTAGTAATAGTACAAAACGAGCTGCTTTTTACGATACTCATTGCAGCAAAAAATTGCCTAATGCTCCCGCAACTCGTTGGACATACATGTCGCGAGTTGTAAACACGGTTTTTGAACAAAAAATTAAACTTATTGAGTTGTTTTCTGATCTGTGCGACAATCCACAGAACTGGGACGGGGATACGATTTTAGCTGCGGAGAATTTTGAAAACACTTTGCGATCTTTTAATTTCAATTTTTTTCTTTTTATTTTTCATCGGATATTTGAAAAAACTGACTGCTTGTACAATATTCTACAAAAATCACAAGTTGATGTCGGTTATTGTATTAATAAAATAAAGGATTTTCAGGCATGGTTACGTGCTGAATTTCAATCCGAATTTGATCAAATTTATGAGAATACTTTGCAAAATAACTCGGCTCCTCGTTTGAGACGCAACGTACGCTGTGCAAAAACGGAATACAGACGACTTTTTGTAGAAGTAATTGATAACATTAATACCGAAATTACTGACCGATATTCTGAAATTTATAAATTAAAGTTTTTCCAACTGCTCAACAACAAAAAATTTGACAATTATCACTCACATTTTCCTACAGAGGAATTAGATTCATTATTTGACATTTATGCAAACTATTTCGACAAACAAACATTAAAAAGCCAATTGATTTGCTTGTATTCTAGTCCTGATCTGAAAGATCGTAATGTTTTCGAATTAATTGATTTCATTCATGAGAATAACCTCGAAGATGCCTTTCCCGAGCTGTTAAAGTTAGCGTATCTTGTTGTAACTATTCCGGCTACCAGTTCTTCCGCGGAACGTGCTTTTTCGTCTCTTAAACGTATCCATACCTATCTGAGAAATACACAAGGTCAAGAGCGTCTTTCCGAATTATCAATGATAGCTATTGAAAAACAGTTGTTGGTAGAATTAAAACGATCACCAACATTTTACTCTGATGTAATTAAATCATTTCTTAAGAAAGATAGACGATTCCAATTAGAATATAAATAATTTATTTAAATTCCTTTTTACATTCTATCTAGCTATTTTTTAACTTTCGGTTTTGTTTTTTTTTTCGTCTGTAACCTGTTAGTCCTGTTACGAAGCAAGCAACTACTTACCATTACTTTGTTCCCTCAAGCAATGAAGCAAACCAAACGGCTTTTTTAAAAGCCACCGGAGGTATGCAATTGCTGATATGTTTATTATATTCAATCTAGCACTAGCATGCCTTCAGTGTGCTTTGGTTACCTCATTCACCGCACGATGGCGTAGAGCTAAATTGTATAAATAATGGGTGGCTTGCTGCAAATTTGTCATTCAACATTTCGTCACTCAACCATCAGCAGCAAGCCACTCCTGGGAATAAATTAAGAAACAAGAAGCCCGAAGTTTTACTCATCAATCAACAATTCAACATACATACAGTCCACCCTGACCCAGTAGTTTATGAGAAAATTGCGATGATACATATGTAGGTACCTACATACACAGACGAAAAGATTTTTTTTTTTTTTTTTTTTTTTTTTTTTTTTGAAATCTTTTTAACTTTTAGTGGGCTTGCCTTATTTTGAAACCCTAGGCACGCCACTGATAACATCACGCCAGTACGCTCTAAAGGGGTACGCAGATGTGTACAGTTCACCTTGGTACACTCTCATATTACCGGTTATATTCAAGTTTCATGGAATTCGGGTAATCTATTCTGGCATTATAAGTACCTTACTAAAGGCAAGTTGCCTATTAGGTACAACTAAAAAGTGAAAAATAAAAACTCTTTTAAATTTACAAAAATATAATACCGACTTCCTACTAAAAACACTATAAAGTGAAAAATTACTTTCTTTTTCAAAGTCGATGTTCATAACGAAAAAAATTGGACCTACCAAAGACACCGACTTCGAAAAATAAAGTTATTTTTCATTTTATAGTGATTTTAGTTGGAAGTCGGTATTATATTTTTTTTAAAAGAGTTTTTATTTTCACTTTTTAGTTGTACCTAATAGGCAACTTGCCTTTAGTAAGGTACTTATAAAAAAGTTATTTTTCATTTTATAGTGATTTTTGTTGGAAGTCAGTAGTATTTTTTTTTTAATTATTGACTTACGAATTTGTTTTACTGGAGGAAAAAGTATGCTTAGTCACTTTAACAGTTAACTTAAAGTCCCATGTAGTTAATAGAGTCGAGGATATCGTCATAAACCGTGTACAAATCCTGCATCCGGGCTTGTACTGAGATCTTCCAGATGGTAAAACATTTAATTATTTCGGTCGTCCCGCTCCCGGAACATGAACCCAGAACCTCATACTCAGCAGTAGCCATTGCGTTTACTAGACCAACGAGGCAGTCCCATTTATTGGAATTATTATAATAGTTTGACTCTTAGAATTTAGGATAAATGGTTGATGCGTCATCTACGTTTGGTTCGCTGAAGCTGAATTGAACAATTTTAAGTTCGTAACTTTATTTTTATCCGACTACGGCGAAGCCAAAAGAAAGGGTTATGATTTTATCAGTCTATGTGTTTGTTTTTATTGACGTATGTTCCTCAGTAGCGCCTAAACTATTCATCCGATTTTGATGAATAAGCTGTCAATCGATACGTTATTGTAGCCCGGGTAAAATAGGCTAAAAAAAAACAAATTCCGTAGTCCTTTTTGGTCTGGCACGGGGTTTTATTTTTTTATTTTTGTTTAATTTAATGTTTATTACTCGTGCCCCCTGTGCGGGTCACAAATAAATATTTTTTCTTTCTTTTCGTCGGGTTACAGTTTTAAAACATTTTGCTTGTTTTAGTTGGATAATTATAAAAAAATTCCCACAAGATGTTAAGCGATGATCAGTCAACGATAAATCACGTTTGCATTGAAGTATTCTTAACTTGATGTTCAGGTTATTAAGAATGTCTTATGACGGTCCTAGATAAATACCGTATGCTTTCAGCTTTTTGCTCGCAGTGAGACCACAACCCATCGTCAACATTTATAGGATATAAACATGTATGGCAGTAAAAGTATTAACGTACGTGTAATGTGATATTTTTACTAAGAAAGGGGAATTTTCGGTTCATATCTAGAAACTATTCTTTAATTTGTCTTGAATAGTTAAGAAGGTGTCAAATTGTAATACCACAATTATATAAGTTTACTTACTAGAGTTTGGCTCAGTTCTCAACTTCGAATTCTCAATTTAGAAACTGGAAAAAGTCAAAACACGAGCTAAGTTATAAGATCTTTTTTTTATTTTTTATTATGATTGGTTTGCTCTTGACTCTAGTCTAGGTCAAAGGTGACAGAGACAAAGTCGACGATGGAGTGAGCTTACCCAGAAGAAGCCTGTTCACTCTAACTTTGAAGAGATCTCAGGCATATTAGCCTTGGGTCGCGGATAAATTTGAAAGAGAGTTACCGCGGCCCTGACACAAGCAACTGAAGGAACACGGGTGGGTTTTAGTTAGCAAAAGTCTGACACGCCCTCCCGCTTCACCCAGAACGGGAGAAGTCATTGGATGATTGCCAACCCAAAAAAAAAAAGAGAATGCATATTAGCCGTAGCATAGTACAATTCTATCAAATCGCTTGTCATCCCACTTTCGGCTACTCTCTCTCTACCCGCTTACAATGAGACCATAACACATCGTCAACATTTATAGGACATACACATTGCCGTAAAAGTATTGCTGTACGTGTAATATGATATTTTTACTTAGAAAGGGGAGTTTTCGGTTCATCTCTGACGGAATTAGATTGTATTCCCATTTTTCTTGGTTTATTGTTGTTTGTAAAGCTGCTTTAAGGTTCAACTAGTCAACGGCACGAACTATTATGTGCGCGAGGTTAATATGCATGCCATTTAATCCGACAACACGTGCGAATGAGATAGATGCTGTGATAAGCAGTAAAAAGCTAGTTCGTTTACAAATTAGCACTTTTGCAAAGGTGTATCGAAATGGATGATGATTTAGGACGAAAACGAGCGCGCGAAATTTTATAAACAGACCTTTGGGAGTCTAGATATTATGAAAAAACTACTAAATGTATATTTTCAAAATAAAATTAATTGCATTGTTGAATTACTAATCTATCTCTGTATGGGGGCCGTTTTGCAATTTTCCTTCTTCTTATGGTATTATTTCCGCCCAAGGATGCGTTAAAATTAGTGTTGAAATATGGAACTTTCGACGCTCATAACTTTCAAATATTTAATTTTTTAACTTTTTTCTTTTCCTACAGGGCTAGATAATGATGAGACAAATCGATATAATTTTTAACCGACTTCCCAAAAAGGAGGAGGTTATCAATTCGACTGTATTTTTTTTTGTGTGTTACCTCAGAACTTGTTACTTGGTGTACCGATTTGTCATGTGGTCCCATTTAATTTTCATCAAGAGCTGATGATGAACTTCAGAGATATACATCAGAACTCTTCAATAAATGACGGCAAATCACTCAGGATAGCTGCAATCGCATAGCTATTTATTGGTACCTAGCCTATATAACTGGTCCATTATGTGGTACATTATTTTTCACTTTTTTGTCTTTTTTCCTAATAGGCAAATTGTTTAGTAAGTACCTATAATGCCAGAATAGATTACCCGAATATCATGAAACTTGAACATAACCGGTGAAATGAGAGATCTGCGTACCCCTCTTAAACAATAAACAGACATATGATTGCAGCAATCCCGAGAGATTTGCCGTAATTTATAGAAGAGTTCTGTTGCATATCTTCGAAGTTCTTCATCAGATCTTCACCAAATTAAAATTAAATGTGACCAATTTGGAAACATACTCTTTTAATTAAACAAAAAAAGAATTTTCAAAATCGGTCCAAAATTGACGGAGATGTCGAACTTAGAACCTCCTCCTTTTTGGTAAGTCGGTTAATAAAATACCTATAACAGTATATTGTGAGGCGAATTATGGCAGCCCGAGGTTTGAGCTAGACCACTTTATCACCTGACGGTAAGCGGTGATGTAGTCGATGGTGAAGCACGCTTACAAAGAAGTAACCTATTCACTATTCTGTTACTGAGGCTACAGGGCCAAATACTTCGGTGGCCCAGGTACCATGCAGGAGATAGTCGGCAGCACCAGGGCGCTGCTGGCCTTTCTCGAGGAGCTGGGGTAGATCGAATGATGTAACTGAATCCCACCCGTATGCAAAATACGCGCTTAGTCGTGGAGTTGCGGCAACAGCCCGTCGAAACTAAACTAAACCTATTCACTCTTTTCACCATGGTTACCGACATAGCCCGAAGAATTTCTAAACTGTAGTGGCTGTGCGCAAGGCACATTGCTCTCAGAACGATGACCAAAACCGTCTAGTGTATTCCCCAAGATTTAGCCAAGACCAAAAACAAAGTTGTATCCCCCAAACTCTTGTCGTCCGACCAGGGTCAATACAATGCTACCAGAAAGTAAATTCCACCTGACACAAGACCTGATGTTTATCGTCTCCGATCGATAGTCATTGTGTGCACAAAAAACAAACAACACGCACATTTATGGGACAATTGGAGGTTGAATCAGCCGCTTGACTTGTGTAGCTGTTTGTATTTGTAAGGTAGATAGTTTTTACACTGTAGCAATGATATTCAAATAAACAGATACGTTATACACTCACAAAACAATTGAAAAAAGTGTTCCGCGCAGCAGCGGCAGCACACATACACACTTTTCATTCATCTGGCATTTCACTACAAGTCGAAAGGGATGGCTTGATAAAACCATCAAGAAAAAAAGAGACAGCTAGTGTTTGTCACTTGCGTGTGAATGTAAACAAACATTATTCTGACCACCAATGTTGGTATCTTTTTCTAACCTCCAAATATCAGAATATTAGGAATAAAAATGAAATAAATGAGTAAATTGAGGCGTTCTGCGTACTTACATATGGTATGAGATCCCTTCTGTTTTATGTACTTTGGTATCATAATTGGTACAATTTTTAAATACACACGATGGTTTTTTTTTTTTATTTTGTTTTTGTTTCAACAAAGCCTATCGCTCTTCGCCATGCGTGACATAAACTAAAGACTAAAGGTCACAATTGTGACCTATTCGAGTCTTCACAATGCGCGCGCTCATAACATATCTGTTTATTTGAATATCATTGCACTGTAGTAATATTTTTACTAGCATTCACATACAAAAGAACTAATTTTAAAACCCCCGAGGCCCCGACACAAAAACCTCTAAAAACCAAATACAAACCTCTTACTCGCGTCCGGGAACCGCCAATGATTACCTCAGTTTATTTTATTTACTTAGCGGTTGCCGACATTCTCCGGGACTTAGTCGAGCTTCATTGCCTCGGCGCTGTTCTGGTGGTTGCCATGGTTGATTCTGGCTTTCAGGAGTTGCAGTGGTTTGGTAATAGAGCGGCGGGATTGTTG
This sequence comes from Orthosia cruda, assembly GCA_964057195.1. Taxonomy (NCBI): domain Eukaryota; kingdom Metazoa; phylum Arthropoda; class Insecta; order Lepidoptera; family Noctuidae; genus Orthosia; species Orthosia cruda. The sequence goes on along the minus strand of OZ059852.1, from coordinate 3,863,944 downwards.
AGAAGTGCCAAGATTAAAAGCCGAACCTACAAAGAAGATACTTCTCGTAAGACATGGCCACCAACCACCAGCCCCGGATCTACGATTTTTTCGAACCGGAGCAAAACCTTGATAGCGGCGCCCCCTCCCTTCAGTGATTGAGAAAACTGTTAAAACTGCCAATGAGTAGCATTTTTGTGACCATTTGATAAAATAATAATCCCTTAATAAATTTAAACTTTTTATTATCTAATAACTTTCATTTGTGACATAAAACAGAAACACAGAAAAATATATAACCAGGAAAGACTACAACTTTACACGTCGTGCGTTCTTTTCTGCGAAAGAATCTATTAGCTCCTCAAAGTCCGTCGCATAGGCAGTTTTGTTTTCAATGACTTAAAAAGTTAGTTAGTTAAGTGTGTTTTCAAACATATTATATTAAGATTCGAATACTTGACAAAATCCTATGAGATTGTAGGAGAAGAGGCTTCATTTGTTCGATATTTCGAATTCTTGTCTCAAGGATTTGGCGCCCCCATGAAACTGCCGCCCGGGGCAAGTGCCCCGGTTTGCCCCCCCTTAGATCCGGGGCTGCCAACCACCACTCTTTGCGTTTTGTTTGTTGTGAACTGTCCCTAAGATTTGACCTCCACGATGGAAGACCTGCGAAGCGTTCATTTGGAACACCTATTGTCTCTGCATGTATTATCATTTATTTTTGGTTTACAATGCGTAGTGTGTGGTCCTTTTAATTTCTGGCATAGCAAAAGACCGTAGTCTCTTTTCGGAAGAGTGTTGACCTAGGATTTTATGTAAATACTATAGCTTCTGCCAGCGGCTACGCCCGCGTGAATGTCGGAAATTATCCGAAGGGAACATACACCCGGGAAAAAAGTAGCCTACGAGCTATTCTAGACTGTAATCTGTCTCTGTGCCACATTTCACCCAGACCAGTTCAGCAGTTCTGGCGTGATTGAGTAACAAACATACATACATCCATCCATCCAAACATTCACATTTATAATATTAGTAGGATTGAGTTGCATCACCACGATATAATATCGTAAGAGTGCTAACAAGCCCGATTGGTCAGCGGTAGGTTCTAAATCTACGACGCAACGTCGCGTCCGCGCAGCGACGACAAAACGTTGACGTCGCGATGCTCTAGTGGCAAGCGTTACAACCGCTGAACGCAACGTTAAAGTCGCGCACATGCTACAATTTGAGTACAATCAGAGACAAAATGGATTCGGACGAGGATACCAGAGGCGTAGCTACCGCCGTATCTACCGTATCAATTACACAGCCCCCCCCCCCCCCCCCCCGATGATGCGTAAGCAAAAATTTACAAAATCTTCCCAAATTTATTTTTCGCCAGTCGGACCTGTCACTATTGTCCATAGAGGCAGAAACTTTTGAAAACTAAAGTCATCATCAGCTATAAAAGATTTATAAATCAGTTTGCCGAAAAAAAGGCAAGGAGAGTGTATATTTAATTTGATTTGTTTTTGTAAAAAATTTGGAAAATGTAACAGGTGAAATTATGATGAATAAATATATCTTTTAATTTTATGCAAACATTTTTTTTCTTTTGTGAGAAATCTTTACCCTTCTTAGGGGCCCCCAAACAAATTTTTATACGGGGCCCCGCCAAGGCACGCTACGCCACTGGAGGAAACACTATTGTTAGCTTTGCTACTTCGAACAGACAGATTAGTTCAATATCGAACTGTTTTCTGACATTCTGCATTCCGAATCGCACTAGTACCTACGTACGGTCGCTAAAGCAGCAAACATGCAAAAAACGCCAGTGGGATAGCGGCCTAAAGGGACTGTTTGATTGGAAACCCATCTAAATGCCATCAGGATCGGTATTGTCAGATTTTTCTACTTAAACATCCCAACGGAGCGTTTTCACAGTTGAACATGGTCTAATAATGACTAACTTGTTCTAAAAACATTGAATTAGATAGTAAACACACATTACTTAGTATGGTAACAACTAGTGATGAAACGGATAGCTGTTTGGCCGGATACCGGATTTTCGGGCAACCTTGTAGCCGGATAGTAGGATATCCAGCGGATAATTGCAGTTTGGTGCAGCGCAAGAAGCGAGCTTGCGAAGGTGGCTCACGAACGATCGGGCAGATTCGTTCATGAGCGAAATTAGCAACTGTTTCATTGATTGCATACATATCGTTTGAGGTTATTAAAATATATGCTTTAGTTCCGACGACAAATAACATCGGCAAAGAAAAGATCGCCTTTATGGGGATATTTTGATATAAACAGTGATGATCATAAGTTTACTGATAGTATTTGTTAAGTGATATTAAATAAATTAACCAGCTTTTTTTTATATCCGATATCCGGCTAGATAGGCGCTTGTTATCTGGTATCCGGACGGATAGTTACCGGATAATCCGGATATCCGTTTCATCTCTAGTAACAACAACAACATCAATTGTGGTTTATGTTAAACATTCTTTACATGAAGCTAAATTCAGTGCAATAATCCAATTAGTCACAATTCAATGAAGAACTTGTATAGGCTTTCAAAAATCTGCATTTGAGTGATAGTCAAGTACAATTTACACCATTTCGCCCATAGGAGTAGGTAAAAACTAAATTAGGCCACCTGCTACGATCCTTACTACTCTTTTTAACCATCGACGGGAAAAGAGGGTGTTATAAGTTTGACGTGTGTACCTGTGTGTTTGTCTATGGCATCATAGTTCCTAAACGGATAATCCAATTTCGGTTCTGTTTTGTGTCGAAAAACGGGCAAACAATAGGTACCAACGAAACAGACTTCGAAAAAAGAAAGTCATTTTTCTTTTTGTAGTGTTTTGTTTTGGAAGTCGGTTTGATTTTTTGTAAGATTTTTTTTTTTTTGTTTGAAACGTGACTTTATCAAGAGTGTTCTTAGCTATGTTTGACGAAAATCGGTTCAGAACTTCTAAAGTTATGGCCGTTTTACTTTTTGAATCGGGGAATTTTCGCAAGATATCGTGTCATACTTCCGTGTTCAATAGATTGTCGATCGAAGCGTGTCTACTACTAGATAAATTATGTAGCATGAAATAAAAACGTGTCGCGGGTTTTTTAAATTTTACTTGGTACTTTGTTGACTTTCAATAATATGTTTGAAAGTTTGTAGTTTCAACTTTACTATTTTCAGAGACTGACTCTTCTCCATAGATGAAGGGACGAGACACAGACATAAATCTAACTAGATGACGCGACTGTATGTACTTCGCGTGCTAAAAAACGGAGTAAAGTTACAATCAATGATACCTTTTCATTTAGCATTATCGGCACCAGAAATCCACCGAAATCTAGAAAATGCCCTTTTTTTTATATGACATATTGAGCTGTAAAGAAAGTATAGAAAAAGTTGGCCAAGGCATTGATAATGTTTTCTTTTATTGGTAAGTAAATTTGTTTTCAAATTGTGTGTGATAAAGTGGCCCACTTGGTTTTCATACAGATGGAGGGACTTGCGTTATCTAGTTAGATTTATGTCTGTGGGACAAGATCACTAGTACCTACCTCCACAAACACTCTTTTAAATCAAAGTTTTAACAAACGCCTGCATTCTGAATTTAGCTTCACAAGACAAATGCAACGGTACAGGTGATTAATAAAATGACAAATAGGTACATGCAAATAAAATTAAAACAGTTTACAACTGTCAAACAGGCAAAATGACACCTATATTTATAAAACTTTTATACCTAGTTAAACTATAATATTATTGTCTATGGTATTTTGTTTTCCTTAAATACTGTTCTTTTTTCAATTTTCCTTGTATTGCTAATGTAGGTCACTGCTATTTTAATGAAAAGATTATGAAGTGATTTAATTATTGGGACAAAAAATATCATGGTCATCACCCTATTAATGTTCCCACTGCTGGAACACAGCCCTCCTCTCTGTGAGGGACGGAATGGGCGTTAATCCACCACGCGGGCCCAGTGCGGGTTGGTGGATGTCACATGTCTTCGAATTTTTGGTTCTAGAATATACCGGTTTCCTCACAATGTTTTGACCTGACTGATCTGACCTCCACAACCCAGTATCTGGGTAACACGGTACCCCTTAGCTATACTGGTGTCAGATCTCAAGCTTCTGACTACTCGTAACGACTGTCAAAGATCTTCAAATGACAGCCTCAGATCCCAGGCACAGAGGAAACTCGGTATGTTGAAATGGTCACCCATCCACGGACCGAATTCGTAAAGCGTTGCTTACCCTTGAAGATCGACCCGTGCGGCTGTTATTATTTAGTTTTTGTTTTGAGAGCAGTGGCAATGAAATAATTTACACAAAGTAAAGCGCCTGTCTGGGCTCAAACCCACAACCTACAACTTGTAAGTCGCCGCCGATACCACTGGGCCGCCACTGCTCTAAAAAGAAAATATTAGGAAAGAAATAACTGTGGTTCAAATCCAATAAATCTACCAACCCTTTTTCCCCACCATGTCTGGGTCATCTTTCATTCTAACTGGATGCAGGTGGATAGCAGTATTTTACATAGAAAAACTTCCTATCTGATCTCCTCAAACCAGTAGCTGGATAACACGATATCCCTTGTCAAAATAGCAAGGCCTTGGTCTTGGCAAAAGTCAGTCTAGAGACAATTTTTTTATTTTTTTTGTGTTTTATTAATTCTAATTTGCCTTTACTCTTTTTATTTCAGTATTTGCTAGTTACAACCTTCTAAGATATATTGCAACATTTTTAGTAGACAATAAAAGTCAAACCAATATTAACAAATTAACTATTAGCCTTGATCAGTGACATTATATTACATTTTCTATTCTGATTGTTACTCTAAGATTAACCTCGGAAGAATGTTCTTTTTTTAAAGCTAGGATAACAAAAGACAATAGATTACATTTTTATTTCATAACAGATTCCTTTCATAAAGACAAAACTCTTTTTTATTAAATAAAGGTGTCAAAAAAAAAATTAAAACAGAAAATTAAAAAAGAAACAGACATACAGACAACATCTAGGACAGCCAGGAATGATTATCCCCTCACATTCTGACCGCAGAGCATCCAGCTGTCGGTACACACACCGAAAACCCTCCTCATCCTCGTTTCAATGCACTAATATAGAGCAATTTATTATAATAAAATGCCATTTAGTAAGATTCACTCACTCAAATCACAATCAAAAACATAATTTACTCCATTAGAGTAATTAAAAAAATAAAATTCGAAATTCAAAAAGATTGGATTACCATAGATATTATTTTGTTTTATTTTGTCGATTTTTTACACTGCAAAAACTATCACTTTCAACACTTTGGCACTTCTTTTAAGAACACAAATCCGTTTATGTACTAACATTGGCAGTCTGGCACCGATACGTTTCTCAAAGCCTGAATTTCGAAAGTATTTTTGCAACAAAACGTCTAAACGCAACTCGTTCACGGTCCGGCGATGATCACAGTATATAAAAAAACGTGAAAAAACACCACTGCACCACTATTTCGACACATAAAAACAATATTTACAATAAAACGGGGCTACAAAACAAAAATAGCAATCCCTACGGCCGCGATCGCGAAGCATTGGACAGACGATATTCTGCCAGCGTTGGGAGTTTCGTGTTTGCAAACCGTTAGCGAATAGACGAATACACTAATATAGCGTAAATTAATTCATGAAAAAGCTTTTTTTCTAATGAAAATGATCGCGAAATATAACTCAAGAGCGTAATTCGATTTGACAGACGACACGCCCCCCTCCCCGCTCGCGGCGAACTGCGGTCGATGACGATGTTGCCAGCGCACAGAAATTACCTTGGCGATGCGGGAGAATATTTCGTAAATAGAATCAGAGGAAAAATGTGGCGGCAAAACTAAAAATAATCCAGTTTTATTGGCGATGTTGAAATGTTTTATTGATTCGAATAGATATAATACAAAAAGGTAGGTGAAACTGTTTCATCGAATTGTTAATCACAAAGATCTTAAGCGAGAGTTACGAGTTATTTCTATTATAATTATGTTATCTGTGATCTTAATTTAGATCAAGTCTTATCGATGATTGCTTGTGAATCGTTCGCTATCCAAGATGTCGATTTGAAATGCATTAAAGAAATAAAAAATACTGCAACTTCATGCATTACGTTGTACGCAATAGTTAGTATTGATCTGATATTTCATTCGTCATACTTTGATTTCTAAACTGGTTGCCAGCCCCGGCGTAGCACGGGCGTGCGAAACTAGTGAAGAAAATGAAACACTTTTTTTAAATCTTTTTTCTTTCATTCAAATCTTGTCCTGACAATTACAAACGCATCAAAAAAGAATTAACTGAATAGATGCTGCCGTTCTGAATTGATGCGCTTACATACATTACATTCGGCAATGGATTTTTATGTACCTATATAAAACAAGATTGATTCTGTACCGCGGCTTCACTCCCGTGGCCAACAGGAACTGTGCATTTTACAAGCTTTTATTTAACTTGCAATGTATGTATGTAAGTGTGTTCGGGTCAAATCTTGCAACTGAATTTCAAAGCAGTTATCCTCCACCGATTAATATGAAATTTTGCATGAACGTTAAGTTTGGATGACAATGCATGGTTAGCTAAGTGAGGTCAGTCTAAATCCAATATGGCGGACGGCCCGAGATCGCGGACTAGTTCTTTTTTGTGCACTGCCATGATATGGGTATCAAATGAAAGGATTTGCTGAGAAGAATACAAAAAAGCTAATAAAAAAAAAAAAAAAATATTAATCATTTTATTTCAGTATAAAAAGTAGAATAATTATGGCACTCAACGAAAATTAAGCTTTCTGAAAGAATTTTCAAAAACGGATCAGTCCTTCCAGAGGTTTTACAAACATAAACAAACAGTTTTGTCCTCTTTGCTATAATAGTTATGACAGATGATTAAGCTTTCCTGAACGAAAGTTATCATAAAGAAGGAATGAAAGTGTATTTTACGCTCTTACAGGTTTCAAAAACATAGAAATTGCCTAGATAATGGTGACTTAGGTAAAATATTACTAGAAAATCATTAAGTTGTAAGTTTCGAAGCAAAAACGAATAGCATTTTCATTGCAGACGACTTTCTCTAGGCAGCTAATTTATAATATACTTCGCTCCGCCATTTCTACGAGTTAGTGGCAATGTCTATGGTCATAGAACAAGGAATCTCGAAGAGTTTTTGGCGGGATTTTTTCGAGTGAAGTTCAGCGGCTGTTAATATTATTTTCAAATTGATTCCTAGTGGATATTGTGATATAAAATTGGTGTAGTTTTGTGTCTCAACCGTCTACGCAACTGGGCAATATGTGAAATCATTGACAGAAGCGATCTCGGGATAGTGGAGCGGAGAATTTTGTTATAGTATTGACTACAACCGCTAAACTTACTGGCAAGGCTGAATCGATACAATTAGCTGCCAATTATCAAAAGTATCAAAAATATATAACACTTATACAATGATATTCAAATAAACAGATTCGTTATACACTCACAAAACAATTGAAAAAAGTGTTCCGCACTCACACTTTTCATTCATCTGACATTTCAATACAGGTCGAAAGGGATGGCTTGATAAAACCAACAAGAAAAAAAGAGACAGCTAGTGTTTGTCACTTGCGTGTGAATGTAAACAAACATTGTTCTGACCACCAATGTTGTTATCTTTTTCTAACCTCTAAATATCAGAATATTAGGAAAAAAATGAATTAAAATAGTAAATTGAGGCGTATTGCGTACTTACATATGGTATGAGATCCCTTCTGTTTTATGTACTTTGGTATCATAATTGGTACAATTTCTAAATACACACGCTGGCATTTTTTTATTTTGTTTTTGTTTCTACAAAGCGTATCGCTCTTCGCCATGCGTGACATAAACTAAAGGTCACATTTGTGACCTATTCGAGTCTTCACAATGCGCACGCTCATAACATATCTATTTATTTGAATATCATAGCACTTATATGTTTAAATGTACATATCTGATCCGAAAAAAAGGGTTAGTTATCTAAAAAGTTATAAGTAAAAAAAAGTTAAGTCAAAAAATCAAACATCTCGACTGCTTAAGAAGCGAACTAAAAAGAAATAAATATGAAGAAAATCATGCTGTACATCTAGTTTTTGGTCAACCAGCTTGCGAATATGTATCCTCCGACTGCACAGCATGATTTTCTTCTTATAGACGTCTTTTTAGTTCGCTTCTTATGCAGTCGAGTTTTGATTTTTTTATTTGACTTCTTTTTGCCATGTTTGAAGGCAAGTTTTGACAAAGACATCTCTCTAAACTGGCTACCGAGCCGCCTCGATACTCTATGGTTTTTTTATTCCTACGACTTAGTGGCAACGGCTATATTTTACGATGTCATTATATCCCATGACGTCAGAGACAGACATAAAAGTGAGACCATGGTGTGACATGACTTATTTATGGATGTACCATATTAATTTTCTGTTTTATCGACGTCTGATGTTTTGATTTTAATCATAATAATGAATAGAATGTTTTGAGCACAGATAGGCAATCTACGCAGTGGCTGGTAGCAACTGAATGAGAATTGCCGAGAATCGAGATAAATGGCGTGGAGACGCCTGTAGGCTGGTGATGATGATGATGAGCGAATACTCGGCGGCAACGTTATGAGACATCATCACCATTGCAGCCGAGATGAGACGTCCACTGCTAATGTGGAGATCCCTTGTCACAGGCTTCCTCAAGTATTGCCACTTCGACCAGCCCTGTGCTTCTGCATACAGCTGATACCCGCAGCCATCGTCAAAACTTTCAATACAAAGCAATCGTATTTTTTGTTTGTGTTTAATCTCATATTCCCGTGACAATTTGACTATGGCTATAACAGAAGATACTTGTGCTAGTGTACGTTGCGCAGGCACAAACATTTTTAGTATTGCCGGCGTAACGCCTCCATGATCTGTGTTTCTGAATAACTATAGAGGAGCATTTTATCTAGACATTTTTATTGCCAGTTAGATAATTATTATCAGTAGCTACTACTATAAATAATTAATACTAGGTTTAGGTAAATAAATAGTATTTATTTACCTAAATCTTTTGCTCGCTCACTTCAGCTGCCGTCATCTCCTTCGAACCTAACCTATCCGTGTCGGATGCACTAAGCTCCCCAAATGTCAGTTTAGTCTACGAAATCAAAAGTCACAGTAAACATCATTTTGGAGTGGTCGATTCGCACACCAATAAATTAACTTCGTGCGAATCGCCACAGAAAAAAAATAATATTATTAAAAAGTGTGGATTCACATATCCCAATCCCAACCATAATAAAAATCACAGTAAACATCATTTTGGAGTGGTCGATTTGCACACCAATAAATTAACTTCGTGCGAATCGCCAAAGAAAAAAATAATATTATTAAAAAGTGTGGATTCGCATATCCCAATCCCAACCATAATAAAAATGACAGTAAACATCATTTTGGAGTGGTCGATTCGCACACCAATAAATTAACTTCGTGCGAATCGCCACAGAAAAAATAAATATTATTAAAAAGTGTGGATTCGCATATCCCAATCCCAACCATAATAAAAATGACAGTAAACATCATTTTGGAGTGGTCGATTCGCACACCAATAAATTAACTTCGTGCGAATCGCCACAGAAAAAATAAATATTATTAAAAAGTGTGGATTCGCATATCCCAATCCCAACCATAATAAAAATGACAGTAAACATCATTTTGGAGTGGTCGATTCGCACACCAATAAATTAACTTCGTGCGAATCGCCACAGAAAAAAATAATATTATTAAAAAGTGTGGATTCGCATATCCCAATCCCAACCATAAACTTCTATCTTAAAACTTACTTCTGTCTTAGAACCAAAAATTCTAAGACATGCTATATCCCACGGCACAGCATTATGCTGAGTGGAAGCCTTCTTGCCACAATCACGACACGCATCTGCTTTTATTTACACTCGCTTTTTTTTTTTGTCTTTTATTTTACATTTCTAACATAATTTAAGAACTACTAACACTATTGTTAACCACTATTCTCGTTCTTGAAATGTAATGTTTGTATATCGTTTTGTGGCAATTAAATATTTTTTCTTTCTTCTTTCTTTTCTATATCCACCAACCTGCAATGGGCCCGCGCGTGGTGGATTACGGTTTCCTCACGATGTTTTCCTTCACCGTTTAGAGAGCAGTGGTGATGAAATAATTTACATAAAGTAAAGCTCCTGCCTGGGTTCGAACCCACGACCTACAACTTGTAAGTCGCAGCCTTTACCACTGGGCCACTACTGCTCTAAACCTAGCTGACTAATTCTTTCACCACGCTGACTCAAACTCGTCACAATAAAAACTAACACTGGGCGAGTCGTAAAACAAAATGTTATCTCCCCAATAATTGCGTGTGTAATTCCTGTTACATCCTCAAAAAACCTCCCCTGACGTAAATACCAATCAAAATCACACAAATATTACAAAGGCGAAACTTTGTGAGTGTGTGTGTTTGATACTTCTTCACGCTCAAACAGCTGAAGGGATCTGAATGAAATTTGGCACAGAGATAGATAATAGTTAGGCATAGCACACAAGATACTTTTTATCCCGGGAATATGTTCCCTCGGGATAATTTTCGAATTTTACGCGGGCGAAGCCGCTGGCAATAAGGAAATTGCAGCTAACAATTAATTAATTCTAAAGGAGCGACGTTTGAGACGCCATGATGCGTAATAAGTAGCATAGACACTAGACAGACATAGACAATGGATTGAGTAATAAACCTCACAAAATTAACCATATTTAAGAAAGAGCGCTACTGCTTACCACGATGTACTGGACTCGAATCTCGTATATGGAATTTGTCAGTAGCAACCCGGAGTCTCGGTTTGTGTCCGGTTGAAGGCCATAGGCACAACCCCTAGTACATGGGACTCAAACATAACTGGTGAAATGTGTGTGTACTATAAGGTGCACCTCTGCCAACCCTTCGGGTCTCACAGGCGTGATATTATGTTATGAAAACAATGAGGAAACTGCAGCTAACAATTAATTAATACTATAGGAACAATGTTGGAGACGCCATGATGCGTACGAGTAATAAGTAGCGTAGACATAGATAATGGACTGAGCATATAATCATATTATTAAATATTCATTGTATGTAATATTGAGATAGTACAGTGACAGGCAAAAAAATCTTCTTTCTTTTTACCGACTTAAAAAAAGAAGGAGGTAATCAATTCGACACGTATGTATCTAATATTGTTGGAACTGCTCAATATTCACATATGTTATTCTATGTGGGCTTCTAAACACGTGTGCCAAATTTTATAAGTGTATGTTTGTATGTATTTAAGTATGTTTGTCCACACATTTCTCCGAAACTACTTATCGGATTGTGATCATTCGTTCGTTGTACTTCAAGTATCTCTCAACTTAGGGCATAGTACAAGTTTCATCAAAATCGGTAAAGCAGTTTTCAATATATGGAGCATACAACCAAACTCCTTAGCGACAAACAGCGCGAATGTGTAAATTGAGTTACTATGGGTACTACCGTAATATAGAAATTGCTCATTTTTAGTGATTGTGTACTCAAACTAAAAAGAGAGAAATAAAAACTTTTTCACAATAAAATTGACGACTTCAAAAAAGTGCAAAATAACTTTCGTTTCGGCAGTCGGTGTCGAAAAATTATATAAACAAGAGATACCAAAGACTTCATATATTTTTTTATTTACTAGTAACAAAAATGGCAGAATTTTTGAAATATTTTCACCAGCGACATAAAGCTTTAAGAAGACAATTAAAAAGAGAAGTTTGAATAATTTTATCGTGCATGTACCCAATTCAAAAAAGGCAACCACTGGCCGCACGGTCACTATGTATATCTCTCTCACACTATTTTGCCCGTATTAGCTTTATCCAAGTCTCAGACCATTCTCCATGTCCAAGTAATATAGCAACATACAGTTCACTTCTTATTCAACGCGATATTAGCAGGGGACCTAGATATCATTCACACAATGGAATCCCAGTAATGAAATTGAAATGGATTTTTCTCATCTCCCCCCTCCCTTCTCTTTTCAGTTGGTATCACAGACATAAATCAAACTAGATAACGCAAGTCCCTCCATCTGTATGAAAACCAAGCGTGCCACATTTTCACAAACAATTTAGAAACAAGTTTACTTACCAATGAAAGAAAACATTGCCAATGCCTCGGCCAACTTTTTCTATACAATCTTTACAGCTCAATATGTCATAAGAAAGGCATTTTTCTAGATTTCGGTGGATTGCCGGTGCTGTGCTAAATGAAAAGCAGATTACGATCATTGATTGTAACTTTACTCTGTTTTTTGGCACGCGAAGTACATACAGTCGCGTCGTCTAGTTAGATTTATGTCTGTGGTTGGATTCTAGACTAGGAGGATGGGGGTCATTCAGTGGTGAAATTGAATATATAGATTCTAGAGTTTGGTGTCAAGCATAGAATAATAGAATGCTTAGCGACATGCTGGTTCTGCTCCATATGGCCATCTTTAGAGAAGATAAAATCAAACTTGTTAATTTATATACCTATTCATAGTTATTCTATTCGATTTTTTTATGTCTTCAGAAATTGACTCACTCACTGTACCGTAAGTATGTGAGAACCATGTTCCTATTTATCAATCGAATGAATTTACCTGCAAGTGCTTGTTATACTTTGTACGTAGTAAGTATACAATTTTGTGTTATTCTGGGTGGATCAACCTCACGTATATGAATTAAGAATTAACGTATGTATGTGAATATTGTAAAACACTTTATTTTTTAAAGAGTAAGCGTGGAGTTTCTTGTCCGTTCTTCTCCATTACAAGCTAGTTTGCCGGCCGAATGAGCAATAAAACACTTTTTTGTGTCCTGTATCTCCTAAACAGCGTTAGCCAATATGATTACGCAATTTCTCATCCTTTACGGCTTAGTGTTCACAAACTTTCGTATATTTGATTGATAGATGGACATTTGATTGATTGCTATTTAATTCATAACCATACTCTTCTAAAAGGACATGGCGCCATTTGCCGACAAGGAAGCCTAGCAGTTCTGCATACAAATTGAAGTTTTCACTTTTCGCTTTAATTCAGATGCGACAGTTTTGTGGAGAGGTTGTTGCAAGTCAAAGAATAAGAATGTTTAGAAGTGACACTCCGCTTCAAACATTTTCAGGGTGTAAGAAACGTTTAGTACTAGAATTGTCGCTTGTGACACAAAGCAAAGTTTTTCATCTCTCTCTCTTTCCTTCTACCGTGTCAATAGCACGTATGGGTGTGAACACGCACCTAGACGCAGTCATCGCATTTTCTCGAGGCCCCGCGCAATCCTCGCCGAACTCGCCGAACTCACCGCACCCATCGTATCCACTTTTGTATAATATCCACAGCGGATCTTTGTGTCTCTGAAGTTGCCATTTATTGCAGCTATCCCGAGTGATTTGTCGTCATTTATTGAAGATTTCTGATGTATATCTCCGAAGTTCTTCATCAGACCCTGATTAAATTTAAATGGGACCGCATGACAAGCACGTTTTGACCTAATATAAAGTTCTAAGGTAACACAGATAAAAAAAAATACATTCGAATTGATAAACTCCTCCTTTTTGGGAAGTAGGTTAAAATTGCGAGGAGGAGAAGAAATGGTAAACAAGAAAAGAAAGCACACAAGTGCCATTTCTTTCCACTCCTCACTCTACGGTTCTAACATCACTTATTATAACGTTGTTACCGCATATATATTACAACTGGCAATCATTGTAAATTACGAACGTGTTACTGCAATATGGCCGCAATTTGAAAGTGAAGGATTTGTATGCACGTCTGTTACTTCGTTTATTGGCTCGATATATCATAGTAATGATAAATAATGGATCTACTTGTTAGTAATGGTGGATTAGTCTAATATTGTAGGAGTTATGTATTTTTTGTGGGACGTATGTAATGGTCATTATCGGATCGTATTTCGTATAGACACAGATAATATAATTATACTACAATAGCATACAGATGCCTGATATTTTTTATAAGTACTTCGATCGCGTTCGTTTCCGTTTCACTGCTGTAGATGGTGTTAGCAGTAACTTGCAAGTAAAAGGGTATACTCGGTTCGTTACTTTTCATTCTTTAAATCAGTGAGGATTTGTTTTATAGTATTTTTTTGCACGATTTTACAGTTTCGTTGTACCTAAATGTGATACAAAACAATTAAAAAAAATCGAGTGTCATGCCTCAGAAATTTAAAACCGCGCCATCTATTGGAATCAATTTTAAATGATCCGTTCAACTAACCTTTGAAATTTAAGAACAAAATACTCCATAATTTTGTGCTTAGCAGAGTTGATTTACCAAGAACATACAATTTGTATGATCAATTCTAGAAAATGTTAATTTTACACACAATTCAATAACAAATCACGCCATCTGGTGAGATTTATTTGAACCAAATTTTCTTTTTTAGCGCTGTGACGCCGTGGTATAGATAATAAGATGAAAAACGTAAAACATGACATGTAAAGCATTTAAATTAAGAATGATTGCAGTAACACTAGTTTTATGAAGATAACATAATGGCTAGAAAGGAGGGCGAATACTGAGATGACGGTATGTCAGTAGATACCACAGATATAAATCAAATTAGATGACGCGATTGTATGTACTTCGCGTGTCAAAATCCGGTCAAAATTACGATCAATGATCGTAATCTGAGCTTTTCATTTAGCATTATCGGCACCGGAAATCCACCGAAATCTGGAAAATGCCTTGTTGAGCTGTAAAGACTGTATAGAAAAAGTTGGCCGAGGCATTGGAAATGTTTTCTTTCATTGGTAAGTAAATTTGTTTTTAAATTGTGTGTGAAAAAGTGGCACGCTTTGTTTTCATACAGATGGAGGGAATGCGTTATCTAGTTAGATTTATGTCTGTGGTAGATACGAACGGAAGAAGACACAGAATTTTTGGCGGGCTTTTTTCGGGTGAAGTTCAGCGGCTGTTAATATTATTTGCAGATTGATTCCTAGTGGTTATTGTGATATAAAATTGGTGTAGTTTTGCGTCTCAATTGTCTACGCAAATGGACTACCTCCGCAAAGCTGAAGCCTGACTCGATATAATTTGCTGCCAAATACTCCAAAAAACATTAGAATAATTATGTTACATCCGCATTCTAATGCATAATAAAGAATATAAAAACCCATTTATACGTGGCTAAAAGGTCCTAGCAACCAGGCCATAAAATTTACATAAAAAAAAGAAGACACATGGTGTACAGTATCCAAATAAATTGGAGCAAAAATTGTAGTGATAAAAAATGATTTTGCTTGCAGTCGTCCAAATAAATTGGAGCAAAAATTGTAGTGATAAAAAATGTTTTTGCTTGCAGTCGTCCAAATAAATTGGAGCGAAAATTGTAGTGATAAAAAATGTTTTTGCTTGCAGTCGTCCAAATAAATTGGAGCAAAAATTGTAGTGATAAAAAATGTTTTTGCTTGCAGTCATCCAAATAAATTGGACCAAAAATTGTAGCGATAAAAAATGTTTTTGCTTGCAGTCTGGTATTCGCGGATTAGTTTAATATTGTATTTTTGTGAGACGTAATAGTAACTATCATATCTTATTTTGGCTTATGTAATAAGATGAAAGACGTAATAGAGATGGCTTATTAAAACTTTGAATTAAGAACCGTTGCAGTAACACTGAGATTAGGAAAATGATGTCGATAGGAATGAGAGTGAATACTAAATTACCGAGTTGACGATGCTAGTAGGGATGTATGAAAATAAAATTATTCATTAAAATCCTTTTGTCGTATTCCTCTCAGCAATGTAAAGCAAATGTAAGGGACATTTAATACCCATATCAAGGCAGTGCACAAAAAATAACTAGTCCGCCATCTTGGGCCGTCCGCCATATTGGATTGAGAATGACGTCACTTAAGTAACCATGCATTGTCATCCAAACAAAACGTGTATACAAAATTTCATCTTAATCGGTGGAGGATAACTGCTTTAAAATTCAGTTGCAAGATTTGACCCGAACACGCTTACATACATACATTGCAAATTCAATAAAAGCTAGTATAAAACGCCAGGGCTAAGGCAAGTCTAAAAAAGTTATTTCCTATTAAGTTAAATAGACGCCATTATCCAAAGTAAACGTCAATTAAAGTGAAATGTATATAACAAGACTGATGCCAGTAAACAGCTCTTCGGATTCAGCGTACAAAGGAAGGGAAAGGTTTGTATCGAATACATAGAATGTATAATTTAGTCTTCAACAACGACAGGCGATGTAAAACACAATAGATTGTTTGAAAAATACAAGTCTGTTGATATAGCAATATAGGTTTGCCTGGTGTTACGGATAAAACCGGACTTACTCTTGGTGTTTGTGTTTTAGCAGCCATTTTGATTTTTACTGAGAACGTAATAAAGAATATTCATTTTTAGGATGCTGTACCTACAGGGTAAAAATGGGACCCTATTACTAAGAATCCGCGGTAAGTCTGTCTGTCCGTCTGTCACCAGGCTGTAACTCATGAACCGTGATTGCTAGGCAGTTGATATTTTCACAGATGATGCATTTCCGTTGTCGCTATAACAACAAATACTAAAAAAATAAAAAAACAATATTTAAGCGGGGATGCCATACAACAAACGTGATTTTTTTGCACTTTTATGCGATAATGGTGCGAGTCCAACTCGCACTTGCCCGGTTTTTTTGGGGGTTCCTTAGTCAACAAGGCACCCTCATAGTTTCGCCTTGTCCGTCTGTCCGCAGCTTAGGGCAGAGTCTTAGTATTAGAAATATGAAATAAAAGTTTGGCATGGATATACATATTACCACGCTCACAAAGTGGTAAAATAAAATCATAAAAAAAAAATGTTTTTTGTGTACCCTCCTTTACACGTAAAGGGGGATGATTTTTTTTATCCTCTATCCCATGGTGTTGGGTATCATTGGATTGGTTATCCAATAATATTACAGGTGTGTGAAAACCCTTTTTCGCTTTCGATTCAGGGATCCGTTTGCGTAAAATTAGGCTTTGAATTGCAAATTATTGTTAGAGTCAAGTGTCCTTCCAAAAAATTCACGGCTGTAGTATATAAAAGGAAATTAAGGCGCTATATACGCCCCGATGTTAAGGCAGTACTGGCCGTGCGTCCGCTCGTTGCCAAAATATCAATATTGAACCTCCTTTTGAACAGTTTTGTTTGCATAATATTATTTGATTTACATATGCTATGTTAGTTATGAAGAAATTTTAGCCATCAATTTTTCAGTGTAAAAATATTTTGAAACATCCAAGTCGTTTTGGAGGAGTTTCAAAAAGTTGCGAAAAATATCATGTTGTTAATTATTTTTTTAAAGCAACACTATTAGTTACACGAAAAAACCTTGTGTTCAAAATTATGTACATGAATCATTAATAAATATATATTTATTTCAAACCTTTTAACCTAGCCGTTACTAAGGAGTATGCTTTAAAAAGTTGCACCGACCCCAGATTCGACTTCTCATAACATGTTAAAGGATCAAATACCCAGAACTGACATACGATAACGACTGTCCGTTTTTATTAAGATATACAAAACCATAAGTAGGTTAATTACTATAAGGAGTCTAATTTACACAAAAGGCCGGGTAAAGTTTCAAGAACTGGCAACCTTAATAAAATGGCGTTGCCATTTAATATGAAAATAGTGTTACCAGTACAGATTTGCGCAATAAATATTTCCGGTAGAAACCATAATTGCTATGCCTGGTGGGCCCAATCTATACTCATATAGAAATATTATAAAGAGGAAAGATTTGCATTTTTGTAGGTAACGAATAAACTTAAAAACTAATGTACCGATTTCCAAAATTCTTTCACCGTTAGCAAGCTACACTATCCCCGGGTGACATAGCCACAAAGTACGTAAGCGGCGGCGCGCCGCAGACAGAGAGGCCACTCCGAGCAAAGCGTCATTTTGCTCACACACATTGACATTGCTATTTTACAGGGAGTATTGGGCAATATTGGACCGAGCTCAGTAGCGGTTTTCACAAGTGCTTTGTCATGTCTTTCATACATAAAGTACTGTAACGAGGTTGCATTGGCTGGGTTACCTTTATTAATTGTTACAGACCGAATATACCTTAAATTACTTTTTTAAAGTCGTTCTTTCATTATTTTTTAAGTTATAAAGATCACTAAATGTTTTCAAGGTGACAAGTTAGAAATTCAATATCTAGGAAAATAATAAATTATTTTAAGTCCATAGACCAAATTGGACCAAATTTATTATGATGAAACTTATCATAATAATATGGTTTAAATCATCCAGCCCACAAATTTGTTTCCTCCGACTGCACAGCTTAATTTTCTTCTAGTATAATTACATATTTTTAGTTCGCTTCTTAAGCAGTCGGGTTTTTTGGTTTTACTTACTATTTTTCACATTTATATTTTTGTCAAGTTTTGTGCCTTTTCACATTTTTATGTTTTTGGTGGGTTCATTATTACACCATTGTTATGGCTTGATACCATACAATCTTCTTCGTATGTGGAGTCGTGATCTTTAATGGATATTTGATGCTCTGTCTACCCTCTAAGGCATGTAAGCATGTTATGATGTATGTTAAGACGAATCGAAGTATTTATGTATGTAACTTATACAATCTACTTTTTTTTTTAAATTCGGCATCAATATAGTACCAACCCTAGTGAATCTGTCAAGTTTAGCTGTCAATTTTCGAAACAGCGGGAGTGGCCCTTCTGTATACTTTCTATTTTGTGACATAGGCTAATTTTTATCCCATCTTCGGGACCGGTAACTATGCGGGTGAAACCGCGAGGCGTCCGCTAGTAATTACTAAATCGTGGTATAAGGTATACCGGTAAATTCATGCGACGAGTCAACGGAAATTAACGATTAACATTTATAGGTTACTTTCCGCCAGAATCCAGTTTGGCTAGATCTCCGTTTTATATGGAGCGACAACCTGTCTAGCCTTCACTTACCGAACTAATGACCTAGTCAGAGAACGGTACCGGTGTCCAAAGTCGAATCAAATAGTAATATAATTTGTAGGGTTCCGTACCCAAAGGGTAAAAACGGGACCCTATTACTAAGACTCCGCGGTCCGTCTGTCTGTCACCAGGCTGTATATCATGAACCGTGATAGCTAGACAGTTGAAATTTTCACAGATGATGTATTTCTGTTCCCGCTATAGCAACAAATATTTATTACAGAATAAAATAAATATTTAAGTGGGGCTCCCATACAACAAACGAGATTTTTTTGCCGTTTTTTTTGATAATGTTACGGAACCCTTCGAAACGCAACCCAATTTAAAAAATCAAAAACTCAAAGCATTTATTTCAACTAAACCATTTGCGGACGCTATTTAAGTGTCAAGGGGTCAACCAGTTACTTAATCAGCAAATTGAAGCTATTTATTTGCACGTTCCAAAACGTAGATCTCCATTTACAAGAACTAGCAAGAAACTGTATGTCAATTCGTCGACACCACAGACATAAATCTAACTAGATAACGCAAGTCCCTCCATCTGTATGAAAACCAAGCGTGCCACTTTTTCACAAACAATTAAAAACAAATTTACTTACCAATGAAAGAAAACATTTCCAATGCCTCGGCCAACTTTTTCTATACAGTCTTTACAGCTCAATATGCGATAAAAAGGCAATTTTATAGATTTCGGTGGATTTCCGGTGCCGATAATACTAAATGAAAATCTCAGATTACGATCACATCACACATCACATCATCAGCCTATTGATTATTCCCACTGCTGGGACACAGGCCTACTCTCTGTGAGAGGGGATGGGCCGTAATCCACCACGCGGGCCCAGTGTGGGTTGGTTACGATCATTGATTGATTTGATTTGTTTGCCGGAGTCTGTGTTTCCCGATAGCTACAATCTAGGGGTCTTTAAGTCAAGAGTGAATAGGTTTTTTCTAGGCAAGCGTGCTTCACCGTCGACCACATCATCGTTTACCATCAGGTGAGATAGTGGTCAAGAGCAAGCCTAAAGATAATTAAAAAAAAAATGTTCGTCATT
Organism: Orthosia cruda; assembly: GCA_964057195.1. Taxonomy (NCBI): domain Eukaryota; kingdom Metazoa; phylum Arthropoda; class Insecta; order Lepidoptera; family Noctuidae; genus Orthosia; species Orthosia cruda. The sequence goes on along the minus strand of OZ059852.1, from coordinate 3,843,860 downwards.
TTACTCCGTTTTTTGGCAAACGAAGTACATACAACCGCGTCATCTAGTCAGATATATATCTGTGGTCGACACTACACGCTTGCCTTGAAATTCCCTCTTCGCTCATGCATGACTTGTAGTACTAAATTAGTATACACAAGTATTTTTAAAGATCTCCCCTTCAAAGTCTACACCGACACTCGTTAACAACAATGTACAGTCACCAGCCACCCCTCAGCGGAAACAGTAACAGGTTTTAACTTTTAGTGTGTGCCGTGTGAAAACTGGTGTGTTTTGAGTTTGTTACCGTTGACGTCGCAAAGGAGACATTTGCAGTATAAGCTGACTTTCCGGCATTATTTTTAACCGACTTCAAAAACGGAGGTTCTCAATTCCACTGTATTTTACAAGCTTTTATTTAACTTGCAATGTATGTATGTATGTAAGTGTGTTCGGGTCACATCTTGCAACTGAATTTTAAAGCAGTTATCCTCCACAGATTAAGATGAAATTTTTCATACGCGTTTAATTTGGATGACAACGCATGGTTAGCTAAGTGACGTCATTCTAAATTCAATATGGCGGACGGCCCAAGATGACAGACTAGTTAAATTCTGTGCATTTTCATGATATGGGTATCAAATGAAAGGATTTGCTGAGAAGAATACGAAAAAGCTTGTTGAAAAAAAATTATTTTTTAATGGAGAATTTATTTTAAACTTTTTACTAGATCAACCGATTTCGATGTTTTTTTTTTATTGTAAATCTGATGCTTCTTATGTGGTCCCATTTAAATTGATCAAGATCTGAAGAGTAGTTTTTGAGTTAAACTAAAAATAGATAAAAAAGCCATTAACAAAAAAAAAATAACCGACTTCCAAAACATAAAACTACAAAGCGAAAAATAACTTTCTTTTCGGAAGTCGATGGCAAATATAAAAAAGAATTTAATGAAAAAGACGTAAACAAGAAGAAAATCATGCTGTGCAGTCGGAGGATACATCTGGTTTTGATCAGCCAGCCCGTGAATAAGTATGCTCCGACTGCACAGATTGTTTTTTTCTGTCTTTTTAGTTCGCTTCTTAAGCAGTCGGGTTTTTTGATTTTTTGAATTAACTTTTTATTTATAACTTTTAGTTAACATATTTTTTTTCGAATGATTCATTTAAACATATAAGTATCATATATTTTTAAAATTGCCTCTTTAAACCCTTTATTTTGATAGCAAACACGATGAGTTTGGAAGAAAAATAATAATTGGGCTCTCACAATATGGCACACAATCCGCCGTTCGCCAGACACTCGCAAGGTTAAGACGAATCGATTGACGTAAGAATCATAAAAATCGGCCAACGCGTTTGGTCTCTAGAACGCAACATAGGAACAAACATACATACATACATAGACTGATAAACACATTACCCTCCTTCGGCAGTCGGGTACAAGTCAAGACACTTCTTATAATATTATGATGGTTATTTTCATAATCTATATCTATATTAATATTATAAAGAGGAAAGATTTGTATTTTCAACCGACTTCCCAAAAAGGAGGAGGTTCTATGTTCGACTTCAGGTTTTTTTTTTGGGTATGTTCTCCGATTACTCCGTCAATTGTGGACCGATTTTGAAAATTCTTTTTTTGTTTAAAAAGTATGTTCCAAAATTGGTCCCATTTTAATTTGGTGAAGATCTGATGAAGAACTTCGGAGATATACAACAGAACTCTTCAATAAATAACGGCAATCTCTCGGGATTGCTACAATCGCATGTCTGTTTGTTGTTTATAACATTTCATAACATAACATCACGCCAGTTCGCTCTTAATGGGTAAGCAGATCTCTCATTTCACCGATTATGTTCAAGTTTCATGAAATCTATTCTGGCGAAATAGTTCCCTTACTAACTTGCCTATTAGGTACGTACAACTAAAAAGTGAAAAATAAAAAAACTTTTTGCAAAAAAATATTACCGACTTGGAAATACAAAACTACAAAGTGAAAAATAACTTAATTTTTTGAAGTCGGTGTCCATAACGCAAAAAAAATGGTACCTACGAAAGACACCGACTTCAAAAAATTAAGTTATTTTTCACTTTGTAGTTTTGTATTTGGAAGTCGGTAGTATTTTTTTGCAAAAAGTTTTTTTATTGTATGTAACGAATAAACTTAATACTACTGGACCGATTTCCAAAATTCTTTCACCGTTGGGAAGCTACACTATCCCCGGGTGACATAGGCTACTTCTTATCGCTGTATTCCCACGGAGAACGGGTGAGACCGCAAGGCGTCCGCTAATCTATACTAATATCTATACTAATATTATAAAGCTGAAGAGTTTGTTTGTTTGTTTGTTTGTTTGTTTGTTTGAACGCGCTAATCTCAGGAACTACTGGTTGGAATTGAAAAATTCTTTTTGTGTTGGGTAGTCCATTTATCGAGGAAGGTTATAGGCTATATAACATCACGCTACGACCAATAGGAGCGGAGCATCAATGAAAAATGTTCCAAAAACGGGGAAAATTTATTCTTTTTGAGACGCAACGTATTTAGAGTAGGTGGGCTAGCTTGGTAGGTAGCCAGTTGACGGGAGCGAAGCCGCGTGGGACAGCTAGTAATATTATAAAGCTGAAGAGTTTGTTTGTTTGTTTGAACGCGCTAATCTCAGAAACTACTGGTTGGAATTGAAAAATTCTTTTTGTGTTGGATAGTCCATTTATTGAGGAAGGTTATAGGCTATATAACATCACGCTACGACCAACAGGAGCAGAGCATAAATGAAAAATGTTGCAAAAACGGGCAAAATTATTCCTTTTTGAGAGCTTCCGTTGCGTGCGCTGCGTAAATGGTTTAATTACACAACAATCATGTATGTAGAGTAGGTAGGGTAGATGGGTAGGTAGGTAGCCAGTTGACGGGAGCGAAGCCGCGTGGGACAGCTAGTAAAAGATAAATGTGATGGCTAGACGTCAATATCCATTTCAATTTACATGTCTGTATTTATTTAATGAGTAGGTAAAATAGGTAACTATAATTTACAGTATGTTTGAAAGATAAAATGTAATTAGAAGTCCGTAATTATAGAGTCATTAAGTATAATAAAGCTGTTAGTAAACAAGTAATTAAAATAAATTAACACTTATGTTTACTGCGTTCGCGCGTTCCTAAAATTCATCATATAATTTGCTTGGTCAGACGAAGCTTAGATTTTTAACCCCCGACGGAAAAAGAGGAGTGTTATAAGTTTGACGTGTGTTGCTGTGGGTCTGTCTGTGGCATCATAGCGCCTAAACGGATGAACCGATTTTGATTTATTTTTTTGTTTGAAAGGTGATTTTGTCGAGAATGTTCTTAGCTGTGTTTGAATAAAATTATTCAAAAACGGGTTGTTTTCGCAAGATATCGTGTCATAATTACGTGTTCAATAGATTGCCGATCGAAGCGTATCTACTATGTACTAGATAAATTATGTAGCATGAAATAAAAATGTGTCGATTTTTAAATTTTGACATTTTACTTGTCTAAGAACAGAGTTAAGGATAATTCCAAAATATTCCACTAGAATAATCATTACTCATATTTAGACAATACAACATAAAAAATATAATTTAACATAACCGAAGTTACGTCAAAGATAAGTTACGAAGCCAAAGAAAACGCCGAATTCTGCCAAGCGAAAATATAAGACGGAACCGGAAATGAACGAAAAAGCTGTAGATAATATCCTTCGACAAATCATTAATAAATAAATTATAATAATAGAAAGCAAACTGATTTATTGGCGCCAAGTATTACGTTTACCAAAAAAAACCGGCCAAGTGCGAGTCGGCCTCGCGCACGAAGTGTTCCGTACCATTATCGCAATAAACTTGACCACATCACCATTATCGCAATTTGGGCGCACGGTTGGCGCAGTGGTTGAGCGATTGACTGCTGCGCTGCGTGTCGCGGGTTCGATTCCCGCACGTAACAAATATTTGTATGACCTACAGATAGTTGTTCCGGCTCTGGGTGTTGTGTATGTGAGCTTATATGTTTGTAAACGCACCCACGATACAGGAAGACATTCCTAGTGTGAGGCAAAGTTTTATTTAAAAAAACAAAAAAACGGCAACAAAATCACGTTTGTTGTATGGGGGCTCCCAAACACAATTTGGAAAAAACGTGAATTTTTGCCGTTAGATATTAATTTTATTCTGTTGTTAGTATTTGTTGTTATAGCGGCAACAGAAATACATCATCTGTGAAAATTTCAACTGTCTAGCTATCACGGTACATGAGGACAGACGGACGGACCGCGGAGTCTTAGTCATAGGGTCCCGTTTTTACCCTTTGGATACGGAACCCTAAACATATCGAAAATAAAAAAACTTATTAACAAAAATATTTTGCTTTTGAAGTCGGTATTTTTTTGTTTGTGAAAACGGTTTTAAAACCGAAAAGATTAACGGGTCGGGTGGGGTCCCACGAGAAAAGCTAGTCCAAAACAATTTCACACAGAAATGTAAAACCTATCCGCCACAATTTCTAAAACACAACACTGATCGTTCATTGTATAACAGCTTAAAACTAGACTACACGAAATTTCTCCTCAGTTAACATTTCAAACATTTATCGCTTCTCATTTAAAACCATTTACATATTAATTTGTCATTCGAGACTTGGGACAGCGGTTCTCAAAGTTTCGTGTCCGCAAAGTGTTATGTAACACGAATAGATACCCAGATCACAGATTACTAAATAGTTACTACGCCCAGATGATGTGACACTCTAACAGCGATAATGTATGTAATTTTTTTTTGTTACACTAGCTTTTTTGTATTCTTTCCAGCAAACCCTTTCATTTGATACCCAAATCATCGCAGTGCACAAAAATACTAGTCCGCCATCTTGGGCCATCCGCCACATTCATTTATTTTATCTATTTGTGTTTTTATTAAGTATTATTGTATCTTTATGTTCTTTGTTGGTATTGTTGCACCACTGTCAACCCCATGTCATGTCCAGGCAATCACTGTCCATTCCAGGTTGCCTGGAAGAGATCGCGGAAAGCGATAAGGCCGCCCGTTGTATATTTTTTAGTTTTAAGTTTCTTTTGTTCCTGTATTTTCTGGTGTACAGTAAAGCATACATAAATAAATAAATAAACATTGGATTTAGAATGACGTCACTTCGCTAACCATGCATTGTCATCCAAACTAACGTGAATGCAAAATTTCATCTTAATTAGTGGAGGATAGGTGCTTTGAAAATTCAGTTGCAAGATTTGACCCGAACACACTTACATACATACTGTATCGCAAGTTAATTCAAATCTTGTAAAATATCCAAATGTATGGGATTGACATGGTAAGTATATTGTTTTGTTTGCCTGATTGTCTTCCCTTTTTGTTGCACTGACCTTAGGAGCTCGTGGCTAAATAATAACAGCCGTACTGGTCGATCATCAAGGTTAAGCAACGCTTGACGAGGTCGGTCCGTGGATGGGTGACCATTTCAACATACCGAGTTGCCTACGTGCCTCGGAAAGCACGTTAAGCCGTTGGTCCCGGCTGTCATTTGAAGATCTTTGACAGTCGTTATGAGTAGTCAGAAGCTTGATATCTGACACCAGTCTTGCAAAGAGGTATCGTGTTACCCAGTTACTGGGTTTTGGAGACCAGATAGGCAGTCGCTTCATGTAAAACACTGGTGCTCATCTGAATCCGGTTAGACTGAAAGCCGACCCCAATATAGTTGGGAAAAGGCTAGGCAGATTGATTGTTTTGACCTTAAGGTGGCCTAAGGTCGAAAGTAGAAATGCCTATTGCAGACTTAATGCCTTAGGCATTTTGAGGTTTCTCAGGTTTAGTACCCAAAGGGTAAAAACGGGAGCCATTACAAAGACTCCGCGGTCTGTCTGTCACCAGGTTGTATCTCATGAACCGCGATAGCTAGACAGTTGAAATTTTCACAGATGATGTATTTCTGTTGCCGCTATAACATCAAATAATAAAAACAGAATAAAATAAATATTTAAGTGAGGCTCCCATACAACAAACGTGTATTTTTTGTTGTTTTTTTGCGATAAAGGTGCGGAACCCATCGTGGGCGAGTCCGACTCGCACTTGGCCGGTTTTTTTTACTTGTGCATTATCTTATCAGTGTAAATAAATTAATTCATTAAATATTTTGGACTTTATTAGATCGCTAACTATGCTTGAGCCCGTGGAAAGGGTTATATTAAGTACATACACACAACAGACAGGGAAAAGCTCTTTACAACGTTCGATCCTTGGAGGGTTTGAGCAAAAAGTAGGTCACCGTTGCACTCAAGGGGGTCGTAAAAAGCGACTATCGATACTGAACATTGCCGAGTGGATTCAAACTGCGGCGTCCTCCTGCTAATGACAACAAATATATTCCCCGCCCGTATTCCCTGGTTAGGGAGGTGAACCTACAATAAACCCATACAAACGGAAATCTTTAATATTGTTACGGCTCGCAAGTGCCATTATGTGTTATGTTTTCTTGTGAAAATTGGCTTTGAGAAGATCAGTTGCAGAGGAGAGTTATTTGCTATGTTTAATTGCTGGTGATATGAAGAGGTAAATAGTACAATAAGTATACATATTTCGAGACACATAAGACAAGACAAGACACAAGACACATAAGTCGAGATTGGTAAACATAATTTTTCATGTACTTTGAGGAAACCTGGACTTATATAGTTAATGTAAGTCTCAAATAGCCAAGTCAGAGGCCTGTGGGGTACCCAAAGGCGGCTTTATTAACTCTGACACCAGAGGTGGCCACACCTCACACGGAAAAGAAATAAGAAGAAGCATGTGCTTTAAGTATTCCTGTCAAACAGCTGACAAAGCTCGAAGTTTCCTTGCGTGATCGAATCAGAAATGAAGAGATCCGCAAGAGAACCAGGGTTACCGACATAGCCCGAAGAATTGCCCAACTTAAGTGGCAGTGGGCAGGGCACATTGCTCGCAGAACGGATGGCTGAAGGGACAGAAAGGATCTGGATTGGCGACCGTGAGCCGGAAGACGTTGCGTTGGAATGCCTCCCACGAGATGGACCGATGACCTGGTGAAGGTTGCGGGGATCCGTTGGATGCTAGACGCACGGGACCGATCAATGTGGCGACGCTTGGGGGAGGCCTATGTCCAGCAGTGGACGTCTTTCGGCTAATATGATGATGATATTGATGATGAGCTGACAAACTATAGGTAAGCGCAAGATAGAGACGGGAAAATGAACTGAGTGTAACCACGTTTTTTTGTTGAATGCCCATGTTGCATCCACTCCTATCAAACTCGAAGTTGTGGACAATTAGTATCTGGGGCAAACGGTCCAGTTAGGTAGGTCCAACTTCGAGTAAGAGATTAATCGTCGAATCCGACTCGGCTGGGCAGCGTTCTGGAAATTACGCAGTATATTTTTGTCCAACTTACCACAGTGTCTCAGGACGAAAGTCTATGACCAATGTGTGTTGCCATTGATTACTTACGGGACAGAGACGTGGTCGCTCACAATGGGCCTCATCAGAAGGGTTAAAATCGCCCAAAGTGCAATGGAGAGAGCTATGCTCGAAGTTTCCTTGCAAGATCGAATCAGAAATGAAGACATCTACAAGAACCAAACCGACATAGCCCGAAGAATTGCCAAACTTAAGTGGCAGTGGGCACGGCACATTGCTCGCAGAACGGATGGCCGTTGGGGCCGAAAAGTTCTAGAGTGGCGACCGCGAACCGGCAGACGTAGCGTTGTAAGGCCTCCCTCTAGGTGGAGCGACGACCTCGTCAAGGCTGCGGGAGTCCGGTGGATAGAGATTCTTGGGGGAGGCCTATGTCCAGCAGTGGACGTCTTTCGGCTGAAATGATGATGAACCACGTTTTGCAAAGTAGTTAATAGGCTTAACTATGTACATCATGTAAGTTACATAAACAACAAACATAGAAACCATTTTTAACCCCCGACGGAAAAAGAAGGGTGTTATAAGTTTGAGGTGTGTTGCTGTGTATTTGTGTAACTGTGTGTCTGTGTATATGTTTATCTGTGTGTCTGTCTGTGGCATCATAGCGCCTCAACGGATGAACCGATTTTAATTAAGTTTTTTTTATTTGAAAGGTGATTGTATCGAGAGTGTTCTTAGCTATATTTGAATATAAAAAAACTTTTTTGCAAAAAAATACTACCGACTTCCAAATACAAAACTACAAAGTGAAAAATAACTTTACTTTTTGAAGTCGGTGTCTTTCGTAAGTACCAATTTTTTGCGTTATGGACACCGACTTCAAAAAGTAAAGTTATTTTTCACTTTGTAGTTTTGTATTTGGAAGTCGAAGGTATTTTTTTGCAAAAAAGTTTTTTTATTTTTCACTTTTTAGTTGTACCTTCCTAATAGGCAAGTTAGTAAGGTAACTATAACGCCAAAATAGATTTCATGAAACTTGAACATAACCGGTGAAATGAGAGATCTGCTTACACCTTAAGGGCGAACTGGCGTGATGTTATGTTATGAAATGTTATAAACAACAAACAGACATGCGATTGCAGCAATCCCGAGAGATTTTCCGTTATTTATTGAAGAGTTCTGTTGTATATCTCCGAAGTTCTTCATCAGAACTTCACCAAATTAAAATGGGACCAATTTCGGAACATACTTTATCAAACAAAAAAAGAATTTTCAAAATCGGTCCACAATTGACGGAGTAATCGGTGAACATACACAAAAAAAAAAAAAAAACAAACTTGAAGTCGAACATAGAACCTCGCCTCGCGAAAAAGTTATGCGCGTTTTACTGTTTAGATCGTGATGTTTTCGCAAGATAAATGTGGCGGGTGTTTTTTGAATTTTGAAATTTTACTTGTGTATTTATATAGGAACTATTTCATAATGGGCGATCTTAGCAACCAGTAACCAAATTGCGTATATTCTGTTTTAACAGCACGGAGCACACTCTTTGGTCAACAATATTTACTGCGTGTTTTACGATATGAAGCAAGAGAAACAATCCGTACCCTACTCTTTGAACTTTCACAATTAGGCTGCTGGCTTTTATCAATCTCGGCCTTAGCAAAGAATAAATAAGGCACGCCGTCATTTACCTTTAAAATCAAAGTTAAATGACACAAATAAAGCTAACCAAGTAGCCCTTTGAGAACCATAGCGCGAAAATGGTAGGCCGTGAACCGGTATTCCGAATCTCTAAGTTCAAGATCATTGGGGATCGCGCCTCCGCAGCTTCTCACCGTGAATTTGTGGAATGCCTCTCTGTCTGTGAGGTATGCTCCACTCTCGTATGTGGAATTGTGTAGCGTGGAGATTTTATTTTATTTTATTTTGGAAAAAAAACGATATTACATTAAATATAACACTTATCAGTAAGGTACTTATATAAAACAAGTCAATGTAATAACCACAACATTTTCCACATATTAACAAAGAGATATGCTATGGTGAGGACTCATCGGTAGGGTAGTTAATTCACAATGTACGAAACATGTTAAATCGCTACAAACTAATAAACAACTATCCAATAAACAAATATTACCCACTAGATATATCTAAGTTATTCTGTACGTTGATAACTTCACATCGAAAAGCATTTCTATTTAACATAAATATATCAGTATCTATAAAATATATATTGTACATTCGCATAAGGCGCTGAATGGGTGCACGTTTACCTGCGTTTGTCCGGGTTGATGCCTGATCAAACAATCGGTATTTGCGCACTCCACGACGAACAATTGATCTAGGAACTACAATGTTAATATCATTACCAAGGTCTATACAATTTAGCTTATTATGATAGAGGTCATGCAGTGTCATTATTTGCAGAAACATTCGTCTCTTCTCGAGTGAGAGTAAATTATATAATGCTAAAAGGTCTTCGTAAGCTAAGCGTGGTAGTTGGCATCTGTATTGCATGGTTCGTAAGAATTTTCGTTGTACTTTTTCAATGGCTATTTTATATTAATATAAAACGGGTCCCATATCAGACAGGCATATTCAAGCTGAGAACGAATGAGTGAACGATACAGATGTAAAAACGTGCAAGGGTGCCTTAAGTCGGTTGCTGTTCTGATAACGAAGCCGTACATTTTAAATGCTCTAGTTATAATGTTTTCTATATGTAGGTCCAAATGTAATTTACAGTCAAATAGTATTCCCAGGTCTCTAAGGTTCATTACTTTTTTTAGTATAGTACCACATAATGTGTAATCATATTTTGTTACAGTTTTGTTTTTAGTGAAGCTGATGATATGGCATTTGGGTATACTTAAATTTAGCTTGTTAACTTTACAGTATTCCGATAGTCGGTTAAGATCGCTCTGAAGTTCTGAGCAGTCGTTATCGTTTTTTATGGTTTTATATAATTTCAAATCATCAGAGTATAAAATAAAATTTGTGTATATAAAGCATGTATTTATGTCGTTTATGAATATAACAAAAAGCAGAGGTCCTAGTATAGAGCCTTGGGGAATACCGGATGACATACCAGCACTTCCCGACTTATACCCATTTATCACGACTATCAGGCTGCGATTCATAATATATGAGCAAAACCAACGTAAAAGGTTGCCCCTAATTCCGTTGTAGGCTATTTTATTGAGAAGAATTCATGGTTGACTCTATCAAATGCCTTCTGAAAGTCTGTATACACAGCGACCACCTGGACTCCCTTGTCGATACTATGGAAGAGGAAATTAGAGTAAATTGCTAAGTTCGTCATGGTGGATTTTTGTAGTTCGTCATGGTGGATTTTTGGAGTGGAGATATGAGCTCAAGTAATTTTTTTTATTGTATATTGGCTCGCGTTTGAGCTGATTTTTTGTTTTTTTTTTATCCTAGCTGTTACCAAGGAGTATGCTTTAGAAAGTTACCGTTTTACGGCATTAAAGGGTATGTAGGTCCTTAAAAAACATACTTTAGTACAACATAATTTAGTTTTACAATCCCCCCCCAATCCAGGGGGGATTGTAAAACTAAATTAAACTGTAAGTGGAAGAAAGCGGACCCAGTGTTATAGTAGTCACAGCGACGTTTAAGGTTGCTAGCATAAAAATAATTAACTTGAAAATGGGAAAGTACTTAACTGAAAAGATCAGCGGTATACAAGAAAAAATTTAAAAACCCCCCGACACATCTTGCGAAAACATTCCGATTCAAACAGTAAAACGCCCACAACTTTTCAACGGCTGAACCAATTTTACTCAAACATAGCTAAGAACACTCTCGACACAATCACCTTTCAAACAAAATAAACTAAATCAAAATCGGTTCATCCGTTGAGGCGCTATGATGTCACAGACAGACACACAGATACACAGCAACACACGTCAAACTTATAACACCCCTCTTTTTCCGTCGGGGGTTAAAAACCTTGGCTCCATCGTTATAGATGGGAAAAACAATTTGGAGACAAACAAACTCAACTACAGAAAATTAGAAGAGAGAAACTGAAAAGGTCGGTACACAAATCATTTTCAATCACTAAAATCCAATCTATACTTATATTTGTATTCAGCACAAGTTTAACTAACAACGATCAGGCAGACTCACTTTCCTACTCCATAGAAACGCTTGCACAAATGCATTTCTCTATTCAAGCTGATTTCAATACCGCCACCACAAAACGATTGTAACTACCAACAAAGACACTGAAAGTAACAACGTATTGTTTGCGCTGAATTTTACGACTCATTGCGGAGAAACTAAACGGTGTCTGCCACAGGCAGTGACTAGGTAATCTGTACAAACAGTCTGTTTACTCTCGCTTTCCTACGTTTGTTTTATGGCATAGAAGAGCTTGTGGTCGTGTCTAAATAATAACAACCGCACAAATCGATCTTCAAGGTTAAGCAAAACTTGCTGAGGTCAGTCCGTGGATGGGTGACCATCAATTATGTACCGAGAGAAAGTACGTTAAAAAAACCGGCCAAGTGCGAGTCGGACTCGCGCACGAAGGGTTCCGTACCATTATCGCAAAAAACGGCAAAAAAATGACGTTTTTTGTATGGGAGCCCCCCTTAAATATTAATTTTATCCTATTTTTAGTATTTGTTGTTATAGCGGCAACAGATATACATCATCTGTGAAAATTTCAACTGTCTAGCTATCACGGTTCATGAGATACAGCCTGGTGACAGACAGACAGACAGACAGACGGACCGCGGAGTTTTAGTAATAGGGTCCCGTTTCTACCCTTTGGGTACGTAAGTAAGTAAGTAAGTGTGTTAGGGTCAAATCTTGCAACTGAATTTTAAAGCAGTTATCCTCCACCGATTAAGATGAAATTTTGCATACACGTTTAGTTTCGATGAAAATGCATGGTTAGCTAAGTGACGTCATTCTAAATCCAATATGGCGGACGGCCCAAGATGGCGGACTAGTTATTTTTTGTGCACTGCCATGATATGGGTATCAAATGAAAGGGTTTGCTGTGAAGAATACGAAAAAAGCTTGTTTTAAAAAAAGATTTATAATGATTAATTTTATTTTACAGTTGTTCTCTTTGAACAAATAAGCAACAGCCAAGCACATCACTCAATAATTACGCTTTAGAAACTAAGTGTTTGCTTCATAGTCATCGTTAAATGACACAATTCTGAATCTCAAGTTCAGGGTCATTGGGTGCGCAGTACCTTCGTGCGCGTCAATTTGTGGAATGCGAGAGGCATTCTCATCATGTCTGTAAGGTTCGGTATGTGGAGCGTGGAGATATGAAACTCTGAGTTCAAAGCTTAGAGCGAGACTTATGAGAAATAACTTGTAAATTGAATAACAAGGCTGCATAGTTTCAAAAAGTTTATGAAAGCTGGTGTGACCATACGCTAAAAGCAAATGACCAAGAGATATAAAAAAAAAAACTTATTTTATTATAGGCAGAATCCACCAAAAGTTAACCATTATCCACATTAAGTTTACCTCAGTTGGGGTTAAACTAAATACGGAAGACAACATAATCGTCATCACTAAAGACGTCCACTGCTGGACATAGGCCTCCCCCAAGCGTCGCCACATTGACCGGTCCCGTGCGCATCCAGCGGATCCCCGCAACCTTCACCAGGTCATTGGTCCACCTGGTAGGAAGCCTTCCAACGCAACGTCTTCCGGTTCGCGGTCGCCACTCCAGAACCTTTTTGCCCCATCGGCCATCCGTTCTGCGAGCAATGTGTTTTGGCAATTCGTGGGGCTATGTCGGTAACCCTGGTTCTCTTGCGTATATCTTCATTTCTGATTCGATCACGCAAGGTAACATCGAGTATAGCCCTCTCCATTGCCCTTTATGTGACTGTAAGCTTTCTGATAAGGCCCATTGGACCACGATAAAAGACCATATAAAAACACAGTTTACACCCGTTTATGCAACATTTTTCATTTATTCTCCGTCCCTATTGGTCGTAACGTGATTTTATATAGCCTTCCTCGATAAATGGACTATCCAACACAAAACTAATTTTTCAATTCCAACCAGTAGTTCCTGAGATTAGCGCGTTCAAACAAACAAACAAACAAACTCTTCAGCTTTATAATATTAGTATAGATTAAGTACCTAAATCCCAGTATAGATCAGCGTAGCATGTGTTTGCCTTAGGGCAGCACGGGCCAGCATTTGATCAGCATAAATATGTGTGTTTACCTGAAACAAAAAATACTTTATTAGTTATTTGTCGTGTGTTCTCATAGCTTTAGAATAGCATAGTTAAATATAACCACAGATAACATAATACTAGCATACATCCCATACAAAGCAACCGTGCCGACGTAACTAGCCTTTATCCTCTGATTAAACTGATTATTTTTTGTAAGAACATCGATCGCTTTCGGTTCCGTTCCATGGATATAGATGGTGTTATCAGCGACTTGCAAGTAAAACTCGGTTCATGAATAATTTTTTTAAATACAGCGACGATTTGTATTATAGTATTTTTTGTACGTTTTTACAGTTTCATTGTACCACAAGCAAAATTCCAAAATTTAAAAACCCCCGACACATTTTATTTCATGCTACATAATTTATCTAGTATATAGTAGACATTCTTCGATCGGCAATCTATTGAACACGTAATTATGACACGATATCTTGCGAAAACACCCTGATTCAAACAGTTAAACACGCCCATAACTTTTGAACGGCTAAATCGATTTTATTCAAACATAGCTAAGAACACTCTCGATTAAAGCACCTTTCAAACAAAATCAATCCTAAATCAAAATCGGTTCACCCGTTTGGACGCTATTATGCCACAGACAGACACACAGATACACAGCAACACACGTCAAACTTATAACACCCTCGCTTTTTCCGGCGGGGGTTAAAAATGTGTTACAACACAAATAAAAAAATTAAGTGGATGCCTCAGAAAGTTAAAACCTCGCCATCTATTGCAATCAATTTTTAAATGATGCATTTAAATTATGTTTGATATGATAATTAAGATCTCAATATTCCTTAATTTTGTGCTAAGGAGAGTAAACAAGAACATATTTTTTTATGATCAATTCTAGAAAATGTAAATTTTACACACAATTCAATAACAAATAAATGCGTATCGCGCCATCTAGTGACATTTATTTGAACCAAATTTTCTTTCTTCGCGTTGGGTGCCCGTGATTCATATAAGTTTGAATTCTCAAACCCGTCTTGAGCAAGCGTAGTGATTATTGCTCGAATGACCGTGCCTTCTCTTTACGAGAAGAGGCTTTTACCCTGCAGTGATAGGCTTGTATTATAATTTGTCTCAGATGCTCTCAATCGCTAAAATCAGTCAAGAAAGGGGCGTAGGTGTTGTGTTAAACAGCTTCATAATACATATTTTATTAATATCCAACATAATCATATTTTGTAATTGTAGACTCTCCATATGTGTTGGTTTAAACTGTTGAATATAAGAAGTAGACAACAATACAAACTAATGAGACATCTCCATTAAGAACTATAAAAAAACCAAGACGCTTCTACGCATGAACAGAATATCAACATCGAAAAAAAAATCACAATGTCAAGTGTATAAAAACGGGGTCCATGTGTCGTCCATACGGTTGCGATGACGTCATAAACATGGCGGCCATTTGGTGCCGACAATGTGTCGTATTGATACATTAATAATGTGTGTGTAATTGTCGCTTATATCCGTTGTAGTAATAAGAGTGTATAGTTTGAATAGCAAGATATTTTTTTTTCTATAAGATACAGGTTTTATTTTTAGCTTGTGAAAAAAAGTTTTTTTTTTCCGAATACTTATTAATTACCCGAAAGTATGTATGTATGTGGCGTTCTAGAGACCAAACGCGTAGCCCGATTTTGATGATTCTTACGTAAATCGATTCGTCTTAACCCTGCGAGTGTCACTGGCCACATAAAAATTGGAAAAGGAAAAATGGCGGATTTTGGGCGCCATTTTGTGGCGGATTTTTTTTCTTCACTTATATGTTTAACGGTCCTAATTAAAAAAAAAATACTGAAAGTTGTAAATAAAAAAGTTACTTACCTAATTAAAAAAAACAAAAAACCCGACTGCTTAAAAAGCAAACTAAAAAGACGTAAACAAGAAGAAAATCATGCTGTGCAGTCAGAGGATACATATTCGCGAGCTGAACTTTTTTTATTTGTATCAAAAATGCATAGACAACGAAAACAAAGAACATTAACAAAAAATGGGGAAAACGAAAAATCAATCTTGCAACACCGAAACAAAAAAACAAAATCAACAAGTCTTTTTTGACAGCACGAAATGAAATGATGAGTGGGATTATTGATTCAGCAACCGTTCTCCTAAGACCGATTCGTCATTGGACTGTTCGTCGACAGGATGTTTCATTTATGTCCTTTTCACCAGCAGAGTCTTTTACCTATGCACATTTCGCCGACAGAACCTTTCATTTATATCACTTTCGACGACAGGCCTTTCCAGCTGCATAATGTTCTACCGATATGACGATAAACATATAACTCTTTTAACTACAGCGCAATGAAACAGAGTAAAAAGAAAGAATAGAGCGACATTTAGCAGATAAAAATGGGATGGATTTGAAATTATTTTTAAGTGGCTGGGCACATATTTGTCATTTAATCAAATAAGAGAAAGAGTAGGATTAAGAGAAGAGGAATGAGTAGGTACAATAACATGATTGGATTTTGGTTAAGTGAAATGAAAAATATACTTTTTTGGAGTTTCTTTTATTGTTTTCTAGCTTCTGCCAGCGGCTTCGCCCGCGTGATAAGTGTTTTCTTATCTCAAAGGAGCATTAGGCATCCAAACTTTCACATTTATAATATTAGTAAGACTACCTTCTGCCAGCGACTTCAAGAAATCTTTTTTCATTTGAAAGAGTTTACTTCCCAGGTGGTCCCATCGTCATCAGGTCAGGATCTGATGATGGTATCGAGGAGCAATCGAGGCCACTACTCAAATATTATTGGCGTACATATAGCGATTTTGGTATCTGCATCAATAATGCAATCATTTGCACTCAGAAAGTATCTTTTATGAAGTGAAATTGATGAAGAAGACCATAGATAGCCACTGGAACAACATAATGCTAAGTATGTCACGGGTATAAGATAATATCTTGAATAGTTAAGCGACTATGATGGAGCAAATACATAGAAATAAATGGTACTAATGAAAATGGTACCATGGAACTGATCTGATGATGAAGCCAGAAGGTAGGCTGGAACTCCGTATTAAAACAATGCATCCTGGTCGTGTTTGTGCTTATTGGAATCTTCACTAGGTGTACTTTGGCTACAAATGATTTTCATGGTAATTGCAGATACCAACCAAAACTAAAAAGAGATAATAAAAATCATTTTAACAAACAAATCAAACCGACTTCCAAAAAAATACACTATAAAGCGAAAAATAACTTTCTTTTCCGAAGTCAGTCAAAAACAAATCATTTTTATGATTTGTTTTTTATATTAAGGGGTCAAAACTAATTCCAAATGGTTCGTGTAATGTTAGACACGGCTGCTGCGTCCTTTTTCTTGGCTCAACTTTGGCGTGACACGCGTCCGCGTGTCTAGAACTCTAGATTCTCTAGGGAAAGTAGCCGTCCCTGATCTCTTAGTAAAGACTCAGTAAACTGTCGATATGTGTATTTTTGTAATAACGCATGTCTTAAGATTGACAGCGAATTCTCCGTAGATGGAAAGGTCTGTAGTTAAAAGAGTTATAGGTTTATCGTCGTGTCGGTGAAACATTCAGTAGCTGGCAAGGCCTGTCGTCGAAAGTGATATAAATGAAAGTTTTTATCGGCGAAATGTGCATAGGTGAAAGACTCTGCTGGTGAAAAGGAAATAAATGAATCATTCTGTCGACGAACAGTCCAATGACGAATAGGTCTTAGGAGAACGGTTGCTGAATCGGATTATTAGATAATATAGCGGAATTGCTACAAAAGTTACAAATCATAAAGCTGACACTAAAAAAAGGTTAGATAATTCAAACTAACACACTAGAAGAAACAGGGTCAGACCAACATCTCATTAATTCTAAGCACTAATTTCACGACTTTTGTAGACAAAATTAAGTTTACTGCGTCAATACCTAATTTCATCAGCTATCTAGTATTCTAATACATATTTACATAAGATTTATTTATGCACTGACGAATGTAGTCTTATGTAAAAGACGATTTTAAAAAAACAAGTCTGTTGAGGAAGAGTTGAATAGCAGTAGCATGAGACATAATATGTCTCATGCTACTAATATTATTATGTAAAATTTGCATTTTACAGTTTTGTCATTGGATTGCGTAAATCGAAAGTTTTGCAAAAACTTTTACTATATCACAGATAATATAATACTAGCATACAGATGCCTCATCCCATACCAAGAAACCCTGCCACGTAACTAGCGTTTTTCATCTGATTATACCGATTATTTTTTGTAAATCGATCGCGTTCGGTTCCGTTCCACGGCGATAGATAGATCACCATCTAATAATCAATCGATATCGATAAATAAATCAAATAATCAGTACAGTACGTCGGGACAGTTCCTTTCTATGGGATGAGACCCCACGACTATATCTAGCCGCAAGCACGGCTAAGAGCGTCATGGCCTGGTTTAAATCAACGAGGACGGCAGTATCATAGGGAAATAAAAAAAAACTCAGTAGCAACCTAGGCTGGACTTGGGCTCAGTTCCTATTACCTCCACGACATTTAAACTTAACTGGGGAAATCATTATCTACTGAAATAGATAAATGAAAACCGGGCAGAGCTTTGTTGAGATCTTGTATTCACAAAAAGAGACAATTTTTTTTTTTGACTTGGTTCTCGCTGTTCAACCAAGTGATTACTACTACTTAACCGGACTCCCTGTGGAGACTAAACTTAAGCCTGCAGCCAGGCACAAAAACTTAACCAAAGCAACCACGCTGAGGGCTATCCCCTATGGGATACGAACCTCGGCTCAGGGCGTCGTGACTGGTGGGACAACTAGGGCAGGACCATGATTACTTGATTCTACCATCCGTTCGAAAATTACCTACGTGGATAAGAACGGACAAGAGACAAATGACTGGCAATCGCCCATATTGAAGCCAAACCACCATATTGAAGCTTCGCCTCCAGTCAAGCCATGTCAGTGCGGGGCGTGGCGGCCTTGCAGGAGGCGGCTTTATGCTCCTCCTTGCCGCAGTGGTAACAGCTCTCCGTCCTGTCGACGCTGGACGGACAGAGGGCCCGGGTGTGTCCAATACCGAAGCACTTGTAACACCGAAGTGGCTGAGCCACAAGTGCTCGGACTACACCTGAGCTAAAGCCGAAGGCAAGCCGTCCCTTGTCGAGGACGGCTTTGGCAGCGGCGACTGGGCACTCCAGGCGAATGGTGCCCATGCCGCCGCACTGACATGGCTTGATTGGAGAATAGGCTTCAATATGGCGGCTTGACTTCAGTGGGCTCGGCCGGTATTGCTCGGAAAACGTATGCTGACCTCACATCCGTTACACTACCTAACCTACTGCCAAGCCTTTTCCCAATCATGTTGGGGTTGAATTCCAGTCTATTCCGATGCAGCTTTTGAATTTCAGTTCTTTACATGGAGCGACAGCCTCTGATCTCCACAACCCAATAACCTTAGCAAGATTGGTGTCATATTTTCTGGCCTCTAACTGCCCTTAAAGACTGTTAAATATCTACCAAATTATAGCCTGAACCAACATTCCAACGGTCTCGGTATGTAATTGATGGTCACCCATCCACGGACCAACCTCAGCAAGATTTGCATAACCTTGAAGATCGATTTGTGCGGTTGTTATTGTTTAACCACTAGCTTTTATATGCCATAAAACAAACGTAGGAAAGCCTGTCACTGCCTGTGACATACTCCGTTTAGTTCCTCCGCAATGAGTCATAAAATTCAGCGCAAACAATACGTTGTTACTTTCAGTGTATTTGTTGGTAGTTACAATCGTTTTGTGGTGGCGGTATTGAAATTAGCTTGAATAGAGAAATGCATTTGTGCAAGCGTTTCTATGGATTAGGAAAGTGAGTCTGCCTGACCTTTGTTAGTTAAACTTGTGCTGAATGCTGATGTTTCGTGTTGTTTTACCACCTAATTCGTGAGTTTACGAATATAAGTATAGATTGGATTTCAGTTGCTGTCAAAGTGATTTGTGTACCGATAAAATAACCGTTTCTCTTTTCCTCTTCTAATATTCTGCGTGTAAACACTCAAGTGTTTACACGCACGCACGAGTGTGTTTGTCTCCAAATTATATTACCCAGCTACAACGATGGAGCCAAGGTTTTATACCGCCAAACTATTCAGTTAAGTACTTTCCCAATTTCAAGGTAATTATATTTATACTGGCAACCTTAAACGTCACCTTTCATCTGTCAACGTCAAACCCTTAATTATCGCCATCTTGACGTTTATGAGCTAAACTCGGTTTGCCATGTAGCTAATTAATTTGTCTGCCGCCATAAACATAATTCTATACATACATAATTATGTTGTCAATACGCATATAACTCGGCACGTGGTGCTTCAATGTCAACCAGTAACTAATTAGCTGAGAGTAGATACACTCTGAATCACTGATGGCACTTGTTAGGATGGGAACACATTTGAACAGAGAAACGCTAAACGCGTCCGGTGCGGTTAAATTTCTCCCTATACTTCATAAAAGATAGCTTGACGTCTGCGACATATGTCAAACTGACGTTTACGTTATTGTTAGCCTGTCAAGCGCTATTGTTACTGTATTGATACTGACAGCTGCCGCAGAGATCAAGCTATCTTTTATGAAGTATAGACTATAGTTGTCGGCCAAGAGTCGTTTTTTAGATCTCTTTGATTACCAAGCGGGACGCGGGGATCATTTAGCACCGTTCCTAGCGTAAGATTGATTGTTCAGTTGACACAAGGATCGACTGACCAATCGCGTCGCGTCCACGTTCCGTTCGCTCTATATGGTGGTTGGTCAGTTTACCCCTAACACGCCAAAACCTTGCCAAGTTACATGCCGGGGACTATAATTCCATTTGTGCCCGATCCTATCCATTTAAGCAAGTCAAACAATTCTGAAAAAGTCACATGTATGTGCGAATAAAACGCACACCCAGATGACATCGCGACGTCGATGCCCACGATTTTAACGGTGTTAAGGCTCCCGAAGACAGGAGCTACGCGACAATGCGACAACGCGTTTTCATGAAAATTCATCTACACATAGCGTTTCTGCTCCATCGTAAGAGAATCAAAGTTTCGAAAGAGTCGTAATCATTTTCATTGCTATATAAGTCTGGTTATATGACCCAGAAATGGGTCTAGGCCTCCTTTCTTTTCTGTCATACTGCCCTGTCCTGTGCGTCCCACAGACAATACCAGATTTAAAACAAAAAACCTGGTGTTTCTGCTGTTTTCAATGTTGATGCTCTCGCGTTTCATCGAGTGCAAAACAAAACTCGAGCCTCCTTCTCGACTGGAACATGCATGAATGAAGAGGGACTCCCTTTTCCGCACTTAAGACTCCCTTGTGGTTCGTTGTGCGTGGGGTTTCTGGCTAAAATAGCCAGCCTAGCTCCGTTCAAAAGCACAGAAGCTTCCAGGTGGGGGCTTCACAGGCTTCGCAGAGCGACCTCACTGTTCCGAGGATTTCTTCACGTTTTGGAAGCCACAGCTTCGCAGTCTAGGATGACGTGGGCGGCTGATTCTTCGGCGTTAAATAGCCCCTGCAAAGTGGGCTGTCTCTGGCGCCTATGTTAAAAAGATGTTTGTGAAACTGGGACTGGGACAACAGTACGCTCGAAATTCCGCAGCATTTTTTCGCTCAGTTTGTCGTTAGCCCTAACACAGAATGACGACTATTTAATTGAGCATGGCATATTGCATTTTAAATAGTTTAACTGAGATGCTACGTAGTAGCGCAATTATTGTGTTTTATGCTATTCTTTGGGTAGTTATAAAACGCTTTGCTTTGAAAGCACTCTATTAAATGGCAATTTGATGACTTCTTTTGAGATCTTTCTGAGATGGTGAAATTGGATGAAGAAATTAAACAACTTTTTGCCGTAGTACGTAAAAATAATTCTTGTAATATATCATTCTGCCTAGCCTTTTCCGTGTCGTCTTCGAGTCTAACCGGATGAAGACCGAATACGGTTTTCACCAGTATTTTACACAGAACTACTGCTGATCTGACCACCACAAACAAGTTACTTCTTCTTCTTTTCCTGTGAGGATGTGGCCACCTCTGGCGTCAGAGTTAATTAAGCTGCCTCTGGGAACTCCACAGGCCTCTGACTTGGCTATTTCAGACTTACATTAACTATATAAGTCCAGATTTCCTCACGATGTTTTCCTTCACCGTTGCCTGTGATGTCCAAGACAAATTTAGAAAGTACAACAAGTTACTGAATAGAGTAGAAAATACAGGTTGTCGGGTTTCTGATTATCCGTAATGTCATCTTCGAATTACAGTCAGGAGTTCAGGACTAACAGCCCTCAGTGCTTGCCGAAGCACGGAGAGGTTTCGTTATCCAATGGATGGATTCCTATCCTCGGTCCAATTTGGGTAATTGTTGCTTAACCTATTAATATTCTTTCGAATATACGTATTATTATGAAAGTACTAAACTACAGGCTAACATTTGCAATATCGATAAAAAAAAAATCTATAGCAATATTATAAAGAGGAAAGATTGTTTTGTTTGTACCGAAAAAGTACTGGACCGATTTTAAAAATTCTTTCAACTATGGAAAGCTTTCGCGAGGAACATAAGCTATTATTTATTTACAATAAAATAGAAATCCTTATGAAAATTGCAATAATGTAAACCAAAGTCGCAAAATGTTGCCTATAAAACTCATTATTTGGCGTGCGCTGAGAAAACTGTTGATGATACATAAAAAATATGTACTACATGATTAAAGTACTTATTATTACCTACAAAAAAGGCTGCGAGAGAATATATCTCACTATCATAGTTAAGTCACAATAGCAGCTTTTGTGTTCTAAAATTTAATTAGATCGCCGCCGGTAGAAAAAAAAGTTGGTAACATTCGTATTGCAGTATTCATTCTTATTCAAATAAATAGTTTAACAAATTGGTAGTAAGGTAGGTAGGGTATGTAGGGTAGAGTAGCTTTAGGTAGCCAGTGACGGGAGCGAAGCCACGAGGGTCAGCTAGTAATTAAAACAAACGCAATACAGTGGAGAGTGATTAACATTCCTCAACCAATTAGTACGTACTAGCATCCCGCCATACACACACAAGTAATTCGTGACAATGGAAGAATGGTCAACAATAGACGTCTATACGTCTACAAGCAGCCACGGGTCAACGACATTGTCTATCAGTGACGTCATATTCTTAAAGTCACGGTAACATCACGCCCATTTACCCTGATGAGTTAGACAGAGGCGTATCTATATCTATACTAATATTATAAAGAGGAAATATTTGTATTTTTGTATGTAACGAATAAACTTAAAAACTACTGGACCGATTTAATAATTCTTTCACCGTTGGGAAGCTACACTATCCCCGGGTGACATAGGCTACTTTTTATCCTACGGGAACGGGAAATACGCGGGTGAAACCGCGAGGCGTCTTCTAGTCTTTAATATACCCAGATTTGCCAGTATGATTGAAGTCCCATAAAGTTAAGCAACGATTGCCGAGGTTGGTCCGGGGATGGGTAACCATCTTTGCATAGCGAAATTCCTCCGTCCCACAGAAAACACGTAAAGCACATTTGTAGATAGATGTTTCATCAAAATGTCATTTATAGATCTGGTAGTCTTTAAGTCAAAAGTGAATAGGTTACTTTTTAGGGCTTGACTTGTGCTTCAAGTCGACCACATCATCGGTTACCATCAGGTGAGATAGTGGTCAAGCGGGAGCCTATAAAAAACAAAAAAAAAACTTTGACAGTCGTTACGAGTAGTCAGAAGACAGAAAATCAGACATCAGCCATGCAACCCAGTAACTGGGTATCGTGTTACCCAGTTACTGGGTTGTGGAGGTCAGATAGGTAGTCGCTCCATGTAAAATACTTGTATTCAGTTGTACCCGGTTAGACTGGCAGTATACTCCCAATTGGGGCAAGGTTAGACAGATGATAGATACATTTGAGCTTATTAACCCCCGACGGAAAAAGAGGGGTGTTATAAGTTTGAGGTGTGTTGCTGTGTATCTGTGTGTCTGTCTGTGCCATCATAGCGCCTCAACGGATGAACCGATTTTGATTTAGTTTTTTTTTCATTGAAAGGTGATTGTATAGAGTGTTCTTAGCTAAGTTTGAATATAATCGGTTCAGTCATTCAAAAGTTATGCGCGTTTTACTGTTTAGCTCGTGATGTTTTCGCAAGATAAATGTGTCGGAGGTTTTTTAAATTTTGAAATTTTACTTGTTTTAGTTATTACCATCGTGGAAGCATATCATCGTCATCTTCAACCTTTTAACATCCCCACTGCTAGGACCCAGACATCCTCTCTGTGAAGATGAAGCATATGTCTCTGTTTAATTATAGTTCTCGCCATACTTCTTGGCCGCCCTGAAGTTGGCTACAAAGCTACAATGGCTGCGCAGTCGTAAATCTCATACAAAAACAGCACCGTTTCGTGCCCTGAGCATCGCAAAGCCAACTTCAGGGCGGCCCAGAAATTTGGCTAGCACTATATGTTGTTTCAAAAATGTCATTGCCATTTGGTGTTCACTAGTATTACTAGTTAGATTTATCAGTGAATGGTCACGTCTAGTCACCGCTTGGTACAACTTAATAATGAGTAGACGTAAATACTGTCACTCAAATGCTTGCCATATTTATTAGAGGATAGCACTTCTGTATAACTGTTTAGAGTACCGACTTAGTGAATACTATCGTAATACTTTGCCTCATGTTTTCTTTATTCCTTAATAATACCATCCATCTATCAATTCATTGTAACGATTGTATTTTTGCGCTATGTTGTGCTTGAAATCAATTGTGTTTCACTGTGTATCATTTAGATCCGTAAGCATAGGCGATTGTATGTACAATATTGATACTGTATTTACAATCAGACTGACTGTAGTGCAATATTATTCTTATGATGTTTTTTTGCTACAGCCTATAAAAGGGAGTGTATAAACGTCAAATTGACAGTTCACTTGGTGGCGCCACTTGATTTAGGGTTACCAGTTAAGAGATTTAAATTACCCTTCTTTTAGGCGATCTTTAACGGATGTCATGAACATTTGTGTATGGAATGGTATGAAAGTAAAGGAAGTCAGTTTTAGCGTGACGTTTGACAGAACGGAATGGAAGAAGGAAACGTGTTGCGCCGACTACAAGTAAGTTCTCACATAGGGATCCGTTTTACAGGTCCGCATTAACGTATACGTTTTTATTCGGCGCTGACGTTTGAGTTGTATGAGGGAGTTCACACTCATGACAGTATTCCAGATCCAGTAAAAAATACAGATCCGAAAAAATATACAGCTGTCCGTTTTATAGTTCTGCTTTATGGTATACGTTTTTATTCGACAATGGCGTAGATACATATAACAGTATTAAAATACTGATCCGTGTTATCGGATCGAAGCCACGCGGGACGAGCAATTAACCCCAGTAGCGACAGATCCGTAAAACAGTTCCTACTGTAAATGTGGTGTGAACATTACCCCCAGTTGCGACGGATCCGTTAAAACGATCCTGGAAATACGGATGTTCTGTGTAAACATGGATTCCCTCTTTACCATAAAGGCCAAAGGCGTATCTAAGTCTTCAACAATATTAACAAATAAAATTATTATTATTCAAGTCTTCAACAATATTAACAAATAATTTTTTTTTTTTTTTTTTAATCAAGCTTTTTTCCTATTATTCTCAGCAAACCCTTTCATTTGATAACCATATCATGGCAGTGCACAAACGATAACTACTCCGCCATCTTGGGCCATCCGCCATATTGGATTTAGAATGACGTCACTTAGCAAACCATGTATTGTCATCCAAACTAAACGTGTATGCAAAATTTCATCTTAATCGGTGGAGGGTAACTGATTTAAAATTCAGTTGCAAGATTTTACCCGAACACACTCACATACATTGCAAGCTAAAAAAAATTGTACAAGCAAAATTTCAAAATTTAAAAAACCCCCGACACATTTATCTTGCGAAAACATCACGATCTAAACAGTAAAACGCGCATAACTTTTGAAAGGCTGAACCGATTTCATTCAAACATAGCTAAGAGCACTCTCGATACAATCACCTTTCAAACAAAAATAACTAAATCAAAATCGGTTCATCCGTTGAGGCGCTATGATGCCACAGACAGACACACAGATACACAGCAACACACCTCAAACTTATAACACCCCTCTTTTTCCGTCGGGGGTTAAAAATACAGACTAACGCTAGTTGAATATTGACCTCACAGAGCTACAAAAGCGAAATTCGTCTGACACGCAAAAAAAACAAGTTTAAATGCCAAATCAAAATGTGAAACGGATTATACATAAGATATCATGTCTAATCGTAACAATCGAATGGGACTTTCTTTTTATAACACTAGTACATCTATCATTAGTGACTCCGTGACGCAACGGCCGAGAATAAAAGGTTAAGTGTCAGACGCCGAGGCTTGCAATGCGATGGGTGTGCGAGCAATGTCGGCTAATTATGTATAATATGAGAAAGTTTTTTTTTTGATGTGAGTGTGTGAGGACTGAGGAATGATAACTTTAGTGAACGGTAGGCTGGATTCTGGTTTTTCTCGTCCAACTTACCACAGTGTCTCAAGACTAAAGTCTATGACCAGTGTGTGTTGCCAGTTATGACTTATGGCTCTGACTCTGAGACGTGGTCGTTCACAATTGGCCTCATCAGAAACAGTCACCCAAAAGGGTAATTAAGAGAACTGTGATCGGAGTTTCCTTGCGTGATCGAATCAGAAATGTAGAGATCCGCATGAGAACCGGGGTTACCGACATAGCCCGAAGAATTGCCAAACTTAAGTGGCAGTGGGCAGGACACCGCGAACCGGGAGACGTTGCGTTAGAAGGCCTTCAACTAGGTGGACCGAAAACATGGTGAAGGTTGCGGGGATCCGCTGGATGTGAGACGTACGGGACCAGTCAATGTGGCGACGATTGTGGGAGGCCAATGTCCAGCAGTGGACGTCTTTCGGCTGATATGATGATGATGAACTGGCGAAATACGTGTGTCACTGCAGGTGCTTCTCTGCTTAACTCTTCAGGGAATCCAAGTGTGACGTTTATGTGAATCTGCTCCAATCTTAATGTAGATATTCCCATTAAAATTAGTAAAACACATAATCAAACACACTTCACACAAATTAGCTACATAACGCCTAATTACCGAACAAATCAACGAGCACAGATAATTAAAAGCATGAAAAACCTCCTCAATTAACCAGAGGCTGCGTGACGGATACATATCATTGCTTTACGCGTAAAAAAAGTTAACTGTTCAGTCTATTGTTAGGCCGGGTACACATTGTTCGGTGACGGAGAAAAAAAAAATGGCGCGATGTTTGCTTTTCGATTGTGCTCCGTTATTCTACAGATTTGAAAGATTTGTGCTTCCGTTTGAGGTAAAAAAATATGGTAAAAGGTTCGATTATTACAAAAGTATATTTATTGAGCAGATGTATTGATGATACTCCATATAAAATACTGGTATCAGCTGCATCCGGTTACACTGGAAGCAAGAGTTTTTTTTTTTTGATTTTTTTACGCAAATGTTAACGACTCCGGAATCCGCTGGATGCAAGACACACAGGACCGGTCGTTGTAGTGACACTAGTGGGAGCGTATTTTCAATATTGGATATTCTTTTCGGCTGAAATGGTGATGCCATGATGGCAGATACCTGAGTCACAGATAATATAATACTAGCATACAGATGCCTCATTCCATACAAAGAAACCGTGCCGACGTAACTAGCGTTTTTCATCTAATTATATTGATTATTTTTGTCGATTTGTTTTATAGTATTTTATAGCACTTTTTACAGTTCCATTGCTCCAAAATGTCTTACAATACAAATTTAAACAATTTAGTTGAATGCCTCAGAAATTTAAAACCGCGCCATCTATTGGCATCAATTTTAAATGATCCGTTCAAATAATCTTTGAAATGTGAATTAAGAGCTCAATGTTCTAAAATGTTGTGCTTAAGAGAGTTGATTAAACAAGAACATAAAAATGTTATGTTCAATTCCAGAAAACGATAATTTTACACACAATTCAATAACAAATCGGTACATATCGCGCCATCTAGTGAGATTTATTTAAACCAAATTTTCTTTCTTAGCGCTGGGACCCCGTGCCTGAGTTAATCTTTTATACAGTACACAGGATGTAGCGGCATTAAGAAAAGCCTGATATCCGATACTGAACTAATAAATGTGAAGTTGATTGATTGATTATCACAAAAACGTTAATTGCGAAAGTAAGGAAGCACCTTGCTTCTACTTTCCCTTGAAATCAATTTTCAATGCACGGATAGTGAGTGCTGCGCTGTGACCTACGTATTAAAGTCAGGGAAAAATATCAGCAAGATGAGAGAGCGAAGTCGGTGGAGGACAGCTGAATGCCAGTATTATACATGGAGCGACTTCCTATCTGAGGAGTATCGTGTTACCCAAATACTGCACTATTTGGGTAACACGCACGCATCACGATAGGTAATGACATGACTTCTTTTTTTTGTTTGTCTTTTCATCCAATGACTTCTCCCGCTCTGGGTGAAGCGGGAGGGCGTGTCAGACTTTTACTGACTAAAACCCATCCGTGTTCTTTCAGTTGCTTGAGCCAGGGCCGCGGTAACTCTCTTTCAAACTTATCCGCGATCCACACAGGCATCGGACCTAACGGACCCCGTCAGTTTTTGCTGACATCTCTTTGAGGCGCGCGTGGAACACTACGCGCCGTCGACTCGGGCCTGGTCCTTATCGGACGGCGAGCTATCCATTACTCGCCGTCTGCAAGCCCGCGCCTACGGTGGCTTGTATCGACTTGCGACTCCCGACGATGAGGAGGTGACTGTATCTCCTTGACATGACTGTGTGTCAGATTTCTGACTTTTTACTACTTAGTTGTAGCGACTGTCAAAGATCTACAAATGGCAGCCGACAGCTTAACGTGCTTTCCAAGGTACGGAGGAGTATCGGTATGGAATGGAAGGTCACCCATCCACGAGCCGACCCCAGCAAGCATTACTTTACCTTGAAAAGCGACCCGTGCGACTGATAGTATTTAGTGTGAAGCTCCTAGAATATGTAAGTATGCAATATGCATATGAGCACACACCCTAACACCAGCCCAGTAGAGCATAACAAATTATAGTAAAAACACCATGGATGGAACTGTACTCAGTTAATTTATGTTTTTGTGCAAAGATAATATGGTGGAAAAAGACGATAGCAATCGATTAAAGATTAATAAGGAAATAATGGCTTTTAAAGTGTTCAAGTGTTTGTGTGTGTTTTTAACCCTCGACGGAAAAAGAGGGGTGTTATAAGCTTGACGTGCACGTGTTGTGTGTGTTGTTGCTCGTCGCTTGTGTGTGACAAACACACATATACACGTATCTGTGTGTCTGTCTGGGGCATCATAGCGCCTAAACGGATAAAACGATTTTGATTTAGTTTATTTTGTTTGAAAGGTGATTTAGTCGAGAGTGTTCTTAGCTATGTTTGAATAAAATCGGTTCAGCCGTTCAAAAGTTATGGGCGTTTTACTGTTTGAATCGGGTTGTTTTGCAAGATATCGTGTCATAATTACGTCTTCAATAGATTGCCGACCGAAGCGTATCTACTATGTTCTAGATAAATTATGTAGCATGAAATAAAAATGGGTCGGGGGTTTTCTAAATTTTGAAATTTTACTTGTGTGTACGTGAGATGAATTGTTGTCTCAGAACTTAAGTCGTGAAGGAATCAGTGATAGCGTGACAGTGGACAGGATGGTGTGGAAGAAGAAAACGTGTTGCGCCGACCACAAGTAACATTGGACAAGGGCAAAAAGATGATTTACGTCGTGCTGCACCTACTGACGATGCTTATCAGCAGAACAAGTTGCGCCACAGGACAAGACAGTGGCGAGGTGGAAGAAGAAGATAAGCAAGTAAGTGTAAGGTAAGAATCGTTCTATTATTAAAGTTAAGTGAGTCAAGGATTTAATGCAACCATACTCAGGAATTTCTAGTCTCTAGGTGACCTATCTATACCAATATTATAAAGAGGAAAGATTTTTTTGTTTGTTTGTTTGTACCGAATAGGCTCCGAAACTACTGGACCGATTTCAAAAATTCTTTCACCGTTGGGAAGCTACTCTATCCCCGGGTGACATAGGCTACTTTTTATCCCTGTATTCCCACGGGAACGGGAACTACGCGGGTGAAACCGCGAGGCGTCCTCTAGTTTTCCAATAAAAATTTTCAACATTGAAAATGCCCTTTTTTAAGGGAACTTGGGCCCCTTTCAAAAAATGGTCGTATGTTGATGAATTTGTTTGTATATTGTAGATAAAACACGTTGTATTCATAGTTGGAAAACATTTCTAATTTATTTTGCGGGGTTCACGAGATATAACGATGTTTCTGTTCTTGAAATGAACCCTTATTACAATGCAATAAGGAGCATACAAATGTCCAAGTGAAGGAACCTGGTCTGTTGTTGTCTGTACATATAAAGTAAAGGACACGGATGGAAAAAAAACACAAAATATAAATCCGATTTTTGCATAATATTGAAATCGCAGACACGATACCTCATAAGGAGCCTGTGTATGGGCAATCTCCTTTGTCAGCTTTTGGTAATGAGCCACTTTTTTGAGCCTTGATGCAGCCAGGATTCAGGAGCAAAGCTGACCATTACAAGATAGGCAGGACGAACTAGATAGAATATTATAAACAAATGATGGCCCACATTGCATTTGCTTTGGACCTATGTAGCTAAAAGTTATAAAGAAGACTTTTGCCCAAGAAGTAGGATGAAGCAAGCTGGACGTTACCAGTAATCTAACAACCCGACTGCTTAAAAAGACGTAAACAAGAAGAAAATCATGCTGTGCAGTCGGAGGATACATCTGGTTTTGGACAGCCAGCTCGCGAATTTGTATCCTCCGACTGCACAGCATGATTTTCTTCTTGTTTACGTCTTTTTTAGTTCGCTTTTTAAGCAGTCAGGTATTTTGATTTATTTTTTTATTAGTTACATTTAAATATATAAGTGTTATATCTTTTTGAAATCACCTCTAAAAACCCTTTATTTTGATACCCCCCACACGATGGGATTGGAAACAAAAAAAACCTACACAAAATGGCACCCATTTTATTCTTTTCCAATTTTAATGTAGCCAGTGACACATGCAGGGTTAAGACGTCTCGATTGACGTAAGAATCGTCAAAATCGACCAACGCGTTTGTTCTCTAGAACGCCACATAGGAACAAACATACATAGACTGATAAACACATTACCTCCTTCGGCAGTCGGATAAAACATATTTGTCAACTTCAGTGACATTCGTATCAAAAATCTCAAGCTAAACATTAGTAGCAAATGTCTTCCGTATCAGGCGACCAGTCAATCTGTCCAGCCTTTTCCCAATTATGTTAGGGTTGGCTTCCAGTCTAACCGGATTCAGCTGAGTACCAGTGTTTTACATGGAGCGACTGCCTATCTGACCTCCACAACCCAGTAACTGGGTAACACGGTAACCCTTGGCTAGACTGGTGTTCGATCTCAAGCTTCTGACTATTCGTAACGACTGTCAAAGATCTTCAAATGACAGCCGGGACAAATGGCTTAACGTGCTTTCCGAGGCACGGAGGAAACTCGGTACGTTGAAATGGTCACCCATCCACGGCCCGACCTCGTAAAGGGTTGCTTAACCTTGAAGATCGACCCGTGCGGCTGTTATTATTTAGCCACGAACTCCTCCTGTACCAGACGACCAGTCCTCTTAAATTAATCAAAGAGTCAATGAACGGCAAGTTTATTAAAATACACAAAAAACTCGATCACAACCAAGTACTTTGACACTGACAAAAAATAAAACGCTGTAAACTCTGTCATATCGACTAAACAGTATAAAAACTCAACATTATCAAATGGTCAGTCCAAAATGAACCTTATAGTCACAACGTATGCTTTTAAAATCAATTGTAATCTGTCAAACAACAACAATCGATCTAATTCGTATAGCAAAATCGACTTTATTCCTGAACAATAAAAACTGTCTTCCAAGAAAACACAAACATAAAACACTACAATCAATTTTCAACTTTACCCGCTTGACACGAGGTCCAAAAACAAAATTTTGTAATAACAGTGTTGCCATATGAGAAAAATGCTTTTCCCATGGCGTTATAGGCGACAATGCGCGGAAGTTGATACACGCGTTGCGCGTCACGATGTTTTGTGTTTTTATTACGGTGAATTACGGTCACAGAGAGGTTAAGCAGAAAACAAGGCACAAGTTGACAAATATATTGGTTAAGTCCAACAAAAATGTCATGGATGGAGTGAAGATTGACATGAAAGAAGGCGAAGTAAACGTTAGTAAGACTGTTTCAGGGGTAAATATAGAACATACTAAGAACGGGATAATACTAAGAAGATGCTGATAAATCTAAGCTAATTTCCAAAGGATTAAAAGAACGGTACTTCAAAATATTTCCTGCTGTTAGAAATTCTCATTGGAACAATAATAATGCGCCTAGCCGTTGGGGTCGGCTTTCAATCTGATCGGACGCAGTTGAATTAGCTGTATTTTTAATTTACACAGTTACAGAGTTCACGATACCTGTGAGGCAAATATTAGGTCTTGAATTTTTGATTCAATTTGAACCTAGGCTCTGGGTTTAGAATCTAGACCTCAAATTAACACTGGCCTAGATTGGAAGCAGACCTGAAGTTCTCAAATGAGATTTGCATGTTTCAAAAGTTGTGACAGGTCAAGTTCTGCCCTCGTCTCGGCAGTTACAAGAAAAGCTCAGTCAGTTAACAAATTGGATAGTGGATAGACCGGATCATAGGAGCAATTAAGGAGAGTATTTATTTAGAGATTAGTTTGGTTAACTTGAATATAACAGTGATGCGGAAGAAAGAG
Organism: Orthosia cruda; assembly: GCA_964057195.1. Taxonomy (NCBI): domain Eukaryota; kingdom Metazoa; phylum Arthropoda; class Insecta; order Lepidoptera; family Noctuidae; genus Orthosia; species Orthosia cruda. The sequence continues at coordinate 3,811,291 of OZ059852.1, read as the reverse complement.
GGACATGGCCCTGAAGAAATTGTTAATAATTGTTAAGCGAGAAGACTTATAGAGATGAAACAGTAGAAAGAACCCTAGAAAGGGCTTGAACACGGTGAATGCTCTTACTGATATTTCGATGAAGATACTGCGCCGTCCACAAATAGATTGCAGAAGAAAAGAAAAGCAGAAATGAGATATTACAACTAGAGTCTGGCAAACGAAAGTAGAGACTGAAAAAGCGCGGCAAATTTAAAAAAAATATCAGCATAGCAACCCCAAAACTAGTATGAGATACCTGGAATAACCTAATTTGATACTTTAGAATTATTTATTTTACTTCGTCTGAATAAAAATACTATAGACAATTTAGGTAGGCAATACTTTAGATAGTAATTAAAACAAAGTATCAACTTATTAGCGTCATACTAACTTATGAAATCTAACACCACACGTATGAAATCTTGTTATTGTTTGAATTCGATGTCTTTCTCCTGTTGTTTTTCTTGATATTTAGACATCATGCGAAACAACATCTCCTGTAATCCACTTTTAATTGTTTTATTGATTTTTCACTTAATAAACGCTATTATCAAGACCACAACAAATCACCAAAAAATTTATGTTGACATTAGTATAGCATTGCCATATAAAAAGCTTGCAAATAATTCGTTGCCAGATTCTAGAAGCTTTAATACTCTTTAAATGCTATTTGTTTGATACACATACCGCATTTCAAAACACTCAGATCTATTCAGTAGATACTGTGAGTTCAACAGAAGAATCCAGCAGAAACCCAACCACTCCATCAACTTACAGAACGCAAGTCTATGTGAACCACGTTACTCAAACAAATCACATGCAGTACACACACACGCTATATAATACACGGAAGTTGATCCAAGTCACGGTTCCCGCGCATGCGTGCTGGTAGTACATGTCGTGCGTTTGAAGTGCCAGTGCACGCACGAGGATGGCAAGGTGAGGGACGAAGATGGTTTAGTGTTTATTATGAAGGATAAATATGAAAATTAAGGCTTTACGCAAGTAAAGGGGGGGAGATAGTGCAGTTATGTGGGACTCCAACCCACTAAAACTCCACGGAGTCCTCCTGTGCCGCTTATGGCGGGAACACGGGCACGCGTTAGCACTCACCGCGAACCCGCCGCAGCTGTCCGTGACCGGTCTCTCCTCGCGGGAGTACACTCCGTCACCGGCGCACCAGAACACACTTTTCGCCGTGACCACCCCAGGGATCAAACCAGAATATGGGCGCCTGACGACCCCGTGACTGACACCTTTGGTCTCCTTGTGACGGGTCAAGGTCAATGGCCCCGCCAACTACCATTTTTCGGCCTTTTCGTTTGTGCGCCACCTAATGAGTAGAAGTATCTTCCTATGTGTACCCAACTGAAAAGATATCTCGCAACAGTAATTTTAATTAATCAGAGTGTGGAGCCATAAAAAAATAGAAAAAAAATAGCTTAAGGTTACACAAGTCGAAATTTCTTCCATACAAACGTAGTCTGGCGATTACTGCACTGTTTGACGGTGTACGTTCAAAATAAAAAAAATATATCAATCTGTCTCATCATTATCTAGCCCTGTATGGAATCAGAAAAGTAAAAAAAAACACATTTGAAAGTTATGAGCGTCGAAAGTTCCACAATTCAACACTAATTTTAACGCATCTTTGGGCGGAAATAAATACCATAAGAAGAAGGAAAATTGCAAAACGGCCTCCATACAGGGATATATTAGTAATTCAACAATGCAAATAATTATATTTTGAATATATACATTTAGTAGTTTTTTCATGATATCCAGACACCCAAAGGTCAGTTCATAAAATTTCGCGCGCTCGGTTTCGTCCTAAATCATCCCTCCATTTCGCTACAAATTTGCAAAAGTGCTAATTCGTACGAGAACTAGCTTCTTACTGCTCATCACAGCATCAATCTCTTTCGCACGTGTTGTCGGATGAGACAGCATGCATTTTAACCCCGCGCACAAAATAGTTCGTGCCGTTGACTAGGGGAACCTTAACTATCGTGTTTAGGATTCATCAACTTTCTGGTCTAAAGTGTAGTCTAGCTTCCTTCCAGAAAAGACATCGACAAATTTTTAAATGCTCAGAATATATTCACATTCGTAGCCACTTAAGAACATGTAAATCCCAATGGCCATCACATCGGTCCTATGTCTAATGTGGCCAGACCATAGGTTCTGCTTGTCAAAAGGGATATCTCCTGGGAAGAAAAATGACAATTCTATTTAGTCCGTCAGTGAGATTATCAAATAATATTGGACACGTATTTTTTGCTTTATTGAAATGAATAAAAATTGACAAAGATAAAGCGCATCAAAGTTCAGAAGTGGGGGCTTGTGATTGTGACGTCACTTTGTCAGAATGAAGAGTAGCACACCGTGACATCACACGATATTACAATCGTTGTAATTTATTGTTTACGTGGCAAAAGAAAAATATGTATCCAATATTTTTAGGTTATCTAACTGACGGACTAAATAAATATTTTTTGTCAACTACTCTATTCTGTGAGGTATGTCGACCACTTTTGTTCTTTCGCTTCAACGTGGAAACCGCGATTCGGCAAACATAAGGCGGGACAGTGTGGTAAAAGCAGGATAAGATTAGCTGAGAATCGAGATAAATGGCGTGCGATTGGAGAGGCCTATGTCCAGAACAAAACAAAAAATATACCCCTTCCATATATGAGCGCTTATGAATCGCTAGGCGCAGTTCAAAATAGTCGTTTCCCATGCAGAATGATGATAAATATAAATTGCTAAACAATTATCGCTGCCCCTTTTAGATAAAACCACAAATCAAAATTGGCAACTACTTATTATAACAGAGAAGAACCGGTTAAACTTTCGCCTGGCCTAAGAGTTGAGTTGCGAGTTCTTGACCTCGACTTTTGCGAAAAAAAATATGTGTTAACTCTATCAAAAGGTCAACGACTTATTAAGTGTGTACTTACCAAAGACCTTATACTTCTTACTACTAGACTGTGCACTATGGCGCAAATACCGGTCCACGTGAGAAGGCTTCCGTTGGTAGTGTGTCTCTTTCTAATGAGGTGACCATGACAAAACAGAACACGGGATAAATTGATTGTAAAAACGATAGTTTGAGTATCCCGATATATTTATGCTACCTAACTGCGCTACCTAAACCTACCTAATTTATAGTTAATAAAAAAATATAGTGTTTATATTTTTTGGTATCTACATCACTAACCGTATGGTGTCGGGCGTAAAGAATTTCACCATCCCATGTTTGCCCGTGGGTGTCGTAAGAGGCGACTAAGGAAAAAACAAGATAATGGGCAGCAGCTTTCTCTGTGCATTTGTAACAACCATATTGCGATCGCCAACCAGCCTGCAAATCACACCCCATGAATAGAGAATTGAGCAGTTTACGATGGAGTATTAAAGGGTTATCTGAAGTTCGAAGAGAAGGGGAGGACTCAATAATCCTCAAATCCCAAGTCTCCTCAAGAACAAAAAGCTCTCTGATCCTACTCTCAAGCTCATGAAGGAGAGGCGTTAGATGACCCTGCAGTCTTCAGACGGTGCTTTGAAATACCGGCAGCTAAATATACCTTAAAATATTTCTATGATTTCTCATATTGTCCAGTTGCGTAGACAGTTGAGAAATAAAACTACACCAATTGTATTCCACTAGGAATCAATTTGCAAATAATATTAACAGCCGCTGAATTTCACTCGAACAAAGTTACTGTTCTGTGAAAAAAATCCGTCGAAAATTCCGCAAACCGTCACCTTACATTTAATATTACCAGGCCCAAACATTTAAAAGTACTACTCTTACTCAGTATTAATGAATATATTTTTTAAATATAACGAATTGATTAAATATAGGAACTGTAGAAATATTTAAATACGTTTCTAGAAATATTTAAATACGTGTCAATGTCTATGAATTGTTCGTTTTGGTATAAATTAGAAAACAAAATATAAATTTTTCTACCATTTCTACCAAACCCAATGATTAGTTGATCTAGCAAGAGGTCAGACAAGGACACACTACCAGCGGAAACCCTCTCGCCAGGCCCGCTTTTGGTTAGCTACAGCTTATAAGGAATTAGCTAACCTAGGTGTATGATGATAGATTTAATTTAAGCTAAACAAAAAATTTTGGTACACAGTCTAGTAGTAAGAAAAACGTATAAGGTCTTTGGTACTTACTTGCTACTAAAAGATGGCCGAACTGCGCTAACTAAAATTTCTGAATAGTGGAGTATTTTGCATGAAGCGACTGTCTTTCTGATCCCCACAATCCAGTTACTGAATTCACGATACCTCTTGGTACTGGACACGCGTAGTCAATCTAATGCTTGTCGCGGATTTTGAAGTATAATTATCGCGGCCCTGGCACAAGCAACTGAAGGAACACGGGTGGGTTTTAGCCAGTAAAAGTCTGACACGCCCTCCCGCTTCACCCAGATCGGGAGAAGTCATTGGAAGATATGCATATTTATAAAAAAAGAGGGCTAAAATTGTTTAACCTTCAAAATAGACCCGTGCACTATCACTAATTTACAATCCCATTTCTACAATCCCATTCCTACTTTAAAAAAATGAAGATAAAATAAACTTCAAAAACGTTTATCTACCTGTCAAAAGATGCGCGCCACAGATATAAAACATTAATATGCCCTCGCACGTGGGGTAATTTAGCTTCTATATCAGGCAACACCGTCGCCCTACGGATGCGTTCGGAATAAATTAAAGCAATTGATCGCGTTCATGACATTTTATGGCGTATTATTTTATAAATATGAGAGTTTATGATGTAAGATTATGTCGGTTTATAATAATTTTATGCTTATTAGAAAAGTGGTTGCCACGATTTACGGACCAGTATATTTAAATGTTTCTTAAAAGGAGGTCTTATATCATGATGACAAAAAGAAAGCAACTTCCTGTTGCAAACTAATGATTTTGATTAATGATATAATCATTCGTCTATTTTATTTTTACTTATTCATTATATTGTTTTTAGATTTATGCGAAGATGGCGGGACGAGCTTGACGTCTGTCGATAGGATTCATTATCATTATTAGCCTTTTAATGTTCCCACTGCTGGGACACAGGCATCCTCTATGTGAGAGGGCATGGGCCGTAATACACCACGCGGGCCCAATGCGGGTTGGTGGATGTCTCATGTCTTCGATTTTTGGTAACGGCAGCGACTTACGTGTCGTAGGTCGTGGGTTCGAACCCAGACAGGCACTTTGTGTAAACTATTTCATCACCACTGCTCTCAAAACAGTGAAGGAAAACATTGTGAGGAAACCAGCATGTCGATAGGATTGGTCAACAATAATTATTGCCCTAAGCCAGAAGGAAGAAAAGGAGATCTTTGATTTGCAGTGGGACAGAACAAATAAAAAAAATAATAATTCATTCTTTGTTTCTAATGGCGGTCGGTTAGTAAACTAATAAATCAATCAACATAACACTACGTTTTTTCCAAGGCTTTGTTCTCGTGGTTTATACCTCAGGAACCGTACACTTTTCAGGACAAATTCTCGGTTTTACTCAGAGATAGTGTGGAGCTCGTCGACTTGAATGTGCCTTGGCAGTTAAAAGTGTGTCATGCTCTCTCAAATGTCTCTCTGATGGCGGCAAATGTGTTGGATCATTCGGTTCCCTTCATGATAGTTGAGAATGGTGCCAATCCATGCGTCTTGTTCGCGAACTGGCTCCATCAGTTGGAAAGGGTCATAATTTGCTCCTACAAGAAATTTCACCTCTGTTATTATAATATTAGTTTACAATTCCATTTGGTCTTGCATGAGTCTAAAGGGATGGACCCAACTTGTAATTAAAGGGTTAATTGGCCTGATTAAAACGATAAAAGTAGGGGAAGAGCCTATTGGATAAGGAAACCTTTTAACTTGTGGGGAAATCTTCATGGATACCCCTCCATTTTCTTCAAACGTAGATAGGGGGTTATGTCGGACTCTAACCGACTAAAACCGTACAGTACCTACACCTAACATGGGCTAGGAATACAATTAAATTCATGCGCACCCCCAACTGGTAAATGACGCAAACTTTTTTATTTTTTTCCTGGTTGTGAAAGGGCTGTGAGACTCCTACTGCTACTCCTACTAAAATCCACCCCAGTGTTCCATCTCTAACCTACGCTGGGGTTGCGGGAACAACGACACTGCCGCAACCCCTGGCTAGTGCCGGCCCGCCTCTGCGGGCCTCGATCTCGGGTTGGGGGGGGGAGTGAGGTGTTAGACTCCCCCCGTGTCGTCTAAGAGGGGCGCGCGTGGATCACTACGCGCCGCCACCTCGGGTGGGGGGCGACGGAAGTCTTCAAGTCCGCCGCCCCTGGACTCACTTAGGGGGGCTGGAAGAGGGCGTTGACCGCCATCCGCCGACGCCCGGCGAAACTGTCGTCTCCGCAGCCTCCTTCTGCGAGACGTCAGTTTCGCAGAAAGGATACCAGAATGACGCAACCTACGTCAACTTATGAATCAAACTGTACTTACTCCACGAACAGACAACTCACTTCTGATCTATTGTCCATTACTTAACACACATTTCGAAACTGGATTACAGACCAGATTAACCAGATAATAAACTAACAAAGCTTACTCACAAAAAACCGGTGACTTACGCTGTTATTGTGTAAGAATTACATCGTAACTGAAGCTGTTTGCTTTGCATAAGTTGTTTTTGTAGCTTAGCTTGGGCCATCTTTTTGTTCTGGTAGAAGATACACCGTTGCTACTACTATTATAACCAAGAAAGTTTGTGTTGATCGATAGATTTGTGTTACCGAGAACTGAATTTCTGTAAAAGGGCAAAAAGTTTGTTTTTACCCGACTGCCGAAGGAGAGTAATGCGTTCATAAGTCTATGAATATATGTTTGTTCCTATGTGGCGTTCTAAAGACCAAACGGGTAGACCGATTTTGATGACTCTTACGTCAATCGATTCGTCTTACCCCCGGTTTCCCAGCTCAGAATTATCGGAGAATTAATGTGACAAATTGTCAAGCACGCGTTATCTGCTGTGATTGGCTGTTGAAAATTCATTAAACCAATCACAGCAGATAACGCGTGCTTGACAATTTGTCACATTAATTCTCTGATAATTTTGAGCTGGGAAACTGGGGGTTAACATTGCGAGTGTCACTGCCTACATTAAAATTGGTAATTAGAAAAATGGCGGCTTTTGGGCGCCATTTTGTGGGAGTCGACGTCGTGTGGGGTATCAAAAGCAAAGGGTTTCAAGAGGTGATTTCAAAAGTATATGACACTTATGTTTAAATGTATCTAATTCGAAAAAATAATGTTAACTGAAACGTTATAACTAAAAAAGAAAACAAAAAGAAGGCTGCTTAAAAAGCGAACTAAAAAGACGTAAACGAGAAGAAACTCATGCTGTACAGTCGGAGGATACATCTGGTTTTGGTCAGCCAGCTCGCGAATATGTATCCTTCAACTGCACAGCATGATTTTCTTCTTGTTTATTCTTTTTAGTTCGCTTTATAAGCAGTCGGGATATTTGATTTTTTGAAATGACTTTTTTTAATGAATTATTCACCAACAACAACAATAACAACACAACACGAATCTATTTAGGTACTTACGAATAATATTACAACTATATTTGATATGAAGCTCTGATATGCGCTGTATATTATGATGATAGTACCTGGAAATAAAATAGATTTGTTAGTATAAATAAACACAAAAATATAAGTAAAAATCTTTAAAAAAACAAGCTTTTATGAACTAAATGTAATTATCGCTAGTCTAAATACATATCCTCTGCTTAAACATAATGGTACAGTCTTGTATGGATAAGGAGTTCCTATGGCCTCCTTCTGGATGCATCATCAGACCAGTTCCTTAGTAGTATATTATTGCATTGTCTCCAGAATTACATAAGTAAGGCAAGTTTAAGATTGATCGGTTGTAGGAAGTGTTTGAAAAACCGGCCAAATTTATTGTTATAGCGGGAACAGAAATACATCATCTGTGAAAATTTCAACTGTCTAGCTATCACGGTTCATGAGGTACAGCCTGGTGACAGACAGACAGACACACGGACAATGGAGTCTTAGTAATAGGGTCCCGTTTTTACCCTTTGGGTACGGAACCCTAAAAATGGTTTAATAATTTCGAACCGGATACCCTACGAAGGAAGCTAGTTAATAAAGGCTTGTAAGAAAAGGGCCTAGACAAACCTATCACTACAAATTATAAAACAAAGCGTCTGTCTGTCTGTCTGTTCGCGATAGACTCAAAAACTACTGAACGCCTAAGTCTTTACACCATATTATTTAATTAGATCTTAGAAAAATAAATTCAAGCGCGGGTCTCACACCGATGACGGGACACGCTTGATGAATTTTGTTTTGTCTACGGTAGATAGGTAGGTACTTAAATACTTATTTTAAGAAAAACTTGCAGTCAAAATATGCTCTATCCGTGCGAAGCCGGGGCGGGACGCTAGATAAGGGATATATATAGGAATAATAAACAAAAATCTTTTTGCAGTTTGTCAATCGTAATCGCTGATATAATATCGTTTGTCTAGAGTCTCAAATCACGAGTTGTTTTCATAAAGCTCGTTTCTAAACCGTGTTGTGCAACGGTTATTTGCACGGCAAAGTTTTCTCTTTGCATTACTTCTAACTCTGTGTAATGACTATGAAGAGTGCACTACATAATACTTGTCACAACGACCACTCGTTTTGACAGCTGGTGTACAGGGTTGCCAAGTAATGGCGTAGCGGAGTAAGAATGGGGAGAATTTGAAAGACAGTTGCCATGCACATTTTTGATTGTTTTTGGATTATTTAAGACCTTGGAAACAAAAATCTATTATATTAAGAAAACTGAAGTTTTATCACCTAGGTAGACCAAGAAAAGATCAACACAGCTAGCCAACAATACTTTTAGTACAGCAGCAAAGATGTCTGGGAAAGATAGACCTTTGGCCAGCAGTGGAACAACGATCAGGCTTCATAGAAAGAAAGATCATACCAGTAACTAACCTAATGATTGTGAAACAGTTATTTGCACCGCAGTTTTCACTTTGCATAACGTTTAACTATGTAATAATGACTGTGAACAGTGCACTATACTTATCACAACGACTACTAGTTTTGACAGCTACTGTACAGGGTTGCCCAATAATGGCGTAGTGGAGTAAGGATGGGGAGATTTTAATACACACTTTTGATTGTTTTAGTTAGTTTTAGACAAGCTATCTTATTGATGTATTAAGCTTATATTTTATCATAGTTATTAGTGGCATTTCTACGTGAAAAACCTACTCCTTTTTGGGAAGTCGGTTAACAAAAAAAGTTAATTCATAATATAAAAAAATCCGACTGGTTAAAAAGCGAACTAAAAAGACGTAAACAAGAAGAAAATCATGTTGTGCAGTCGGAGGATACATCTGGTTTTGGTCAGCCAGCTAGCGAATATGTAACCAATATGAATATGTGATGTATGTGTGTATATGTGTTGCAGTTGTTTCCCCGAGTAATAAGGGGGGACCAGATTTTCCTACTCCTTCGTTATTCCTTTCTGATTAATTTCGTTGCGGGACCCAAGACAGTTAAATTCATTCTCCGGGACTTCGTCGAGTTTCATTGCCTCGGCGCTTTTCTGGTGGTCGCCACTGTTGATTCTGGTTTTCAGGAGTTGCAGTGGTTTGGGAATGGTGCGGTGGGATAGGCCCAAAAAAAAATCCAGTGTTACAGACTCAACAGAAGAGAAGTGCGACCACAAAGATGCAATCAATGAGGACTTTAAGTGGCACTGTATTAACAATTAAACCTCCAGGAAATAAGGGTTCTAATTCCTACTGGTTTTCCATACAACCTTGGACCAGAAACCGACCAACATAATTTATTTAAATTTCAACTATAAACAGTAGACTGCTGGCGACATTTACAAATATTAGGCAATAATACGTGCTTAATAAATTAGTTCATTATCAAGCCACCTACTTTAATTGTTATAACAAATTTAATGATGAAATTTTTGTGATCGAAACGTGCTTGCTTTGTTTATGATTATTTTGCATTTAAGACGACGAGAGTCGCTAACTACCTTGAGGGAATAAAACGCGCACTCGTTTCACACCCGCGCGATTCAAAATTCAGTAGTTTTTTTGTACTGTCCTAATTATTCTATTAAAAAAGCCTTAGATCAAAATGTAGATAATTGAATTGTCTTTGAGATTGTGTTAATTTCATTAAAATACGCCCAGCGGTTTTGGTGCGATTGTCGTGTTTTGTCCGTGTTAGACATAACTTTACAAATTAATTACACCATGTTATACGAATAAATCTCATAATGTTCTCAGATCCAATTATTAAGAAAATGGTCTAATGTAACATATATTTTTTTCCAAAATTATACGACTAGCCGTTTAGACGTGATTCTCATTTTAAAATCAGCTACTGACGGGTATCTGCGCTTTAAATAGTGATTTGGAAAAGGTGGAAAGGAGGAGTAGGAACAAAACGATTATGAACCATAGCCATACCATCTAAATTAAACTTCGCGCGGTATGCCAGCTAAAAGAAAGAAAAAACGATTATTTTGTCTATTTCTCTGCCCTAGGCACAGATAATATAATATTAGCATACGTGCGGCGCGAGGCACGAAACAGTGCTGTTTTTGTATGAGATTTCCTACTGCGCAGCCATTGTAGCCAACTTCAGGGCAGCAAATAAGTTTGGCGAGAACTATAACTAGCGTTTTTCGTCTGATTAAGATGATTATTTTATAAATACTTCGATCGCGTTCGGTTCCTTTCCACGGCTATAGATGGTGTTAGCAGGGACTTGCATGTAAAAGGATTTTCTTGTTTCGTGACAATTTTTTATAGTATATAGTGAAGATTTGTTTTATAGTATTTTTGCACGTTTTTACAGTTTCATTTTACCAAAATGTGTTACAATACAAATTAAAAAAATCGAATGGCATGCCTCAGAAATTTAAAACTGCGCCATCTATTGGAATCAATTTTAAATGCTCTTTGAAATGTGAATTAAGTGTCCAATATTCCATAATTTTATGCTTAGGAGAGTTGATTAAAAAAGAACAAACAATTTTTAAGATCAATTAAAAAAAAGGTGGATTTTAGACACTGCATATCGCGCCATCTAGTAACATTTATTTGAACCAAATTTACTTTGTTAGCGCTGGGACCCCGTGCCCAAGGTAAGATACTAATCGTCTTTCCCTGGAGTCCTGGGCAGTCGGCTCCTTACTGACAGGCTGAATCTTTCTCACGACATTGGTTATTGAGTTTCCCCATAATCCCCAGATCGCAAATAAAGAAAATGATTCTACACTGTCTGACACTAGAATTTGCATGTAGCTTTGATATTATGTCAAACATTGAGTCTTGTGTGTTAAAATAAAGTAGGAAATCTATTTTGAGCGATCCCGCATTGCTGAAGAACTTTTGCCGCTTGATAACGCTGAAATAAAAATAATCTCGAACTGCGAAATATTTTCGTGTAGTAAATCAAAACATAATAATTATGAACTGCTGTCAATAGGTATGTTTATTAGACGTAGTTCATATTATATTTTTCAGAGTAGAATCAATTATAAAAAAAAATGTATGCGATTTAAATTATGACCTCAAAATAAAAATAAAACCCCAAGTGTGAGTCGGACTCGCGCACGATGGGTTCCGTACCATTATCGCAAAAAAACGGTAAGAAAATCACGTTAGTAGTATGGGAGCCCTACTTAAATATTTATTTTATTCTGTTTTTAGTATTTTTTGTTATAGCGGCAACAGAAATACACCATCTGTGAAAATTTCAACTATCTAGCTATCACGGTTCATGAGATACAGTCTGGTGACAGACGGACAGACAGACAGACGGATCGCGGCGCACAAAAAATGTAATAATACAATAATATTATTTAATTATTATACATTTTTATTTGTTATTATTATTTATTTAAAAAATAAGAGAAAAAAATGCAACTAAAAACAGTTCGAATTCCCGCCAACCCTATCCAACAATAGTGTTGAGGCATCACATCGACAAAACCGGTATTTTATCAGCAGTAACCGGTATTAAAAGTTAGTTTTCTCTGAGCCGTTTAATATGCAATGAAATACATCGGATATGTGCCAATGGGCAGAGCTCTAACATTTCTAAAACGGTAATAAAATACAATGTTAGGATTAATGTTTATAGGTTATATTTAATAGCTGTAAATCGTACACAGTTGTTTTAATTATTATATTCACATTTGACCCCTATCACACCTAAAGGTAAGCAATTATGTGGTCGACGGTGAAGCAAGCTTGCACTCCTAAGGAGTGTACGCATAATAAAAGTATTTCCAAAACGTCTTCAGAGGCCTTAGTGCGAGTTTTTACTCACGCTCACTCGTGATACGTAAACATCATTTTGTATTGAAACTGGATAAGCGCCGTCTGGTGACGGTAAGCAGAAACCACTTTTTTTGTATACATTTTGACATAAGAGATCGTTTACGTATCACGAGTGAGCGTGAGTAAAAACTCGCACTAAGGCCTCAGAACACAATGTACGCCGTGACCACCCCAGGGACCAAACCAGCACATGGGCGCCAGACGACCCCGTGTATGGCACCCTTGGTTCCCCTGTGACGGGTCAAGGTCAATGGCCCCGCCACCTACAATTTTTCGGCCGCAGGGGATAGGGAGAGCGGCCAACGCTATACCGAAAAGCCTCTTGCCCTGCGGCACCACCGCGTTCGCAATCTGACGGTGGCGACCCCGTCCAAGCCGCGGAAGGTAGGGAGAGCGGCGCACAGCAATACTGGCACTCCTCTCCCGCCGCGGCTTCGAACCCTCAGCCGCGATATCGTATGGAAACTGGGATTCTCCATAAAACGTCGCGGCCCGCCTCAGTTGCAATGTCGCCTGTTACTGCACCGCCAACTACTCATTGGCCGCTACTACTACGCTTATCGACAAAAGCCCTGACGAGCGGCCCCTCGGCCCCTCGTCGCTTCACCGTGGGTGACCAAGCCACGGCTACTGAGAGCCCTCCCCGCCTCGACAAAGCGGGAACCAACCAGTCATAAAATTTGCCTACTGTTATCAAAACAAACTGTTACTGCATTTCAGTTTGGCATCTGTAATCGCATTACAGCAGTGTGTCTTAGTTGTTTTTAGGGTTCCGTACCCAAAGGATAAAAACGGGACCCTATTACTAAGACTCCGCGGTCCGTCTGTCTGTCTGTCACCAGGCTGTATCTCATGAACCGTGATAGCTAGACAGTTGAAATTTTCACAGATTATGTATTTCTGTTGCCACTATAACAACAAATACTAAAAACAGAATAAACAAAATATTTAAGTGGGGCTCCCATACAAACGTGATTTTTGGCCGTTATTCGTATAGTGGTACGGAACCCTTCGTGCGCGAGACCGACTCGCACTTGGCCGGTTTTTTCGTACAAAAACGCTGCTTTCAGAGACTTTTTGTACGTATCTACCTTTCGGCTACGCGCCCTATTTGTTCGTGATAGGTTAGTCAGGTTGTCCCTTGACATTTCGACAAATATTTGACGAAGTTTTTATACAATGGCGTGTTTTTGCTGTACATCAATAACGCTATTATTTGTTTAAATGTCACCAACATGAAGATCAAAGGGCGCACGAAAGGAGCTTCCCCGAGTGGCATTAATAGGCCAGGCGTAAGTAAAATATAAACTTGAGACTAAGTCAGACCTACGGAAATGCCGTCACAACAACATTTTAAATACAAAACACTAAACTTGATAGAAATAAAACAGACACTCGATATACAAAATCAAAAACCCTAACGAAAACGAAACTAGATTCTCGTCCCCATTCATCAAGTAACGGCGGTTTTGGTGCTAAAACCACGAATATCTTTAATATAGAAGTTCTTCCAATAGAGTATTATTAGAAAGCTGTTGGTACCGATTGCGAGGTGAGCAGAGAATATGTTTGGATGTTGAGGTAGGGAGGGCCTGTTTTTGGCATGGCTTTGATTTTTAGTTGATAAACTGCCTACGCTACCTGCCTACCCTACCTACCTTACGTGCCCTACCTACCTTTTAATGTTCTTTATTTTTAGGGTTCCGTACCTCAAAAGGTAAAAAAGGAACCCTTTTAAGATCACTTTCTTGTCCGTCTGTCCGTATGTCTCCACCGATTTTCTCAGGAACGGGTGGACCTAACAAGTTGAAATTTATACCAGAAACTGAGGACTATAGTACCTATTAGGTGTATAACAAATCAAGGTCCTGAGTCAACACGATAAAAAGATCTAAGCAAATTTAGATATTCGCGAAAACTTGTAAGTACCATAATTTACCTTAACTTTCAACTTTTATAATTTTTCGGAATTTTTTCCTTTACTTGTGCAACCTTGCTTTTAACCAAAATTGACAATAATTATCATCATTTTTTTTTGTACTAACAATTCGTCGCGAAAATCTAAATTTGCTCATATCTTTAAAATTTAGCCACCAATAAAAGTGATACCAATTTTATTATGTCGGTATAATGGGTAGTCGTGGGAACGCTCGGCGCACGAGTTCGACTCGCACTTGACCGGTTTTTTTTTTCTATCTACGAACCTTCTCCTAACAATAACAAACTGCTGAAACAAATATAACAGCTCACAATGTTAGGACCCATTAATATTAATGCTAATTTTTATCCGTGGTGCTAGGCAACTGGGCTTATCCCAGTTGTAAACGACCCTTTGTGCCTATTGGTCTTGTTTGTTCTGTCTCCTGCTTGATATGGAGGGAAGTGGAAATTTGTGTTTTTCTTACTCCTCCATTTTCTTTTCTGATTAATTTCGTTGCGGGATCCAAGACAGTTAAATTCATTCTCCGGGACTTCGTCGAGCTTCATTGCCTCGGTGCTTTTCTTGTGGTCGCCACTGTTGATTCTGGCTTTCAGGAGTTGCAGTGGTTTGGGAATAGTGCGGTGGGATTGTACAAAAAAAAAAAAAAACTGCTGAAACTGTTGAATTAATTTACACAAAGTAAATCGCCTGCCTGGGTTCGACTTCGAACCCACGACCGACAACTTGTAAGTCGCGGCCGGTACCACTGGGCCACCACGGCTCTCAGCTAGTCTAGCTAGATGATAATAATTCCAATTGGTTTCAATTGGCAAAAAATTAACAACAAAAAATTAATTACAAAATCGGTAAAGCCGTTTTCAAGTTATAGCGTGACCAGGAGAACATTCATTCTTATAAATATAGATGTGGAAGTGTTGTACACTTCTATCTGACCCACTTTTGGAACTTAGGCGTAATGTTGTTGTTGTAAGAAGTGATTCTTCTTCATCTTCATCAGCCTTTTAATGTTCCCACTGCTGGGACACAGGCTTCCTCTCTGTGAGAGGGATTGGGCCGTAATCCACCACGCAGGCCCAGTGCGGGTTGGTGGATGTCACATGTCTTAAAATTTTTGGTTCTAGGACATGCCGGTTTCCTCACGATGTTTTCCCTCACTGTTTTAGAGCAGTGGTGATTAAATAATTTACACAAAGTACAGCGCCTGCCTGAGTTCGAACCCACGACCTACATCTGGTAAGTGGCGGACGTTACCACTGGGCCACCACTGCTGTTAGAAGTGATTAGGTATTGTATTTTATATTTTAACTAGCTGTCTCCCGCGGCTTCGCTCCCGTCAACTGGCTATCTGCCTACCCTACCCTATCCTACCTACCTACCTTCCCTACATTACCTATACTTACCAACCTGCCTATCCTACCCTACAAACCTACCTACTCTACCCTACCAACCTAAATACCATACCAATTTTTTTTTTGAAACAATAAATAGTCTATGTACTTCCTCAGGATTCACATCTCCTTGCCAAATTTCATTGAATTCCGTTCAGTGGTTTAGGCGTGAAAAGGTAACAGATAGATAGACAGACAGACAGAGTTACTTTCGAATTTATAATATTAGTATGGATTATCTTGAATCCAAAAAGTATTGTCGTGGGGTCTCATCCCATACAAAGAAACTGTCCCGACATACTGTACTGATTATACTGATTATTTGATGTATCTATCGATATCGATTGATTATTAGTTGGTGATCTATCTATCGGCGTGGAGCGGAACCGAACTCGATCGATCTACAAAAAATAATCAGTATAATCAGATGAAAAACGCTAGTTCCGTCGGCACGGTGTCTTTGTATGGGATGAGGCAACTGTATGCTAGCATTATATCATCTTTGGCTTTGTAGAACATGCACCGAGCATCACCTGTTAGTGCCATCATGGTTTCGATGCAAATAAAGTACAGTAAGTGCAGTTTCAGATCCTCTGTGACACCCATTCTAGGTCCTTGAGATCATCGGAAAATCTAAAATTAAGTATTCGTATGCATTCCACTTCCTTCTTTGACAAATCTTTCACGATTCAAGCGGCTCGGTTGTGGAATGTATTACCTATTGAAGTGAGACGTGCTCAAACACTGCTGCGTTCAAGAAAATGTTGAATGAGCATTACCTTTCACTATAAGTTTTATTCTTCTCCTTTCTCTGTTATATATTTGATATGTATTAGTATATTATGTAATATTGTATGTATGTATTGTATGTTATTAAGTCCAAGTAATATTATTTTTGATATTTTGTACACTGACTGAGCCCTAAATTCTTCTCCTATCGTTCAGTCCATCCAAAGGTTGTCTGTAAGAGATTGCCTAGTGCGATAAGACCGCCCATTGTACACTTGTATATGTGAACGTTTGTCCTGTATGTTTTTTTGTGGTGTACAATAAAGTATAAATAAATAATAATAAATAAATAAGTCTTCTGTCTCCTTCGATCAATAACTGTCTCTCACTCACAATGAAACAATTTTGGTTTTATTTATCACGTCATAGTAAAGATCGCTCGAGGTTCTAAGTATTTTCGGAAGTGCAAAGTGGTCACAGAATCAAAATTGAAATCCCTTGTCCCTTTGAATAAAATTATTTCACTTGAAATATAGATTATTCATTCAAATAAATACAGGAATAAATTCCTAATGTGGGGCGTCTTTTTTTTTTTAAAAAAAGAGTATTTTTTTAAAACAAGCTTTTTTCGATTTTTTCTCAATCATCAAATGAAAGGGTGAGTTCCCTTTCAGTGCACAAAAAATAACTAGTCCGCCATCTTGGGCCGTCCGCCATATTGGTTTTGGAACGACGTCACTTAGCTAACCATGCATTGTCATCCAAACTTAACGTGTATGCAAAATTTCATCTTAATCGGTGAAGGATAACTGCTTTAAAATTCAGTTGCAAGATTTGACCCGAACACTCACATACATACATACATTGAAAGTTAAATAAAAGCTTGTAAAAAATGATGCAATATGCAAAAAAATACCGTGCTGCTCACTGGTAATTAATAAAAACATAACCCTCCCTTTTGCTTCGCCGTAGTCGGGTAAAAATATGAATAAACCTCGCCCGACAACGGTCCTACTCACCTAACAAAGAATCAAATCAATAGATTTATAGCTTTATCGTGATTTCAAAGAGAAATTAAAGACAGGATGGATACAGAATTGAATACAACTGCCTGATTGACGGCGACTTGAAAGAAATCATCGGAATCTTTTAAATACTTAATCATAATCAAGTTTTGTATATACATACTAGCTGACCCGGCAAACGTTGTTTTGCCATAAAAACACCAAACATAATCTTTTACCCGACTGCCGAAGGAGGGTAGTGTGTTTATAAGTCTATGTATGAATGTATGTTTGTTCCTATGTGGCGTTCTAGAAACCAAACGCCTTGGCCGATTTTGATAACTCTTACGTCAGACATTTTGTGGGGGCAAAATATTTTTTCCTCCAAACCCATCGTGTGGGGTATCAAAATAAAGGATTTTAAGAGAAGATTTCAAAAATATATAACACTTATATATTTTAAATGTAACTAATAAAAAAAAAATAACTAAAAAGTTGTAAATAAAACAAGTTTGAAGAAAATCATGCTGTGCAGTCGGAGGATTGTTGTGTTACGTCTTTTTAGTTCGCTTTTTAAGCAGTCGGGTACTTAGTTTTTTTTTTTAATTAATTGTATTTTATCCTACCTACCCACCCTACCCTACCTAGGGGTTCAAAAAATAGTTTACGACCGATTCTCAGACCTACCAAATGAGCACAAAATTTTTCATAAGAATCGGTCAAGCCGTTTCGGAGGAGTTTGCAGACAAACACTGTGACACGAGAATTTTATATATAAGAAAGATGGATGGATATTAAGTCATTCTTAAACATCTCGTCAAATTGTATCAAGAGGATTTATTTTACAATAATACGTAGCAAAATTGGATACTTTATAATCCCCCCGTGTCGTGCCGAGAAATTGTGAACAGCAAAGAATTGGCAACCAGCCGACCAGTCAGTGCACAGTTCTACAATCCCGAGATTTCATAATACCGTTATTTTACTGGCTTTTCAATACGTCTTTTTTAGGGTTCCGTACCCAAAGGGTAAAAACGAGACCCTATTACTAAGATTTCACTGTCCGTCTGTCTATCACCAGGCTGTATCTCATGAACCACGTTAACTAGACAGTTAATATTTTCACAGATGATGTATTTCTGTTGCCGCTTTAACAACAAATATTAGAAAACAGAATAAAATAAATATTTAAGTGGGGCTCTCATACAACAAACGTGATTTTTTTTGCTGTCTTTTTGCGATAATGGTACGGAACCCTTCGTGCGTGAGACCAACTCGCACTTGGCCGGTTTATATAGAATTCTAAAAAAATGTTTTGACAGGAAACAAGTGCTTTAAAGAACCTTGAAATCCCGGGACCGCGACCAGTATACCACGATCACAATGCCGGGATTTAAGAGAAGATCTTATCCACTCCATGTTACTTCCTCTTCTATTCCGATCTCTGCCCATCACATATTCCGGCTCGAAGGACCAAAAAGATGTGGAGTCCTGCCGCTGAGGTGCCATGTGTACCGGTAATTATTGACATCGACATGTGTACCAAGCAGCTTTATTGAAATAACAGTAATTACATTACGGTAATAATATAACATGTGATTGCGGGCGCTCAGAATAATATTTTCGAGTGTGCTATTGGAACGATAACAATGGGAATACTAAACCAAACAAAAACCTCATATATCCGGGTTTACGTGACAAGATACACATAAACTACTATCGTTATCCATTACAATTGTCCAAAAGTTAAGAAAATATCCTACAATCGTTTAAAACAGCCATCATTTGCAATTAACCCGAATGACTACATCATATGGTAGACTTCCGTGCAAAGCGGCACGAACTTTTATAACACAGCGACCACAAATATAAATCTAACTAGATGTCGCCATTGTATATGTACTTCGCGTGTAAAAATTACGATCAATGATCGTGCTTTGAGCTTTTCATTTAGCATTATCGGCAACGGAAATCCACCGAAATCTTGAATAATGCCTAATTGTCCCATATTCAGCTGTAAAGACTGTATTGAAAAAGTTGGCCGACGCATTGGCAATGTTTTCTTTCATTGGTATAAGTAAATTCGTTTTTAAAACATAATCGCAAGCTAACTGACCAAAACCATATTATGTATCCTCCGACTGCACAGCATGATTTTCTTCTTGTTTACGTCGGGTTTTTTGATTTTTTACATTTACTTTTTTATCTAAGATAATTTCAAATGCAAATCAGTCTCATTGCGTCTATGTGGACGTCCATCCAATCAGGAAAGACGCTTATTCTATCACCGCATCAGCGACGCCGCAGTCTTTGCTCGGAAGTCAACCTTTAACAATCACTTTTGGTACGAAAATAAACGTCAATTTTGTCGTGACTCAGAACGAGAATAGACCGTTTGTCAATAGTTTATTTTTGAACGGCTATGGGGGATCAGATTCGGGCTTATTTCGGTGCATCATTGAATATGTACATGATAGAATTAGACTAGCATGTAAGCAGCCATCGATTTGTTAGCAATAAAAGTTTTCACACTCGAAATGGCAATTTAAAAGTCTAAACCAACATCACAGATAATACCAGCATACAGATGCTTCATCACATACAAAGAAACCAATCAATCTGCCTAGCCTTTTCCCAACTATATTGGGGTCGGCTTCCAGTCTAACCGCATTCAGCTGAGTACCAGTGTTTTAAATGGAGCGATTGACTATCTGATCTCCACAACCCAGTAACTGGGTAACACTGCACACCTTGACTAGACTGGTGTCAGATCCCAGGCTTCGTGACTACCCGTAACGACTGTCAAAGTTCTTCAAATGCCAGCCGGGACCAACGGCTTAACGTGCTTTCCGAGGCACAGAGGAAACTCGGTATGTCGAAATGGTCACCCATCCACGGACCGACCTCGCCAAGCGTTGCTTAACCTTGATGATCGACCAGTGCGGCTGTTATAATTTAGCCACGAGCTCCTCAATACAAAGAAACCGTGCCGACGTAACTAGCGTTTTTCGTCTGATCAAGCTGATTATTTGTCTAAAAACATTGATCGCGTTCGGTTCCGTTCCACGGGTACAAATGGTGTTAGCAGCGACTTGCTAGTAAAAGGGTTTACCCGGTTCGTGAATATTTTTTCCTTTCAATAAAGTGACGATTTGTTTTATAGTATTTTTTTGCAAGTTTTTACAGTTTCATTGCACCAAAACGTGTTACAATACAAATTTAAACAATTGCGTGGTATGTCTCAGAAATTTAAAACTGCGCCATCTATTGACATCAATTTTAAATGATCCGTTCAAATAATCTTTGAAAAGTGAATGAATAGCTAATATTCTATAATTATTTGCTTACAGCGTGCTGGTGCCTACACTTATGTATGGAAGTGAAGGGTGTGTATGGCAAAAAAGACATGAAAGTAGGATTAATGCAGTAGAAATGCGCTCCTTGCGAAGTATGTGTGGTGTAACTTTAAATTATAGGTTGAGGAATGAGGTAATAAGACAAGGTTGTGGTCTAAAAGAAGATGTCGTGAGTAAAATTGAAAAGAGTATGTTAAGATGGTTTGGCCATGTTGAGAGGATGAATGAAAGGCGACTAACGAAATGTATTTACAAGGCAGACGCGAATGGAAACGCCGGGAGGGGACGCCCTAGAAAGACATACATAGACCTTATAGGTGATGTTCTTCAAAAAGGCCAGGTGCGCAGTACTCATAACCGGCGTGTGTGTATGACTAGATGCATGAATGTGAGTGAAGCAAAAGAAGTATGTAAGGATCGTAGCAGGTGGCGTTCTGTAGTTTCTGCCTACCCCCATGGGAAAAAGGCGTGAGTTTATGTATGTATGTATTTGCTTAGAAGAGTTGATTAAACAAGAACATATCAATTTGTATGTTCAATTCCCGAAATAGTAAATTTTACGCACTATTGAATAACAATTCGGTGCATATCGCGCCATCTAGTGAGATTTATTTGAACCAAATTTTCTTTCTTAGTGTTGAATTCCTGTGCCAATATGTATTAAAGATAGGTGAAATTGTTTCTTTTGGATTACTTAAATTCTTCGACTGATAGAATAATAACACTACTTATCGTTAAGTATCATCAACATCATCATATCAGCCGAAAGAAGTCCACTGCTGGACATAGGTCTCCCCCAAGCGTCACTACATTGACCGGTCCCGTTCGTCTCGTATCCAGCGGACTCCCGCCACCCTCATCAGTTCATCCGTCCCCCTATTGGGAGGCCTTCTAAAGCAGCGTCTAACGATTCGCGGCAGCCACTCCACAACTTTTCGGCCCCAACGGCCATTCGTTCTGCAAGCAATGTCTGCCCACTGTCACTTACGTCCCCACAAACGGGGAAAACCAGCTTTAATAACATGGTAACACTGATTTGAAATAGGGATGTCACGTAGTCACAAATTATTGCGTACAATTTTTTTTTTGTTTTCCTTTTGCGTTTTACAATATTGACTGTTAATACTAAACGTTATGTGGTTATTCGTTTTTAAATCGGTTAGGCTGACGACATTGTTTTAAATAGTATTAGTTTAGAGAAATTAGCAGTTGGTACGGTAGGGAAACAGTCACCGATAGTCGGTAACTTTTACAAAATAAAAATAAAAACTTATAATGTGTTATAATATTAAGATGTGAAACTGGGTCCTACACTAGTGTCGCAGAATCCGACGGATATAAATATTAACTAGATGACGCGACTGTATGTAGTACTTCGCGTGTCAAAAAACGGAGTAAAATTACGATCAATGATCGTAATCTGAGCTTTTCATTTAGCATTATCGGCACCGGAAATCTAACGAAATCTAGAAAAATGCCTTTTTATGCCATATTGAGCTGTATAGAAAAAGCCGGCTGAGGCATTGGAAATGTTTTCTTTCATTGGTAAGTAAATTTGTTTATATATTGTGTGTGAAAAAGTGGCACGCTTGGTTTTCATACAGATGGAGCGACTTGCGTTATCTGGTTAGATTTATGTCTGTGCAGGATCCAGTCTCTCTCGACAAATATGGTTGACCAAAAATTCAGTAGTTTTTTGTACTTTCCATATTATTCTATGACGCACATGAAGGGTTCCGTACCATTATCGCAAAAAAACGGTAAATAAGTCACGTTTTTTGTATGGGAGCCCCACTTAAATATTTGCTATTCTGTTTTTAGTATTTGTTGTTAAAGCGGCAACAGAAATACATCATCTGTGAGTCATTTCAACTGTCTAGCTGTCACGGTTCATGAGATACAACATGGTGACAGACAGACAAACAGTGGATTCTTAGTAATAGGGTCCCGTTTTTACCCTTTGCCCTAAAAGTATACTGAGGCGCAGTACCGACGGAAATGGAAAGAATGGAGGAAGTCCTGCCCAGGCGTGGGGCAATAGAGAAGTTGAAAAAAAAAATCTATTAAGTCCGTCAGGTAGATAACCTAAAAATATTGGACACGTATTTTTTCTTTTGCCATGTGAAAAAAATAATACGACGATACAGTGCGTTGAAATATCGTGTGACGTCACTGTGTGCTACACTTTATACTGACAAAGTGACGTCACAAGCCCCCACTCCTGAAGCTTGATACGCTTTATCTTTGTCAATTTTTATTTGTTTGATAAAGCAAAAAATACGTGTCCAATATTATTTGATAATCTCACTGACGGACTAAATAGAATTATTATTTAGATGTGTAAAGTTTTATTTTATATTAGTTTAGATATTTTAATAGTGTTAGAAGCTTAGGTGTATATAATTATTATACATTTTAACCACTATATTGTATTGGGTTCAACCATTAAATTAATAAATAAAATAAATAAATAAATCATTTTACAAGCTTTTAATTAACTTGCAATGTATATATGTATGTAAGTGTGTTCGGGTCAAATCTTACAACAAAATTTTAAAGCAGTTATCCTCCACCGATAAAGATGACATTTTGCATTCACGTTTAATTTGGGTGACAATACATGGTATGCTAAGTGACGTCAATCTAAATCCAATATGGCGGACGGCCAAAGATGGCGGACTAGTTATTTATTGTTCACTGTCATGATATGGGTATCAAAAGAAAGGGTTTGCTGAATACGAAAAAATCTTGACAAAAAAAAAAGTTTTTAATGAATAATTTGTTATCCTTAGTACCGAGGGAAATGGGTGGAATGGCCGAGTCCTTTAAACAGGAGTGGGACAAGTCAGGCCAGTAAAAAAGAAAAATAAAACGAGCTACGGGTGTGAAGCCACGGTAAGAAGCTAGTAATCTATACCAATATTATAAAGAGTAAAGATTTTTTTTTGTTTGTTTGTTTGTACGAATAGGCTCCAAAACTACTGGACCGATTTCAAAAATTCTTTCACCGTTGGGAAGCTACTCTATCCTCGGGTGTCATAGGCTACTTTTTATCCCTGTATTCCCACGGGAACGGGAACTACGCGGGTGAAACCGCGAGGCGTCCTCTAGTGTAGTACATTTTAACGCATCATGCACCTCCGGCGTGATATTTATCGCACACCACGTATGTAAAAGCAACAAACGGAATTATATTCATAGACTTGGCCTTCTAACCTTAGCCAGCATTGTCTGTCAGTTGAAAAGAGTTACATTTACCGTACTCATATAGTTACTTGCCTACATTCCGTTTATTCTTCTTGTATAGGAACTTATTTACATTTCTAAATATATATTAAAAATTATGACGCGATATCTTGTGAACACCCCGATTCAAACTGTAAAACCGCCCATCTTTAGAACGGCTGAACCGATTATTACCAAACATAGCTCAGAACACTATCGACAAAGTCAAACAAAAGAAAAACGAAATCAAAATCGGTTCATCCGTTTAGGAGCTATGATGCCACGGACAAGTACACGTAAACACAAAGTATACACGTCAAACTTATAATACCTCTCTTTTTCCGTCGGGGGTTAAAAATAGCAGCCCACCGGTATAGGGAACAGGGTCCAAGCTACCTGCTGTGCGCAGTACGACACCTGCACCGCTGCGCCACCGCAAAATCAAAATCAAAAATCATTTTTTTTATTTCACATAGGCCTACATGGGCACTTATAAAACGTCGACAAAAGGTGCACGGTTCGGGTTGGTCGTTTCCTATGGAGAAGAACCGGCAAGAAACTCCATGGTTACGCAGCAGTTCGACACAAAACATCTAAATTGAAAGAGCCCTTAGTCTTCATTTCAGTAGTCACCTTCTTTGCAGACATTTGGTCTTTCACAGTCTTTTCATCATTTAGTTTTATTATTAGGTAAGTAAGCTGTTTCAACATAAAGTTTGATTCACTACTGGCGCCGGGTCGTCTGGTTCAGGGGTTTAGTTAAGTCACAGAATGCCTCGGATTCGCATTTCGTATTCGATTGAACTAGTTCAGGAAAAAAGATCTGTATGTAATCTGTGTTCCCTTTTGACGGGGCACTGAATCTAAATGAACATAGCACTTAATCATGATAAATAAAACAAAGATGCCAATAGAAATTCACTTCGCCTAAGCCATCTCAACATTTAAGCGAAATCAGCCAGCATCTCAACGAAAGAAAGCCATTTACACCTTGCAGTACAACTAGCTAAACTCTGAAGAAACTACCGACGCTCCAGAACCCAATAATAAATTACAAATTTAAAAAACCCCGATACAAAAACCTCAAAAAACCGGCCAAGTGCAAGTCGAACACGAAGGGTTCCGTACCATTATCGCAAAAAACGGAAAAAACACGTTTGTTGTTTGGGAGCCCCACTTAAATAGTATTTGTTGTTATAGCGGCACCAAAATACATAATGTGTGAAATTTTCAACCGTCTAGCTATCACGGTTCATGAGATACAGCCTGGTGAAGATAGACAGACATACAGACAGACGGACCGCGGAGTCTTAGTAATAGGGTCCCGTTTATAACCTTTGGGTTCAGAACCCTAAAAAGCAAAAAATAAACCTTGTACTCGCGTCGGGGAACCACCAACGTATACAGCTGTTTATTTTATTTACTTAGCGGTTCCCCGACGCGAGTACGAGCTTTATTTTTTGCTTTTTAGAGGGTTTTTGAGTCAGGGGTTTTTTAAATTTGTAATTTATTTTTTATTTCATGCTTTTTAAACTACAGCGGTAGACACACTTCAATCAACAATCTATCGCACGTAATAATTTAACGATATCTTACGAAAAGACCCAGATTCAAAGAGTAAAATGCGAATAACTTTTGAACGGCTGAACCGATTTTATTCAAACATAGCTTAGAACGCTCCCAACAAAAAAAACTTTTTTACAAAAATATACTACCGACTTCCAAATAAGAAAACTACAAAGTGAAAAATAACTTTATTTTTGTAAGTCGGTGCCCATAACGCAAATAAATTGTACCTACCAAAGACACGTTTACAAAGTTTTTATTTTCACTTTTTAGTTGTACCTGTCTAATAGGCAAGTTTAGTAAGGTACCTATAATGCCAGAATAGATTACCCGAATATCATGAATCTTAAACATAACCGGTGAAATGAGAGTGTACCGAGGCGAACTGTACACATCTGCGTACCCCTTTAGAGCGTACCGGCGTGATGCTATGTTATGAAATGTTATAATCAATAATCAGACATGCGATTGCAGCAATCGCGAGAGATTTGCCGTCATTTACTCGTATTGAAGAGTTCTATTGCATATCTCCGAAGTTCTTCATCAGATGTTCACCACATTAAAATGGGACCAATTTCGAAAAAGTGTCTATAAAAAAAAAAAATCGGTCCACAATTAACGGAGAAATCGGTAAACATACATAAAAAAAAAACATACATAAAGTCGAACATAGAACCTCCTCCTTTTTGGTAAGTCGGCTAAAAATTGGTCAGCCATGATGCCGCCAGACACACAGACAAACACACGTCAAACTTATAACACCCCTCTTTTGCCGTCGAGGGTCAAAAACCGCTATATCTAAAAAAAAACTGCTGACGTAATGTCCCAAGATTACACACGTCTCAGAAACCGCTACAACTAACAGTCGTAAAGTACCCACGAGGGAATACAGCCACTTTACTTCCTACCACACCTACTTCAATAAAACGCAAATTAACACAGTTTTTATTACCGCTATAGGCCGGTGTTCTAACCTTGACAATGAACCGCCATTTTGTGGGCATGACTCACTTGTTTTTTTAGGAGTCAATTGGAATGGATGGGTTTGGTCCCTTGGTTCTTGTCGTGGGTACCAAAAGCGGTGACGAAGAGATTATTTAAGGTTACACTAGTCGATCATTCTTCCATACAAACGTAGTCTGGCGATGACTCCACTGTTTGACGGTGTACATTCAAAATAAAAAAATATATCAATTTGTCTCATCATTATCTAGCCCTGTATGGAAATAAATAAAAAGTATTTAAAAGTTATGGGCGTTGGAAGTTCCATATTTCAACACTACTTTTAACGCGTTTTTGGGCGGAAATAAATACCATAAGAAGAAGGAAAAGGCCTCCATACAGGAATAGATTAGTAATTCAACAATGCAAATAATTTTATTTTGAAAATTTACATTTAGTAGTTTTTTCATGATATCTAGACTACCAAAGGTCTGTTTACGAAATTTCGCGCACTCGTTTTCGGCCTAAATCATCATCCATTTCGATACAAATTTGCAAACGT
Organism: Orthosia cruda; assembly: GCA_964057195.1. Lineage (NCBI taxonomy): Eukaryota > Metazoa > Arthropoda > Insecta > Lepidoptera > Noctuidae > Orthosia > Orthosia cruda. Next base: position 3,784,138 of record OZ059852.1, on the reverse strand, counting down.
GCTAATTCGTACGCGAACTAGCTTCTTACTGCTCATGATAGCATCTATTTCTTTCGCACGTGTTGTCGGATGAGATAGCGTGCGTGCCGTTGACTAGGGGAACCTTAATAGAATCTGCAAGAAGAAATAAAACACCAGGAAAGATGAGATACACTGTCACATTTTGTCAGCTAGGTATGTTTAAGAGGAAATAGGGTCAGAGAACGCCAACTGAATTTTCTTAGTAAAAAGTCATAATTCGAGGTTTCTCTCTCGCCTGTTTCCTCCTCCAATATTGGACCAATTTAAAAGATATTCCATAAACTGGAAATTAAATATATATACTATGCCCCTATGTTTTCCTTTTTGATGATACATTATCTTTAGAAGCACTAGAACCCTCACAAAATGTTCAAAATTGCGCTGTCAACAGAGGCTTAGTGTACAAATTTGACAAATATAAATGAAAATCTATCAATTGGAAATTCAGTCGGCGCTTTCTGCACCTATTTCCTCTTAAGGTCCCCAGGAATGTGCACTAACAGGCTTTGCACAGAGGGTGTTCCGTGTTGGTCTTTTAAGAGGTTCCCTTCCATGTGCTGATGGTGATCACCGGGGTGGTTCAAGTGAGGTAAAAATTACATACTCTGATCTTTTCGGATCTCGAGCTGGCTGAGCAAAACCATGTATCCTCCGACTGCAAAGAATGATTTTCTTCTTGTTTACGTCTTTTTAGTTCGCTTCTTATGCAGTCGAGTTTTTTTTATTTTTGAATCAACTTTTTTATTTATATCTTTTTACTTAATGTTTTTTTTGATTTAGGTACATTTAAACATATAAGTGTTATATATTTTCGAAATCACCTCTAAAAACCTTTCATTTTGATACTCCACTCGATGGGTACGGAAGAAAAATAAATTGAGACCTCCACAATATGGCACCCAAAAGCCACCATTTTTCTATTTTCCAATTTTAATGTAGCCAGTGACACTCGCAAGGTCAACAAATCGATTGACATAAGAATCATCAAAATCGGCCAACGCGTTTGGTCTCTAGAACGTAACATAGGAACAAACATACATACATAGAGTGATACCCACATTACCCTCCTTCGGCAGTCGGGTAATAAACAGACTGGTATTATTATAGAATTATACGTAATAAACACTAACAGAAAAATACTAATTCAAAACCGTCCCACTACAGAACCACAGTCCCCAAACTGCAGTTAATCTCACCTTGACAGGTAACAGTACTGTCTAACGTCACTTATACGCCATTTTTAACGTACGTACAAACGGACAGGCCTTTTTGTGGCACTCCATTGTCGCAGAATCTTTTCAAACGGTCAATTAATGGTTTCTGCTGTGTCATTACTGATTTGGATTTAGTGATGTAAACTAATATTGGATTAGGGCAACGAACTGTAAGGTGTTTAGATCAGTTTCTTAGAGAAATCTCATGTTATAGAAGACTAGCTTCTACCCGCGGCTTCGCCCGCGTAAAAAGTGTTTTATCATCCCAAGGGAATACAAACTATCCTATGTCCTTCCCAGGCCAAATCTATATCTATACTAATATTAAAAAGAGAAAATATTTGTATTTTTTTAACCCCCGACGGAAAAAGAGGGGTGTTATAAGTTTGACATGTGTTGCTGTGTATCTAGGTGTCTGTCTGTGGCATCATGGCTCCTAAACGGATGAACCGATTTTAATTTAGATTTAATTTTGTTAGAAAGGTGATTTTGTCGAGTGTTCTTAGCTATGTTTGATAAAAATCGGATCAGCCGTTCAAAAGTTATGTGCGTTTTACTGTTTCAATCGGGGTGTTTTCGCAAGATATCGTGTCATAATTACGTGTTCAATAGATTGCCAATCGAAGCGTATCTACTATGTACTAGATAAATTATGTAGCATGAAATAAAAATGTGACGGGGTTTTTAAAATTTTGAAATTCTCTTGTGTTTGTAACGAATACACTTACAAACTACTACGTTGGGAAGCTACTCTATCCCCGGGTGACATAGGCTACTTTTTATCCCTGTATTCCCACGGGAACGGGCACTAAGCGGAAGAAACCGCCAGGCATCCGCTAGTTTCATCTAAATCGGTTCAGTAGATCCAGAGATTACCCCGGCTACAACTTCACACAAACACAAATTTATGGAATATTGGGCTCTTAATTCACATTTTAAAGATTATTTGAACGGAACATTTAAAATTGATGCCAACAGATGGCGCGTTTTTAAATTTCTGAGGTATTCCACTCGATTGTTTAAATTTGTATTGTAACACATTTTGGTGCAATGACACTGTAAAACGTGCAAAAAATACTATAAACCAAATCGTCACTGTATTTCTGTTTTTTTTTATAGAACTTGTCCATTATGTACCATTAAAAAGTAAAAAAAATAAAAAAACACTTTTTAACCAAAAAATACAACCGACTGCCAAAACAAGTAAAATTTCAAAATTTCTCAACACCTGTTAACCTGGCTGTTGTGAGCCTGGCTGGGGTTGACTGTCCAGCTAAACCGATTATTCGGCTAAGACCGAGGGTTCGGCTAAGACTGAGGCGGTCCGCTCTAGGCAGGGCGTCGCGGAGTTGAGTTGGCTGGCTACGCTGCGGCGTGCAGAGGAACAGGCCTACTGCTTTTTTATTTTATTTGTCCACCCTCAACATTTAAATTAATATAAAGTTTATAATAATAAAGTTTGACCAGCCAACTGCAACCAGCGACCCTATTATAATCTACAATTTTTATTGTGACATGTGTTTTCGGGGGTACCGCAAAATAAACTGTTATGCCAGTATTATTGTTCCCCAACTGATCATACGTTACATACAAAACATGTTGTGACGACCCCAATTAATATGGGATAAGAGCAGGAATATGATGATTTCTTTGATCCTTCACCGTTTTCCGTAATGAAATCCTATTTCGGGCACTTAAAACGTCAACTACGGGGCAATATAGTTATTTTTTTTTATTTTGGTTTTTTCCTAAATAAATTATCATCTTCCTTTTTCAGGTTACTTGGAATCTTGGGGTTGCCGCAATACGTTTTCTTCTTCCCTCTTGTTTTCCTACCACCCTCTGGCTACTGCCCTCAAAGCAAGAGATAAGTAGAGTATTTATATTGCTATTAAAATTAGAATATTATTATGTCACAAACTCAAATAAGACGAATCCAACGACAACTCATATGTCATAATGCGTCAAGCCGTTTGCGCTGTAGAGCGTTCTATAGAAATGGACATACATACATACGCTCGAAAAACATTACCCTCCCGTAGTCGGGTAATGTGGTAATTATGCCATTACAAATGTTCATATTGAATACATGCATAGCCATAGTGGTTTGAACACGAACAAACCACTATAACATTCCACCTGCGATGATAAATGATAACTCCGACACTGTCCTCCCACAACAACTAGCAGTTGCCGTCGTAATTGAAATCAACAGTCATTGCCATCACACTCATAAGGATTACGAGGAGTCGGTATCATTGCACCTACGCTGATACAGCGAAGAATCTTTTAAACGTTTTAAAAGCGGTTTAACTCTCTATAAACTGTGGATTACACAAAAATGATTTTACAAATCGTGGTTTAGCGATAACCCATAGACCATTTATCATGATCTAACGCTAAGCCTCGGCGGCCCCTAGTTTAACGATGGTCTAAATCGTATCTGTCAAAGTTTCTTTTTTAGGTTATAGCATCTTTTTCATTGTGTTGTGTTGTTTTACCCGAACATTGATATTAACATGGTAGATTTAATTAATATTGAGGATTTTACTTTTTCCTCGGTACCCCAATTCTCAGATCCGTCCGTGCCGTCGGCTAGAGCAACCTTAAGTTCCAGAAATAGGATTTGATCACGGAAAACGCAAAGTATCAATGATATAATCAATCAAATTAAGACGGAACCGCACTTACGTGTCGTGGCGTGGCGTGGCGCGGGATCCACCAATCGAACGCGCGGGATCCAAAAATCCGTTCCGTTGTTGTTGAATTAGGTATTTTACCTATGTTTGCAATATTTGTAAGTATGTGAGAACCATGTTCCTATTTATAAAATTAATGAATTTACCTGTTAATGCTTTTAATACTTTATACCTGTACGTAGTATAATGTGTAGTGCTATTCTGGGTGCCTGGTCCTCATATATATGAATTTATTAATGTACCTATATACATGTAAATATTGTAAGAAACCAATTTTTTTTAAAAAAGAGTAAGTATGGGAGTTTCTTGTGCATTCTTCTCCATAACAAGCTACTTTTCCGAATGCACGGTAGAATCAACTTATATTACTTGTAAATTTTAATTTGTGTTTGATGTTTAAAAGTGCCGCTTATTGGCCTAGTTGAATAAATATATTTGACTTTGACTTTTTTTAACAACGACTCTGTTCCAGCCTACGTCATACTACAACGAGTTTTGTAGCCAATCGACTGCGTCAGAAGGTGCCACGCCACGCCACGACACGTAAGTATGGTTCCACCTTTGCCTTGCAAAAGATTCAATAGATATCAACGCCTACGTAACAAAATCAATAATACCTACAGAAGATATACAATGGTTTGCAATCATCATAATCATGGATCCTACAGAATACAATCATCTTCATAAATTGCTCATAAAAAACTAATGGAATAACCTCCACATCAACGTATTGTTGGCTTTTAAAATAGCAAATCTTCATGTCAATGTGAAATTTAAACGGTATATGAATATCAATGTGAAGACAGACAAGGCGATGATAACTGTGAATGAATAGTTATCATTATATCTTGAACATTATAAAAAGCGATTTCTAAAGAGTTAATTGAACAGTCATAGAGTAATAAAGATAGGGTTGGGCGCAGAGTGGATTTTACATTACCCAGCCATACCGATGTCCGAATATTTAAAAGATACAAATGGGACAGAGAGTCAGTGTCTTCGTGGCTTTTTTTAGGGTTCCGTACCCTAAAAGGAAAAAACGGAACTCTTATAGGATCACTTTGTTGTCTGTCTGTCTGTCAATACCCTTTATTTCGAGAACGCGTGGAGGCATCTATTTGAAATTAATATCTTATACTCAGGTTTGCAACCGCTTGCAGCTGTGAAAAAATCAAACTTCTAGATCAAGAGATACAGCCGTTAATGACGCATATTTTACATGCACATGGGAATCAAAACCTACAGGGCATTTCCCGTTGACCTAGAATCATGAAATTTGCCAAGAAGCAATGTCTTATAGCACAAGTAAAGGCAAAAATTCGAAAACCGTAACTACATCAATAAAAAACCGGCCAAGTGCGAGTCGGACTCGCGCATGAAGGGTTCCGTACCATTAACGCAAAAACGGCAAAAAATATCACGTTTGTTTTATGGGAGCCCCCCTTAATTTATTTTATTTTAATTCGATAATAATAATTTTTTTGAAGTGAATATACAACTAAATATTCTGTGAATATTTGAAGCGTCTACCTGTTGCCGTTATTAATATCCAGCAAAAAATCACGTTTGTTGTAGGGGAGCCCCCCTTAATTTATTTTATTTTAATTATTATTTGAAGTGTATGTACAACTAAATATTCTGTGAACATTTCAAGCGTTTACCTGTAGCCATTATTAAAATCGAGCAAAAAAACGGCCAAAAATCACGTTTGTTGTATGGGGGGCTCCCTTAAATATATATTTCATTCTGTTTTTATATATTTTATATGTCCGTACCATTATCGCGAAAAACGGCCAAAAAATCACGTTTGTATGGGAGCCCCACTTAAATATTTATTTTATTCTGTTTTTAGTATTTGTTGTTATAGCGGCAACAGAAATAAATAATCTGTGAAAATTTCAACTGTCTAGCTATAACGGTTCATGAGATACAGCCTGCTGACAGACAGACAGACGGACCGCGGAGTCTTAGTAATAGGGTCCCTTTTTACCCTTTGGGTACGGAACCCTAAAAAAGAAGATTATTAACTTATTTGCAGTTGGTAAACTGAACGCGACTTATGTCGATGTATGGGGACTACAGTTTTCCAACGGCAACGTTAATTTTGTCCCTCAATTCTGTTTATCTTAACGTTAGAGCAATGTTCGAAGCCTTCATAGTTCATGCACTTCAGTAATGCTATTTCATTATTTGCCTGTTGATTGTATTATAGGTAGGTTCGCGCTTGACCACTATCTCACCTGATAGTAAACGGTGAAAAACGCTTACCTAGAAGTAACCCAGTCAATGATCCAACATGGTAAGCGTTGAAGATCGCCCGTACTGCTGTTAAAAAAAAAACTTTTTGCAAAAAAATTCTACCGACTTCCAAATTTATACAAAACTACAAAGTGAAAAATAACTTTATTTTTTGAAGTCGGTGTCTTTCGTAGGTACCATTTTTTTGCGTTATGGACACCGACTTCAAAAAATTAAGTTATTTTTCACTTGTAGTTTTGTATTTGGAAGTCGGTAGTATTTTTTTTGCAATTTTTTTTTTATTTTTCACTTTTTAGTTGTACGTACCTAATAGGCAAGTTAGTAAGGGAACTATTTCGCCAGAATAGATTTCATGAAACTTGAACAAAACCGGTGAAATGAGAGGTCTGCTTACCCCTTAAGAGCGAACTGGCGTGATGTTATGTTATAAAATGTTATAAAGAACAAACAGACATGCGATTGCAGCAATCCCGAGAGATGTGCCGTTATTTATTGAAGAGTTCTGTTGTATATCTTCGAAGTTCTTCATCAGATCTTCACCAAATTAACATGGGACCAATTTCGGAACATACTTTTTCCAACAAAAAAAGAATTTTTTAAATCGGTCCACAATTGACGGAGTAATCGGTGAACATACACAAAAAAAAACAAACATGAAGTCGAACATAGAACCGCCTCCTTTTTGGGAAGTCGGTTGAAAATAGCCACGAGGTCCTCCCTTAGGGCGGTACACACGACCCGTGACCGTGACATGAGTTCCTAGTACAAAATGTTCTGAATTATGATATGGGAGTACGGTCTAAGTCTTATTATGAAGTCTCCGACTTGCAACAGGACCGTTAGATAACGAACGAAACAGTCTGTTCTTGGTAGAACACCCCGAAAGACAAGTAAAACACAATATACTTGATTCAACGATCGACCTTGGAGGCAAGTCTGCTACCGGACAGGTTTCCGACAGCTTGATTATTTTAATCTTGTCAGTATCTCATGTCAACTTCATTGCATGATTTATTGATGTTTATTTTGGTCCACCAATCAATGTAGTTGACATTCTTCAGCAGATTTACCTTCTGATCAGATACTTGATCATGTTTACACAAATCGTGACCTAGATGTCCCAAGTTTGTGTCTCAAGCTAGGCGAGAGACGATCTTTACAAGGTCACTTAGCAGTTGGATAAAAGTAGCCAATTATTGAGTTAAGGTTGCCCTAGTCATTAATTTTTCCACACAAGTCTGGCGAATACTCCACTGTTTGACGAAGTACGTTCAAAATAAAAAAATATATAATTTTGTCTCATCATTATCTAGCCCTGTATGGAATCAAAAAAGTAAAATAAACGTGTATTTGAAAGTTATGAGCGTCGAAAGTTCCACATTTCAACACATCTTTGGGCGGAAGTAAATACAATTAAAACAAGGAAAATTTCAAAATACTCACCATGGAGGGATAGATTGGCAGTTAAAAAATGCAAATAATTTTATTATAAACTAGCTGACCCTCGGGGCTTCGCACCCGTCAACTGGCTACCTACCTACCCTGCCTGCCCTGGCTACCCTGGCTAATCTGGCTACCCTGGCCACCTTGGCTACCCTGGCTACTCTGGCTATTCTGGATACTCTGGCTACCTTGCCCCTACCCTGGCTTCCCTGGCTACCATGGCTACCCTGGCTAACCTGGCCACCCTGGCTACCATGGCTACCCTGCCCAAAACCTGGCTACCCTGGCTACCTTAGCTACCCTGGCTACTCTGGCTAACTTGCCCCTACCCTGCCTACCCTGGCTACCCTGCCTCAAACCTGGCTACTCTGGCTACCCTGGCCACTCTGCCTACCCTGGCTTCCCTGGCTGCTCTGGCTACTCTGGCTACCCTGGCTACCATCGCTACCCTGGCCACCTTGGCTACCTTGGCTTCCCTGGGTACTCTAGCTACTCTGGCTACCCTGGCTACCCTGGCTTCCTTGGTTACTCTGGCTACCCTGGCTAACCTGGCCACTCTGGCTACGCTGGCCACCCTGGCTACTCTGGCTATCCTGGCTACCATGTCCCTAGCCTACCTACCCTGACTACTCTGGCTACCCTGCCTACTCTGGCTACCCTGCCCAAAACCTGCCTACCCTGGCTCTACCATGGCTACCCTGCCCAAAACCTGCCTACCCTGGCTACCCTGCCCAAAACCTGCCTACCCTGGCTACCATGGCTACCCTGCCCATAACCTGCCTACCCTGGCCACCCTGGCTACCCTGGCTACCCTGCCAACCTACCTACAAATTTTTATCTATCATCAATAGTTTCCTCAGCAGGCAACATTTTGCTACCTTGGGTTACATTATTGCAATTTTCATAAGGATCTCTAATTTTTTTGGAAATATATTATAGCCTATGACACTCAGGAATAATGTAGCTTTCTACTGGCGAAAAAATTTTCAAAATCGTTTCAGTAGATCCAGAGATTACCCCTTACAACGTCACAAACTCACAAACTTTATCTCTATATAATATTAGTATAGACAAATACATTCACTAGTTTTTCCATGATACTCATACTCCCAAAGGTCTGTTTATAAAATTCCGCGCGCTCCTTTTCGTTCTAATTCATCATCCATTTATTATTTTTATACCATGAGTGTGTATTCGTACGCGCACTAGCTTCTTACGGATCATCACAGCATCTATCCCTTTCGTAGGTGTTGTCGGATGAGATAGCATGCATTTTAACCCCAGCCACAAAATAGTTCGTGCTGCCGAGTAGGGCAACCTTAAATGTCATCGGCTGTAGAGGATGACGGGGTCCACATGATTTCAAGAGGGCCAATATCTGGCGGGAAGAGCGTGAAGAAATGCACAAGCACTGCAAAGCCAAGGTAGCTAGAGAACACCGTGTGGTCGGAGAGTCTTCCGCCTGGACACGCGTTGCCATGGCCGACCTGGAAAACTCTTAATAGACTCCGCACGCAGGTCGGCCGCATCAAAGACAACCTCCACAGGTGGGGATTCTCGGATGGATCCACCCTTCAGTATTTGTGCGTCGTCTCCTCGCAGACCATGGTCCACCTTTCGTCGTGCTCAGTCTGCCCTGTCACCTGTGCGTATGAAGACCGTAAGACTGCGTCACCGGATGGTGTTGCCGTAGCAGTATTCTGGGCCAAACAAAATATTTAGAGATTATAATAAAAATAAAAAATAAAAAAAAACACAAAATACAATAATATTATGGCATATTTCTGCTCAATCTTGTGAATATTGCTATATCGACACGCTAAAAAGAAGACCGTTTGGTTTTAGTCAGAAACAGTCTTATTACAAAAAGCGGTTTAACTAAAAACCCAGGTTTAAATCTCTATCAACTGTGGTTTACACAAAAAATATATTACAAACAATGGTTTAGCGATAAACCATAGACCAAATCATGGTCTAACGCTAAACCTCGGCGGCCCCTAGTTTAACGATGGTCGAAGTCGTATCTGTCAAAGTTTCTCTTTTAGGTTATAGCATCTTTTTTATTGTGTTGTGTTGTTTTTACCCGAAAATGGATTTTAACATGGTTGATTTAATTAATATTGAGGATATTAGATCGTATTTTTTTTGGTCCATCACAATATATTATTATATAAATTATTAACAAAAAGGCAATTGTTCTATTAGAGACTTCGATAACTTAAAAAAAGCTTAATGAACTTTATTCAGCTTGCGATGGTTTTGTTTAATGTTATGGTTTCATATAACGCGCGAGAATGTTAAGAAAGAAGAAAGAAAGAAAGAAAACACATTTATTTGACACAAGCCAGAGCACACAACACACACATAAAAAAAATAAACGTTACGTTTCGCTACACGTACGTAGATGAAGTAATGAATACGAATTTAAGTAATTTGCTTAAATCTAAACAAAACTTCAATCGATAAATAAGAAATGTTTATATCCATGCAAAATAACAAAGTCTCAATATTTTTAACACTCCTAAACATCATTTAATCCTTATCATATTATCAAAACGTTTTCTTTTCTGGGCATACGGAACGGTGCGATAGAATGATATTATGGTGAACGAATGATATTTGTATTAATCTGTGGTTGATATATTGACAATGGTTCAAATGACGGGACTATGAAAACCACGTTTTTTTTGAGTTTTGTAATACAAACAAATTTAGATCATGGTTTTGCAGATAAGCCTGGACTTGATAGTACAGGTTTAAACCATGGTTTATTTAGTTTTTTTGTAATAAGACTATAAGAGTCTGATTGACCGCTCTGCCCGCGCGTCCGATCGAGGACTGAGGACATGCGTGAGGCTACACGGAAAAAAAAAAAAAACCCGACTGCCATGGCTGACCAAAACCAGATGTATCCTCCGACTGCACAGCATTATTTTCTTCTTGTTTATGTCTTTTTAGTTCACTTTTTAAGCAGTCGGGTTTTTTGATTTTTCTAATTAACTTTTTTTTTATAACTTTTTAGTATTTTTTTTACAATTAGGTACATATAAACATAATTATAAGTTTTATATATTTTTGAAATCACCTCTTAAAACCCTTTATTTTGATACCCCACACGATGGGTTTGGAAGAAAAAAAAATTGGTGTTGCACAATATGGCACCCAAAATCCGCCATTTTTTATTTTACTATTTTAATGTAGCCAGTGACACTCGCAAGATTAAGACGAATCGATTGGCGTAAGAATCATCAAAATCGGCCAACGCGTTTGGTCTCTGGAACGCCACATAGTAAAAAACATACATACATGTCATAGACGGATAAACACATAACCCTCCTTCGGCAGTCGGGTAAAAAGAGTTATGCGAATGGAGCTGTCTAAGTCTAACAGAAGTGGACTGTTAAAGACTGATAATAAAACGACACATACCTATACTTACAGCTTTAGTATGCATTTGGACAATTCACTCATTTCAAACCCTTGAATAAATCAAGAATTCAAGACACATACTCACTTAATAGTACATTGTGTATTAAGGGCGGTATGTAAGGAATTACGATCGAGACTCTAGTAGAAGCCCGAAGTCGAAGACTGAGGGCTTTCTGAGTCGAGGTTCGTAATTCCCGTACCGCCCGTGATACACACAATGTTTTTCATCACATTTGCGAGTAATAATTATGAATTATAGCTTTAATACACAAGTCAGTCACAGTTGTTATTACGAAATACGTGAACTTTTTTTTAAGCGGTTGGCGAATTTTTGGCCACACCACAGATTATACAGTGTTTCGTTCAGAAACTATAAAGGCGCGTACGCACGTACGAACACGAACATAGCGAACACAAACACCAGACCCGAACATTTGGTTCGTACGTATGGACGGCATATTCGAACACGAACGCAAACATAGTTCGAGTCGAGTTCGCGAACAACAGTCGTGAACTCTATCTTAGTAGCCATGACGGCGCCGTTGGAAGTGGTCGATTGTGAAGTAGCGGAGAATTTTTTAAAGCTCTTCGAACACCGTCCATACAGAACACACTACAAGGATCGCCGCGAACATGTTTGACGAACAGAGTGTTCGATGTTCGATAGTGGTACGCACGTGCGAACCAAGTTGTTGCGTATCATGTAACGCAACAAATTTGTTCGTACGTGCGTACGCGCCTTTCAGGGCAAATACTTAGGTATACAGCCATGACGGAGTGTAAAAAGAATTAAATAATTTCGACGTTTTCATACTATAACTATTAAAATCGATTATTAAGAACATAAGTTGAGTATTTAAGTAACATGTAGCGAGATTGCAAAGAAATTCCTGTTTAGATAACATTTTAAGACAATTTTTCAATTGCGTGTAAACTCCTTGCTTGAACTTGCATGACCTGTGTGCTGTGCCATAAATTTAAAAAATATTACTTACCGCCCTAGGGTTTCATGACAAACAAAAAAGCTCAAGGGTTTTATATGGGGCATTACGGCCAAGTTAACCTGTATGTTTTGATACTGTTTACGTGCAAGTGTGATGAAAATATTAATGTACAATACTCCACAATCTACTTGGTCGTTCTGAAGTTGAAGATTGGTGAGTACCTACAGTATGCCACTGACATTCAAATGTTATTTGTACAAATCAGAGAGATAATGATAAAAAGGTCAAAGTAATAAGTCGCCTACTCACGAATGGTGCTCCTATTCAGCAGTCCACTGTTTCATATCAAGAAATAGCGGTACGACACTAGATATATCGATACTGTATTCTTTTGAGAAAACTACGATCACAGTTAGTTTTTTATGGCGCATTGCCAATTGACTTTCTTTTTTATTAACCTTGTCTATTTTTTGCGACGTTTCCGTGTTCATATTTTATTGTGTCTTCTGTTTTGTAGACATGAAAAGAAATATGGGTTGCCTTAGTTTTCGAAGGTAATAAATCCTACAAATATTATAAACTAGTTGTGCCCGCGGCTTCGCTCCCGTCAACTGCCTACCTTTTTTTTTGTGTGTGTGCAATCATCCAGTGACTTCTCCCGCTCTGGGTGAAGCGAGAGGGCGTATCAGACTTTTACTGACTAAAACCCACCAGTGTTCCTTCAGTTGTTTGAGCCAGGGCCGCGGTAACTCTTTTTCAAATTTATTCGCGACCCGTCAACTGCCTACCTTACCTGTTGACCCTGCCTAATTACCAGTTTTTTCTAGGGGTATATTTGCGCGGAGAATCTTAACACCGCCATTCAGAAATGACTTCAAATATACAACGCCATCTATCGAATATGGACTTCAACTGTCCGAGTATCTGAATTGCGTGTGTTGGGATAATAATTGTTCATCTTGAACACTTTAAGCTGGCAATTTTATGGAAATATGTTCGATGAACAGAAACTACTTTTCTACAGATTTATTATATGTATAGATGTGACAGTTTTGATGATGGATGTTTATTAATTAGGTACTCTTTCACGCAAAAACTACTAAAAGAATTTAAATAAAATTTCACAGTAACATACTTTATAAGTTTATACATTAAAATAACACTAAGGCTTAGACACTTATACTACACGGCAGTACTTATGAGAAAATATGAGTGAGAAGAATAACCATTAAAACAGGAACAGTATAAAATCTGAAAACTATTGCACATAAAAAGTGAATCAACAACAGTAAATAAACCGGACTAGGAAATAATCGATTTATTAAATCGATACAAGCACGTCCCTACAACAATTGACAGCGAACGGAAGCGCCAATGAACTTGGCGGGAAGCGGTCGTGGACAATTTAAAAAAGGAATTCTTTAAAGGCAAGGTTAAAACCTTCTTGTTGATATTGACATTATTGGATAATATTTTTTTTGGACTGGCAAGGACTTTTATTTTTGGTTAAAAGAAAGGAAGTGAATTTTTAATGAATTGGTATCAATTAAACGACACCTGTTTTCTTGTGGACCGATACGTTAATAATAAGAATTACAGTCAGTTGTATAACTCGATTATTATGCGTTCGAGAGGTCGAAATAACTCGGACACTTCGGCCCATTGGGATCTATTGTGGTCCCCTAGATAACCATCTCGTTGAAAACTCTTTTCATGAGTTTTACAACGAGACTAGGAGATATGAGCCTATAGTCTTCTGGTTTTGGATAGCATAACCCTAGAAGACTCATTCGCTTACCAGCCAGTGCATTGCATGTGTACAGAAGGTGCTCCATGCGATACGTATGCTCCCCACACAACATGCACATGGGTGTCGCGGTTAGACCCATCTTCATGAGCATGTCGTTGGTTCCAAAATGGCCAGTAAAGGCCCCAAGCAGATAACGGATTTGCCCCCTGCTCACATTCCATATGCATTCCCGTGCTTTGTACGAGGATGGAGAATACTTTTCATCACTGTGGTGAGTCACTTTGTTTCAAAATTACAAGGTGTCAGAACATAAGAAGGACTACAATAATGAATTGTAATGCCACTAATTGCCTGAAAAAATGTTACAAGGAAAGAATACCTTCTATCTAAATGAACAGTTACAATAAAACCGTTGACGTACACAAATTATTTAATACTGGAACAAGGCCACTCGGATGGCATTTGTTTCTAAAACTTGGCAACACTTCACGTCAAATTTGTAGGCACAGATTTATCGACATTCAGCCAACACTTGTTAGTTAGTGTGGGTGTGTAACTGGACAAGCTGGTCACATTATTTCCAACCACTGAATTTCCGGAAAGCCAGAAACAACCGTGGAAAAACGCCGTGTCAACGAAATTCGATATTTAATTCAGGCTAAATTTGAACACTATTCTATCTACTTACGAAAATTAATATCGGTATACTTTATAACTTTGATTTCCGCTGTATAGTACCTGAAAACAAAAACAGTTAATATCAATAAACACGAAAAATAAGAAATTTTCAATGTACCTATCGACAAAAAGGCCAAATGTATTCGATTGACAAGCCGAAATGCCACGTGGTAAATTCTAAACATTTTGAACTTTTGACAGTTTTGCCATCGCTGGCGGATCAAATGTCTTCATATCTTGAGCCTAAAACCATTGTATTACTTAAAGAATCACAAATATAATAAAATCAATCAATCTGCCTAGCCTTTGCCCAACTATATTGGGCTCGGCTTCCAGTCTTATCGGATTCAGCTGAGTGTTTTACATGGAGCGACCGCCTATCTGACCTCCACAACCCAGTAACTGGGTAACACGATACCCCTTGGCAAGATTGGTGTCAGACCTCAAGCTTCTGACTACCCGTAACAACTGTCAAAGATCTTCAAATGACAGCCGGGACGAACGGCTTAACGTGCTTTCCGAGGCACGGAGGAAACTCGGTATGTAGAAACGGTCACCCATCCACGGACCGACCTCGTCAAGCTTTACTTAACCTTGATGATAATAATAAAAAACAGAATTAAAACGTAAAATCAATATTATATCATCATAATAGCCCTTGCGTCACTCAAATCAACTTCCTACGCATTTACATAAGTTATTTATCGCATCTACTAGTACATTAACACATCAAAACTCATATACCCTCATTTTTAAAGCACACAATCGGTTAAAAATAAACTCCTTCAAGTTCTGACAACTACGCAGATAACAGTCACCTATTTCGATGACACTCATACAGCCCGGCTAGCTCAGTCGGTAGAGCATGAGACTCTTAATCTCAGGGTCGTGGGTTCGAGCCCCACGTTGGGCGAAATCTTTTTGTGAATCTTTTTTTCATGGAAAACATTTTCTTCATCCTAACTTATCATTTTCGATTTAAAACCAAAGTTTCTCAAGAAAATAGCTTTTTAAAACCTTTTTGCTCCACTAACCGATTATTTTCAATTTTAAATCAGATTTTCTCAATAAAATAGCATTTTTATGAAGAATTTCTTGTGTTCAGTGTCCCATGTTATTCCAAGGGTCAAGAAATATGATATTCTTGACTCGACTGACTAACGGTGTGAAGATATGCGTTACACTTGACTAATCTTGAATATTCGTCTTCCATTCGCTGTCCAACTGTCGCAGAAACCTTATTCAAGCAAAACTCACTCTTATTTCCATAAGTTTTCAGTTTAATTTTCTTAAAGCTGACGTCATCAAAATCTGTCGCAGAATCTTTGTCAAAGAAAATCAAGACGTATTCTTAAGATGTAAGACTGATTTCCGTTTCACATGATGAAGTCTGGTCAGTCAGTCTTAGCGAAAACAAGTTTGCGCAAAAAACTAAGTTATCCAGTAAGGAATATGGTCGAATTTCGATCGAAATGCTGTCTTTTGGCCAGTCAGTCTGTTGTGAGGATTTCATACAAGGCGAAACCATCTCTTGTACTTACAAGTTAAGGTTGATTTTTATTTGCGCTTTTAAATACACATTTTAATTTATTGTAGTCACATTGCAAGCGAATGGCGGATGGAAAATTCATGAAGTTCCCAAAAATTGGTGCGCTGGGCGCCAAAAATTCGGATGTTTTGCATATGTAAATATATTTTTAGGTTAACAGCAGACACTTGGATACTTATAAAAGCTTTATAAGTTGCTTTTATTGCAGTTCAAAATGAAAACGATTTTATTCAAAATGGATCACAACTTCTCCAACGATATTAGTGATTTTAGAAATTAATATTATCACTGATCTTTGTGTTAAACTAAAAAAAAAAACTTTTTGCAAAAAAATACTACCGACTTCCAAATACTAAACTACAAAGTGAAAAATAACAAAATTTTTTGAAGTCGGTGTCTTTCGTAGGTACCATTTTTTTGCGTTTTGGACACCGACTTCAAAAAATTTAGTTATTTTTCACTTTGTAGTTTAGTATTTGGAAGTCGGTAGTATTTTTTTGCAAAAAGTTTTTTTATTTTTCACTTTTTAGTTGTACGTACCTAATAGAAAAGTTAGTAAGGTAACTTTAACGCCAAAATAGATTTCATGAAACTGACTTACGAACCTCGACTCAGAAAGCCCTCAGTCTTCGACTTCGGGCTTCTACTAGAGTCTCGATCGTAATTCCTTACTTACCGCCCTTAATACACAATGTACTAATAAAACATATAACAGTTTTATAGCACTCCTTTTAAAATTGACATCACCAAAAACTCCTTTTCTCCCGAAAGTAATTTGGATCCTTCTTTCTTATAAGATCCTGGTATGACAACGCAATTTTTGTAAGTGTACTCTTTTGGGGGTTCGACGTCATCAAATATTCAAAATCTTACGCGATTTATTTGTTATGATAACTCTTTTGAAAAGAATACTAAATATTATGATGCGTGGGAGTGTATGAGTTGTTTTCTTGACTTACTGTTTGGCTGTGACTGCGCAAAATATGGCAAAAAGGTTGTCGACCGTTTTGCGAAAATTGTCAAGTCATCAATGTTTTGAAGACCTTATATGATTTTGTAGCTGAAGATAAACGTTTTTACGTGTTGCTTGCAAATAATTGCATGTAGTGAAGAAAGTAATACATGTGACTTAAAGAGTGATAAATATATAAATGTGGATGGCTGGAGACGATGGAAAAAGAAGAGATGTATGGATTATTATGAAAGAAGAGGGAGTTAGAGATAGCGTGACAGTTGACAGGACAGAAAGACAGAAAAAAAACGTGTTGCGCCGAACAGGAAAATTATGATGACGAAACTTAGTTGAGGTTTCTGAAAGCTTCGATCAGGGATCATTTTCTGCATTAAAAATTTTAAGTTGAGTTTTCAAACTGATGAGGAGGGATGAAACGCATGTTACTACAAGTCAAATTTCAAAATACCCCCGACACATTTATCTTGCGAAAACATCACGATCTAAACAGTAAAACGCGCATAACTTTTGAACGGCTGAACCGATTATATTCAAACTTAGCTAAGAACACTCTCGACACAATCACCTTTCAAACAAAAAAAAAACTAAATTAAAATCGGTTCATCCGTTGAGGCGCTATGATGCCACAGACAGACACACAGATACACAGATACACAGCAACACACCTCAAACTTATAACACCCCTCTTTTTCCGTCGGGGTTAAAAATTGTTATGAATATAAATGTGGATGGAGAGGAAGGCCAAAGAAAAGATATGGACTGAGTGAGGAGTGATATGAAGGAAAAGGCAGTCAGTGATAGCGTGAAGGTGGACAGGACGATATGGAAGAAGAAAACGTGTTGCGCCGACCTCGAGTAACATGGTATAAGGGAAGAAGGGTGATGATGAATTTAGCTGCGGTTTCTGAAATCAGGGCAGCCCGGTTTCTGAATTATTAATTTTAGTTGAGTTTTTGTCAAACTTTACTTACATAATTCAGCTTGAAAACCTGTAGAACTTTGGCATCTACGAAAGGTTTGAGACTTTCTTAACTCAAAATATTCATGGTCCTAAAACTGCTGTTCAATTATCATGGTCGTCATCGCTAGAAATATAAATTTACTTCCCCGCTACTTTGGTTACAATAATAACTGCCCATTCTTTTGTCATAATCATAACCTTTTACAGCACTCCATCAAAGGCAACATAATTATCTTTGCCTTAATAGCAAAAATACATAAAAGTAGTTCACGCGATCTTTGTTGTCGCGACCTACCCTCGTTCTACCCCGCCTAGATGTCTCCTAGCCACCCCTAGACGATGACGTCACTCCTACCCTCCTTTAACAAAGCAAAAATACAATAAATATTGGTTAACTCGTTAACTGTTATCTTCTCGGCATAGCGATCCTGTTTTCTGGATCTTTGCCAGATTTCTTCCCCTGTTTTAACCCGACTGCCGAATGAGGTAATGTGTTTATCAGTCTATGTATGTTTGTTCCTATGTGGCGTTCTAGAGAACAAACGCGTTGGCCGATTTTAATGATTCTTACGTCAATCGATTCGTCTTAACTTTGCGAGTATCACTGGTTACATTAAAATTGGAAAATATAAAAATGGCGGATTTCGGGCGTCATGTTGTGGGGGCCCAATTTATCTGGTTTTGGTCAGCCAGCTCACGAATATGTATCCTCCGACTGCACAGCATTATTTTCTTCTTGTTTAAGTATGTTGGCAACTTCGTGAAACGAGCTTTCGGAACTACAAGCGCCACCTAGCAAGCAGTGACATCAACATCGGATCACCGTGGTTCGTGGTGGGGAGGAGACCGGCACAGCGGCTCGGCGCTCCCGGCCTCTTTTCTGGCCGACCGTTCGACGGAACACTCGGGGTTTTACTAGCTTCTTTATCCAGAACGGAACTTATTTATTTTATTGTTTAATCTAACGGGTGATTTAATTAATTAGTTCATACCCTCAATTCACTTTACTAGAGTTTGGTTTTACAATAAAAGTTTGCTAAAAGTTTACCTAATAGATGATATTTGCTCATTTATAGTTAAAATGTATAACATGTAAAGTACCCACATATACGTGTTAATAGTGTATTAATATTGTATTTCATTTAATAAGTATTTTGAGTTCGCTTCTTATGCAGACGTGCGAGTAATCGCCCGTCGCACAAGAACACTCGCTTACTAGCCGAGCGACATGTTACGTCCACCACAACTAAATCGGGATGTAAATAATTGGTCAGCGCTTCTGAAGCTGCAATAAACGAGACCACCTTTTGGGCCCAAACAATTTAATTAAATGTACCATCGAATAGAAAAGAAGAAGAAAGAATTGGTTCAAGATAAGTATGCCAGGTATGTTTGTCTTAGAACCAAAAAAAAGCTCTTTTTTGCAAAAAAATACTACCGACTTCCAATTACGGTGTTATAGCGGCAACAGAAATACATCATCTGTGAAAATTACAACTGTCTAGCTATCACGGTTCATGAGATACAGCCTGGTCCCGTTTTTACCCTTTGGGTACGGAACCTTAAAAAGACACTAGGTTACTGATTTCATCAGGACATCCTCGACAAATGAAACAAGAATTCCCTTGGTTAAAACACAGGTTACCTTACCATTTACACCCCGAATTCACCCACTGCTGTGTATAAAATTCTAAATACAGACAGAGATATTAAGATCATCAAGACAAAACCGCATTGCACAAGGGACTTAAAATTACCACCGTAGTCCGTAACATACTCAGATATCCCTTGTGCCTTACCCGGCCTAAATAATAAATGCCCCAAGCACCCTTCTTCATAGATTTCCCCTAAGGGTGAAGCCTACCCCCATATACAAGATACTGACACTAATAACTTAAGCTGAATGAGGATGACCTACATTCTTGACATTGTTACAATAGACCCCACTTCATATTAAATTAGAGTGGTCGTGGAAGTTTTTGGTGTCTTATTTTCATTCATAGTCTCGCGTTAGACCACTATCTCACCTGATGGTAAGCGATGATGTGGTCGACGGTGAAGCACGCTTGTCTAGAAGTAACCTATTCACTCTTGGCTTAAAGACCACCAGGTTGCAGCTATCAGGAAACAGACTCCGGTATTGAATGCCACTCCTTAGCTGTACACACAATTAATGTACTCCGAAAACGCATTTTGCGTACAGGGGCCGTACCACGAAGTGCCAACGCCATCAAGATTTCGTTGTAAGGGATAGTGCTATTCGTCCTGTATAACTCTGTCTCTCTGACACTGGAATCATGATGGTTTTAAGACGTCATAGTAGGGCCTCTAGTGGGATGTCCACCATACTTGTCCTGAACCTAAATAATAAATGCCCCTAGCACCGTTCTTCATAGATTTAAGTGAAGCCTGCTTTCTTACACAAAATATTGACACTAATAAACTTAAGTTGAATGAGGATGACCTACATTCTTGAGAGTTTTACGGTAGAACCTATTTGATATTATATAAGATTAGCTATCCCACGCGGCTTCGCTCTCGTCAGCTGGCTACCTACCTTCCCATCTACCCTACATACATGATTGTTGCGTAACTTAAACCGTTTACGCAGCGCACGCAACGGACGCTCTCAAAAAGGAATATTTTTCGCGTTTTTGCAACATTTTTCATTTATGTTCCGCTCCTATTGATCGTAGCGTGGAGTTGATATAGCCTATAACCTTCCTCGTTAAATGAACTATCCAACACAAAAATAATTTTTCAATTCCAAACAGTGTTTCTTGAGATTAGCAAGTACAAACAAACTCTTCACCTATAGAATATTAGTATAGATTGGCTGGAGAGATTTAGAGGGAAAGCTGGCAGAGCTTTTCGCTCAACATCGAAAATATATCTGAAGTTTAAGATAGGAGCTCTTTGATCTGAGGTCCACTTTCAGATTTCCAAAAAGGACACTTAACGTGCAGGGCCGTTAATTTTCATTAGATCGAGAGTAGCTTGAAGTTAAATGGCATAGACAAATCTGATGAAGAAATTGTGGGCTTGCCCTAAATCTGGCAACTTTGATTTCGTCTTTAGACGCCTGACATGCCTACTACCTTGGTTGACTTCTGTGTGCCCTGGCAGTTGAGTGTGTCATGCTCTCTCTAATTTGACTCCGATGGTTGCACATGTGTTGGATCATTCGGTTGCCTTCATGATGGTTGAACTGAGTGGTGTCGATCCATGTGTCATGTTCGTGAACGGACACCATCATTTGGGATTGGTCATAACTTAGCTGCCTCGGCCTGTTATTGTATTTTTATATAATTGTTTGTTACTCTAGACGCTTTTACGTGCACGTCTTTTTACATCGTTTTCACATATATCTATTCTTTTTAACAATAATGATGTAACCAAAAACTTGTAATTAAAACTGATGGAACAGAGTGTCCGTGGAGTTTCTTGCAAACTCTTCTCCATTGAGACCTACTGACGCTTGCGAATTTGCAATTAGGGTCATCTTTTTATTTATTTTTCTTTGTTTATTTGAAATAAACTATTTGATTTTACCATGCCGTCTGCATACCCTGCTACTTGCATAATGTTTTCAACAAAAACAGGAAAATTTCAACTGCCAATTACAAGGTAAACCACGTATCTAAATTAATTACAATCAAAATTATTGAATAAACTTGAATCATGACACAAAACGATACAGTGACTCACTGATAACCACAACGCACAGCTTAAAATAATGAAGGCTTATAATACGTATGAACGGTAAATATTCCTGAAATCATCATCAGCCCAGCCATGTTCCAGCTAACTTGTGATTTTTAGGGTTCCGTACCTCTAAAGTTAAAAGAAGGAACCCTTATATAAGATCACTCTCTTGTCCGTCTGTCCGTGTGTCGCCACCAATTTTCTCAGGAACAGGTGGACCTAGCAAGTTGAAATGTATACCAGATACTGATGTCTATAGTCCCTATTAGGTGTAAAAAATCACAGGTCCTGAGTTAACACGATAAAAAGATATGGACAAATTTAGATTTTTGCGAAAACTTGTAAGTACCAAAATTCATCTTAATTTTCAACTATTTTTATTTTTCGGAATTTTCCCATTACTTGTCCTGTAAGACCTTGCTTTTTACCAAAATTTACAATTCTAGGTCAACCAGAAGTACCCTATAGGTTTTGGGTCAAAAATATATGGTAGTTCTCGTTGACCTAGAATCACAAATAAAGGAAAAAATTCCAAAAATTTGAAAATTAAAGTATGTCCCTATACATACATAGTTGACGCCAATTACTCCTCTGAGTTGTATGGGCGCTCATACAATTTAGAGGACTAGCTAGGGTAGGTACGAAACGCTCGGCGCACGAGTTCGACTCGCACTCGACCGGTCTTTTACCCGGAAAATTGCAGAAGCGAAGCCGGAAGACATAATGGGAGCTACAGTTTTGCAAAAACAAGAATCGAGTATCACAGCTTCCACCACAGAATCACTATAAATAGGTACTTATAAAGAACAAAGAGACAGCTGACCTATATTAGAATTCACCATAATTTCGTTGGCTGTCGGTACAGAAATACAAAATGAGACATCAAGTCAAGGGGGGGCTGGCGCTATATATTTATCGGTTTCTCAGAAATGTGTGACGCATCGTACTTGAAAAGGTAAATAAGTAGAATTGAACGGTGCTTTTACTAAGTATCATGGCTATTTTATTTGTATTCCAAGAATAATAGCAATATAATTGCTCCCTTAATATGGACATTTAACTAGCTGTTGGGAATTTAACCCAACACTTCGGTCGGTCGGTTAAACGTCCACTTATTTCTCATCCACGAACTAACATTGGTCCTTCGAGCCGGAATGTGTTATTCATATAGGTGAACCTCTGCATATGCCTTCGGGTACTACAAGTGTAATGTTATGTCCGGAAAATGAAGAAGGTTTTACAAGACGCAGTGCAAAATTCAAAATCAACAATCATTTATTCAAATTAAGCTGAGAATAAGCACTTTTCGAACATCACAGTTACATAAGACAGTCTCCCAAAACGCCCGTCCTTCACCAGTTCCTATTGTTTTAATTGGTAAGAAAATGTAGCTCAGTTAAATCCATAACAAAACATAAATTTCTCATCCACGTGCTAACATTGGTCCTTCGAGCCGGAATTCGTGTGTGATATAGGTGCACCTCTGCCGAACCCTTAGTGGAATGCAGGCGTGATGTTATGTCCGGACAATGAAGATGGTTTTACAAGGCGCAGTGCAAAATGCAAAATCAACAATTATTTATTCAAATTAAGCTGAGAATATACACTTTTCGAACATCAAAGTTACATAAGACAGTCCCCCAAAACGTGTTTAAACTGGCAAGAAAAACTAGCTCACAACAAACATAAAGTAGCATCGAGCTAGAGGAAAAAAGCCCAGAATAAATGGCGTTTTCTAGGAATCTGTGACGGATGATATCTACTTCAAAAGGTAAATAAGTTGAACAGAATGATCGTATAGTTCACCACTATTCATGTAGGTATATTCCTCGAAATTGTTCCCGAAAATGAAGCTGATTTTACTGGGCTTCAGTAATACAGAGCTAAGTGGAAAGGCGCCATGAATTTATGGCTTTTCTAGGAATAGCTGACGCATTATAATTGAAAAGAACGTGATAATAGGTTGCATTGAAGGATACTACATCACTTTTATATATTCCAAGAATTTGATCCGGTCCTTCCGATCCGGGTACGGGCCATTATGCTAAGGGGGACCGTTCTCCAGGAATGTGTGACGCAGCATGCTTGAAAAGAAAAATAAGATCCATGGAATCACGTCTATTTTCCAAGAATTCGTCTAGAAACTTAAGCTAAATTTAAGGGCACAGTGACAAATAGCGAGGGTAGGATACCATGAAAGAATGGCGTTTTCCTAGAAACTTATGACGCACGCGCACCTTATTTGTAAAAGGTTAATAAGGATAATATATATCACGCCAATTAGTTTTTATTCCAAGAATTTGCCCCGAAATGAAGAAAGTTTTCAGAGCACACAAGGAACCATGAACGAATGGCGTTTTTCTAGAAATCTGTGACGCATCATAGGTATTTGCAAAACAAAATAAGTATCTAATAGGTCCATATTCCAAGAATTTGCTCTCGAAAATGAAGATAAGTTTCACAGGGACGTAGTGCTATAGCCATTAAGCGAAGGGGAGGGGACCATAAATGAATGGAATTTTCCTAGAAATCTGTGTTGCAAATTTGCTCTAAGCCATTAATCTAAGCGGAGGGGAGCCACCATGAATGTAGGGCATTTTCTAGGAGTGTGTGACGCACCTTAATTCAAAAGGACAAAAAAAATACGACAGATTTCCTCTATATTCCAAGAGATAATGCTAGCACAATCTTTTTAATATAGGCGCAACAGACAGTCCGCCTTGAAGGGGCTGCGTTGACGCCGAGGAATCAGCTGCCCACGTCATCCTGGATAGCAAGGCCGTGGCTTCACAACGTGATGAAATTCTAGGAACAATGAGGTCGCTCCGCAAAGTCTGTGAAGCTCCCAGGAAGCTTCTGTGCTAGTAGTAGTGACTCCCTTTTTCGCACTTAGACTCTCATTCAATATGTTGTGCGTGGGGGTTCTGGCTAACATAGCCAGCCTAGCTCCGTCCAAATGCAAAGAAGCTTCCTGGTAGCTTCACAGGCTTCACAGAACGACCTCACTGTTCCGAGGATTTCTTTGCGTAGAGATGCCACGGCCTCGCATTCCAGGATTACGTGGGCGGCCGACTCTTCGGCGTTAAAACAGCCCCTGCAAAGTGGGCTGTCCGTAGCGCCTATGTTGTATAAATGTTTGTTAAGAAGTGTGTGGCCCGTCATTGTCCCTATAATTATAATGATATATAGTAGGGCCTCTAGTGGGATGTCCACCATACTTGTCCTGAACCTAAATAATAAATGCCCCTAGCACCGTTCTTCATAGATTTAAGTGAAGCCTGCTTTCTTACACAAAATATTGACACTAATAAACTTAAGTTGAATGAGGATGACCTACATTCTTGAGAGTTTTACGGTAGAACCTATTTGATATTATATAAGATTAGCTATCCCACGCGGCTTCGCTCTCGTCAGCTGGCTACCTACCTTCCCATCTACCCTACATACATGATTGTTGCGTAACTTAAACCGTTTACGCAGCGCACGCAACGGACGCTCTCAAAAAGGAATATTTTTCGCGTTTTTGCAACATTTTTCATTTATGTTCCGCTCCTATTGATCGTAGCGTGGAGTTGATATAGCCTATAACCTTCCTCGTTAAATGAACTATCCAACACAAAAATAATTTTTCAATTCCAAACAGTGTTTCTTGAGATTAGCAAGTACAAACAAACTCTTCACCTATAGAATATTAGTATAGATTGGCTGGAGAGATTTAGAGGGAAAGCTGGCAGAGCTTTTCGCTCAACATCGAAAATATATCTGAAGTTTAAGATAGGAGCTCTTTGATCTGAGGTCCACTTTCAGATTTCCAAAAAGGACACTTAACGTGCAGGGCCGTTAATTTTCATTAGATCGAGAGTAGCTTGAAGTTAAATGGCATAGACAAATCTGATGAAGAAATTGTGGGCTTGCCCTAAATCTGGCAACTTTGATTTCGTCTTTAGACGCCTGACATGCCTACTACCTTGGTTGACTTCTGTGTGCCCTGGCAGTTGAGTGTGTCATGCTCTCTCTAATTTGACTCCGATGGTTGCACATGTGTTGGATCATTCGGTTGCCTTCATGATGGTTGAACTGAGTGGTGTCGATCCATGTGTCATGTTCGTGAACGGACACCATCATTTGGGATTGGTCATAACTTAGCTGCCTCGGCCTGTTATTGTATTTTTATATAATTGTTTGTTACTCTAGACGCTTTTACGTGCACGTCTTTTTACATCGTTTTCACATATATCTATTCTTTTTAACAATAATGATGTAACCAAAAACTTGTAATTAAAACTGATGGAACAGAGTGTCCGTGGAGTTTCTTGCAAACTCTTCTCCATTGAGACCTACTGACGCTTGCGAATTTGCAATTAGGGTCATCTTTTTATTTATTTTTCTTTGTTTATTTGAAATAAACTATTTGATTTTACCATGCCGTCTGCATACCCTGCTACTTGCATAATGTTTTCAACAAAAACAGGAAAATTTCAACTGCCAATTACAAGGTAAACCACGTATCTAAATTAATTACAATCAAAATTATTGAATAAACTTGAATCATGACACAAAACGATACAGTGACTCACTGATAACCACAACGCACAGCTTAAAATAATGAAGGCTTATAATACGTATGAACGGTAAATATTCCTGAAATCATCATCAGCCCAGCCATGTTCCAGCTAACTTGTGATTTTTAGGGTTCCGTACCTCTAAAGTTAAAAGAAGGAACCCTTATATAAGATCACTCTCTTGTCCGTCTGTCCGTGTGTCGCCACCAATTTTCTCAGGAACAGGTGGACCTAGCAAGTTGAAATGTATACCAGATACTGATGTCTATAGTCCCTATTAGGTGTAAAAAATCACAGGTCCTGAGTTAACACGATAAAAAGATATGGACAAATTTAGATTTTTGCGAAAACTTGTAAGTACCAAAATTCATCTTAATTTTCAACTATTTTTATTTTTCGGAATTTTCCCATTACTTGTCCTGTAAGACCTTGCTTTTTACCAAAATTTACAATTCTAGGTCAACCAGAAGTACCCTATAGGTTTTGGGTCAAAAATATATGGTAGTTCTCGTTGACCTAGAATCACAAATAAAGGAAAAAATTCCAAAAATTTGAAAATTAAAGTATGTCCCTATACATACATAGTTGACGCCAATTACTCCTCTGAGTTGTATGGGCGCTCATACAATTTAGAGGACTAGCTAGGGTAGGTACGAAACGCTCGGCGCACGAGTTCGACTCGCACTCGACCGGTCTTTTACCCGGAAAATTGCAGAAGCGAAGCCGGAAGACATAATGGGAGCTACAGTTTTGCAAAAACAAGAATCGAGTATCACAGCTTCCACCACAGAATCACTATAAATAGGTACTTATAAAGAACAAAGAGACAGCTGACCTATATTAGAATTCACCATAATTTCGTTGGCTGTCGGTACAGAAATACAAAATGAGACATCAAGTCAAGGGGGGGCTGGCGCTATATATTTATCGGTTTCTCAGAAATGTGTGACGCATCGTACTTGAAAAGGTAAATAAGTAGAATTGAACGGTGCTTTTACTAAGTATCATGGCTATTTTATTTGTATTCCAAGAATAATAGCAATATAATTGCTCCCTTAATATGGACATTTAACTAGCTGTTGGGAATTTAACCCAACACTTCGGTCGGTCGGTTAAACGTCCACTTATTTCTCATCCACGAACTAACATTGGTCCTTCGAGCCGGAATGTGTTATTCATATAGGTGAACCTCTGCATATGCCTTCGGGTACTACAAGTGTAATGTTATGTCCGGAAAATGAAGAAGGTTTTACAAGACGCAGTGCAAAATTCAAAATCAACAATCATTTATTCAAATTAAGCTGAGAATAAGCACTTTTCGAACATCACAGTTACATAAGACAGTCTCCCAAAACGCCCGTCCTTCACCAGTTCCTATTGTTTTAATTGGTAAGAAAATGTAGCTCAGTTAAATCCATAACAAAACATAAATTTCTCATCCACGTGCTAACATTGGTCCTTCGAGCCGGAATTCGTGTGTGATATAGGTGCACCTCTGCCGAACCCTTAGTGGAATGCAGGCGTGATGTTATGTCCGGACAATGAAGATGGTTTTACAAGGCGCAGTGCAAAATGCAAAATCAACAATTATTTATTCAAATTAAGCTGAGAATATACACTTTTCGAACATCAAAGTTACATAAGACAGTCCCCCAAAACGTGTTTAAACTGGCAAGAAAAACTAGCTCACAACAAACATAAAGTAGCATCGAGCTAGAGGAAAAAAGCCCAGAATAAATGGCGTTTTCTAGGAATCTGTGACGGATGATATCTACTTCAAAAGGTAAATAAGTTGAACAGAATGATCGTATAGTTCACCACTATTCATGTAGGTATATTCCTCGAAATTGTTCCCGAAAATGAAGCTGATTTTACTGGGCTTCAGTAATACAGAGCTAAGTGGAAAGGCGCCATGAATTTATGGCTTTTCTAGGAATAGCTGACGCATTATAATTGAAAAGAACGTGATAATAGGTTGCATTGAAGGATACTACATCACTTTTATATATTCCAAGAATTTGATCCGGTCCTTCCGATCCGGGTACGGGCCATTATGCTAAGGGGGACCGTTCTCCAGGAATGTGTGACGCAGCATGCTTGAAAAGAAAAATAAGATCCATGGAATCACGTCTATTTTCCAAGAATTCGTCTAGAAACTTAAGCTAAATTTAAGGGCACAGTGACAAATAGCGAGGGTAGGATACCATGAAAGAATGGCGTTTTCCTAGAAACTTATGACGCACGCGCACCTTATTTGTAAAAGGTTAATAAGGATAATATATATCACGCCAATTAGTTTTTATTCCAAGAATTTGCCCCGAAATGAAGAAAGTTTTCAGAGCACACAAGGAACCATGAACGAATGGCGTTTTTCTAGAAATCTGTGACGCATCATAGGTATTTGCAAAACAAAATAAGTATCTAATAGGTCCATATTCCAAGAATTTGCTCTCGAAAATGAAGATAAGTTTCACAGGGACGTAGTGCTATAGCCATTAAGCGAAGGGGAGGGGACCATAAATGAATGGAATTTTCCTAGAAATCTGTGTTGCAAATTTGCTCTAAGCCATTAATCTAAGCGGAGGGGAGCCACCATGAATGTAGGGCATTTTCTAGGAGTGTGTGACGCACCTTAATTCAAAAGGACAAAAAAAATACGACAGATTTCCTCTATATTCCAAGAGATAATGCTAGCACAATCTTTTTAATATAGGCGCAACAGACAGTCCGCCTTGAAGGGGCTGCGTTGACGCCGAGGAATCAGCTGCCCACGTCATCCTGGATAGCAAGGCCGTGGCTTCACAACGTGATGAAATTCTAGGAACAATGAGGTCGCTCCGCAAAGTCTGTGAAGCTCCCAGGAAGCTTCTGTGCTAGTAGTAGTAGTGACTCCCTTTTTCGCACTTAGACTCTCATTCAATATGTTGTGCGTGGGGGTTCTGGCTAACATAGCCAGCCTAGCTCCGTCCAAATGCAAAGAAGCTTCCTGGTAGCTTCACAGGCTTCACAGAACGACCTCACTGTTCCGAGGATTTCTTTGCGTAGAGATGCCACGGCCTCGCATTCCAGGATTACGTGGGCGGCCGACTCTTCGGCGTTAAAACAGCCCCTGCAAAGTGGGCTGTCCGTAGCGCCTATGTTGTATAAATGTTTGTTAAGAAGTGTGTGGCCCGTCATTGTCCCTATAATTATAATGAGATTATTTCTACTCAGGCTGAGGAATTTTTTTTAGTAAGACGCGGGTGTACGTTTGGCAAAGCCATTTTAGACTGTCTACAGTCTGTTGCCCCTGACCATCTGTTGTTGTGTAGTTCTGTTGATCTTTGAAGAATCCACGCCCGAAATTGCGAGAAAGGCAAGGTGATAAGTGGGTACGGGCCTAGCACTAACATCTCGCAGCCCCTTCGCGCAAGTTCATCTGCGGCATCATTGCCTAGGGATCCACTATGGCCCTTGATCTTCTGCGAAGAAGCTTCTGTGCTTTTGGGCGGAGCTATGCTGGCTTTGTTAGCTAGAACCCCCACGCACAACGGACCGAATGAGATTCTAAGTGCGGAAAAGGGAGTCTCTGCCATCATCATCTATATTCCAAGATGTTTCACCGAAAATTAGGATAGTTTTAAAGAGGCACATTGACTACTAGCTTAGAGGGGAAAAACCATGAATTTATGGCGTTTTCCCGGAAATTTGTGACGCATAATTTTGAAAGGAACACAAGAATAACATAGATCACGTCTATATTCTGAGAAGATGTTCCCGAAAGGAGAGATTACGGTTTAGGGAAGCGAAGCAATGACGCACAAGGCACTTCCTATGGACGTGTTATAGGATACGAAGTATTTAGTTGTCATAGACAAAGATTTTCGCCTATTTCTAGTTTTGATCTTGAGTTACGACTAGTTTGATATTAGTTCAGGCACGGAGTCTCAGCACTAAGACAGAAAATTTGGTTCAAATAAATCTCACTAGATGGCGCGATATGCACCGATCTAATATTGAATGTGTGTAAAATTAACATTTTCTTGAATGGAACATAAAAATTGTATGTTCTTGTTTAATCAACTCTCCTAAGCACAAAATTATGGAATATTGGGCTCTTAATTCACATTTCAAAGATTATTTGAACGGATCATTTAAAATGTATGCCAATAGATGGCGCGGTTTTAAATTTCTGAGACATGCCACTCGATTGTTAAAATTAGCAATTTGGTGCAAAGAAACTGTAAAAACGTGCAAAAATATACCATAAAACAAACCTTCACTGTATTTAAAGCAAAAAATATTCACGAACCGAGTAAACACTCTTACTTGCAAGTCGCTACTAACACCATCTATCTATCGCCTTGGAACGGAACTGGACGCCATTGATGGACAAAAAATAATCTGTTTAATCAGACGAAAAACGCTAGTTACGTCGGCACGCTTTCTTTGTATGGGATGAAGCATCTGTATCTTTATCCACAAGCATTTTTTATTCCTCAATTGGACTCGCGCAACCAAAATTCTCATAGAACAATTTGATAGCCAAGTCTTCAAGTTGTTTGCCAAAGCTGTATTAGAATGACTAGTGAGTGGACACCTTGAACATACCGTAGTAGAGATATACGCGTACACAAATATACTGTTTCCACTAACCACAGAACCTGCGGTCAATAACGCGGTTACAGGAATAACAAGATCTTTTCGCGCTATTGATTTGCTTTATGCCTCATTCCAAGAACTATATAATAATTTATAATACATATATAAGGTAAATGATGTTGCTATAAAAAGTTTTAGTCAGGTACTAAACCAAAATTGGAGGTTTACAGGGTAAATTACCTGAAGAAACTGCGGTCAATTTGGCTATCATGTTCTTAAATTGGTTTGAAGCTGCAGCAATTTTTCTAGTAGTCGCGGTTGAGAGGCAATGCGAGCAGAGAGCTCCGACTAAATTTGTGCACAAGAAATAATTTGTCCGTCATATTACTATTGCACTTAGCTAACCATACATTGTCATCCAAACTCAGCGTTGCCAGAACGTAACTTTTGTTACATTTTACGTAACTTTTGACCGTCTCATGTAACCTTCATGTAACACGACACAAAATTTAACTTTTACGTAACTTTTAGAACTTACTAAAAATATTAAAATATTTACTCGCAAACAAATAATAATCGTGAAACGGAACGCATCTAAGAAAGCTTTTGTTTGTCGTGTTGTCAGTAAATCAACAACCAAGTCGTCTTGCAACTGAAAATCTGAAATAAGTTTATTTTTGTATCAATCGTCAACTAAATATCAAGATTATCAAGTTGCATGACATATGTGTGCCATGCACTGCACATAGCTTCAAGAAGTTCATTTGGATATTTATTACTCATTTTTAAGTAACTTTGGTTTCGTTTACAAGAACTAGAGTGGGATGAATATATACCGGCCGGCGTAACCTAGATTTGATTTTATTTGTCGATCTTTTCGCGACCATATAGGTACCTAGCTACATAGTTGTTTCTAGTTGTAATTTGTTCTAAACTAAAGGCCACGGATTTGCCCGTGGTAGTCGCGGGGGAGGTCTAGCCCGCGCGAAATTTCTAATAGTGGGCGGGTTCTGCTATCTAAATAGTAGAAAAAATATATATTATTTTAGTGTCGTTTTCCACATAAAATAAGGTAATGTAACTTTTCTCATGAAAATGTAACTTTTTGAGATGTCTCATGTAACATTTGACTATCTGCCACTGGCAACACTGTCCAAACTAAACGTGTATGCAAAATTTCATACTAATCGGTGGAGGATAGCTGCTTTAAAATTCATTTACAAGATTTGACCCGAACACACTTATATACATACATTGCAAGTTAAATAAAAGCTTGTAAAAAGCGCCAAGAAAATTCCTTTTAAGTTAAATAGACGCCATTATCCAAAGTAAACGTCAACTAAAGTGAAATGTATATAACAAGACTGATGCCAGTAAACAGCTCTGATACATTGCAAGTTAAATAAAAGCTGGTAAAAACGGACGGTCCCTGTGTAAGAAAGACCACGGGACCGTAGTAACTAAATACTGAATAAATAATCGTTCCGTATCTGAAACCATTATACAAACTGAAGTTCCCAACCCATATGCTTCTAATTCACAATCATTAATAACCTGTCGGCACCTGCCATCGAAGTGTACCCAGCCAAAAATACGCAGTGCGTCACTCGTATTTAGGTCAAGGTGAATCGAAACAACGTTGCAATACTAGCGATAAACAAGGATTATGGAGATGTCGCCTGTGTGCAGTCTGTTGTGATTTTATATCAATTACCCGACTACCGAAGGAGGGTAATGTTTATAAGTCTGTGTTATGTATGTATGTTTGTTCCTATGTGGTGTTCTAGAGACTAAACGCGTAGGCCGATTTTGATGTGTCTTACGTCAATCGATTCGTCATAACCTTGCGAGTGTCACTGACTATCTAACTGACATTAAGATTTTGGGCGCCATATTGCGCATAAACAGTTATTAAAAAAAAGTTAATTAAAAAATTAAAAATCCCGACTGCATAAAAATCGAACTAAAAAGACATAAACGAGAAGAAAACGATGCTGTGCTGTCGGTTTTTGGTTCACTTTTTATGCAGTTTTTTTTTTACTTTTTATTTTATTGTAGCTTTGCTTGCCTATAAATAGTAAAGTTTTGCGCTGTAGAAAAGGGGTTAAAGGGTGGTTGCTTGAAATCCGCGAACAGTCGAACACTTCTTGCAGAAAACATTATTGCCTGTTTTTAACCGACTTCCCAAAAAGGAGGAGGTTTCTCAATTCGACCGTATTATTGTTAGTTTTCGCGGATAACTTCGACGTCTATGAACCGATTTTGATGATAATTTTTTTGTTGGATAGGAGATATCCTAAAGGTTACCACCTTTAGGATATCTCCTTTCCATGGTAAGGAAATCACAGGATCTGATGCTGGCATCCCAGAGAAATCGAGGAAACGCCTCAAATATTATAGGCATACAACTACCGAATTTGGTATTTTTATTACATTTATAAATAAATGGTACTGATGAAAATGGTAACATCGACTGATCTGATGATGAAGCCAGAAGGTAGGCACTGGAACTCCGAAATTAAACAATGGAGCCTAGACGTGTTTGGGCTTATTGGAATCTTCATGGGATGTACTTTGGCTATAAATGATTTTCATGGTATTTGGCAGTACCCCTACCAAAACTAAAAAGAGGTAAATAAAAACACTTTTTAATAAAAAAACAAACCGTCTTCCAAAACAAAACACTACAAAGTGAAAAATAACTATCTTTTCCGAAGTCGGTGTCGAAAATCGGAATAAAATAGGTACCAAAGCAGGGGCGTAACTACCGCCGTATCTGCCGTATCAATTATACGTCCCCCGTCTCGGGGGCCCCGTATCTCTA
The DNA here is from genome assembly GCA_964057195.1 of Orthosia cruda. Classification (NCBI taxonomy): domain Eukaryota; kingdom Metazoa; phylum Arthropoda; class Insecta; order Lepidoptera; family Noctuidae; genus Orthosia; species Orthosia cruda. The sequence goes on along the minus strand of OZ059852.1, from coordinate 3,750,546 downwards.
TTCTCACTATTGTCCATAGAGATAGAAACATTAGAAAAAACTAAAGTCATCATCAGCTATAAATGATTTAATAAATCGGTTTGCCGAAAAATAGGCAAGGAGAGTGTATATTTAATTTGAATTGTTTGTAAAAGTGACAGATAGATAATTATGATGAATAAATATTTCTTTTAATTTTATGCAAACATCTTTTTTTTCTTTTGTGAGAAATCTTTACCCTTCATAAGGGCCCCCAATTTTTTTTATACGGGGCCACGCCAAGACACGCTACGCCACTGTACCAAAGACACCGACTTCGGAAAGTCTTTTTCAGTCTCATATTTTTATTAATAAAATTCAGTCGGAGCTCTCTGCCGACATTTCCTCTTAAGAACGTTTCAAACTCTTCTATTATACCAAAATTTGACAGGGTTTGATGCTAAAGCAGAGTTTGAAGTTTTCATGCTATAATAATTCAGAAAACGAGTGTCATACACAATAAAAATCTTTTTAGCAAAAAAAATACTACCGACTTACAAATAAAAAAAAGTTTTGGGAGTCGGTGTCTTTCGTAGGAACCATTTTTTGCTTTATGGACACCGACTTCCAAAAATAAAGTTATTTTTCACTTTGTATTTTTTTATTTGTAAGTCGGTAGTATTTTTTTGCAAAACAGATTTTGTATTTTTCTACCTAATAGACAAGTTTTATAGTAGGGTAACTATAAGACCAGAATATATACACGATAATCATGAAACTTGAACATAACCGGTGAATTGAGAGATCTGCGTACCCCTTCAGAGCGTACTGGCGTGATGTTGTGCTATGAAATGGTATAAACAATAAACAGACATGCGTTTGCAGCAATCCCGCGAGATCTGCCGTCATTTATTGAAGAGTTCTGTTGTATATCTCCGAAGATCTTAATCAGATCATCACCAAATTAAAATGGGAACATTTTCGGAACATACTCTTTCAAACATAAAAAGAATTTTCAAAATCGAGATATCGGTAAACATACACAAAAACAAAAAAAGAACATACATAAAGTCGAACATAGAACCTCCTCCTTTTTGGTAAGTCGGTTAAAAATCATTCAGAAACCGAGAGTCAGACACAAAAAGCCCTACCTACAATAAAAACATACACCTTACTGCCATAACAGACATAATAGTTGCTATAATTGGCAGCAACCCTTGCGTCAGCTCACAGGGGTGCACCGAGGTCACAGGGGCTGGGCTATGAAGGTCACACCGAGTGACTCAGACGCATGATGTAATAGTCGCACTTTCACAGTAGCGGATACTCTTTTAAGTAAGTCAGTATTAAATTAAAATAAGTGGAAGATCACGCCTATGTTTGAGGATAGGGTAGACAGAGGTTTGGCTAGTTATGTCCCAAGCAACAATTAATTAAGAATGGAATACACGAATGTAAGTACTTATATGAAATAGTTCATTCAGATGGGTATGTGTTCCCGTATCTGTAATCTGTATAAAGGAACATTAAAGAAAACATTATCGCAAAAAACGGCAAAAAAATCACGTTTGTTTTATGGGGAGCCCCAATTAAATATGTATTTTATTCTGTTTTTAGTATTTGTTGTTATAGCAACAACAGAAATACATCATCTGTGAAAATTTCAACTGTCTAGCTATCACGGTTCATGAGATACAGCCTCGTGACAGACAGACAGACGGACCGCGGAGTCTTAGTAATAGGGTCCCGTTTTTATCCTTTGGGTACGGAACCCTAAAAAAAGAGAAATCCCGACTGCTTAAGAATCGAAGTAAAAACACGTAAACAAGAAGAAAATCAAGCTCAAGTAGTCGGAGAATACATATTCGCGAGCTGGCTGACCAAAACCAGATGTATTCTCCGACTGCACAGCATGATTTTCTTCTTGTTTACGTGTTTTTACTTCGATTCTTAAGCAGTTGGTTTTTTTTTTTGTTTTTATGTATTTATAACTTTATATAATTAACATTCTTTTTTTTTCAAATTAGGTACATTTAAACAAATAAGTGTTGTTAAAACTTTTTATTTTGATACCCCACACGATGGGCTTGGAAGAAAAAACTGGGCCCCCACAATATGGCGCCCAAAATGCGCCATTTATCTATTTTCCAATTCAAATGTAGCCAGTGACACTCGCAAGGTTATGCCGAATCGTTTGACGTAAGAATCATCAAAATCGGCCAACGCGTTTGGTCTCTAGAACGCCACATAGGAACAAACATACATACATAGACTGAAAAACAAATTACCTTCGGCAGTCGGGTAAAAATGGTTGGATTGGTTGGAAGATGATACGGATGAGTATTGAGATGACGGCTGATAGAGACAACATTAGTTTGGTTGTAGAAGTCTACGACCACAAAATAAAGAGAAGGTTTGGCGGATGTTGGGCACAAAAGACGAGTGTTAGCTATTTTTAACCGACTTCAAAAAAAGGAGGAGGTTCTCAATAAGAATGTATTTTTTTTTGTATGTGTGTTACCTCAGAACTTGTTACTGGGTGAACCGATTTTGATGATTCTTTTTTTATTTGAAAGCTGGTGTTTGTCATGCATTTTGCATCCCATTTAATTTTCATCAAGATCTGATAAAGAACTTCGGAGATACACATCAGAACTCTTCAATAAATGACGGCAAATCACTCGGGATAGCTGCAATCGCATTTATGTTTATTGTTTACACCATTTCATAACATAACATCACACTAGTACGCTCTAAAGGGGTACGCAGGTGTAAACAGTTCACCTTGGTGTACCCTTATACGACCGGTTTTGTTTAAGTTTCATGTTATTGGGTAAATCTATTCTGGTTTCACTTTGGGCAATATTGGTACCTAGCCTATATAAATTATGTAGCACCACTAAAAAGTGAAAAATAAAAAAAACTTTTTACAAAAAATACAACCGACTTCCATAGAAAAACAAAAAAGTGTAAAATAATTTCAATTTCGGAAGTCGATGTCAAAAAACGAAGAAAATATAACAAGAACACCGACTGCCGAAATTGAAGTTATTTTACACTTTTTTGTTTTTCTATGGAAGTCGGTTGTATTTTTTGTAAAATGTTTTTCATAGTCTACATGATCATAACTCATTACAGGTAACAAGTTCTGAGAATATATACGAAACATATAGGTACAGAAGACGACTACTAACAAGGCGGAAGAAAATCCACTTCCTAACAACTCAGCTGGTAGTAACACGCACGCATTTCGGTCGGTGCGTGCTAATCGAATGTCCTCATAATTTACTAGCATGGAGAACATGACAGCACAACGTACCCTATCCAACAGGCAATTTTTACCCGACTGCCGAAGGAGTGTAATGTGTTTATCATTCTATGTGTGTATGTTCCTATGTGGCGTCCCAGGGATCAAACGCGTTTGCCGATTTTGGTGATTCGTATGTCAATCAACTCGTCTAAATGTCGCGAGTATCACTGGCTACATTAAAATTGGAAAATAGAAAAATGGCGGCTTTTGGGCGCGATTTCAAAAATATACAATACTATGTTTAAATGTACCTGATTTGAATAATATGTTACCTAAAAAGTGATAAATAAAAATAACAAAAAATCCGACTGCTTAAAAAGCTTTTTTAGGGTTCCGTACCCGAAGGGTAAAAACGGGATCCTATTACTAAGACTCCGCGGTCTGTCTGTCTGTCACCAGGCTGTATCTCATGAACCGTGATAGCTAGACAACTGAAATTTTCACAGATGATGTATTTCTGTTGCCGCTATAACAACAAATACTAAAAACAGAACAAATCCCATACAACAAACATGATTGTTTGCCGTTTTTTGCGATAATGGTACGGAACGCTTCGTGCGCGAGTCCGACTCGCACTTGGCCGGTTTTTTCTTGTTTACGTCTTTTTAGTTCGCTTTTTAAGCAGTCGGGTTCTTTGATTTTTTGAATTACTTATGGCCCTGACTTACGTGTCGTAGGTTCGAACCCAGGCAGGCGCTTTACTTAGTGTAAATTATTTCATCACCACTGCTCTCAAAACGGTGAAGGAAAACATCGTGAGGAAACCGTCATATCCTAGAACCAAGAATTCGAAGACATGTGACATCCACCAACCCGCACTGGACCCGCGTGGTGGATTACGGTCCATTCCTTCTCACAGAAACGAGGCCTGTGGGCTGTGTCCCAGCATTGGGAACGTTAAAAGATTGATGATCATGATGATTCAACAAACACTTTCCGACCAATCCGGTAAATCTTAGTTTTCATGTCTTTGACGGGCTTTGTCTCGTAAACGGTACCCTTGCCAAAAAAAATGATGTACCATACCCTAACTTCATTTTAAAATCCCTTTTCAATGATACCACACACGTTGGGGAATGAAGAATAAAAATTGTTATCGACTTCGTGCCCCTAAAGGGCGCCATATTCAATTTAATGTGACGTCACATAGCCACCAGCGGACAAAAAAGACACTTCCAACAATAGGTACCTCATTTGTTAAAATATGATGAGTTTAGAAGTATCAGTCCGGTACCGGGACTTCTGTGTGCCCTGCTAGTTAGTGTGTCATGCTCTCTCTAATTTCTCTCTGATGGTGGCACATATGTTGAATCATTCGGTTGCCTTCATGATGGTTGAACTGAGTGGTGCCGATCCATGCGTCATGTTCGTGAACGGGCGCCATCAGTTGGGATTGGTCATAACTTAGCTGCCTCGGCCTGTTATTGTATTTTTTTAAATTGTTTGTTACTCTTTTTACTTTGTTCTCACATACCTATATGTATTTCTTCAACAAGAATGATGTAACCAAAAGTGGTTGGTTTTTTTTTATTTGGCAATTCAAAAGTATCTCAAAGGTTTATTTGAAATAAACTATTTTATTTTGGTCAAAAACATAACCCTCCTGCTTCGCCGTAGTCGTGTAATAAGGTCACAATCACTGCCCCATAGAGATACCTAACCTGTATGTTCTTGTTTCTTCCTAACACGGTACAGCAGTCACGCACGCAAATCACAAAACGAAAGCAAAACAGTCCGTCGCCGACGCTCTGTGCGTGCGATACGAATGAATTACCTGCCTATATTTTGTATGAGTACCGTGGGAAACCTGTTAGGAGCATAGTATTATGGTCGCCGGCAGCTATGTGCCAGGAGATCATTAGAATAATGAGTGATCTTTACTCTGATGGATCCAGCATACGAGCTAAGTTACCTAGTATGGAAGACTAGATTTTGCAAGTGACTTCGAACTCTGAATGTCGGAAAATATCCCAAGGGAGTACTTCCGTGTTAAAAAGACTTGACACATCAAAATTGGCACAGTGGTTTTGGCGTAAAAACGTAACAACGCACAGACAGTTTATTTTCAATCACACTGATATTATTGATATTATGAATATGTTATATGTTTCCTTAAGATAATTTTCGTCATTCGCGCGGGCGAAGCCGCTGGCAGAAGCTGGTTTATAATATGAGTGTTAGAAATTAAGGCCGTACCCTGACCAAAAAATCAGCATGAGATATGAGCATTCCTACTGGCCTAGCGGCACTGGTGGCGCATGAATTGCAGTAGTGAATACGCCCAGATTTTAAAAAAAATCTTTATAAAATCGACTATTGGTCTTTTGAAAAAAATAAAACTTACAAAATGTTCGTTATCAAATTGTCTATCCATTAGTGTTAGTGCAAAAAATTATTAATGAACTCTTTACGAGGAGATGCATGCTATCAATCATTATCTCTCATTTTTATGGTTTTGTTGGAAGGAGATTAGTGAAACATATACTAAGTTTAAAAAAAAAAGAAATCTACAATTTTGGAATCAATAATATGTAGAAATTTAATGTATTTTATTAGTTGATATTTCATTTTAAATAACGAGTAGATAGCTCCTAAAAACTGCACGAAAAACGGCTAGCGCGGCGTTTTGCTCGGGGTAGCGGCTTAAGCCCCACAAAGCCGAACTCTTTCTATAACTTGAATTTTAAGATTGGATTGTAAGTTTGTAACAGCTGTTCTCATGATTTATGAGTTTACTAACTTATGCCAGCGGCTACGCCCGCGTGAATGTCGAAAATTATCCCAACGGAACATATTCCCGGCATAAAAAGTATCCTATGTGCTAATCCAGACTATAATCTATATCTGTGCCAAATTTCATCCAGATCCATCCAGCCGTTTGAGCGTGAAGAAGTAACAAACATAGAAACACACAGACAAAAACCGGCCAACGGCGAGTCGGACTCGCGCACGAAGGGTTCCGTACCATTATTGCAAAAATAGGAAAAAAAAATATGATTGTTGTATAGGAGCCCCACTTAAATATTTATTTTATTCTGTTTATAACACCCGCCGGAAAAAGAGGGGTGTTATAAGTTTGACCTGTGTTGCTGTGTATCTGCCTGTGGCATCATAGCACCTAAACGGATAAACCGATTTTGATTTAGTTTTTTTTTGTTTGATAGGTGATTTTCTCGAGAGTGTTCGTAGCTATGTTTGAATAAAATCGGTTCAGCCGTTCAAAAGTTATGGGCGCTTTACTGTTTGAATCGGGGTGTTTTCGCAAGATATCGTGTCATAATTACGTGTTCAATAGATTGCCGATCGAAGCGTATCTACTATGTACTAGATAAATTATGTGGCATGAAATAAAAATGTGTCGGGGGTTTCTAAAATTTTACTTGTTAGTATTTTTGTTATAGCGGCAACAAAAATACAACATCTGTGAAATTTCAAATGTCTAGCTATCACGGTTCATGAGATACAGCCTGGTGACAGACAGACAGATGGACAGTGGAATCTTAGTAATAGGCTCCCGTTTTTTACCCTTTAGGATACGGAACCCTAAAAAAAATGACCGTCAACAACTATTAATTATCAAGTATAACAACCATACTAAAGCTCCACCGTACTGGTCTAGTTTGCACTGTACTCGACCACTCGGCTCACGTAGTCACACTTTCCACTTTCGTGCCCCGTTTACAAGCTGCGAGCAGAATTGTGATCAATTGCTTTGCTATCGTTTACCAACTACGATGTTTCACTTTCTTATGATGGTGCGAATTTTGTGGAGAGAGCCATAGAAACGTTATACCAGTAATTTCAGATAGGTATAGTTGTCGGCACGTAACTTGGCAAGAGTCGTTAGATGCGCACAAGTCGTATTTACCCGACTGCCGAAGGAGGGTAATGTGTTTATCAGTTTATGTATGTTTGTTCCTATGTGGCGTTCAGAGACCAAACGCGTTGGCCGATTTTGTTGATTCTTACGTAAATCGATTCGTCGACCTTGCGAGTGTCACTGGCAACATTTAAATTGGAATGGCGGAATAATTTAATAGAAAAATGGCGGCTTTTGGGCGCCATGCTGTGGGGGCCCATTTTCTTTTTGCTTCCAAACCCGTCGTGTGGGGTATCAAAATGAAGGATTTTAAGAGGTGATTTCAAAAATATATAACACGTATATTTATAACTAAAAAGTTATAAATAAAAAGCGTTAATTAAAAAAATCAAAAATCCCGACTTCGTAAACAGCGAATTAAAAAGATGTAAACAAGAAGAAAATCATGCTGTGCAGTCGGAGGTTACATATTCGCGAGCTGGCTGACCAAAAACAGATGTTAACTTTTTTTTTAGGTCTTTTTGGTTACCTAGCGGGACGCGGGGAACATTTAGTACCACAGTATACAGATATAAATCTAACTAGATGGCGCGATTGAAAACAACTATCAATGATCGTAATTTGAGCTTTTCATTTAGCATTATCTCCACCGAAAAACCACCGAAATCTAGAAAAAAAACGCCTTTTTATGGCATATTGAGCTGTAAAGATTGTATAGATAAAGTTGGTAAAACCATTGGAATTTTTTTCTTTCATTGGTATAGCGCGCGACACGTAAGTTGAACCAAAATGTATTATCGTTTTAATGAAATTAAATGATTTAAACCGAAATGAATATTTTCTTTATGACGTACGTTTTTATGTACGTTGAACATTTGTATATTGTAAACGGTTAGGTCGTAGAAAAGCGATTTATTTCGGTTTAAATTGTTTAATTTCAATAGAACGATAATACATTTTGGGTCAACTTACGTGTCGCGCACTATAAGTAAGTTTGCTTTTAAATTGTGTGTGAAAAAGTGGCACGCTTGGTTTTCATACAGATGGAGGGACTTGCGTTATCTAGTTAGATTTATGTCTGTGTTTAGCACCGTTCCGAGCTCGCTATTGGTTGGTCAGTTGACACAAGGGTCGACTGACCAATCGCATCGCGTCCACGTTCCGTTAGCTCTATGGTGGCTGGTCAGTTCACGCACTTTGCACGAACCACAGATCATAGAAACAACAGTTGTGTCTATGATCTGTGGCGCGAACTTACTCCCACTACGTCAAAACCTTGCCAAGATACATGCCGGGGACCTACATACCTAGCTAGAGAATATACTTAAAACATTATTTTCACCACGCGGGCCCAGTGCGGGTTGGTGGAAGTCCGTTGTATTCGAATTTTTGGTTCTAGGACATGCCGGTTTCCTCACGATGTTTTCCTTCACCGTTTTGAGAGCAGTGGTGATGAAATAATTTACACAAAGTAAAGCACCTGCCTGGGTACGAACCCACGACCTATACCTTATAAGTAGGGTTGCCAGATGGTCGGTTTTCGTCAGGATTCACCCGACATATTGAGGGACTTAAAATCTCCGGACAAAGAAGTTCTCAGAAAGTTCCTTCTTTCAAATAATTTCAATTTACTTTAAGCCATGCTTACTGTGAAAGGATGTTTGATATGCTAAAAATTTATATTCCAAAGAGAGAAATTGTATGGCCTTTGATTTAATAAACACTGAATTAGTAATTAGACTGAAGCTTTAAGTTTTTTTTCACGTATACTATTAAAGGATCTAAATCAATGCTTGTGGCAACCAAAAAATGAAGTGTATTTACCTAAATTAGTTATGTATCATCAATATTAAGTCTTTTTTTACCTATTAATTTAATAAATAATCATTTATTTTGCATTTTCATTTTTCATATTGATTTCTCCCGATAACAACCTCAAAATCCCGACATTTTAATATGTTCTCCAAATATTTTTGGTATTCCGATCTGGCAACCCTACTTGTAAGTCGCGGTCGTTACCACTGGGCCTGGTCTGCCTGCAATCTTAATGCACTTGTCTAAAGGCATTCGAAGTCGTCACATTTTCTACATATCCCCATCCAAAATTCTTGTTGTCTTAGGCCTCTTGTACACACACGTTTTTTCGCCGTAAAAATCTGCGGTAAATTCACCGTGTGTAGGCACGGCTGTCAGTGTTGTATGGGCCACTGTAGAAGCTTGTTGACATACACGGCGGCTTTACGTTCCGGCGCCGCCGCCGTGTTCGCCGTGCGTCCCCCTCGGCACGCCGCGTCTACACACGGCGCCATTTTGATCAGTGTTGTATTGCAGTCTATTTAAACAGTCTATCACATTACTGCACAGCACACGTCATCAGGGTTTCATCGAAGCTTTACAATAGAACGCAGACATACATTGTTTAAGTCTTAGGTCACGGAGTAGAAAGGAAATGGAACGCTAAGAAGCTTCAACCGCAGTGAAGGACATTGCCAGACGTTCCAGGGATTCATAATTCTGAAACAGATCCTTCGGCACAAGGAAATAATAAGCGTAGTATAATATTTATTTTATTCTGTTTTTAGTATTTGTAGTAATACATCATCTGTGAAAATTTCAACTGTCTAGCTATCACAGTTCATGAGATACAGCTTCGTGACAGACAGCCAGGCATACGGACGGACATTGAAGTTTTAGTAATAGGGTCCCGTTTTTTTACCCTTTGGGTACGGAACCCTAAAAAAGCATGATAAGATTCGGGCGTTGTAATGCAAATTAAAAGATAACTAACCAATAGTGCGCTATCATAATCATTACATTTTAGTGTAATTAGTATTTTAAAGCGTTTTGCTAATACTTTAATTGTTCGCACAGCTAAGGAGTGGAATTCTCTTCCGGAGTCTTATAAGCCAAGAGTGAATAGGTTACTTCTAGACAAGCGTGCTTCACCGTAGACCACATCATCGCTTACCATCAGGTAAGATAGTGCTCAAACGCGACCCTATGGACTATAAAAAAAAGTTTTGTGCTTGTGTGTAGAGAGTGTGTTACGTGACTTAGAAAAGTGTTACATCGAATAACATGTCCCCGTAAGTTTACTAATACGAAACACTTAACAACGAATGCACGCTACCACGAAAAACTTAACACCGTAGCCATGCGATCTCGAATAACCAAATCTCTAATTTCACCTATTCGAATCACTTAACAACAAATGCGCGCTTCTAAGAAAACCTTATCGCCGAAGCCACGCGACAACGCTTAACCAAACCTCTAACGAAAAGACACCAATTAATTTAGGGAAATCCTAATAAAAAGCACTTTTTAATAAAAAATCTTTATTCATTTAACAATCATCAAAAACAAACATTTGAGAAAAAAGAATATTAATATGTGTTCAGTCATCGCATCGTTTAAAATAGCACAAGTATGCAAGACCATCTAAAAATGTGCTAAGTCGATTGTTTCCTTTTTTTTCCAAATGTTTTCTTATTTTTACTTCTCTATTTTCTTTTTTTTTTGCTCTTTTGGTTTCTTGAGACTGTGAATTAAATTTTTCTACCGTCAATTCTATATAATGTTTTTGTTCCTTGTTAATTTATTCAATAGTTTTAAAAAAATTAGGCTGTTCCAGCGGTGGTGCCATAATTCCACCTCATTTTGTGTACTCGTAATTAAAACAGTGGTTCGTGTTGAGCTATTTACCGACCAGATGTTAGGCGGAAACAATGGAGGCACTTTTTGCAAATTTGTCTTTAATGTTTTGAGGTTTTGAGTAGTCCTCTTTTTATAAGTTTCATTGACATAATATCTGGAACACCAATCAGTGACTTTGACTGCATCCTTGGGTAATACTTTTCCTTTTAGTGTTTCAAAAGCCTCAGGTATCTTTACCTGGGTTTAAAAAGGCAAATGCGGCCAAATGACGCATTTTGAGGGCAAAAGATGTTTATTATATCAAATATTATAATTTATTTTATTATATCATACTCCAGGAGATCTAATAAGCCCTAAAGAAGTACTTTGACATTTGAATGAATAAATTTTGGGTTATTGGATAAAAAAACTGTTTCAGGTAATATTTTGCCCTTGAGTACCCTCTAAGGACAAAAAACATTTGTAATAATTTCGCCTTTTCTTTGAAAAAAATGCGCTCTTAATTGATGTATTAAATAATTAATTGGTGTATTTCGTTAGAGGTTTGGTTAAGCGTGGTCGCGTGACTTCGGCGATACGTTTTTCGTAGAAGCGCGCATTTGTTGTTAAGTGATTCGAATAGGTGAAATTAGAGATTTGGTTATTCGAGATCGCATGGCTACGGTGTTAAGTTTTTCGTGGTAGCGTGCATTCGTTGTTAAGTGTTTCGTATTAGTAAACTTACGGGGATGTGTTATTCGATGTAACACTTTTCTAAGTCACGTAACACACTCGTGTGTAGAGAAATAAATTTTATTCACGCTTGAGGAATCAGTCGTCGTCAACTGATGTGGTGTGTCTGTGTTGAATAATAGTACATTATGGTACAAGTGTGTAATTTTGGTGATTACCGCTGAGGCGCCATTGCGACCCGAGCCGTTAGGTGAGGGTCTTAAGAGAGCCGAGGACGGTAATCATCAATACACACGTGTATCATACGACGTTTTTCAACACACTTGTGAAGAAAATAATACTAAAAAATCATTTCCAACAATGAAAAACAGTTGTGAAAAATTTTTCGCAATGGCGGGCAAAATTATTCAGTTTTCCTATGCGCGCGCATCTAACAATGGCGATCGGCCATAGACTAAAAATAATGAGTTATCTTTTTTTTGGCTTTTCGCGGATAGCGTTTTAGCCACGTACTAAATGGGGAATTTCAAGTTTTCTTTATTACAGACAAAAACAAAAGTTATATTTAAGTGAAAGTTTTATTTTAAGAAATAAAACTAATATAAATAAGCAAACACGTACAGGTTGAAATTATCTATTTAAATACGAAGTTGCATGAAATGTGTTGCATTTGTACTATTGAGCACGATCTTTTTTGTATCGAAACTTTTTTAAGAACAAAGCAACTCAACCAAAAATAAAAAAAATAAACTCTTTATCTCACTTGTGAATAATAGTAATGAAAAAGTCAAAGTTTGATAACAGGTGTCATTATGTGCCAAATTGCGGTGAAATTAGAGCCACTTTATGAGCAAGTGTGTTGAAAAAAATGTTTATTCCATTCTTATCTTTTCCATACGCACACAACTGGCGCAGTTAAGCTTGAACTCTCGTTAACACTCCATGTCTTGCATCCTCCGTGTCGCCGACACTCAGAAATTACGTGAGCATAATGCTGACAAACTGTTACATTTACAATTAACGCTCACTTTGCAATGGCTTCCTTTCGTGTCGGTTGCATCCTGAAAGTGTCAGTTCATTGTCTTGAAGACAAGTGGTAATAAAGAATGTGATGGGTTCTGTCTGGGGTTATACAATGTTGGGTCTAGACTGGTATCATTTTTGGGTTTTTCTAGACTTATAAATAAGTACCGGATTATATGCAAATTAATAAGCATGAATAATTTACTTTTTTTTTTTCATCTAGCTTCTATTGTATTCTTCTCAGCAAACCATTTCATTTGACACCCATATCATGGCAGTGCACAAAAAATAACTAGTCCGCCATCTTGGGCCGTCCGCCATATTGCATTTAGAATGACGTCACTTATCTAACCATGCATTGTCATCCAAACTAAACGTGTATGTAAAATTTCATCTTAATCTGTGAAGGATAACTGCTTTAAAATTCGGTTGCAAGATTTTTCCGGAACACACATACATACATTGCAAGTTAATTAAAAGCTTGTTAAAATGCGTAAAATATGCATGAAAATATGTAAAAAATATGCAACATTAAACTTTTAGAAAAAGGAAGAAAGTGACAGGATTTAAATTTTAATTTCTATATCAGCATTTCAGCATACAAATTAGTAAATTATTCAATCATAAATTATGATATCAAAACGTAACAAATTTCTCGACGATATTAATGCACTAGAACGAAAAATTATTTATTGTTAACGTAAACAATCAGCCGGGCGAGCACGGCGTCTGTGATAGCTTTGAGTCACGCATTTAATCACGGTTTTGCTCCCAAACTGTGATAAAAATGTGTGACTGAAACCTGTCACAGTAGGCCGTGCTCGCCCGCCAGGTAGGTGTAACTAAAAATACTACAAAGTGAAAAATAACTTTCTTTTTCGAAGTCGGTGTCTTTGGTAGGTACCAATATTTTTCGTTATGGACACCGACTTCGAAATAGAAAGTAATTTTTTACTTTGTAGTGTTTTTAGTTGGAAGTCGGTAGCATTTTTTTGAAAAATTATTTTTTATTTTTCACTTTTTAGTTGTACCTAATAGGCAAGTCTTATTAAGGTAAGGTACTTATAATGCCAGAATAGATTACCCGAATACCATGAAACTTGAACATAACCGGAAATGAGTGTGTACCAAGGTGAACTGTACACATCTGCGTACCCCTTTAGAGCGTACTGGCGTGATATTATGTTATGAAATGGTATAAACAATAAACAGACATGCGATTGCTGCAATACCGAGAGATTTGCCGTTATTTATTGAAGAGTTCTGTTGTATATCTCCGAAGTTCTTCATCAGATCTTCACCAAATTAAAATGGGACCAATTTCGGAACATACTCTATCAAATAAAAAAATAATTTTCAATATCAGTCATACAAAAAAAATATATGAAGCCGAACATAGAACATGGAGGATGTTCTATGTTCAGCTTCATATATTTTTGGAAAGGGGGTAAAAAATTAATATGAACAATAATTAAAGTCATCATCACTAGATATTAGATATACTCGTATTATGCAATTTCCGCGGAGAATGGGGTAAATATGCAAATTCATATAATCCGGTCTCTAGTTATAAATAAAGCGTGATCGACTTTCATATTCAGAAATCTGCTAAAAACACTGCTTTCAAAATTGGTTGGTAGGTTACACTAAATTATATGACTGGTAATTTTGTAATTCAGTTAGGTCATTTGAAATAAGCTATCGATTTCCTTCCTCTAACCAGTGGCGTAGCGTGCCTTGGCGGGGCCGCGAATAAAAAAAAATTTTGGGGCCCTTATGAAGAGTAAAGATTTCTCGCAAAAGAAAAAAAAATGTTTGCATAAAATTATAAGAAATATTTATTCATCATAATTATCTATCTGTCACTTTTTGTAATTTTTTTACAAACAATTCAAATTAAATATACACTATCCTTGCCTTTTTTTTTGGCAAACTGATTTATTAAATCATTTATAGCTGATGATGAATTTAGTTTTTCTAAAGTTTCTGCCTCTATGGACAATAGAGACAGGACAGACAGGCGAAAAAAAAATTGGGAAGTTTTTATTAATTTTTGCTTACGCACGTCGGGGACCCCGTATAATTGATACGGCAGATACGGCGGTATCTACGCTCCTGCCTCTAACAGATAAGAGAATACTGTAAAAGTTATTTTAAAATATTTAGTAACCGTTAGCACTGTACGAGGATTTTATTCATCTTTATAAATTCATAGATGCCCTGAGCCCTTTTAAAAGAGTTCAACTTTTGCTAAGCGAAGCCACTTTTTCGTCATCCTTTAATCCCCTCGAAATGGTTAATAATCTTTCGGGATTTCTTCTGTAAAAACATCTAAACCCAGCTTATCTTTTCAACATGCCATTTTGATGAAAGTCTCGCGTTGGATCACATCTGTCCTGATGGTGAGCGATGATGTGGTTGACGCTGAAGAACGCTGGCTTAGATGTGACCTATCCACTCTTGACTTAAGGCACAGATACTCCTCAGTAGCTGATTTTAAAATGAGAATCACGTCTAAACGGCTTGTCGTATTTTTTTGGAAAAAAAATATGTTATGTTAGATCGTTTTCTTAATAATTTGATCTAAGACAATTTTGAGATTTATTCGTATAACATAGCGTAATTAATTTGTAAAGTTATGTCTAACACGGAAAAAAACCACAATCGCACCTAAACCGCGGAGCGTATTATAATGAAATTGTCACCATCTCAAAGACAATTTAATTATCTAGATTTTGACCTGAGGCTTTTTTTATGTCATAGAATACTAAGGAGAGTATAAAAAAAACCGGCCAAGTGCGAGTCGGACTCGCGCACCGAGGGTTCCGTACAAAACTCAGCTTAAAGGTATTATAGACCTGAGTATTTGATATGAATTTCAATTTAATACCTCTACGCGTTCATGAGGAAAGGGGTAGTAAGTTTAAAATTATTAAAAATATTTTTATTATATGATTTAACTAAAAATTTACGGTTTTCGCAATTATTCTTATATCTGTGCTATAAGACGTTGCGTCGTACCAAATTTCAAGATTCTGAGTTCACGGGAAGTACCCTGTAGGTTTTGATTCCCTTGCGAGTGTCGAAAATTTGCGGCATAAACGGCTGTATCTTTTGATTGCGTTTGCTTAGAAGTTAGATTTTTTCTCTCTCCAAAACATCGCGTTATCCTATTCAGAAGCCCATCATTTAACAACAACTCTGACGTAAGAACACTAAAAATAATCTGCCGTCCCAAAGTTCACAGCGAGCTAGAGTACAGAGGGCTTATCTGTGGACCCAATTGGGGTCAATTAGTACGTATCAACGGATAGATTAAAGAAATTTGGCGTGGGCAGTACAGTTGATGTTGAGTTTATTGTTTTATGCTGACTTCCTGGTGGGGAGAGGGTCTGGTTTATTAGCAGTCCCGCCGGGCGAGCACGGCGTCTGTGATAGGCTTGAATCACGAATTTGAACTGTGATAAAAATGTGTGAATCAAGACTGTCACAGTAGGCCCTGCTCGCCCGCCAGATATAGTTCTCCTTTCGAGCTGATGCATGTTTAATGAGCTGTGTATTTAATTTAAAACCGGCCATGTGCGAGTCGCACTCGCGCACGAAGGGTTATATCGCAAAAACGACAAAAAAAACACGTTTGCTGTATGGGAGCCCCATTTAAATATTTTTTTAATTCTGTTTTTAGTATTTGTTATAGCGGCAACAGAAATACATCATCTGTGAAAATTTCACGGTCTAGCTATCACGGTTCATGAGACACAGCCTGGTGACAGACAGACGCACCGCGGAGTCTTAGTAATAGGAGCCCGTTTTTACCCTTTGGGTACGGAACTCTTTGGGTCCGGCTTAACAGATAGCCACATCAATTACGGCAACAGCTGCTTATTAAGGTCCTCAGAAATGTAGGTGTATGGTCACTTCGGACACCCCAAATCCCCAACAGATGGGACATTTTTATTTAGGCTCGTGTTTGACCCCTGATAAAATATTTGCAACCGAAGTCGAGGGTCGGAGTCGGCTTTATATGGCGTTATGTGTGTGTGTGACAACCAGTCTTCGTATCCTGTTAGCCAAGGGTTATCGGGTTACCCAATAGCTTGGTTTTGGAAGTGTTAGCTAGGCTATCATTAGAGTAGAGTTACACATACTAGACGACTTCCCTAACAAAGTTGCGAAAAGGCTCGTCAAATGGTAACATGTGGTTATAATGTCACCTCTGCCTACTTCTTCGAGGTATTCAGGCGTGATGGTGTACATCAGTTTGCAAGATGAGTAGCCTCATACACTCATTAGTCTCCAACGGAATCATTGTTCTATTCCGCTGCATGCCCCGATACACACCTCATATAACAGATTAGTACAGAAGCTCAGGTCTGTACATCGAGCGAAAACGCATGCATTAATAGAGCTAGTGCGAGCGCACTCGAGATTGTTATTTGTTTGAGAACGCTTCACGTACACGTCTTGTAGTTGCATGGAAATGGAGGAGCCCGTGGTACACAAAGAGCCGCATAGGTTAATTTTCAAAGTCACTACCACAACAACAGCTCAACTAATTTTTTTGCTGAGACTGGTCCGTGGATGGTAGACTATTTCATAATATAGGTACCGAGACACCACCGTGCCGAAAAGCATGTTACGCCTTTGGTCCCGGCTGTCATTTGAAGATCTTTAACAGTCGTTACGAGTAGTCAAAGCCAGAAAGTCTGGCACCAGTTTTACCAAAACCAAAATCAAGTTTATATCAAATAAACCTTAGAGGTACTTTTGAATTGTCAAACAAAAATAAAATTGCTAGTTGCAAATTCGCAAGCGTCAGTAGGTCTCAATGGAGAAGAATTTGCAAGAAACTCCACGAACACTCTTTTCCATCAGTTTTAATTACAAATACAATATATATGTGAGAACGATGTAAAAGACGTGCACGTAAAAGCGTCTAGAGCAACAAACAATAAAAAAAAACAATAACAGGCCGAGGCAACTAAGTTATGACCAATCCCAACTGATGGCGCCCGTTCACGAACATGACACATGGATCGGCACCACTCAGCTCAACCATCATGAAGGGAACCGAATGATCCAACACATGTGCCAGCATCACAGAGAAAAAGTATCGAGTTACTGGATTGTGGTGATCAAATAGGCAGTCGCTCCATGTAAAATGCTGGTATTCTGCTGCATCAGATTTGACAGGAAGGCGACCCCAAAATAATTGGGCAGATTGATTTATGGAGTTAAACTTCTGTACGTGTATCTATTCTGTGTCCTGTTACTCGAGCCGTAGGTGCGTGCGATATATAATTAGGATTCCACACACACGCACGTCCTTCACAATGTTTCTATTAACGCTAACCAGTGTGTTCATGTACTGTGGTTAGGGGAATAGACAGATTTTATAGACAACTTTGTGAACTGAGGAACCGCTCATTTCCCATCTATTCTGTTCAGTAGTAGGTAATCAAGGTAATTAAAGAAGCTCGCAGCTCGCCTTTTTACGACATAGCTGGCGAAATGTGACTGTACTTTTTACAATCAATCTGCCTAGCCTTTTCCCAACTATATTGGAGTCGGTTTCCAGTCTTACCGGATTCAGCTCAGTACTAGTGTTTTACACGGAGCGACTGCCTATCTGACCTACACAAGCCAGTAACTGGGTAATACGGTACCCCTTGGCAAGACTGGTGTCAGATCTCAAGCTTCTGACTACCCGTACAACTGTCAAAGATCTTGAAATGACAGCCGGGACCAACGGCTTAACGTGCATTCCGAAGCACGGAGGAAACTCGGTATGTTGAAATGGTCACCCATCCACGGACCGACCTCGTCAAGCGTTGCTTAACCTTGATGATCGACCAGTGCGGCTGTTATTATTTAGCCACGAGATCCTCTTTTTTTAGAATTAGGTACATTTAAACACATACGTTATATATTTTTGAAATCACCTCTTAAAACTCTTTATTTTGACACCCCTCACGATGGCCACGGAAGAAAAAAGATTGGGCAACCACAATATGGCGCCCAAAAGCCGCCATTTTCTATATTCCAATTTTAATATAATCCAGTGACACTCTCAAGGTTAAGATGAATCGATTGACCTAAGAATCATGAAAATCGGCCAACGCGTTTGGTCTTTAAAACGCCACATACATGCATACAAAGACTGATAAACACATTAACCTCCTTAGGCAGTCGGGTAAAAAGCTAACTAACTAGAACGATCCAGGCACACATTCCGGAATAATACTTGTCTTCCTTATGATATCATTGTCAATTTCGCTATTAAGCGTCAAGAATCATTTCTGCGATACAACCCACTATGTAGACATGACATCAACTGAGGCTGGCTTCCTAGTCATAACACTGTATTTTAAACTATCTAATAAAGATGTCA
Organism: Orthosia cruda; assembly: GCA_964057195.1. Taxonomy (NCBI): domain Eukaryota; kingdom Metazoa; phylum Arthropoda; class Insecta; order Lepidoptera; family Noctuidae; genus Orthosia; species Orthosia cruda. Next base: position 3,731,718 of record OZ059852.1, on the reverse strand, counting down.
AATTGCATCGTTGGTCTACTAGCTGCTGCGGTGGAAGCGCTACTGCTGTGCATGAGGTTCTGGATTGGATTCCCAGGTCGGTTGAAATTTCATTGCGAGTTTTTCAAGGCATTTTTCAGTATAGCTCTCGTCAAACTTCTGGGCCGCCCTGAAGTTGGCTTTCCGCATTCGCGAGGCACGAAACAGTAGTTTTGTATTAAATTTACTACTGCGCAGCCATTGTAGCCATCATCAGGGCGGCCAAGAAGTTTGGCGAGAAAAATAGCAGTCCGTTGTCTGGACTTTTGCATGGAACTTAAGACGACGACAGTCGCCAACGACCTTGAGGGAACAAAAAAGCGCACTCGTATTACCCCCGCGCGACCCAAATGTCAGTGTTTTGTACTTTCCTTATTAATCTATGACTTTAACATAAAAAGCCTTAGGTCTAAATGTAGATATATAATTAAATTGTCATCGAGATGTTGAAAATTTCTTTGATGTGCAGTAAGAAGCTAGTTCGCGTACGACTACGAATTAGCACTTTTGCAAATTTGTATCGAATTGGATGATGATTTAGGACGAAAACGAGCGCGCGAAATTTTATTAACAGACCTTTGGGAGTATAGACATCATGAAAATACGACTAAATGTATCTGATCAAAATAAAATTATTTACATTATTGAACTATTTATCTATCCCAGTATGGTGACATATTTGCAATTTTCCTTCTCCTTATGGTATTTATTTGCGCTCAAAGATGCGTTAAAATTAGTGTTGAAATTTAGAACTTTTGACGCTCATAACTTTCAAATATATATCATTTTAACTTTTTTGTTTCAATACAGGGCAAGATAATGCTGAGACGAATTGATATATTTTTTTATTTTGAACGTACATCGTCAAACAGTGGAGTAATCACCAGACTACGTTTGTATGGAAGAATGATCAGCTAGGGCAACCTTTAGCATGGATTTTCAAATAACTGTGATTGCACGATGTTGGATGTGAGGATGAATGACGTCAGACCTTTTTAGCCGACTGCCGAAGGAGGGTAATGTGTTTGTCAGTCTATGTATGAATATATGTTCCTAAGTGGCGTTCCAGAGGCCAAACGCGCTGGCCGATTTTGATGATTCGTACGACAATCGATTTGTCTTAATCTTGCGAGTGTCACTGGCTACATTCAAATTGAAAAATAGAAAAATGGCGGCTCTTGGGCGCCATATTGTGGGGCCCAATTTTTTTTTCTTTCGATCTCATCGTTTGGATTGTCAAAATAAAGGGTTTTAAGAGTTTATTTAAAAAAATAAATAACAGTTATATGTTTAAATCTAACTATTTCGAAAAAAAAATGTTGAACAAAAAATTAATAAATAAAAAAACGTTACCTAGGTACTTCAAAAAATCAAAAGACCCGGCTGCTTAAGAAGTGAACTAAAAAGACGTAAACAAGAACAAAATCATGCTGTGCATTAGGAGGATACATCTGGTTTTGGTCAGTTACGTCTTTATAATTCGCTTCTTGAGCAGTCGGGTTTAGGATTTTTTGAATTAACTTTTTTTTTGTAATTTCATGTGCCGCTAAAGATTCAAGAAGCATGAAACTCAACCAAGTCTTTCTTCTAGCCTCTTTAAATAACTGTATGTCTACAGATCCATGTGAAACATTTTAATAGCCATTGTAGTACATTGTTTTGAATTGAATATATTAACAATTAACATACATAATTGTCTTGGTGGAGTCATCATTGTAGTTGTTAACTAAATTACTAGGTATTTACTTGTTCCATTTGCCAGATATACTTTTATCCTATGAGGAGCAGTTCGTGGTTAAGTACCCAATAAAAAAAGTCTTTGTTACCTCTTGCTACTATCATTTTTCGACACTGACTTCTGAAACGATAGTTATTTTGCACTTTTTAGTGTTTTTCTTTTGAAGTCGGTTTATTTTTTGTGAAAATGTTTTGATTTCTCTTCTTAGTTTTAGTACACCATCACTAAAAACTGGCCATGTGCGAGTCGGACACGCACACGATGGGTTCCGTACCATAATCACGTTTGTTGTATGGGAGGCCCTCATAAATATTTATTTTATTCTGTTTTTAGTATTAGTTATTATAGCGGCAACAGAAATACATCATCTGTGAAAATTTCAACTGACTAGCTATCACGGTTCATGAGACACAGCCTGGTGACAGACGGATCGTGGGGCCTTAGTAATAGGGTCTTGTTTTTACCCTTTGGGTACGGAACTCTAAAAAGGATAAGTACGTCTTACTTGTTTATTTATTGGTTGATTTATCCAAACATCATTTAAATTTTACTCTCTCTGTGGTGCAAGATTTAAATCGACACTTTTCCATCTCACTATACACCGACGTTTTTACGCCTATCAAAACAGAAATATCCAGGTATTTTCTTGGAGTCGAGTCTAAGCGGGACGAGTGGGCACGGCCACTAACATAGGTAGGAAAAGTCTCGGCAGATGGATTGATGCAAACTACCGCACAAAGTGCTCAGCTGCAGTGACTTAAGTTCCATGTACAAACCTCTTTGCTCACACAAGCTATGCAACCGTAAAATGCCTCAAACCTATCTCGTGTACTCACCCAAATACCTCGTAAAATTCTAGGTCAATATCTCAAGCTCGGCAAATTAGACACAGTTCCCCAAAATTAGCGAGCGCTGCTAATTTTAAATACCGTTACAATTCAGTACAGTTGTTTCGCAATGTTCATTAATTACTACGGTTAAATGTAACGTGGTGGCACAGAGTAGGCATGGAACAGAGACCTAACTTTAGAAGTTTTGTTGGCGAACGAAAAAAGACTGATTGAAACCGAGCGTTTCAATATTTTTTCAACATAGTATTTTTTTAATTTGACAATGCGAATGCAGCTGAGAAACATTATTTTAATGTAACGACACAGACCACAGATAATCAATCAGCTTTGGAGAAATTAACTGCCTATCGACGCGTCACAAATTGAATGCAAAAAAATACTTTCAAGATTTTTAGCTTACCGTGCATTGTCAACAACAAACGTGTATGAAAAATTTCATCTTAATCGGTTGAGGATAACTGCTTTAAAATTCAGTTGCAAGATTTTTACCGAACACAAATACATAACATACATTGCAAGTTAATAAAAACCTTGTAAAATCAAGTGATGCGATTCAACTGTTTAAAATTCATTCAACCACTCCCTGCAGCTAAAACGTCTTTGAAAATTTGTCACACAACAATTTTACGATAATTTTCTTTTCTGAGGATAGAGACTAGAAAAGTATCGCAAAAGAATCGATTTGAGAAAATATTTAACCAAGCAAAACATCCTAAAAATATTGAAACCTTCATTCTCAATTCAAAAGTCTCATGGCCGATGAGACGTTTTTGAGTTATGTAGCGAATCGAGATTGTTGAAGTTTAGTCTCTGACACATTATCTACTCTTTGTCTTTCTGAAAAATCGCAAATTACATTGTGTTCTACTAAACTCAATTAGAGATAGAAAATCGAAAGTTTTTCGAAACGAGAGCTTAGCAAACTGAAACTTAATAGCATGAAAACATCAGGTGCTGAAAACAGGATCCTTAATTAAGAGATTGCCTAGTTTTCTATTGAGAGCAGTGACGGGAAGTAGAGGCCCTTCAGACTTGTGAGTTATGGTAGTGGGTTCGAACCCAAGCAGGAACTTGTTTCAATTTATTTATCACTAATTCTTACAATACAAAGTAATGGGGTGTTGTTATAGTATTAAAATAATGACACTCCGTATGTATCGACTAAACGATACTCGTCTATGACAAAATAGTAATAGTCTATAGTTCTAGAATCTGTACTGCTATTGTCTATGAAATAAAATCGTCTCCATCTTTTTCCTTGTGAAGCTAACATGTCGTTTTATTTAAAGTCTAATAGATGGCTCTGAGCAGAATCATTTGTCCCTTCAGGAATTCTCAGTAATTAATAATAGTTTCTGAATGGACTAGTCCAATAACAATTTACCAAATTTTTTAGGGTTCCGTGCCTCAAAAGGTAAAAAAACCGGCCAAGTGCGAGTCGGACTCGCGCACGAAGGGTTCCGTACCATTATCGCAAAAAACGGCAAAAAATCACGTTTTTTGTATGGGAGGCCTCCTTAAATATTGATTTTATCCTGTCTTTAGTATTTGTTGTTATACCGGCAACAGACATACATCATCTGTGAAAATTTCAACTGTCTAGCTATCACGGTTCATGAGATACAGCCTGGTGACAGACAGACAGACAGACAGACAGACAGGCAGACAGATAGACAGACGGACCGCGGAGTCTCAGTAATAGGGTCCCGTTTTTACCCTTTGGGTACGGAACCCTAAAAAGAACTTAAAAGTACCTACCAAAGTTTATGTATTTTATTTTTTCGGAATATTCCCTTTACTTGTGAGAATTGATCATTTTGGTCACCCGGAAGTACCGTATAGGTTTTGGGTCGAAAACCTATATGGTAGTTCCCGTTGACCTAGTTACCTAATTATGTTGGTGACTCTGTTTGTACGGAACCCTCGGTGCGCAAGTCCAACTCGCACTTGACTGGTTTTTTTTATTTGCATAACATAGGTACAAATATAAAAACAGTGATTCATATCAGTACAGGTTACTACATTATGTGTTACCTACTTACAACTGACCAACAAACCAAGGATTGTAACCCGGACCACGCTACACCAATACGCCATTCGTTTACAACTAACAATGCATTAGACAAGACACAAATTGAATCATGCGACTTCTTCATATTTCGTGTTGATTAACTCAAATATATTCTCTACTATTCAGATATTGTCCAACCAGTAGGTATATAGATATTTGAACAGCTCTGTCATACCACTTATTTCATATATATGACTAAAAACAACTATGCCACTAATAGCCGTACCTAATGTTCATTACTTTTAGACTCTTGTATAGCTCTTGTATGACATCATACAGAAATAATTATTTGTCTAACGACTAAGGTATTTGAACTCCAAGACTATTTTTAGGGTTCCGTAGCCAAATGACAAAAAAGAGACAGCTAGTGTTTGTCACTTGCGTGTGAATGTAAACAAACATTATTCTGACCACCAATGTTGTTATCTTTTTCTAACCTCCACATATCAGAATATTAGGACTATAAAATGAAATAAATTAGTAAACTGAGGCGTATTGCGTACTTACATATGGTATGAGATCCCTTCTGTTTTATGTACTTTGGTATCATAATTGGTACAATTCCTAAATACACACGCTGGCATTTTTTTATTTTGTTTTTGTTTCAACAAAGCGTATCGCTCTTCGCCATGCGGGACATAAACTAAAGACTAAAGTTCACAATTGTGACCTATTCGAGTCTTCACTATGCGAACGCTCATAACATATCTGTTTATTTGAATATCATTGCTATAAGAACTATGTTGTTGGAACTTGGTAAGTAGATATAGTCTGTGAACCGCATTAATATTTTCACACAAAAAAAGAAAAAATATACTTAGAACTGAAACTCAAAAAAAAAAATTCGTTTCTAATATTTCTTTTTTCTAAACTGAATAGTTTGCGCGAGAGACACTTCCAAAGTGGTAAAATGTGTGTCCTCCCCCTGTAACTTCTAAAATAAGAGAATTATAAAACTAAAAAATATATATGATATGTACATTAACATGTAAACTTCCACCGAAAATTGGTTTGAACGAGATCTAGTAAGTAGATATTTTTAATACGTCATAAATCGTAAACCACAATTTACCAAGTACGGAACCCTTCGTGCGCGAGTCCGACTTGCACTTACCCGGTTTTTATTAATAACCTAATCAATTTGCCTGGGCAGATTCCCTTACATTTCTCGCAATTTCGTACGTGGATTCGCCAAAGATCAACAGAACTACATAATAACAGATGGTCACGGGCAACAGACTGTAGACAGTCAAAAATGGCTTTGCCAAACGTACACCCGCGTCTTACTAAAAATCGCCACAGCCGGAGTAAAAATAACCTAAAAATAATTATAGGGACAATAACGGGCCACACCCTTCTAAACAAACATCTATTCAATAGGCGCCACGGACAGCCCACTTTGCAGGGGCTGTTTTAACGGCGAAGAATCAGCCGAGGCGAAGAATCAGCCGCTCAAGTAATCCTGGAATGCGAGGCCGTGGCATCTCAACGCGAAGAAATCCTCGGAACAGGGTCGCTCCGTGAAGCCTGTGAAGCTGCCAGGCAGCGTCTGTGCTTTTGGACCGAGCTAAACTGGCTATGTCAGCCAGTCCCCCACGCATAACGGACCAAGTGGAGGGAGTTCCTACCACTACCTGCCAAGGCTTTTCTCAATAATGTTGGGATCGGCTCCCAGTTTAGCCGGATACAGCTGAATACTGGTTTGTATCATAGAGCTCCATATCTGATCTCCACAACCCAGTAACCGCGTAACTCGATCGATACCCCTTGGCTGAGTGGTGGCCCAGTGATAACGGGCGCGACTTACAAGTTGTATGTCGTGGTCGAACCCAAGCAGGCGCTTTACTTTGTGTAAATTATTTCATCACCACTGCTCTCAAAACGGTGAAGGAAAACATTGTGAGGGAACCGGCATGTCTTAGAAACAGAAATTGGAAGAAATGTGGCATCCACCAAGCCGCACTTGGCCCGCGAGGTGGATTACAGCCCATTCTCTCTCACAGAGAGGAGGCCTGCACGCATAACGGACCAAATGGGAGTAACTGCGGAAAAGGGGTCTATCTATCCTATCCTACCACTTGGTAAGACACGTGTCAGATGGCCTAGATTCTGACTACCCGTATCAAGTGAGAGAACCATGTTTAGGTGTCAGGGAGTTTGCAGATCACAGGCAACAAACACATTGGCTGTCTAACACTCCAAGAAATTCCTGGGCTCTACGTTCAAAGCACGGCAATGCATTTGGAACATGAGCAGGGGGCAAATCCGCTACCTGCTTGGGGCCTTTAATAGGCACTTTGGAACCAACGACATGATCATGAAGATGGGTCTAACCGCGACATCCATGTGCAGGTTGTGTGGGGAACATACGGAACGCATGGAGCACCTTCTGTACACATGCTTTGCACTGGCTGGTATGCGAATGAGTGTCCTAGGGTTTGGATATCCAAAACTAGAAGACCATAGGGTCATATCTTCTAGTCTCGTTGTAAAACCCATTAGGAGGGTTTTCAACGAGATTGGGGAGGATTAGGTTATCTAGGGGACCACAATAGATCATAATGTGTCGAAATGTCAGAGTTATTTCGCGGCCCCTCCACTAGATAAGGCCCGTATCGAAAGCGAGTACCAAAAAGCTATAAATGACAGCCAGGACCAGTAACATACTTTCTGATGCACGGAGGGTATGTTAAGATGGTGGACATGGAGCAACTGTATAGCTGACCCCCAAAATCAATAGCTGGTAGCACAATACACCTATTAAAGAACGGTGTTAGATTTTCTCTCTCGTATCTGTAAAAACTGTCTCAGTATGTAATGAAATGGTCACCCATCCACGGACTGAGCTCGGCAAGTGTTGCTTAACCTTGAAGTTCGACCCGAGCAGCTGTCATTATTTAGTCACAAGCTTTAAATAGCCTAATGTTGATTACTTTTAAGTTTTGTATGAGAATGACATCATACAGGCATCATTCTTTACTAGCTTCTACCAGCGGCTTCGCCCGCGTGATAATCGAAAATTATCCCTAGGGAACATATTAACAGGATAAAAAGTATCCTTTGTGATATTCCAGACTATAAACTATCTCTATGCCAAATTTCGTCCAGCCGTTTGAGTGTGAAGAAGTAACACACACACTTACAAACTTTCGCTTTTAATTACAATATTAGTGTGATCTAAGGATGTAGTAGTATTTGACCTGTTAACTATTTTATCTACTCTCATATCGTAATATTCGAATTATAAACTTCAAAACGGGTTATATTGACATACTTTATGAACACGATGCCGAAATTTAAAAATAGAATCTTATTATAACACTTTTTCTCTAACAAAATAATGTTATATAATAAAACAATTTTCTCAAACATGCATGGAAATAAGTAGAGGCGCGAAGTACCGAATTCAGGGACAAAGAAAATCAAATCCATTGCTGGATGCTGTTTTTTAAATTTGGAACATTACAACGCTCCAGCCTGGCTCCAGCAATGCTGATCAAATCCATTGCAGGTGCGTTTTTTGAATTTGGAACATTACAATGCTCCAGCAATATTGTTGTAACTTTTAATATTAATTAAATTAAATGTATAATATAAAAATTATGTGTTATTTTCCTGCATTCTTTTGAGAAAAGCATTATATGCTTCGGCGGGAATGGCAATTGCCTGTCTCGTATTAGTGAAGTCCTCGACTACGGCTCGGCCTTCAAACTCATACTCGAGCTGCAATTGCCTATTTTCCGGCCTTTGCAATAATGTACTATTTTTTTCTATTACGATACAGGGCAAATCCAAGAAGTTTAATATCATTTTTGTAATGGAAAGCTTATGCGGGGCTTGCCATTTTTATAGAACCTACTTTATAAAGTTTTGATTCTAATTTTTATTTGTCTATGGCAACGCCCGCTTTAGCGCATGCGCGGTTAATGCGGTGATGTGCTGGACTGCTGGGTTTTGGCGCCATTCGTATGTTTTGCTGTACTGAATTTCATGAGTTTTGCAATTCTTGCTTAATAATGTCTAATATCAGTGAATGTGAAGAAAATTTGACCCCGCCCGATATTTTAGATGCGGCGACAGATTTTGTGATAATCTATTACCAGCAAAGTCGAGCAAAATTATATGATAAATGCTATGACAACTTTATGGCATGGAAAATGCAAAAAAAGGTATTTAGTAGGTTCAATCCCAATGTATGAATGTAGATAAAGTAGTGTATGAAACTGCACATAACTAGGTATTAAAACATTTGTGTGATATTATTAAAAACCTCGCCTACTGCTCGGTTTTTAAACACACACTAAATACTCATGTTTTAATACCCCCTATTATGCAACAGTTTCATAAACTACTATTATTCATGTTTGCATAATACTTATAATACCGTTTCAAACAGCATGCAGCAGACATAATAGAAAATTTATTGCATGTAAACCAACTTAATTATGTATTTATTTTCTTATTACCAGCATGTGTGTATGACAAAGATGTATGAATGTAAACAAAGCAACTCCTAAATTATGGGTACAAGTAAAAAGTCTGCTTATAACCAGGTGTTTACTACACCTGGACAGGAACGGCCTGTGACTGGTGAGGGGGACCAACACTGGACACTGCTCGCTAAACAACACTTCCACACCATAGGCATAACGGACCGCCTTCTGTGCCTTTAATCGGTCCCTCATTACTGAGGATCGTGGTCATTGTACCCCTTTAAGCGGTCAATCTGCCTCCATCGATACCGGTCTAAAGTTGCCATCACCACCTGCTGGAATTTGCTTGAGGACGTAGCTTCTTTCACTTGGTCAGACCATCATGTTGGCAACCGGCCTCGTGTTCTTTTCCCTTCGGTATTGCCAACAATGACCAGTTTTTCTAGACTTCTATCTCCATTTCGCATTAAGAGACCGAAATAGGTCAAAATACGCTGTAGGCATACTGTAGACAATCTGGTCTTGATATCGAGTTGGGAAAGGATAGACACATTTGTGCGTTTGGCTGTCCTTGGTATTCGGAGCATCCGCCTCCAGCACCACATTTCGAATGCGTCTACCCGCTGTCTTTCCCTATAATACACTAGTCATATTAAATACTTATCATAGTGGTCATCCAGTTAGTTGGTCATAAAATTGTTAAAATAGGTTTGGTAGAACAATGAAGTGAGACAGTAGTCAAACATGAGACTATTCAATGCAGAAAAATTTACTGCACCACTGTAGAATGTTATGTAAACAAGCCTTGTAGTTAAACAAACAGTAAAATGACTAAATACAAAGTAGAACAGATGACCATGTTGACAGAAATTTGTCAATGGTTAAACTTTATATTAATTAAAAATAGAATTTGTATTTTTACCTTCAATGTAGGGGGTCAAAACTTTCTGTGCGATCCATCCATGGTTTTACACACAGTTTAACATTTTTGATAACACTATTTTCACTTACACAAATTATTAAGATATTAAATTGAACCAAAACAATATATTTTTTTTTTGTTTTTTTTCACACTTCACTCACAAGCACAGTAATCACGGAAACAGCCAACAAGACACGACACGAATAGAAAACTCACGTTTTCTGTTTTCAAAACAGGATGTAACAACGAAAACAATTTTCGCCAGAGTTCGATTTATTATTTTCACAGGAAAATAGGCTTGCGAGTTCACCTTATCAGCGTTTATTCGCGTGATTAGGTAAATTGCTTTTATCGCTACATAATTAAGTATAGTTCTTTTTCCTTAATTGTAAACGATAATATTGTTTGCTTTTATTTATAAAATTGATGTGCGAACGAAAGAGATACACCCAGAAAAGTCAACAACCGTTTGACAGATATATATTGGCACTTGGACGCGCCGCCATTTTTCTTTGTTTGCCAGTAGGATTGTGAAAACTCCCATTTTTAGATTCAAATGTTTTTTACAACACCAACAAATTATGCTACCAATACATCATTTTATTTTTAATGAATTAATTAAATAACTATTGCCTCTAAAACAACCATTAATCATTCATGTTTATTCTGCTAAACTAAAGCGCCATCTCTCGAGGCTAAAATAAAACCTAGTTTACTTTATATCACCACAGATGGCTCTGAACAAAAGTTTTGTGTACACCTGCCAAAGATGGCGCTGTCTATTTTTAGCTACCACATTATTTTACCTACTACTATTTACTTAACAATGCTTAATTTATCCAATTTGTAAAAAACAGAGTTCTCGAATATTTATTTCAATGTTATCATTTGAAAATATGTTTCATTTTGTCGTTTTAACTAAAAAGATTGTAGGGGAGCAAGCTTTGCCAAACTGAATCTGCTTGCTCAGCTTAATTACTGCAACTGCAGTCTGCAAGGCGTCATCTTTATATTCAAGTAGGTATTAGGGGAGAGATTGGTGCCTTTTGTTTCACCCGTGTTCCTCTAATTTGATTCTGTAGGCTTCAGCACGTAGTTTTGTCTGCGTATAAATTGTTTTAATGTGTAAAAATTATTCCAAATAATAATAAACATACTTTCGGTATGAAAATCCCATGTCTTTATCCAGGACATGGTTTATCCGAGTGCCAAGTTTCATCCAAGTTCGTTCAGCCATTGAAATATGATATATGAACAAACGAACTTCGACAAGTGAAGTTCGATCGATATTATATTAATCGCTTCATTCGAAGATATAACATTCACAACGTAGTTCCTCTAACCTACAAGGCAACTTCGCACATTTTTAAAATTACCCTATATTTTTTTTTTTGTCTGATATCTACCGTCAGTGTATCGAGTCTCATTTTTTTTAGAGTAATTAGGCTTAGCACGCACTGCGATTTTTATTCGCGCGAATTTTTTTTCCGCGCGTTCTGTGGCCTATGGAGTTGTATGAAGCTGCACGCACTGCGGAAAAAAAAACGCGCCCAAATAGTACTAAAAAATTCGCGCGGAAAAAAATTCGCCCGAATGAAAATCGCTGTGCGTGCTATGCCTTATAGTTTAGCAAAAACTTCGTTATAGGGAAATGAAATGTGGTGGGTGGGTGTTAGGTATATCTTCGAATGAAGCGATTAATATAATATCGATCGAACTTCACTTGTCGAAGTTCGTTTGATCATATATTATATTGCATCGCTTCTTTCTTCAGATACCTATAACATTCACAACGTAGATGTTTAGAGGTGAAGATTTGCTAATAATAATACATAAGTAGTTTACTTAATTTGTTTATTTAACATAAGCCTTCAATCCTTTAATAATTACTAATCGGTAATCTATTAGAAAATAATAATACATTGACAATATTGCAATCTTAATCTAGAATCAACTTCAATCATAATTGTATAGGTAACCTAGACATCTACAATAATATAGGCGCTAATCAATCTTTATTTAATTTGAGTTTGGTGGTAAACATACAGAACTTGCGAAAGAATTATCTTCGCGTATGGGCCGACAATAATATTTGGCGAACGTTTGAGAAGCGGCTGTCCATCCAGCCGCCTTCCTGATGGCGTCTATGGACAGGCCAGGCGTGGTGCGCCGTGGAGGTGGCGGCATGGCGCGTGCTATGCGCGCTGAATGTCGTCACGTCCACGCCGCTCGCACACATCACTTGTTTTATCCAGCGACTAATTGTCTGCGCCGTGGCGCCTCTATGGGGCCGTTTAAACGTCAGGAATAAATTAGATACGCTTTCAGGTCTAATTTCATTAGTCACTTGAAGGTAATCTTTTAATGTGGTAGCCGGGCAAATGCTTGGTTTATCTAAAGAGTATGGTAGAAATAAAATTGGATGATCTCGGCCAGGTGCCGATGTCTTAATAATGTCGGTTACGATTATTTCGATGCCTCTGGAATTTAATTTTATGTTTGAGGTCTTTATGAGGGAAAACGTCTGAACTCTGTGACCTGTGCAAATAGCTAACAATATTGCTAATTTCTATTGTGAGATTTTCATTTGGGAACCAATTAGAGATAAAGTTGAGTACCACTTGGGGATCCCAAGTACTCGTGTACTTGGGTATACACGGTCTCAACTTGTATGCCCCTTTTAATAACCTTTTTATGCAGTCGTCTGTTCCTACACTATTTCCTAGAAGTAGCGATAGGGCAGAACGATGACTATTAAGGGAACCGTACGATGCTCCCTTATTAAATTGATCGGATAAAAATGTCATGACCCGTGGCATTGACACCTCACACACGCTAATACTATTAGATATGCAGAATTCCCACCACAGTTTAAAGGTGACATTATACTGCTGTATGGTATTTTGAGACAAAGAAGCTAACATTAAATCGAGAGCGGTTGCAGGCGTCCCTCGCTGCGTGAACGCAAGCCGGAGAGCACCGCGGCACCCAGGGTAAGCGACTTGTAAAGTGGATGGTGTTCTGAAACGGGAAGATAAAAGACTTTTATTTCCTTTCAGAATAACTATTTCGGTAACGAGCATACTCTTTAATTGTGGATACCAGGCTTGTGATGGCCAAATAGGAAAAACAAGAATATCTTCGGCTTTGTCTAAAGTATTTTAATATCATAGAAAATGGCGGGTAGGCATAAAAGTGCTTATCGCGCCAACTTATTGTGAAGGCATCAATTGTGATGGCATCGGGGTCTGGTCGCCAAGTCACATAGTTCTCACATTTTGCATTAGTGCGAGAGGCAAATAAGTATATCTCTGGTTGGTCTAATTCTTGTGTTATCAATTGGAATTCTGAATTTGATAATTCCCATTCTGTGTCTATGTTAATTTTTCTTGATTGTTCGTCGGCTATAACATTATCGTGAGTGTTTATGTAAGAAGCTACTAACCAGATATTTTTCCTCTCGCACCACTGCCAAATAGATCGAGATAAATCGTTCAAATGTGGGAATTGTATTCCGCCCATACGATTGATATAACTTATGGCTGTTGTATTATCAATACGTAATAATATAGCACAGTCAGAATAATTGCGAACGAACCATTTTAGTGCTAAAATACCGCTAAGAGTTCGAGATAATTAATGTGAAACTATAATTCAGATTTTTTCCAAGCACCGTTAAATGCGTTCGTTATTGCAACAAGCGCCCCAGCCGGTCCTGGACGCATCAGTGAATATTTCTAATGTGAATGCTTGAGCTCTTATGGAATTGGAAGTTGTGGCAATATTTTTTGACCACCAATTCAGATCATTCAAAATGATATTACATAATTTGATTTTTGTGTCAAAATTGTTGTTTATTTTTAAGGCCAAGTATTTATGTCGTTCTAAAATTTTGGTGTAGATCCATCCATATCTTGCTGCGGGACAAGCAACCGTAAGAACCCCAATTAATTGTGCAAATTTTCTTATTGTGCAGCGTGGTAAGCGTAAAAATTTATTTATTAAACTAGCTATGTGAGAGCGTTTTTCGTTTGGTAAGGACATAATTAAATCTTTTGAATCATACATAAAACCCTAATATTTACAAGTCTGTTTTGGTTGTAATGAACTCTTATTGAAATTAATAACAAAACCAAGGGATTGTAATAATTTCAAAGTTTCTGTTATGTTATCAAGACATTCAGAATAGGTATCACCAATACATAGTACATCGTCAAGGTATTGAACTGGTTTATAACCCCGGTTCCTAAGATGAGACATTACCTCTTTCATAATCTTGGTAAAGGTTCTAGGTGCTATAGATAGGCCATAAGGCATAGCATTAAACTCATACAATTTTTTTTGTGTTTTATAATCCTCGAAATGAAAGCGCAAGTATTTCCGGTGATTTTCAGCAATAGGAATTAAAAGATATGCTTCTTTCAAGTCTATGTTAGCCATGTAACCGTGTTGAGGTATTAATTTAGTGACGGTCCTATAATCTTCCATTTTGATAAATGATAAATGATTTTATTTCTGTAAGTTGGTTTATACAAACACTTTTACATGTCGAACATATTTTTTAAAACTAGATGAGGTCGGCGTTTCCTATCTGACTACTCTGAGAAGAAAGGCCGAAACAAACTCAGAGGTCACAGTCTCTTTTAAAGTCCAGACAAAATATTGGTTAGATCATGTGAAGACCATGTAGACTGATGTCTGAAATGGTCTTTTGAGGAAAGAACCAGCCAGATTGAGTGGACCTGTCCAGTCAGTGCACGCATTTGTCAATAACCGAGCAGCTCAACTCAGAATTTAAGGAGCTCAACGATTCGACGAACAATACCAAAGAAAGGACATTCGGGTAGGCCGCATAAACTACTCAAACTGCCAGACCATGATTAAAAACTAAGATAAATTTAAATTAAAATAAAAAAGAATGATCCACATAGTCTTCACACTCACAATAATTAATATAAAATAATATAATACTTTAAAAAGTAAATATTCTTGTCATTGCAAGAAAACCAAAAAAACAACAACAAAATTCACGGTGCAAAATATAATAAAAAAAACAAAATTAATTGGAGCAGCTCAATCCCAAGCCTTTTTGTCTTCAAGGTAATCTTTAGTTGTATAAAACGCTTTCTGGCCCAACTTACGTTTAATAAAAGATTTGAATTTATTAAGACTTAGATGTTGTACGTGGCTTGGAAGCTTATTATAAAAGCGTACACATTGACATCTAAACGAGCCACCTATTTTCTTGAGCCTTGTTGTAGGTACTACAAATTTGTGTTTATTCCTAGTATTTATGTTATGGATATCACTGTATTTTTTAAACATTTTTATATTTTTATGGGCATATAAAAGATTTTCATAAATATACTGAGAAGGCACAGTCATTACATTAATCTCCTTAAATTTCTCTCTTTTTAAAATAAAACTTAGAGATAAATTTGTTTAGTGGCATTAAATTCAAAATAAACCGCTTGTCGCCGTTTGGTTTAGAAGTAAGGAATATCTTTGATATGAATTGATTCCCGTTCGGTGAACATGTTGATATCGCGCCTAAATCAAGTAATTTATTGATTGCCAAATTCATATCCCCTTTATCTGCCGTTGAAAGACAATTACGAGGCGCAAAAGTTTGCACCGGCCTTTCAGAAAATGGTATGGAAAAACCATTACGAATCCATTCGAGAACGATGTCATTGGAAGTTATGTCAAGCCAGTGAGAATAAAAATGACGTATTCGTCCGGAATGTACCTGTTCTATTGGGGCGGTTGAGCACGCGTTTTGTTCGTGTGCGGGAACCTCGGTTGCGCCACTATCTGTGCCTTGCGTACTGTTGGGGCTTGTCTCCTCTGGCTTCCGCGCCCCCCCCTGTTCGACAGGTAACGCGAAGGACCTGGCTAGTTTTCCTGGTAGCGAGGTCGTGAGACTGCCGATTGAACTGTCTGTGGATGTTTTTGAGGCACTGAGGCCTTCTTTATTTGCAGGCCCTGCTTTTCAATAGCTTTTGAAGCTTTGATTTTTTCGGATAGTTTTGTTCCGAATAAAGTGCTATCCTTGATAACATTTAGGAATGATTTTTCCAAGCCGGGTGTCACCAATTTGATACGTGTTTCAGTATCTATACAGGGTGTTTGGAAGGGAGCTGTACATACGCCTAGGGTAGAAACTAGGGATAGTCTGCTACCTACCCCCGCCCATTATATTGACCTTGGCCTCAAGGTTTTTTTTTAATTTATTATTATTTTTTATTTGACTTTTTTATGATTTTTTGACTAAAACTACCTGTAGCTCAAAATCTATCCATGGGACCGGTCGGCTAATGGTCTTGTTTTAATCGTTAGAGTCTTAGGGTCCTGCAAAAAATTATTTTACACCAGAAAATTGTGGAGAAGAAAAGTTATTGGGCCTGAAGTACCGTAGTAAGGTAAAGAAATAATTTTAAGGGCAACTTTCTATGGGGTTTAAAAAAAAACTAACAGGGTTGGAGTTCTTCTGATTTTTTTGAAACATCCTCAGTCCATGCCCTTTCTAACGATATGCTAAAAGTGTAATTATCACTTTTAGTTTTAAAGTTATTAATTAATTTCCGCAACTAGGGCACTTCAAGCAAAAATTTCAACTAATGAAAATTAAATGTGTTCGATCGTAAAAGGATGGCAAATGAAACAAAAAATTTGGTAGTGACTAATGTCATTAAATTACAAATTTTAATTAATTACTAATTTTAATTAATTACAAATTTTGTTCAAATTGATGACCATTGACCTGTAAACATGCTCGGCACCTCTTCCTCATCTCCACGGTCACCGTTCTAAGCAGCAGTTCCTCGCGCATTGTATCGAATGCGGCGTGGATCCTGTTAATTAGAACCTCCCTTGTTGGTACTTCTTCTGCGTACACCAACTCTTTCGCCCTTCCCCAGACGTAGAAGTCGAGTGGGGTAAGGTCAGGCGACCTTGGGGGCCAGGGAATTGGCCCACCCCGACCAATCCAAGAATTAGGAAAGCAGTTGTCCAGAAGCTCCCTCACTGCTAGGCTCCAATGAGCAGGACAGCCGTCGTGCTGGAAGACTATGGGCCGATCTTCGTCAAACACTTCTTCCGCTAAATCAGGCAAATCGTTTTCGAGGAAATCTAAGTAGTTTTGCCCGTTTAGGTTGTCTGGCAAAAAGTGCGGCCCTATCAACCGATTACCGATGACGCCTGCCCATACGTTCACGGAGAACCTTCGTTGAAAACCTCTGTGCCTCTTGACTCTCGGGTTTTGATCTCTGGGTGCCCAGTGATGGAGATTGTGGTAATTTACAATTCCTTCCTTGTCAAACTTGGACTCGTCAGTCCAGAGAATACTCCGTAAAAAATTAATATCTTCCACGTCCGTATGGAGCAAGTGGCGGCAAAACTCCACCCTTCTTGCATAGTCGTTATCCTCTAAGCCTAAAACAATAAAAATATCAACGTTAGCGGTTTCCTTATGAATTAGTAGCTATGTAACATTGATTGCTATCTCTGTCTTTCCATTTCTCTCTCTCTCACACACATGCTCATGTTAATTTAAAAATTGCCTATGAAATTCACATGCTAGTTCATTACATAAGAGCTAAAAACAAAAACTTTATGTAAAAAATTACCTTGAACAGGGGTGTAGTGGAAAGGATGACGTCCATTTTCGCGAAGAACCGACCAGACTTTCCACACGCTTAAACCAAGCGTCCGGGCTACGGTTCTTACGCTTCTGGTCGGATCTTCCTCAAATTCAGCCAATATGCGTTCTTCCGCAGCCAAATTTGGTTGAAATCTGTTCACGGCTGGTTCCCGGAAATTTAAATTTCCGGTTTCTCGCAGACGCCGATAAGTTGAGCCAAACGTTTGGTGGTTAGGCACTCGCCGGTTAGGATACCGTTCTTGATAAATCCTCCGTGCCTCGCGCCCATTGCAATCAGCCATTCCATACACCACCAGCATGTCGGTGTACTCTTCACTGGTAAATCCAGCCATTTTGCCAACAACAAGGTAACAAATAACAAAACTTAACAAAAACGAAGTAATAACAAACTCAACAAAATTAACGAAAACAGTGGAGCGTCGTAACGGCAAGTACGTAAGTTAGCTAAGATGGGTAAATCTCGACTGACTAACAAAGACCCCAACGAGTTACCTGCCCGGCCCCGTCGACCCAAGAGCGAAAGAGACATGACATGACATGTTTTGTCTCTTACATGTTGCTCTCGTGTAAGAGTGAGACAACAAATTTGCCAACTGTAGGCCAAACTGGTTTAAATTCTGGAAATTACATTTGTCTTACAAATGTCGACTCGTGGTGGTAAAAGTGCCCTAGTTGCGGAAATTAATTAATAACTTTAAAACTAAAAGTGATAAATACACTTTTAGCATATCGTTAGAAAGGGCATGGACTGAGGATGTTTTAAAAAAATCAGAAGAACTCCAACCTTGTTAGTTTTTTTTTAAACCCCATAGAAAGTTGCCCTTAAAATTATTTCTTTACCTTACTACGGTACTTCAGGCCCCATAACTTTTCTTCTCCACAATTTTCTGGTGTAAAATAATTTTTTGCAGGACCCTAAGACTCTAACGATTAAAACAAGACCATTAGCCGACCGGTCCCATGGATAGATTTTGAGCTACAGGTAGTTTTAGTCAAAAAATCATAAAAAAGTCAAATAAAAAATAATAATAAATTAAAAAAAAACCTTGAGGCCAAGGTCAATATAATGGGCGGGGGTAGGTAGCAGACTATCCCTAGTTTCTACCCTAGGCGTATGTACAGCTCCCTTCCAAACACCCTGTATAGTGAAGATGGGTTAAGATGCGACAACTGTCACTTAGCAATTTTATGGCTTGGATTTTTTCTTCGCCTGTAATGAGAAGAGTCATCGCCTTATTCACGGCTGTGATGCCAGCACCAAGAAGTTGTTGCGATAACTCTATCTTCTTACCGCGATTTCTTGCCATATCTGTAATAGCTGCCGAAATTTCAGCATTAAGCTTTGGTGCTTGTAAAAGAGCACAGTTGGAGGGGACAAGATATTCCTTTAATAATTTGTCCTTGGCTTCCTTGGGAAGTCCTTTTTGTGCCTATGTGTTGCCATCTTTGTGCCAAATTATCATGTATGCCTTCTCCAAACTCGGGAGTGTCGTCAGATTGCTCCCCCAATGCTGATAAAATTTCTGGGTCAAGCTCATGTGCAATCGAAGATGCTTCGGCTTCTGGTATTCCTGGATCTGGAACCGGTATCTCGGGAACGTTGGTAACCTCCAAAGCTGGTGGATCCGCAGTTCCGTTTTGGTCCAGTTTATCGGCATCTAAAATAAAATATTTTATTTTAAATGCGTGGGTACTTTGACAAAAAATACCTTCGTTCTATCTCTCGGATAGACCCCAGGTTTTGTCTAATTTCGCAAAAATTTTAAGTTACCTCATGTGAGGTATGCTTATTTTTTGCTTATTTGCCCTCGTGTTGACTCACGGCCAACCCCCAGGCTTGCCACGTTCGATTTCGAAACAAGGCAATTTTTTTTTTGTGTTTAAAGCTTCTTCTCGTCTTGAAGCACTTATTCACCAAAATGGCTTAATATAAATAGGTACTTACCGTTATCGAAGCTCACATCAGAATCCGAAGATTCTATAACTCGCACCACCCGACGACAATTATGTCGTTCCTTTTCTTCAAGTTCACGAATCTTTTTATTATAATGTTCAATTTTATCTTTAGCGCTGCGCTTAGGCATTATTTCTATGTATATATTACTGACAAACAACTAAATTCAATATTAAAACGCGTTTTCTTTTTAAATCGGGGACTGTGATCGCAGAACTCGTGTTATCGTTGCCTCGCACGGAAAAAGAATGAGACTCGATACACTGACGGTAGATTTCAGACGACAAAAAAAAAAAAAATATAGGGTTATTTTAAAAATGTGCGAAGTTGCCTTGTAGGTTAGAGGAACTACGTTGTGAATGTTATATCTGAAGAATGAAGCGATGCAATATAATTGGTTAACAAACATACAACAGACATTTACGTTTGATCATTAGTGAGGTGAATGAAGAATTTAGAATATGGTATAATGAAGAATTTAGGATAGTATTAATTGGTGGTCTCACTAAGGGGAGGCCTATGTCCAGCAGTGGACTTCTTTCGACTGAAAGGAAACTACAGAACAAGTTTGCAGGGTTACATATATTTTTGACTAGATAAACACTTAGAGAATAATACATTAAGCTTGCAAATTGTCAAGGTTTTGAGCTTATTTTTAAATATTTCTGTAAACAAACTTAAAATCTAATAATTACATACCTAATATTTAATAAATTATAACACAGTACAGACAGGTACATTTCTTTGGCAAAAGTCTTACTTAACTAAAATGAGATCATACAATTTCTTGTGATACACACATTCGTCAAAAAGCATTATTAATTTCCCATACTATCGGGCAAACTCACAAAAATTCCAAACTTTTTTTTTAAATTACTCTATGGCCAAAGCCATTAGTTTTGAGGACTTCGTATCTTTTTCAACCCCGGGGAACACGAAACCTTTTTTAGCTAATTCCTCATAGGTTACTTCGTACAAGTCTATGAAGCCTGCCTTCTTGGCAACTGCTTGGGATGCTCCTGCAGTGAAGACCGTTGCCGTCACCCTAATGTCCAGGGCTTTGCACAATGGGATCCTGTAAATTGGAAAAATAAAGGTTATATTATGTAGTATGTGTGGGACTAATAATATATGTGTGTGTATATGTGTCCTAGGTTGTCTGGTAGATATCACTGTCAGCGATAAGGCCGCCTTTGTACCCGTAGAAATAACTTCAATTAATGCGCAAGAAACAGTTTAACTGCATTGAGTAAGCGAGATAGGATGATGCGACAAACGTAAGCGAGTGAAAGAGACAGTTATACAATGATAACTTCACTTTCAATATTGACACAAAAATTGCTACTGCGCAGGCTCTTGCAGCCAATTCAGAGACACAAAGATCCTTATAACTTCAGTTTTTGGTGTACAATAAAGTATATTCTATTCTATTCTATTACATGGTAATGGGACTGTAAAATATAGGGCCGTTTGTTCGAGCCCGTTTCATAATCGGACAACCAGACTCGGCGATGTGTCACCAGTACATGGTGGACATCCCATCCATACGCACAAAACGTTTCGGGAACACTTTTATTGTGCGTACAGCTAAGGACTGGAATTCCCTACCAGAGTCTGTGTTTCCCGATAGCTACAATCTAGGGGTATTTAAGTCAAGAGTGAATAGGTTTTTTCTAGGCAAGCGTGCTTCACCGTCGACCGCATCATCGATTAAAAAAAGAAGTATTACATAATCAGATTTATTACAATTATTTACCCCCCTCCTCCTCCCCCTTGTCAGCAAAAGTCAGCAAAGCTCTTACCCCCCTCCCATGCTTACGGATACATTGGTATAATATATGCCTTTTTCTTTTAAAGTAAATTCCCTTACTCGGTTCTAAGTGATTACCTAAACGTATTAATTATTTGTGGAAATCCCCGAATATCCGTTTCGATTTCAAGCATGAAGAATGTGTGGGTTGCCATATTATGTGTAAAATAGTAAATAATTACTGCTGACGTAATAACCATCTAGACACCCCCCCATATCATCATTATTAAGCAAAGCATAGACCCCTGCCCTCCTTTAGTGCTTACGTAATACTTGAACCTTTCGAGAACACAAGCGTGATTATGTATGTTTATATACCTAGGTAATATGTAGTAGAGGTAGGTACTTATAGGTCATACTGACGGGGTCCGCTAAGGCCGATGCCTGTCTGGGTCGCGGATAAATTTGAAAGAGAGTTACCGCGGCCCTGGCTCAAGCAACTGACGGAACACGGGTGGGTTTAGTCAGTAAAAGTCTAACACGCCCTCCCGCTTCACCCAGAGTGGGAGATATCATTGGATGCTTTTCCACCCAAAAAAAAAATGGTTTGGGCCATACAGGTCAAACCCCATTGTGTGCCCAATACAGTACTAGGTTCAAAGAGATTCCGGTCAGTTACTGTGCAATTCCTACTGTACATAAAACGGAAAAACTTAAAAACTCTACGTACCCGATTCAGTAATCAAAGTCAAGACCTTCGCTATTTATTTCGTTGCTCACTAGAAAGTATTTAAAACTCTTTGGATGCAAGGTACCTACGTATAAAAAAAACCTAAACGTCACTCAAGGAGTATTTTTTTTGTCTATTACAGTTTTTGACAGCCAAAATATTTTATACATTTAAAAAATTAAAGTTTCCTAAATTATTTACATACAAAATGATAAAAGACCACAAATGCATATGCGACACGGCAGGCGTTTTAGAGAAAATAACCATTCACAAGCGAAAAGTGCCGAAGCCGCAACTAAATGAGATAAGATTTAACTTATTTACATCCAGAAACTCAGATGGCACTGGGCACCTTATTCTACAAGGAAAAGACCTCCACCTCAGGTACGTATTTATCTTTTTTATTTCACGATTTCGCCAAGTGAGATCGCTATATCAACAATCATTGCGCGACGCTCTGGTGTTATATCACCACTAACAGTGGCGTAGCTATGTAACCAAGGGCCCTAGGGTAAAAACCGGCCAAGTGCGAGTCGAACTCGCGCACGAAGGTGCAAAACTCATCATCAAATCCTTATCACCCACTGCAAGGCAAAAAGTAAAGCAAGGCTAAGTTAGTACTTAGTATTAAGTACTATTGGGTGTTGAGGGTAGTCTCTAGTAGTGTATGCATCGGCTCCGTGTTTATTTACTGTTTACAAATGTTTAAAGTGAATATTTCGCGTTAAGTTATTACTAAAGTGAAGATATAATCAAGCAAGAGTATTTAACAAAATAGATAGAACTAAATAACAAGTGGAACAAGTGTAAATTAAGTGGAACTGAGACACGTACAAAACTGACAGTTATAAAAACAAAAACTGAGTGTAGCGATTGAACGCAACTAAATGTAAATTGAAGTGTACCTAGTGTGTGTGAAAAGAACTAGAAATGAAATGAAGACACATACTTAGTTTAAATTGAATCGGTGGAAATGAATAAATATTACACAAAAAGATAAATAGTCAACAATTAGCATAATCATTGAAAGCTAATTGGCAACAACGCCATCTATCGGCATTGTGCTATACTTCTATCAGCATTGTCAATACGTTGGTCCAATCGACCCGATGTGTCAGAAGCTTCAAACTTTCAACACCGCTTCGTAAGCAGAACAACAGATGTCACTACTTACATGATTTTCCTACGGCGTCAAATGTAAACAAACCAAATTAAATAACACGAATACGGAACGATTCAGTAGAAATTGATATTTAACTATTACGATAATTAATACGAATATGGAAGCACAAATGCAATCCTTTTTTGAAAAAATTCAAGAAAAGCTAGACCAGCAAACGCTTATTATTTCTGAAACAGTAACAAGAAAAGTTTTCGAAAAATTGGATGAAAAACTAACTTCAGTTATAGAAGAAAATAAAATTATGAAGACTGAGATAAAAACCCTGCAAGAAAAGATACAAATTTTGGAGCAAGAGAAGAAGAAAAATAACTTTGTAATATCTGGCATACAGGAGCAGCAACACGAAACAACAATAAATACTATAGAATTAGTTGAAGACCTTATCGAATCGAACTTGGGAATTAAAATTAACCCACAGGAAATAAACAAAACATATAGACTGGGAAAGAAAACTCAGAACAAAACGCGTCCAATCTTGGTAAGCCTAACAACCAACTGGAGGAAAATTGAAATTTTTAAAAACAAAAAGAAACTGCCCAAGGGTATATACATCCAAGAAGATTTTCCAAAAGAGGTTTTGGAAACTCGAAAGAACCTACAGTCGCAGCTGATAGAGGAAAGAGAAAGAAGTCGCATCGCTTACATTAAGTACGACAAACTATTTGTGAAAGACGGTATCAATCGTGATAAACGGAAGCGTGAAGATTCAGTCTCCCCAACAGCTCAAAACGACTACATTAAGATAAAGGAAAATACATTAGATATACCTAAAATTCCTAAAAAACCAAACACAAGAAACATGCTCGACTACTTTTCAAAACCGACTCAAGAATAACAATTAAATTCCCTATCTACTCATTCTCCAAGCCGGCTGGTCCCCGTGGAGAATTACGACCAAAACCCCCCAAACAAAAAATCTAGAAAACAGGAAACATCAAGCCACTTATGTGTTGCGAGTTTAAACGTTAGAACCTTACTTTCTGAGAAAAGGATTACAGAGCTGAATCATGCTACTGAGAAATTACTATGGGATGTTATTGGGTTATGTGAAACAAGAAGAAGTGAAGAAAGTATAGAAGAATACCCTGATTTTATATTGTACAATAGTAAGGCAACAAAAGG
The DNA here is from genome assembly GCA_964057195.1 of Orthosia cruda. NCBI lineage: Eukaryota > Metazoa > Arthropoda > Insecta > Lepidoptera > Noctuidae > Orthosia > Orthosia cruda. Next base: position 3,707,283 of record OZ059852.1, on the reverse strand, counting down.
GAGATGTGGAGTAGGATTTATTATAAAAAAGTACCTAAAAAAGAACATAATCGGTTTTAACTGCTATTCAGATAGAATTGCGACCCTAGAGTTAAATATGTCCGATAATAACGTGTGGTCCATAGTACAAGTATATGCACCAACTGAACTGTGTGACGAAGATGAGTTGAGCGTGTTCTACAAAACCTTAGAAACCTCTATAGAGATCTTAAACGCAAGAAACCTCATTATAATGGGTGATTTCAATGCCCAAATAGGGACAGCACAACAAGGCGAGGAAACTGTATTCGGCAGATACTCAAAAGGCAAAAGGTCAAAACATGGCCAGAAGTTGATAGAGTTTGCTCTTGAAAAAAATTTAAAATTCGTTAATACTATGTTTAAAACAAAAGAAAGTAAAAACTGGACATGGGTATCGCCGAATGGAGAATACCATAATGAAATCGATTTCATCCTAACAAATAGAGGTTCAGAAATTTTTGCTTTCGACGTAATTAAAAACCTTAATTTTAACACAGACCACAGAATGATAAGATGCAAAATAAAATTGCAATACACTAAAAAACGAAGCTATACCAAATCTATCAATTCACATTGTACAAGAAACTTGCCAACACTAACAAGGGAAGACGGTATGCACTGGGAAAATGAATTTATTGAATTGATCAAAATATCCCCACAAGTTCAAACACAGTATGATCATTTCCTAAGAGGGATGAATCATTTATTAACACAAATACCAGGCGAAAAAATCAAGCAAAAATACCCGATAAGTGCACACACACGTCAACTACTTGAAGATAGGAAACAACTATACAAAGAAAAAAGAACAAAGGAAATAAAAAGAAGAATTACTCAGATAAGTAAGGACATAAACAAAGAAATCTCTAAGAACAGAAAAAAGCACAGGCAAAATGTTTTTGAAGAATACTTATCGAAGAAGGGAGCCATTAAAAAGGCATACAAAGATCTTCAAAGTACAACAAAATGGCCAACAAACATGGTGGACAAGAAAGGAAAGATTATCTCGAAGAGGTCAGATATAATAACAGAAGCAACTAACTTTTATCAGAATCTGTACTCATCACAAGAAAGATCCAGTTTAACGCAGCACGTCAGAAATAAAGTCTATGTCGACGAACCATTGCCTGATATAATAAGATCAGAGATCAAATTTTCTATAGAAACTCAGAAAAAAGACAAAGCACCGAGAGAGCAAGGAGATGACAAGATAACAAACGAAATACTGAAGGCTTTATCAGAATCCTTACAACACCCACTGGAAATCATGTTTAATAACATTCTAGAAAGAAGAGAAACTCCAAAGCAGTGGTCCGAATCGTCGATAACTCTTCTCCACAAAAAAGGAGATAGATGTGACCTCAGTAACTACAGACCAATTAGCCTTATGACAAACTTCTATAAAATTTTCTCAAAAATACTATTAAATAGGCTCACAGTTACTCTAGATGAAAATCAACCTCGTGAACAAGCTGGATTCCGTAAACACTACTCAACAACTGACCACATCCAAGTGGTAACACAAATAATAGAGAAAGCCAAAGAATATGGCAAGACTCTCTATTTATGCTTCATCGATTACACTAAGGCGTTCGATACTCTGGAACATGGTGCAATATGGAATACACTAGTAGAGCAAGGAATAGACATAAAATATGTAGAGATACTCCATAGCATCTATTCCAAAAATTCAGCAAGAATAAAGCTAGAATCGGAAGGACCAACGTTTCCTATTAGAAAAGGCGTCAGGCAGGGCGACCCGCTATCACCTAAAATATTTTCGTCTGTTCTGGAGACAATATTTAGAAACCTAGACTGGGAATACAAAGGCGTGAAAATCGACGGCGAATATCTAAACCACCTGCGTTTTGCAGACGACATCGTTGTGTTTACAGAGGAGCCCAAACAATTAGAGAACATGCTGCAAGAGCTAGCGGCCGAAAGCAAGAAGGTTGGATTGACTATGAATGCTGCAAAGACCAAAATTATAACAAACGGATCAGAAGTACCAATACTAATAGATGGACAGGAAATAGAATATGTTAAGGAATACGTCTATTTGGGACAATCCATTTCATTTGAAGACCAAACGGAAAAAGAAATAAATAGGAGAATAGCAATTTCATGGAAAAAATACTGGAGCTATAAAGAAATTATGAAGAACAAAAAGATAAGCATGAATTTGAAAAGAAAGTTATATGAGATAGCAATCCTTCCATGCCTTACATATGGATGCCAAACATGGTCTCTACGGACAAAAGATGAACACAAACTCGGAGTTATGCAAAGAAAAATGAAGAGAAGCATGTTGGGTATAAAATTGTCCGACAGAATTACAAATGAAGAAATTAGGAAGAAAACCAAAATAGCTGACATAATAGAGAGAATAAGAAGTCTGAAATGGAAATGGGCGGGGCACATCTGTAGATTGGAAAACGATAGATGGACAAAGAAAATCATAGAGTGGGTACCTAGAGATGGAAAAAGAAAACGAGGAAGGCCGCGGAAACGCTGGTAAGATACATTTAAAGAAAGATGTGGATCGGACTGGAGGAGACTAGCTAGAGATAGGGAAAAATGGAGAAAGTTGGGGGAGGCCTACGCCGCCGAGGCGACTTCCATAAATAATTAATTCCACGTGCATGCTACTAATAATAATAATTTCTATAAATATAATAATTTATCGCAAATAATAATTAATAATATTCAATGATGATTTAATAAAAACCACAATGTGGAACAATAATTTATGTTATGTTATAGTAATACTTAATAATAATTTAATAATAATATAAGGAAATTATGTGATAGGAAACATTCATTACTATGCTAAAAAAAAATCTATGTATTTATGGTAGAATAAAGGCTTTTTTATTTTATTTTATTATTAAGTACTATTTTAGGGGCTGAGTCACCCGCGTCCGTAGGTGGTTGGTAGGTGGACACGTGGTCCCCAGGTGGTGCTAATCAGGTGACACTAACTGGTGGTAGGTTTCGGCCGAAAGCTTGCGACCCCCCACCGAGCAAAGACGTACCTCCAAGCGGCCTAGCCGTTTTCCAGTACGATGCTCGGTATAGCCACAAGAAAAGTTGGGTCGAGATAGTTGTTCCACTGCAGGTAGACCAGCCTGACGCGCGTTTTTTATGGGCTTACCGGGAGACTAGTCGTGGAGGGTAGCGGGATCCGAGGCACGGTGCGCCGCTGGCCGACCGCAGGTAGTTCTTCTTCTTAGCGTGTCGATGACAAACAGACTCTTTTTAGTTAAATGCCTTGCCTGGCCCAGAATTCAGCCACGGCAACGCCCTCCGCCGACGCAGTCATAAGGTCCTCACGTGAACCGACAACAGGACATGCGGCACATGACGAAAGGTGGGCCATGGTCTGTGGGGAGACACCGCACAAGCACCGAAGATCGGAACCATCCAAGAACCCCCATCTATGGAGATTGTCTTTGCTGCGGCCGACCTGAGTGCGGAGTCTGTTCAGAGTTTTCCAGGTCTGCCAAGGCAATGCGTGCCCAGGCGAAAGGTTCTCCGAAGGCTCTAGGAAATCATCAGGGAGTTTAAATTTCTCTCGCCAAAGATCGCATCTTTCCGCAGGTAGTTGGGGGCCCAAGTAGTGTGCCAGCCACACACGAAAGGATGCCCCCTTCCTTCTCTTCACCTTCCTTCACTCACAGCAATAATGCCAAGGAACAAAAAGAGAAAAGCTGAACAGCGGCAGCACTCACTCTCACATAAGGTGCACCTCAGCAAAATCCGAGGTCTTGTCTCTGAACCTTGTCGCAGTCCATCACCACCTTGAGACTGAGAAACCAGCACTTTTGTTCCTTACGAAGACGCAGATCGGATGTGCGTCGGACGTGGAGTACCTATCTTACCTAGGATATACCCTGGAGCACAAATCCAAGCCACGTGCGGGTGTATGCATGTACGCCCGTGACGACATCTGCTATCGGCGTCTTCGTGACCTTGGAGACTAAAACTATTCAGTGCTATGAGACTTTGTGGACACAGGTCTGGATAGCATAGCATAGCGGTGATCTGGAGACAACCAGGATTACACAGTACCTGAGTGAGGCAGTAGCAGATTGGGATGGGATGCGATCTTTCTTCGCATGCTATCTTTGGCGGACCACTTGCTTCGCTTCGGACGATCCATCGTCATGCGCTGACGCTGTGACTGATGTATTAGGCCAGGGGATGGAGTACTACATTCCATTCTCTGACGTAGCGTTGTCCAGCGTTGACTGACCATGGTTTGGTGCCGAGTGCAACCACGCAAATGCGGTTAAACACAAGGCTTATCTGGCGTGGGTCGACGCTCTGGTGCACAAGGCAAATGACGTAACTCAGAAGAAGATCCAACCGCGCAATGACAGCCTCGACAGATGGTCGTGAGGTCGTCGAGACTTTTGGCCATCAGGCCGCTGTCAGTAACGACAATAACCTCGTGTAATAAGTAGAGATATTTGATTTGTTTCCCTTTCTTAGATTTCACGAGGTTTTCTTCATGAGGAAACTCTATATCAACAATCATTGCGAGACGACGCTCTAATCGATCTATCAACACTATATCCGGCTTATTTGCAACAATAGTCCTGTCAGTGATGATAGACCGATCTCAGTACAAAGTTATATTGCCGTTTGCGAGAACTGGGTCGGGCACATATCTCCTGTAGTACGGTACTTCGACTTCCACATTCCACATATTTCAGAGCGACGCACACGACCGATCAGTGTCGCAACGCTTGGGGGAGACCTATGTCCACAAATTAACGTTCTTCGGCTGAAATGCAAGCAAGCAAGTTCCTGATGGATAATCTTGTATTATTATTATAGGTATGATCGCCACATCGAAGATACCGACATCAGAGCGTTATGTCGATATGTCAAGCAATCCCCAAGACGCATCACTAAACTAGATCTTAGCTACAACCACATAACCGATAAAGGATTTTTCCGCATACTTAAAAAGCTGTTAGTCAAAGGCCGATCCAGCATTGTCAATTTGAACATTATGAATAACAGATTAACACGTCTATCAATGGAGCAGCTTGCAAGATACGCGAAGTTGATAAAGCTGATATATTTGAGGCTGAATGGGAATCGATTCGGAACAAAAGGCGGCGAATACTTCGCTAGATTCTTGATCAATAACAAGTCTGTTGAATTTCTGGATATAGGGGAAACGAATCAAACTTTACCGAGCATCGCTCAAATTGTCACAGCTTTACGAATCGATCATGGGGCGAATACAACACTACGGGTTTTCGATTTCAGTCGAGCTTTATCAATGTTTAACCGATACCCGTATGAATCCAAATGGTTCGCGTATCATATCGAGTATTTACTTGAAAGAAACTCAAGTATAATCGAACTGCATTTACAAAAGAATCAGTTTATAAGTCATGATATGGAGTATTTTGCAAGAGGGCTGAGAAAGAACACAACTCTTTTGTTTCTGGATTTAGGTTTTAACAAAATCGGGGATTATGGTATTGAATTATTAGCAAGATATCTATCAGAAGGACCTCAATTGCTTCTTCTAAACGTCGCAGGCAATGATATAAACGACACTGGAGCCAGAGCACTAAGCTTCGGGATGCCATACTCAAAAATCCGCGCGCTTGACATTGGTCGCAACAATTTGACAGATAGTGGTGTGATCGATATTTTGAATACGATAAAAAAACCGTTCTTTTTACGGTTTTTGAATATTTGGGGGAATAAGATTACGCATGAATCCTGTGTTGTTATTGAGAGAATGCTATTAAGTGGGACATTGTTTCAACATTCGATTGACGTTAAACTTTATACAGTTGACGATGTTTTACATGCTGCGTATTACCCCAATCCTGCTGACAGAAATAAGCATAAATATTACAACGAATTGGAGGTCGATAGTCTCCAGCCGATTTACCATATAAAAAGAAATGTCATTGAAGAAAAGAAAAAAGTTAAAGTGGACAGCAGACAAAGACATAGGTTGGATAAAAATGATAAAGATCATTTTTGATTTAAGAACATTTTCTTTTAACTTTTTCCGGGTTTGAATAGAGAATTTGGAGACCGTGTCAAACCCTAAAGCCCAAAATTTTACAGGCTGCCAATTATGACAAATAACTTGAAGTTCTTAATTCAAACATCGGGCGTTTACGTTTTTTACTGATTTAGTTTGATAAATGTTTTAAGTTTTTTTTTTAGATTGTTAAATGTATTTTAGTGTATAGTTTTGTTATATATTTGAAAATAATTGGTTTATTTTTATAGTTTGGTTTTGTTTCTTTTTAATAAATGATTGAAAAGCCAAATTTTTATATATTTAGCCCCGGCTATTTCTTGGGCCGCCGAGACGGAGCAGTTCACCGTAAAGGCTCGCATCCCCGTGACGTCACGACGTATGATGCCCGCCCACACCTGCTCGGCAGAGCACCCGCCAGTCCTGACGACAGCGCGGCGTCCCGGTTTATTTTTGTAGTTTGGTTTTGCTTTTGTTTATTACCCGACTGCTGAAGGAGGGTAATGTGTTTATCAGTCTATGTATGCATGTTTGTTCCTATGTGGCGTTCTAGAAGACAAACGCGTTGGCCGATTTTTATGATTCTTACGTCAATCTTCTTAACCATGCGAGTGTCACTGGCTATATTAAAATTGGAAAATAGAAAAATGGCGGCTTTTGGGCGCCATTTTGTGGTGGACCAAATCTTTTTTCTTCCAAACCCATCGTTTGGGGTATCAAAAAAAAGGGTTTTAGGAATTGATTTCAAAAATATATAACACTATGTTTAAATGTAAACATATCAAATTCTAAAAAACATACTAAAAAGTTGTAATTTCTCTTTTTTTTGCGCTTTTCTACTATCTCACCGGATGGTAAGCGATGATGTGATGATGATGATATTCGCGTGCTGGCTGACTAAAACCAGATGTATCCTCCGACTGCACAGCATGATTTTCCTCTTGTTTACGTTTTTAGTTCGCTTTTTAAGCAGTCGGGTATTTTGTTTTTTTGAAATTATTGTATTATAATATCTCTTGCAAAGTAGATATTTACGCTACAAACACGCTACTAACTATTCACGTGAGGGACACTTTTCTCATTGACAGGGATGTGGACGAATTTTTGATGTCCAATGAGTTCCTCTCCTCTTCCCTTTTTATACCGAACGCCTCGCGGTTTCACCCGCGTAGTTTCCGTTCCCGTGGGAATACAGTGATAAAAAGTAGCCTATGTCACCCGGGGATAGATTCCCAACGGTGAAAGAATTTTTGAAATCGGTCCAGTAGTTTTGGAGCTTATTCGGTACAAACCAACAAACAAAAAAATCTTTCCTCTTTATAATATTAGTATAGATAGGACAATGAATAAAAATGAACAGAAAAAAGACTACGTGACACAAAACAAAAAAATACCCTCCCAGTGCGTGTCGGACTTTACACATTTAGGGTTCCGTACCAAACCGCAAAATCAAGTTGGTTGTTATTCCTATTGGAAAAATCGGGCCAATTAAAAGAAAATCAGATTTATCAATATATTGGTATTCAATCACCAAATTTTAAGTTATTTTTTTTCTTTTAATATTTATGTAAGTTATATTTTAAGTTTAAACGGGAAGTTAAAAAAATCTTCGGAACAAAATTATGTAAAGAGCTGATTTTGATGGCTTCTCATTCCTTTGTTTTCCAATATATTTTAAAATAAAATAAAAAATACATTATTTATTTACTCAAGGATTTCTAAACAACGATAACTCACTCGACAAGGTAGGTCAAATAATTTTTCCACCCCCCCCCCCCCCCTCTTTTAGCTTTACGGGAGCCCCACTTAAAATATTTAAAATATATTTTGAGTATTTGTGTGGCTTTTGGTCAACAAGATGCGTATACTGTGCAGATTAGAAGACTGTAGCTCCAACAGTTTGTCTGTAAACCCGGGTGACAGACGACGGACAGACAGACGGACACGTGAGTGACAACAAGGGCTCTGTTTCAAACCTTCGGGTACGGAACCCTTAAAACGAAAAAATAAACAGGTAAACAAACTTTTCACGTCAAGTTTGCCTTTTTATACATTTTAATTAACCACTGAAACAAGTCTGCAACTTCTAAAAGCCTTCTTCGAAGCCTACTTGGTGTTTTAAAGTCCTTCAGTAAAAAAGCTTCTCTAAAAGTTGCATATTGTAGTTACCAAATGGTCATCATTCATCATCATCATTTCAGCCGAAAGACGTCCACTGCTGGACATAGGCCTCCCCCAGGCGTCGCCACATTGACCGATCCCGTGCGTCTCGCATCCAGCGCCTTCCCGCAACCTTAACCAGGTCATCAGTCCACCTAGTGGGAGGCCTTCCAACGTATCGTCTTCCGGTTCGCGGTCGCCATTCCAGAACCTTTCGGCCCCATCGGCCATCCGTTCTGCGAGCAATGTGCCCTGCCCACTGCCACTTAAGTTTGGCAATTCTTCGGGCTATGTCGGTAACTTTGGTTCTCCTGCGGATATCATCATTCCTGACGTGATCACGCAAGGAAATTCCGAGCATAGCCCTCTCCATTGCCCTTTGGGTGACTTTGAGCTTTCTGATAAGGCCCATTGTGAGCGACCACGTCTCGGTCCCATAGGTGATCACTGGCAACACACACTGGTCATAGACTTTTGTCTTGAGACACTGCGGTAAATTGGACGAGAAGATACCACGCAACTTCCCGAACGCCGCCCAGCCGAGTCGGATTCGACGGTTGACCTCTTTCTCGAAATTGGACCTACCCAACTGGACCGTTTGTCCCAGGTAGACATAATCGTCTACAACTTCGAGAGTAGAGTCTCCGACCTTGATAGGAGTGGGTGTTACATGGGCATTCACCATGATCTTGGTTTTGTCCATGTTCATTTTAAGACCCACTCTTTCGGAAGCTCTACTGAGGTCATCGAGCATTTTACTGAGGCTCTCCATGGTCTCAGCCATGACCACTATGTCGTCGGCAAACCGAAGGTGAGTAATGTACTCGCCATTAACGTTGATGCCCAGCCCCCTCCAGTCCAGAACCTTGAAGACATCCTCCAGCGCAGCAGTGAACAGTTTCGGAGAAATGACGTCTCCCTGTCTCACGCCGCGCTGGAGAAGGATTGGTTTCGAGGTCTGATCCTGAAGACGGACTGACATGGTGGCGAAACCAAATGGTACCGTAAAATTTTTAAACAGAATTATAAGCCATTTTTCTGTTGCCTGCTATAAAGGAGTTTTATTTATAATATCTGTTACGAATTTAAAATACTAAGTACCTGGGTGACCGAGCTCTGCTTGGGTGAAAATAGAAAAAACGATGTTTTTTCTAAAAATTAAACCTAGCTAGAACGATTAATCGCCCCCGAAACCCCCTGCATACTAAATTTCATGAAAATCGTTGGAGCCGTTTCCGAGATTCAGATTATATATACAATAATTGCTCGTTTAAATGTATAAGATTAGATATGCGGACCAATTTCATTTCATTTCATTTATTCATTAACAATTTTACACTGTGTCTGAATGTTTACAATTTTTTTTATCAAAAACAAGCTAAAAATCAATTTTTCAATACAGTTGTTAAACATGGCGTACTTTCAAAGGCTATAATTATGATTCGAAAATTAAATCTTTTGCATAGGCATCTTTCTATTACGCGGTCGTGACTTTTGTTTACAAGCTCGATCATTAGTTTTGCAGTTGAGTTTTAAATTTATAAGTCAATTTAAAAAGTTTAGTAGGAAGGAGTTTTCATACATAGTATAAAATGGGATAGATTTTATACGAGAAAAAAATAATGATGCCGTACGTTTTAGCATTGAATTCTCAAAAGTCTAAAGGTTGTTTAATATATTTAATTACCAGTTTTAATTTAATTATTTATTTATTTTTTATTATTTTCACATCAACATTTGTCAAAAATCGAATAGGCTGTATAGGCTGTTCCCGTTGTAAAAAAATATGTCTAGTTGCAAAAACGCGTCATTTTCTGAAAATTAATTTTTGTGTGAATAATCAAATAATTCTTTGATTTTTTTTTTACTATTTCCCACAACTGTATTAAAAAACGTCGTGTGATACACGACAATGTACTATTGAACTAAGGACCAACACAATATCACCATCACATTTATAATATTAATCACAAGTAGTAGTAGTAGTTTTCTTAAGTACATCTATTGTCACAATTAAAACATTTCGCATATAATTCATAAAAATAATAAAAAAAGTCGTGTGGCACTCGGGGACTGCCGCGGTAAAGCTATTGCATAGCATTTATTCTAGATCCAGTCCTGGAAAATGCGTCAAAAAAATTAAAAACGTTAAAAACTCGAAAACGTAGCGAGCCCGCATTTATTTACGATTAATAAAACTCTAAAAAACAAAACAAAAATACCCTTATTCACATTGAAATAAGGTCGCTTTTCTTTGACAAGCAAAAGTGATTCTCATTAGCATAAGGTCCACATTGATCACCATTGTCACAGAAACAGCTCAGAGACCGATAAAAGGCAAAAAAATTACGACCAACAAAAATTTTAAAACCCTCATATCTCAGAAACGGTTGGAGTTAGCGCATTTCTGACAAAAAAATTGCCCCCCTGCCCCTGCTACTTCATCCAGGAGAACAAGATAGGATTTACCCCCCCCCCCCCCCTTAACCGTTTACCTCCCCCGCAAAAAAAATTTTCATTCTAAAAATACCAACACGGAAATCGAAAACACGTGCAACAAACCTCCTCCCCCCGCCCCCCTGCCCCTCACCACTCAGATTGAAGAGTCTTTTTGAAGAACATCACGTATAAGGTGTATGTATGTCTTTCTAGGGCGTCCCCTCCCGGCGTTTCCATTCACGTCTGCCTTGTAAATACATTTTGTTAGTCGCCTTTCATTCATCTTCTCAACATGGCCAAACCATTTTAACATACTTTTTTCAATTTTAGTCACTACATCTTTTTTTAAACCACTACGTTGTCTTATTACCTCATTCCTCAACCTATAATTTAAAGTTACCCCACACATACTTCGCAAGGAGCGCATTTCTACTGCATTAATCCTACTTTCATGTCTTTTTTGCCATACCCACCCTTCACTTCCATACATAAGTGTAGGCACTAGCACGCTGTTGTGAACGCGAGTCGAGCTTCCGGAGACATCGATTTGCTGGTCACAACCGCAAGTATAGCACCATGCACTTTATTCCCTGCATTCACTCTCCTTTCCACATCCTCTTCAATCTTTCCATCCCTTGTGAACATACTGCCCAGATATACAAACTCGTTCACTTGCTCCACACTCTTATCATTTATTTTCACTTCATACTCCGATACATCGTCTTCTCTTTCAAACACCATTACCTTAGTCTTGTTCACATTTATACTCATACCTTTTAACTTAAAAGCTTCATTCATCACAGTCACCATGTCTTGCAACTGTTCTGCTGACGATGCAAGTAGAACTTGATCATCTGCATAGAGAAGGCATTTCACAGGCAACTCATTATAGCTAATACGATTTATCAAATTAAACACACATCCGATACATGATAAATAAAATAATTCAATAAATTTCGTAACCATTTCAATAAATAATCTAAAAATGTCAAACAAATTAATGAAATAATTCAATAAATATCATAACAAAAACAATAACAATCTTAAAATGTCATAACAAAATTAATTTAAATCTAATATGTCGCAAAAATGTCAATAAATATATAATCTAAAAATCTCAAAACCACGGTAATTATAATAATGGCTCCATACATCAGTAAAATGTGTTTTTTATACAATTGTTAACCTCACAAATGGTGAAATAAGTTGGAGAGTTAATTATTTGGCCATTTTTATGTCTAACAATGATGAATAAGAGATTTTACCGAAATTTGTGACCTTTGGTTAGCATTTTTAACCACTAGTTGAGTTAACTACGAAGAAAAAACTGGCCCTAAGAAATCACGTAAAAATACCAGAGGCCATAGCGCCTTTTCACACGCTCCGGTTGCCGGGTAGCCGGTACCGGGTAACCGGCGGTGAATGTATAGGCATGTACTTGTGAAAGCTTATATACACGGCTAAACACTACGCCGCCGGTTACCCGGTACCGGCTACCCGGCAACCGGGGCGTGTGAAAAGGGACTTAGTGCGAGTTTTTCACGTTAACTTAAACGTCAATTTGTATTGAAACTGGATAAGCGCTGTCTGGTGACGGTAAAGAGAAACCTCTTTTTTAAACGACTTCAAAAAGCAGGAGATTTTCAATTCGACTGTATTATTTACCTCAGAACTTTTAACTAGGAGAAACGATTTCAATGATTCTTTTTTTATTTGAAAGCTGGTGCTTGTCATGTAGTCCAATAAAATTTTATCAAAATCAGATGAAGAACTTCGGAGATATACATACATTTAACTCTTCAATCAATAACGGCAAATCTCTCGGGATAGCTGCAATCGCATGCCTGTTTATTGTTTACACCATTTCATAACATAACATCATATTGGTACGCTCTAGAGGTGTACGCAGGTGTGAACAGTTCAAACTGGTATACTCTGATTCCACCGGTTTTTTTTTAAGTTTCATGTTATTGGGTTAAACTATTCTGGCATCACTTTTGGCATTATAGGTACCTAACCATAGAACTGGTCCATTATGTACCACTAAAAAGTGAAAAATAAAAAACTATTTTACAAAAAAATACAACCGACTTCCATATAAAAACATCAAAAGTTTAAAAATACCTCAATATATATAATAATAATAATTTGGAGGTCGGTTGTATTTTTTTTGTATACACTTTGACATAAGAGATCGTTTACGTTGTAACGAGTGAGTACGTTAAAAAACTCGTAATAAGCAAACAGGAAAGACTACAGCTACGCAAGTTAGCGTAGCTGTGTTGCTGGCTACGCCGTAGCAGATTTCCATTTTATGTAGTAGCATTCGTAGCCGAGGTCTGTGCTACGCCGAAGCTATGGTTGTAGCTACGTCGTAGCAGAGGACCTTGTTATGCAGAAACTGTATAAATTGCTACGCCGTAGCACGCGTCCTTACAACGCCGCGCGCCGTTGCAACAACTTTTAAACTTCCTTTGGTATTATATAAAGTTTTAAAGGGTAAAATCTAGATTTATTTTTAAACATGTGTATTACGTCATCTCAATAGTGAACTTCCTTCTAGTCATATTAACTTTCACACAATCCATGCATCGTATTATCAACCAAATTCCTACCAGGTATTAAGAAATATCTAAAGTTTCTTGATAATGTCATCTCCACATCAGATGAAGATGCACAACACATCCATATAAAAGAATCCCACCACAAATCTACCTATAACATAATAATTCAATATCCCAGCTGCGAGCACGTCCCGCATTCCGGGATAGATTCCCGATAAATACGCCATTACTGCGGGACTGAAGAATCCGAGAGGCATCTGTAATAACCTCAGTAATTGGATAGCGGGCTTCTATAGAAATGCCGTCCCGGGTTTTAATTGTTTGCGGGATAGGAAGGCATTATACGGGAGGAATGACGAAAGAAATCGCTTAGATATAATCGTCTAAAAGTGGGCGAAAAATTAGTAGATATTAAAATTGGTAGCTTTTTGACACAGAGCACGTTAGGGTGAGGCCAAACGAAAGTAATTTTGTGAGTCGCGTAAAATGCGTCGCGGAATTTAGGCTGCAATCGGTTTCTTACTTAAATCCTGTTTGTGCCACACGGCGACGCAAAATGAGGAAAATTGTCTGCTGACTCACACACATTATTTCAACCGAATTTCCTCGAGGTGAGGGAGGGGAGCGAGGCAAGCGTCAGCTACATCGCAGTGGGACCACGGTTCCGGAGTGAATAAGCAATTGTAATTACGTCCGCCCGTCTGCCAGCCTAACCGAATTTCAGTTGAACGTAAATTCCGCAACTCATTTTACGCGACTCACAACTCACATAATTACGTTCGTTTGGCCTTAAGCTTATAGTTCTGATTCGTTTGCGGGCTGAGGGGCTAGACCGGAAAAAACTGTTACAAAGTAAAAAACGACGCCAAAATCCGACACCTTTTTGCAATGATTTTTGAGGCACTATCCTATCACCTAGGAAACTATAACTTTTTTCAATCGATTTATCTTGCCGTCAATTTGGATAATATGCAATAATATTTATGATTCCCGATTGATATGGCCAGTGGGAACATTAATTGGCTGATGATGTGGTGTGATGATGTAATTTATAATTTTAACGTTTTTTTTATTAATATAAATAATCATTTTTGCGTGATAAATTGTACAAGGCACAGCGTGCTGCATGCAGGATAGTACAAACGAAGATCCACACAAAAGGGAGACGCCGAGAAGAGAGCCGGAGGCGCGCGAAGAAAGCCGAAGACGTACGAGCGCGCGCTGACTAGACACATACAGTACCTACGCTAGCAGCCGCTATTGTGTGTTTACACTGAGCATCAGCTGTGTTGTTGTTATTTCAGTATCGTCATATATTACGAAACTGAAAGACTGTAAATTTAATTAATGGAACTCCGTTGCAACCGGTTGTCCAAAGACACCTCCCTCTTTTTTGTTATTTGGGGAAATCTTTTAAAAGATATAACATTTATTATTTATTGAATTGGCCATGTATTGAAAGCTTTCATATTTTTATGTTTGCGAAAACTACACTGCGGACTTTCTATTTTTTTTTTGTGTTGGTTTATCATCCAACTTCTCCCGCACTGAAGCGGGAGGGCGTGTCTTACTTTTACTGACTAAAACCCACCCGTGTTCCTTCAGTTGAATGAGCCAGGGCCGCGGTAACTCCGTTTCAAATTTCTCAATATTTTTATTTTATTTTTGGTAATTGTAAGCGGACATGGGTTTGATTTCTGCTCTGGTAGGAAATTTCTTACGTATTTATTTAAAAATAAAATGATTTTTATTTTGAAGTTCTTTTTATATAGCTGGGAAAAGGCTAGGCATATTGATTTATATAAATCAGATTGATACCTGGCTAAAAGCAGCTCCTTGCCAACACCGCAGCCTCTCCACGCGGGGTCTACCACCAGCCCGTAAGCTGTCAGGTACTTGTCCACGCTGTACTTTTCGAACACGTCCACTCCCTTGCTGACCAGTTCGACGGCGCCGAAGAGTTGCGCCCAGATCTTGTCGTCGGTCTAGAAGAAATTAAAAAGTTATTTCATTTAGTGCTTATTGGAATAATGGATATTCCATCCAGACTGAATCAATCATTTAGAGGTCTTAAATAAAATCCAAACCCTTCAGATGGGTTTAAAAAAAACTCAATTTTCGGGTTGAACTACTGAGTTTATTTTTCAGATTGAATAGTGAAAAATAAACCCTTACTTCCTAGTTAGAACGGCGCAGATACTGAGGTAACTGATTTTAAAATGAGATTCACGTCTAAACGGTTTGTTGTAATTTTTTTAATGTAAGAAAATTTCGAGATTTATTCGTATAAGTACATATTGTATTCTTCTCCTATCGTACAGTCCATCCAAAGGTTGTCTGTAAGAGATTGCCCTGTGCGATAAGACCGCCCATTGTACACTTGTTTTTGTGAATGTTTTCCTGTACATATTTTGTGGTGTACAATAAAGTATATAATAAATAAATAAATAAATATTGTATTTCATTTGTACAGTTATGTCTAACACGCACAAAAAAACGACAATTGCACCAATACCGCCGAACGTATTTTAATGAAATTGTCACCATCTCAAAGATAGTTTAATCTACATTTTGATATAAGGTTTTTTTTAAGTCTTAGAATAATAAGGAAAGTATAAAAAACTACTGAATTTTGGGTAGAGCGGGTGTGAAATGAGTGGTTTGGTCCCTCAAGGTCGTTGGCGACTGTCGTCGTCTTAACGGAGGCCGTTATGATAGTTTAGGTACTTGAACAGTTTTTTTTTTTGCAAAATTAAGGGTACTTTTTCGGGACAAGCCAGTCGCACTATTCCCAACCACTTATGAAAACCAGCGACGACCACTAGAAAAGCACCAGTCCTGGAGAAATGATTCTACTGTTTTGGATTCCGCAATAAATACGCTTCGTTGCCACTAGTACCATTAACAGTTCCATTAACAATCAGAAAATAACAGCAGATGAGTAAGAAATTATCACTAACCATGAGATAGTAATCAAACTCGATTCTAATAATGAAACGAACGAAAAAACATAATAAAAAAATCAGAACTTACATGAAAAGGCTCCTCCTTATCCTCCTTACACACAACAGTGAGCACGTTGACTCCCACGATCCTCGGAGGCTGTTCGTCATTATCCTCCACGCAGACCAGTGACAGATTCTCTTTGAGGGGAGTGCGCCACAGGTTCTGGAGCTCAGCTACGGCGGTGGGGTAGTTTTGGATGCCTGGGGAGAAAATTTTGTCTTTAATTCTTTATTTTACTCCAAACATTAAAATTCTGAAAGGTCTTCCCGGCCACCGTAAGCGCGGGCTTGCGGACGACGAGTAAGGGGTAGCTCGCCGGCTGATGAGGACCAGGCCCGAGTAAACGGCGCCTAGTTTTCCACAAGCGCCTCAAAGATATATCAGCAAAACTGACGGGGTCCGCTAGGGCCGATGCCTGTCTGGGTCGCGGATACATTTGAAGAGAGTTACCGCAGCCCTGGCTCAAAGTAAATAATAATAATAAAATTTATTTATACCAAAAATTTACAGATTATAATTTTTATGGTCTATAAGTAATAATAATAATAATTAGATTTATAATTTCAATAAAAATTACAACTGGTTGGTAGAAGAGACTTAGACAAGTGCTGGATGAACAAGATCTGTACACAATTAGTGAACCCTGCCTCTTAAACTAGGGTTAAGTGGTATGTTATTCGCTTTCTATATTTAAGCAAAACTTGTGAAGTGAGTCGATCTACCATGGATTGGGTAATATATTAATTCAAATAAATATAAATTCTACTTGTATACCACAGATTAGGACAAGTGAGCGTATGTGTAGTTGGGTGTGTGTATGTATGTAAGGTGTATGTGGTGAATTGAGTGAAAATATGAGTGTACAGAGTATGGAAGATAATAAATCAAGCAATGTATGTAAGCAAAGACTCTGTTTGCGAATAGTCTTGCTTGAGTAGCCATTCCGACACCTTAAACCTAACTGTATGTTTGTTTAGGTCCCGAATGTCGAGGTTATTGTGAGTTTTTTTGTAAATGTGTGCGCTAAGCGTGTCGAATTGATGTCTAGCGAACGTGGTTTTATGCTGTGTTCCTGGGGGAATATTGGTACGTTTTTTAGGATCAGAAGGAGGGACGCAGGAATGTCTCCTGAGTATTGAACGAAGTACATAGAGCTGACGGACTGAAAGCACCTTACATTCCGAGTACAGTTGTGTAGTTGGAGAACGGAAAGGCTTACGCAGAATTACTTTCAATAAAGGAACACGGGTAGGTTTTAGTCAGTAAAAGTCTGACATGCCCTCTAGTTGTTAACGACCCTTTGTGCCTTTGGCCTTGTTTCTTCTGTCTCCTGCTTGGTATGGGGAGTTAAATTAAAAAAAAAAAATAAGTAAAATTTAAAAGGTATATTTTTATTTTTTCCTACTGCTCTGTTATTCTTTACTGATTAATTTCGTTGCGGGATCCAAGACAGTTAAATTCATTATTCGGAACTTCGTCAGCTTCATTGCCTCGGCGGTTTTCTGGTGGTCGCCACTGTTGATTATGGCTTTCAGGCGTTCCAGTGGTTTAGGAATGTGCGGTGGGATTGTCCCATATAAAAAAAATACACGTCCTCCCGCTTAACCAGTTCGTCGTTTCAGCAGTCGCAACCGCTACTGCTGAGCAACAAACATACAAACAAACATACAACAAGCCGCCTTATCGCGATCCGCGATCTCTCCCAGGCCACCTAGAATAGAAGGAGACAGCCTGGACACAATATGGGGTCTCTTTGCCCTTTCACTTGCTGAATTAATTACACAATAAGGCTGCAGGTCAGGTTTAATGCTGCTAAAACCCAGGCGTGTCTTTTTCCCGCTAAAAAGAGCAAATTTCACCCGGCTCGAACTTTCCGAGATGTGACCGTGTCAATAACAGACCATCTTGAGCTTCTTGGCGTTAAGTTGATATCTCTCTCTCAATTTTGTAATAACTTAACCAACCCGCATAGGGCCCGAGTGGTGGGTTCTAGACCACTTCTTCTAACAGAGAGGATGCCTGTGTACCAGCAGTGGGAACATTATAGGCTGATTATGCTTAAGCTTACTCAGTAGAATAGAATAGAATAGAATATACTTTATTGTACACCAAAAAGAGAAATTACGCATATATTTTAGAGCAACTTAATACTATGGGTACAAAGGCGGCAGTAATGTAACTTTCTATCAATAAATAAATTCAGGTAACCTTTTAAAATCATAAACAAATAATTTAACTTCTCTCTGGTATTTTGCTGCCACCGGCTAGATTGGAAGCCGACTCCAACAAGCTGAGAAAAGGCTAGGCAGTAGTCCCCAACCAATTTCATAAATTTTTTAATATCTTTTTTTGTATGGTACATCGTCCTGAATGCCCATGTTACACCCACTCATATCAAGGTCGGAGACCCTACACTCGAAGTTGTGGGCGTCTACCTGGGACAAACAATCCAGGGCCAACTTCGAGAAAGAGGTCAACCGTCGAATCCGACTCGACTGGGCAGCGTTCGGGAAGTTGCGCGGTATCTTCTCGTCCAACTTACCACAGTGTCTCAAGACGAAAGTCTATGACCAGTATGTATTGCCAGTGATGACCTATGGCTCTGAGACGTGGTCGCTTACAATGGCCCTCATCAGAAAGCTTACAGTCAATCAAAGGGCAATGGTGAGAGCTATGCTTGCGTGATCGAAAGTAGAAATGTAGAGATCCGCAAGAGAACCAGGGTTACCGACATAGCCCGAAGAATTGCCAAACTTAAGTGGCAGTGGGCAGGGCACATTGCTCGCAGAACGGATGGCCGATGAGGCAGAAAGGTTCTGGAATGGCGACCGCGAACCGGAAGACGTTGCGTTGGAAGGCCTCCCACCAGGTGGACCGATGACCTGGTGAAGTTTGCGGGGATCCGCTGGTTGCGAGACGCACGGGACCGGTCAAAGTGGTGACGCTTGGGGGAGGCCTATGTACAGCAGTGGACGTCTTTCGGCTGATATGATGAAATCGTCCAATGACTGGGACCACTTTGATTTCTTCGTCGTGTATGAAAATAGATAATTGTGTTAATATAAAAATAAACTTAGAATTCAAAAAATTTTGCATACCTATTTAAAAAAAATGTAATAACGAGCATAGTCATACAAACACAACGTTTCTTTGCATCAATATAATTGGTGCGTATAACCTCTAGAAGATTACTAGTAAAATCACACGCGATTGAACCTAAATTATTAGAGTAATCTAGGCTATAATTGCTGATTCAGCAGTGCTAAATTGAAGGAGAAAAGTACGCAGATGAGACGAAAGGCAATGGATAAAGTTCAATTTACTAATTATGCCACATACCTTTGAAACAGCGATTCCCATGCAGATGCAGATGCCACGTTCGAGAAGTTCAGCTCACAGACTAGGTACACTATGCTGGCCAGCGGTACATAACACAGTAGGTCTAGGTAATACAGATAACACTTTCCATGTAGGTTCAATTAAGAGTTTTGGGCGAGAGGGTGACTTAGTGCGCGCACCTCCGCCCTGGTTGGTAAGAGACTGACCACCATCGCCGGCGGCCATCGTTGGCTTTGACGTAACGACCGTAGCGGCACGGCGCGGAATACCACCAAAACAACGATAGGTGACACTAATTTAATAAATTGGAACTAGTATACCAATGCCTTTCAGTCGCCCTATGGTGATGTAATAAAATATGAACTATAAATTAGGAAGCGTAACCATTTTCCCCAGCTTGAAAGTTCCTACTTTCGAAACACAAAGGAGAAGTAAAATAAGTTGCAGATCATCACAACTCTACCAAAGGTTAAAAGAACTCTAAAGTTGCGACTCTCTATTACAAATAAGAATATTCAATTAACTATTCTACGCGGTAATTAAATCTAATACTGCACATTGGTGCACGGTAAAATTAATTATTAATGTAACGAAACTTATTGCGTTGGCAAAGGGGACTCTGAAGGATCCCGCGTTTAGTCTTTACCGATGCGACTCTACAAACTCCGTTTTTATCTGGAAATATTTCTGTGATTACTCCTAACGGCCAATGCAGCGGTATCACATTGTCCTGCATGGAGACGACAACCATACCGACCCGTATTGGATTGGCAGGGGTGTTCCATTTCTGTTTGGATTGTAGGGTGTGCAGGTACTCTTGGCGCCACCGCTTCCAAAAAGACTGGACCATTTGGTCAGTTAATTCATAACGCGAAATAAGATGTAACCGCGTTTCATTGACTTCGCGGGCGGGGAGCAATAATAGAGGTTTCGTATGCAAGAAGTGATCTGACGAAAGATTCTCATGAATCTTACCGATACGATTGGTTACGAAGGTGTGCCATCGATGCGGTGCGGAATGAATCCAACTCAAGGTTACAGTTGAATCCGAGAAAGCTACGACTGCCTCAATGGCGTGCCGAGCTGCGAAAATATTATATACTCGCTTTATCACAGTTGATAAGAGGAGTGCGGCGCATAACTCGAGACGAGCTAGCGAAACTACTTTCAGTGGCGCGACTTTAGATTTCGCACACACCAACGAAACGACGATACTACCGTCGGGTCTGACAACGTGGGCGTAAACCGAACCACCGTAAGCTTTCTCACTAGCGTCGGCAAAACCGACGAGGGAGAGCCTACAGCGTTCTACGACGCCGACATGTCGCAAAAATCTCAGTTCAGAGATAATTGGCAATTCAGCTTGAAATTGTTCCCACAGACGAACAATGCGAGGTGGTGGGACGTCATCCCATCCAAGTTTGACAAGCCAAAGCTCTTTGATAAGAAGCTTGGCGAATAAAATTATCGGTGCCACGAGGCCTACAACGTCGAAAAGACGTGTAATGGAAGAAAGAATATTCCGTTTCGTGCAAGGGCGAACATTAGGGTTAACCTGGAATACGAAACAATCCTCATTAAACCGATATAAGATACGTTGAAGCGAACGATCTTGTGGGCGTATACCTATACGTAGGTACATAGATTTAACTTCTGCGGAAATAGCGACACTAAAAAGCCTAAAATTTAACAAGATGTTAAAAAGGTCAGCCTGAAGGACTGGACCTGCGTACAGGATATCATTGAGCGAGGTACCGTTATCTGTACTTGCACTAGCATCTAGGACCACGCGTAGCTTAGTGGTCACTTTATCCTCTCGAATAACAGCATGGTGAGGAATATAGTAGTCCATTTCTCGCTCCTTACAATTTCGTTTGGGCAACCCACATTCAGGTAAAATATTCTGCACCAAAGAAATATAATTGTTCTGTAGATAATCCCGTATGACGTCATCATAAAGAAGCTTGACGTTAGGAAGCGATTTAAGTTTACGTTCGAGGCTATAGAATCTCTTGCGAGCTATATCAAAAGAATTTCCTAACGCTGCCGCGTCTGTTTTCAGTGGTAAAGCTGCAACATATGTACTTGCCATTTGGAGCGCGGGTAATTGTGCTACAATAAAACTCTTCACAGTGTTTATCATCCACACTCCCTACGGACGAAGCAGCAACATCTTCAATCTCCCAAAACTTACGAAGATCGAAGTTATCGAAAGAACTCGCAAAGAAAGACATAGTGTCAGTTGAAGGTTCGATAATAGGTGCTTCTCCTAGAAGTATGTAGCCGAGCATAGTCTCCAATGCATCGGGGCAACCGGGTGCGCTGGTCACGGGACCAGGTCGCAATAACTTAGCGAACAACGTGACTCCAAGTAACATGTCAATATTACCTGGCACACCCCAGCTGTCATCAGCGAGAAGTTTAGGATCAATATGCTTCAATTCGGCAGTATCTATAGCACCCAGAGGAAGCTGCCCGGTTATCTGATCCAAGACTAGAGCGTCAATTCTATACCTAGGCTGCGAGCAAAACCGTGAGCTGAACGTAAGATTCACTGAGCCGCGAACGGGCTGCGATGTGCCACCAATACCACGAACGGTAGTTATTGAGTCCGTATGTATAGTTAGACCGAGCATACGGCAGCAACGCGATGTCATATAATTCTTTTGCGACCCAGGGTCCAAAAGACATCTAACCACCACGCCCTTACCTTTCCTACCCGCCACTAACACCTTGGCAGTAGCCAGAACTTCGGTACTACGTGTGGCCTGGATTTGAGCAGAAGAATGCGTACACAACGCCACACGATCAGAAGTAGTTGGGTCGGCCGCAGAAACGGAGGCCGGGTCGCTAGCGGGCGCCAGCGCAGGGGATTGCGTCGATTGCTCAAAATGCAATAAGGAATGATGCTTACCGTTGCATTTCCTACATGTTGACTTAGATAGGCACTTAGAGACGGTATGTTGGCTACTTAGGCAGTTAACGCATCTGTGATTGTCTTTTACAAACTTAAATATATTATCCGCGCTCAATTTTTGAAACGCTTTGCACGTATACAAGTTTTTATGCGGGGATTGACAGAGTGAACATTTAGATTCAGTAGCCACAAACACCTGCGATATATTAGATGAGGTGCTGGGTCTACCTGCGGGGGCGGGCTTAGTTGCCGCAGAAGAGATACGATGTAAGATTTTTACTTGCTCACGAACAAACTTTACGAAATAATCATAATCCAACTCTTGTTGATTATGAAGCGACATTTCAAAATGTTTTGCTGTATCTGAGTCTATTAACTTAAGACCCCAATGAATAAATATAAAATCATCCAAGTTATGTATTTTTAATTGTTTGAGTCCAGCAACCGTAGAAGTTAATTTATCGAAACCTTGTTCAATATTAGCGGGTGTCGTTCCGAACGACTTCAATGAGAACAGTTGATTTAGATAATTAGTGGCGAGCGCGCGAGTATCCAGGTACTTTGCGATAAGCGCATCCCAGACCACGCGGTAATTATCGCCAGAAGGTACAATACCTACTGCCACACTTCTAGCCTTTCCCTTTAGACAACTCAACAGATAATGAATGCGATCAGAATCTGATAAATCTGCGTTCGTATGTATAATACGTTTGAAAGTCTCATAAAAGAACGGAAAGCTCTGAATATCACCGTCAAAGGCAGGCAGCTCAATTTTAGGTACCTTTATATGATAAGCACTAGGGCTCACTGTCGGGCTAGGTTCCTTGGAAACAGTTGATTCAGTTAATGAAGCTAAAGTATTTTTTATCTCGCCGACCAACTCATCAAATGAATGTAAGGCACTATAGCTTACTTCGCACTTTGGATCCAATGTCAATTTTAACATATTTATCTCGTCCATTATCTCATTGAATTCGCTACGTTGGCCGTCAATTTGTTTAGCCTGAGCAATAAAAGAATTACGTAATCTTTCTGTTGTTAAAGATTCTGTTGAATCCAAAATCCTTTGAACCCGCGCGAAATACGAGTCGCGTTTACTTTCCAACAATCTAAGTTTAACCTTGTCCGTCATAGTGAACAGAAGTTAAAATATGGAAACAAAAAAAACAACAAATTTTTATCTTTTACGGAACCCGCGTAAGTGAAATTAGTGGTCCAATCAAACTGATAACTCAACGAAAGATTTTACAACTTACGTAAACAATAGTACGGAACGATCCGTACACGCGAACCCTAACAATAATAAATTGTAAGGTGAAAAAAAATATAAAGCGTGCAAAGTTTGAACAACGTACAAAGTTTGAACAACGTACAAGTAACAAAGTCTAATACAAATAAAATAGTAAGCACGCGAAATACCTTATGAACGTACCCATCTACCTATATTTATGATTAGCTTAGAGATACCTACAACCCGATAATTAACATTTATGTCGGATGCGAAGCGATATTTTTTTTTTCCTTGTAGTATTCTATTTATATGAGATTAACTTACTCAATACATAGAATATGTACAGATTCTTAACCAACAATAAGTTATGTGTGAAACTTAGAAACAAGTATGGTACTTATTTCCGTAAGCGATGCGATTGTGTTCGTAACGAAATACCTTCGAAAACACAATAAAATTCCTAACAAGTAAATACGCAGATGACCGTTCGAAGTAAATTATCTAGTAAGTACTACGTTTACAAGTTAGGTGCGGGGGTGATATGTATAAATATACGGCTGTTTCCTATGAGGAGAACTAAACGCGTAAAGTTTATACAAATCTGTTATTTTACCTGAAGGTTCCTATCAAAAGATCAAGTTACCTTACAAAATGAAATAACAAGCGACGCAATGATAATCTGGTTAATTACAATAATTAATCAAATGCGGTTGAGTCTAGAATTATAAAGAATACCTACTCGTGCAATACGAGTATAGTAGGCATTTACTTAATGAACCAACAGTAGTAGTGTATCGTAAAATAATCAATGTCATTCATTCTGCAAATCTCGATTAGAAAAATATGTAAAAGTTTCCAATGCGTAAATAAAAATTAACCGTACGATAACAAGAACTGGAATATTCCACAGTCACGTAGGCCAACTTGAACGAATGTTTTAACAGACTACCCACAATTTTCAAACACGAACAAAAAAATATGTAATTACGCCGAAAATTAACTGATTTATTAACTAAACTTATTTAGCGATATGAATCAACGTTGATATTCAATTAAATGTATTTTTCGGAGTTTCAATTAGTGAAATTAAAGATTTACGTAAACAATTAATTTGCCGGTAGAAAGTACTACACGCAAGGCAGCCAGCCTTATTCCCAACGCAATAGAGGCGTGAATTGTGTGATGATCTGCAATTAATATGGAAATTTCCGAAACTTTTTGCTTAAATTTAGACTTTTAGGACTTAAAATTAGGCTGTAAATAGGCCCAAATTTAATTTATCCGGCTCGAAAGACCAAAATGGTGCGTATAACCTCTATAAGATTACTAGTAAAATCACACGCGATTGAACCTAAATTATTAGAGTAATCTAGGCTATAATTGCTGATTCAGCAGTGCTAAATTTAAGGAGAAAAGTACGCAGATGAGACGAAAGGCAATGGATAAAGTTCAATTTACTAATTATGCCACATACCTTTGAAACAGCGATTCCCATGCAGATGCAGATGCCACGTTCGAGAAGTTCAGCTCACAGACTAGGTACACTATGCTGGCCAGCGGTACATAACACAGTAGGTCTAGGTAATACAGATAACACTTTCCATGTAGGTTCAATTAAGAGTTTTGGGCGAGAGGGTGACTTAGTGCGCGCACCTCCGCCCTGGTTGGTAAGAGACTGACCACCATCGCCGGCGGCCATCGTTGGCTTTGACGTAACGACCGTATCGGCACGGCGCGGAATACCACCAAAACAACGATAGGTGACACTAATTTAATAAATTGGAACTAGTATACCAATGCCTTTCAGTCGCCCTATGGTGATGTAATAAAATATGAACTATAAATTAGGAAGCGTAACCAATAATTTTTCAGTTAAAAAGTTTGAAATTTTAAACCCTTCGCGGACTTTATTTTACATCTTACTGACAACCAGAGGTCTGTTGACCACAAGTTGGAAACCAATAGTCCAGACCAGTGACAAAATGCCGAACTTACCAATATACTTGCACGGAGGCTCATCCCTCATAAAGTAGCGGGTCAGCAGCGCCACAGCCTCCTCATGCAGGTCTGGAGTCAGGTCCTGGATTCGAAGTGTTCCGCTGGCAGTGGGAAATCGACGCCATGTTGAGGGGAATGGAATGTTTGAGGGACGGGTGAAGACCATCTGAAATAATAATTAAAGTTAAAAATCTTTTTAAAATCATTTAATTTTCTGCCTTCCCCCATGTGAAAAAGGCGTGAGTTTACCAGTTTTTTTTTTAAACTTTGTCCCACACTTGGCATTTCTTCCTGTATCGTGGGTGCGTTTACAAACATAAACACTCATATACACAAGACACCCATATCCTGAACAATAGTTCTCTCTCTCTTCAATAGATCTGTAGGCCATAAAAATATTTGTTCCGTGCGGGAATCGAACCCGCGACACGCAGCGCAGCAGCCGATCGCTCAACCACCACGCCAACCGTGTCGTCGAACGTCCTTATCTATTATGTATGTAATTATTCATTTTTTTGTTAAATATGCTTTTTTCGTATTCTTCTCAGCAAACCCTTTCATTTCATACCCACATCATGGCAGTGCACAAAAAAAAAAACTAGTCCGCCATCTAGGGCCGTCCGCCATATTTGATTTAGAATGACTTCACTTAGATAACCAAGCATTGCCATCCAAACTAAACGTGTATGCAAAATTTTACTTTAATCGGTGGAGGATAACTGATTTAAAATTCAGTTGCATGATTTGTCCCGAACACACTTACATACATACATTTATTTATTTATTTTATTTTAGTATTTTTACATTTTATTTTTACATACATTGCAAGGTAAATAAAAGCTTGTAATAAATAAATATTTCTCGCCAAACTTCTGGGCCGCCCTGAAGTTGGCTTTCCGATGCGCAAGCCACGAAACGGTGCTGTTTTTGTAGTTTTACTACTGCGCAGCCATAACGTTTACGTTTTACGCTAGCGTGCAAAATAAACAGTCCTTTTACTGTGCACTAGACAAAAAATAAAAAGACGTAGTTACTGCCGATTTGGAGGCGACTTTTTTTTCTAATTACAACACGTACATGGCTCATCCGGTGAACATAGACCGCTGAGCTTGCAAAAGATATCTAGTTGCTAGAATGGAGCCATATAATGTAGGTACTTAGCTTAAACTAAAGCAGACGGGCGAGGTGTATCCATAACTGTTTTGTTTACTAACAAATTACTAACACCTTGTTATGTTTTATTTTTGTGTGTACTACTAACAACCCTACTAACGCTATATCTGTAAAAATGTATGGTCATCGTCGTCTGAAATAAAAATACATTAATTAATTAATTATTTGTAGCCAAATTCAGGGCGGCCAAGAAGTTAGGCGAGAACTAAATCTACGCCAAGTTTCAACTTATTCAGATGCCTGGAATAGCTTGAAAAATCGATCACTAGTTGTCGGACACATACCAAAGCAAGGTATTACAAAGCTTGTACAAAATAAAAAATAGTTTAAAACCCAAAAATTACAAAAAAAGGCCTCTTCTCTGTGAGAGGGAATGGCCCGTTATCCACGAGGCGGGCCCAGTGCGGGTTGTTGGATGTCACATGTCTTCGAATTTTTGGTTCAAGGACATGCCGGTTTCCTCACGATGATTTCCTTCACCGTTTTGAGATCAGTGGTGATGAAATTATTTATACAAAGTAAAGCCTGGGTTCCTGGGTTCCAGGCCTGCCTGGGTTCGATCCCAAGATCTACAACTTGTAAATCACGGCCGTTATAGTGCTCGCCATACTTCTGGGCCACCCTGAAGTTGGCTTCCCGATGCGCAAGGCACGAAACGGCGCTGTTTTTGTATGAGATTTACTACTGCGCAGCCATTGTAGCCAACTTCAGGGCGGCCATTCAGTTTGGCGAGAACTATACCACTGAGCCACCGCTGCTCTCCAAAGTATGCTAATATATAATAATAATATGTTCTGATCTCTGTTCTCTGCTTCGCCGTAGTCGGATAAAGGGTAACAATATGAACTTTTAAGAAAATAAATATGACGTTACAACTGTCGGTATTTTCTGAAGAGTAACTGAGTCTACTGTAAGGCACGCATTTGCTGGAAATGGATTAAGTTCCGATTAAAAGACGCGAACCTTTTATACAGAGCACAGAACTCCACTGAAAATTACTTAATGGACAAAATGCAATTAGTTTTGGCTGAACTGGGGTTCGAACATAGGGCCACAAACTCAGCGGTCACAGTTGTGACAGCTAGACAAAGCCGAAATGTGCCTGTAGTTACACCAGCACACATAACTTTCAAATCGGAACATAACAGTTCTGCTTGACAGATGAAATTGGTACTTAGGTACTAGATCCGTAGTGCGTAACCGTAAGTGTAGCGAAAAACGGTGAGTGTTTCCGAGAAAAGATTGCCACCAAATTCAGATATAATATATCTATTTAATAAATTGCTTAGCAGTTTGTTGGCACAATCCCTCGATCAATAAATAACAATCTGTAACTGTCAATTTGATTGAGTCGAGTGGAGGAAATGACTTAAAATATTAACAACATCTAATTACAAAGTTAGCTAAGTAATTACCTTAATTAACCTATAATTTTTAAGGCTTAGTTCCCGCAGACAAGTCAATTCCACAACGAATGATAGAAAGCACTTGTCTGCGAGTGACTTTAAGCTAGTTTTCAAAAAAATTTGTCCTTGAAAACTTATTTTTGCCGCGAACAAAGCACCATTGCTATTTTTCTGACAGACTTCTCAAAAAGGTGGAGGTTCTATGTTCAACTGCATGTTTGCTTTTTTATGATAGATAGGCTCGCGCTTGACCACTATCTCATCTGAAGGAAAAAAAAATTGAGTGTTTTCCGCGATTTCTGCGTCAATTGTGGACTGAACTGGAAAATATTTTTTTTGTTTGGAAGTGTATTTTCCTGAATTGGTCCCATTTAAATTTGGTGAAGATCTGATGACGGTCTTCGGAATATACAACAGAACTCTTCAATAAATAACTGAAAATTTGTCGGGATTGCTGCAATCGCATGTATGTTTATTGTTTATACCATTTCATAACATAACATCACGACAGTACGCTCTAAAGAGGTACGCAGATGTGTTTATATAGTTCACCCTAGTACACTCTCATATCACCGGTTTCTTTTTTAATTTTATGTTATTCGCATAACTTTAGGTATACAGGTACTTTACTATAGAACTAGCAAATTATGTACCACAGCTAAAAAGTAAAAAAAAAAACTTTTTACGAAAAAAAAAACATGTGACTTCCAAATAAAACACTACAAAGTGAAAAATTAATTCAATTTCGACAGTCGGTGTCAAAGAACGAAAATATAAAAACAGGATCCAATCGTAGAACAAAGTGAGCTACGATGAGCTACGCCGTAGCTCTGTGTGCTACGCCGTAGCTTTTAGAATTATTAACTTACGTGCACCCTGTGTACTTACACAAAACAAAAAGTATGAAAGAGTCATCGGTGACCGATGTGACGGACATGTGTTTACACGAACACAAAGTTACGATATGTCAGAGATAACTATTAGCGGTTTTAAATAAATATTTAGACATTTGTTCCACCGCCGACGAGCGATTAACTATCGACTATAATTCTCGCAGAAGAAACGTACAAAAAATAATTATCTTGTGTTAATAAAAGAGTCACATATATTAATAATTGATCGCTGGCTGTTCAATCACTCTTACACCACTAGTTTGCCACAGCGACAAGAGCTTTCAAAAATAATACTCGCTTAGCGATACTCGCTCAGCGATGCTCGCAGAAGAACACTCGCTTAAAGCCGAGCAACAAAACTATCGGAAATACACTCTCACTACTCACGCATCATCTTCGTCTTGGTTCTGTTAATCCTCAAACTGAATGCTGAGCAGATATGTTCCATCTTGGATAGCGACTGTTCTTTGTGGTCGGCAATAATCGCGAGCAGCGTAGTGTCGTCCGCATATCGCAGGTTCGATACTCAATTGCCTTCTATCGATGCACCGTCCGTCCAATCCTCTAAGTTACTTGTGCCACTTTTATTATGTATTTTTTCCTTGTTTTGTATGTTGGCACCTTTTTTCCAAATACCCACATGTAAATTAAAATAATTTGATTGTGATTTTGTGTGCTGTGCTGTGTCTTTTGTATGCGCTGAATAAATAATTTATCTATCTGTCTATCTAATCCACATTATAAGTTCAGTGTAGATGTTAAACAATAGCGGCGTGATTAAACATCCTTGACGGACGCCTTCACTGGGGTGAAAGACATTCTATAGTACGCCATCCGTCCTCAATGACGCTGTTCCATCCTCATAAAGACGCCTCAATAGATGCACAAGGTGTTTGGGCGTGCCCATAACAAGAAGGGATATCCACACCACTGGCTATTTCATCGAGTCAAATGCCTTGGAGAAGTCGACAAAGCAAATATAAGTGGATTTACTGAAGTCTCGGGCTTTGACAATAATATGACGAACTATGGAGACCTGTTTTCGAGTACCCTTTCCCTTTGCACACCCTGCCTGTGCAAGTGCTTGGAAAAGTAGGTCTTCAGTAACTCGTTTAAAACGTGCTGTGTGATATTAGTGCAACCAGGCGGTAATTGCTTCACTTCTTTGTGGAATCCTTTTTGTATAGTGGAATGAAGACAGTGCGCACGTATTATTTAGGCCATGTTCTGCTTTGCCGTATATTATGTTTTTGGTATGAAACACCTGTACCGCCTATTCGCCTGCGCCTCTTTTGAATAGCTGTAAGAAAAAAAGAGAGAGGTGTCTTGTGGACACCCATTTGGAACGGCGTTCGATTCATTCAATTTACAGTCTTTCATTTTGTAAAATATGACGAAATTGAAATAACAACAACACAGCTGATGCTCAGTGTAAACACACAATAGCGGCTGCTAGCGTAGGAATTGTGTGTGTCTAGTCAGCGTGCGCTCGTACGTCTTCGGTTTTCTTCGTGCGCCTTCGGCTCTCTCCACGGCGTCTCCCTTGCTGTGCGGATCTTCACTTGTACAATCCTGCATGCAGCACGCTGGGCCTCGCACAATTTATCAAGCAAAAATGATTACTTATATTTATTTATATTAATAAAAAGGGTATTTAAACGATATTTTTTTAATATTTTTGCATATTCTCAAAATTGAAGGCATGCTGAATCGATTAAAAAAAGTTTGTTTCCTAGCTTACCTAGGGAACTCAAACTTTTTGAGGGCCTTCCCCTTTCCAGTTGGGAAATCTTTTTCCCAATTGGGAAGTGCCTCAAAAATCATTGCAAAAAGGTGTCGTTTGTAACCGACTTCAAAAAGTCAATTTAATTCAATCAATTCAATTCATTTATTTGATCGCTCTTTACAATAATAGGTTACCTTCAAATTAACAAAGAAAAAAAATGTTATCAATTCTACTGTATTTTATTTTTTTATTTGTGTTTCCTCCGAACTTTTTACTAGGTGAACTGATTTTGACGATTCCTTTTTTATTTAAAAGCTGGTGCTTGTCATGAGGTTCCATTTAAAATTTGATGACGAACTTCGGAGATATACGACAGAACTCTTCAATAAATAACGGCATATCACTCGGGATATCTGCAATCGCATGTCTGTTTTTAACCGACTTCCCAAAAAGGAGGTGGTTCTATATTCGACATTATGTTTGTATTTTTGTAAATATTTTCCGAAATTGGTCCCATTTTAATTTAGTGAAGATCTGATGAAGAACTTCGGAGATATACAACAGAACTCTTCAATAAATAACGGCAAATATCTCGGGATTGCTGCAATCGCATGTCTGTTTATTGTTTATACCATTTCATAACATAACATCACGCCAGTACGCTCTTAAGGGGTACGCAGATCTCTCATTTCACCGGTTAGGTTCAAGTTTCATGAAATCCATTCCGGCGTTATAGTTACCTTACTAACTTCCCTATTAGGTAGGTACAACTAAAAAGTGAAAAATAAAAAATACTTTTTTGCAACAAAATACTGCCGACTTCCAAATACATTTTTTGAAGTCGGTGTCCATAACGCAAAAAAAATGGTACATACGAAAGACACCGACTTCAAAAAATAAAGTTATTTTTCACTTTGTAGTTTTGTATTTGGAGTCGGTAGTATTTTTTTGCAAAAAAGTTTTTTTTTATTTGTACACCATTTCATAACATAACATCACACTTAAAAAGGGGTTCTAAAGGGGTACGCAAGTATACAGTTCAATCTGGTATTCACTCATTACACAGGTTTTGTTCAAGTTTCATGTTAGTGGGTTAATCCATTCTGGCATCACTTTGGGCATTATAGGTACCCAACTATATAACTGGTCCATTATGTACCACAACAAAAATATGAAAAATTAAAAAGCTTTTTCACAAAGAAATACAACTGTGACTTCCAAATAAAAACACTGCAAAGTGAAAAATAACTACAATTTCGGAAGCCGGTGTCAAAAAACAAAGAAACGGACACAGGAACACCGACTTCCAAAATTGAAGTTATTTTTCACTGTGTATTGTTTTTATTTGGAAGTCGGTTGTAT
Source organism: Orthosia cruda (assembly GCA_964057195.1). Taxonomy (NCBI): domain Eukaryota; kingdom Metazoa; phylum Arthropoda; class Insecta; order Lepidoptera; family Noctuidae; genus Orthosia; species Orthosia cruda. The sequence continues at coordinate 3,675,026 of OZ059852.1, read as the reverse complement.
TTTTTTGTAAAAATGTGTTTTATTTTAATTGTTACACTTTTTCCGGTCTAGACCCTCACCCCGCAAACAAATCAGAACTATAACGTGCGATAAGGAACTCCGTTCCAAAATGTAAAATAAATAAATGAACCTCTTATCCGTAAGTTAACACACCCCTGTTCTAGAGTTGCCATGGTATATGACTGCGAGATACATTTAAGACAAGGGACATAAACCGTCATCAATGAAACCAATCTATACTATTTAATATTATAAAGCTGAAGAGTTGGTTTGTTTGTTTGTTTGTTTGAACGCGCTAATCTCAGGAACTGCTGGTTGACATTGAAAAAATATATTTGTGATGAATAGTCCATTTATATGATTGTGATGAATAGGCTATATAACACGCTACGATAAATAGGAGCGGAGCATAAATGAAAAAAGTTGCAAAAAACGGGCAACATTATTCCTTTTTGAGAGCTAAACGGTTTGAGTTCTGCAACAATCATGCATGTAGGGTAGGAAGGGTAGATGGGTAGGTAGGTAGCCAGTTGACGGGAGCGAAGCCGCGTGGGACAGCTACTACGTCTATAAGATTTATTTACTTTTAACATTTTTATCCATCACATCACATCATCAGCCTATTAATGTTCCCACTGCTGGGACACAGGCATCCTCTATGTGAGAGGGAATGGGCCGTAATCCACCACGCGGGCCCAGTGCGGGTTGGTGGATGTCACATGTCTTCGATTTTTTGTTTCTAGGACATGCCGGTTTCCTCACGATGTTTTCCTTCACCGTTTTGAGAGCAGTGGTGATGAAATAATTTGCACAAAGTAAAGCGCCTGCCTGGGATCGAAACCAAGACCTTCAACTTGTAAGTCGCGGCCGATACCACTGGGCCACCACTGCTCTCTTGGCACTTGCCACTTCCATCGGTAGAAGCTAGTACATATAAACGAAAAGAAAAACTTTGTCAACAAATACAATTTATTTCTTTTTCAAATTTACATCAGCTGGTTTCATCACACCAATTATTTGAGCATATGTGGCTTCTTCATTACGTCTAGGTTGCTGACTGTCTCCGTGCACGAAGCTAAGATCCGCATACACAACTTCATTGACGGTGGCCTGAAATAAATATTTCAGTGGTAAATGTTATCATATTCCAAAACTTGCTTATGTAATTTGAGTACACTCTCTTAAGGTTGCCCTAGTCGACGGCACCAACTATTTTGTGCGCGGGGTTAAAACGCATGCTATCTCATCCGACAACACGTGCGAAAGAGATCGATGCTGTGATGAGCAGTAAGAAGCTAGTTTGCGTACGAATACACACTTTTGCAAATTTGTAGCGAAATGGATGATGATTTAGGAAGAAAACGAGCGCGCGAATTTTATATACAGACCTTTGGGAGTATGGATATCATGAAAAAACGACTAAATGTATATTTTCAAAATAAAATTATTTGCATTGTTGAACTACTAATCTATCCCTGTATGGTGGCTGTTTTGCAATTTTCCTTCTTCTTATGGTATTTATTTCCGCCCAAAGATGTGTTAAAATTTGTGTTGAAATATGGAACTATCGACGCTCAAAATTTAAACAAAAGTGATCGCTAAACATAACACTTACGTAATTATTCAATTCAATCGTTTCTACTGGTTGCGAATTTCGACGACAATATTTTTTGATACAAAAATAAATGACCATTATTACTGCACACGTCAATATCACGGCTGATATCACGTATGTCAACTCATTGCTTGACTGGTGATTATTGGTAGTCTCTGAAAACAAAACAAAACCAAACCTTAGTATAGTAAATACTACACAATGCAATATTAAGGCGCTACCTCGAGCAAAACGCCGCGCTAGCCGTTTTTCGTGCAGTTTTTAGGAGCTATCTACTCGTTATTTAAAATGAAATATCAACTAATAAAAATACATAAAATTTCTACATATTATTGATTGCAAAATTGTAGATTTCTTTTTTTTTAAATGTAGTATATGTTTCACTAATCTCCTTCCAACAAAACCATAAAAATGAGAAATAATGATTGATAGCATGCATCTCCTCGTAAAGTGTTCATTAATATTGTTTTGTACTAACACTAATGGATAGACAATTTGATAACGAACATTTTGGTAGATTTATTTTTTTCAAAAGTCCAATATTCGATTTTATAAAGATTCTAAAATCTGGGCGTATTCACTACTATATTTCATGCGCCACAATTGCCGCTAGGCCAATAGGAATGCTCATATCTCACGCTGATTTTTTGGTCAGGGTACGGCCTTAAACTAACACTACAATAAATTAACGGAGACAGCGTACCTACGAGGATAACGGGAAGTAATATGAATTATTTTATTAAATTTCCTTTGTCTCCATTAACGGGGACATGGCCTACGGGTACAACAGGAATACACCAAATAATCCTAGTGGTGTTATAATCAAGGCTTGTTAACCCCTGACGGAAAAAAGAGGTGTTATAAGTTTGACAAGTATACTTTTGTGTTAGTCTAACAGTTTGTGGCATCATAGCTGCTAAACGTTTGAACCGATCTTGATTTATTTGTGTAAGTGTTCCTACCTATGTTTGATGAAAATCGGTTCTGCCGTCCAAAAGTTATGAGCATTTTATTGTTGAACCGGGCTGTTTTCGCAAGATATGATCAATAGATTTTCGATCGAAGCGTGTCTACTACTAGATACATTTGTAGCATGAAATCAAAATGAATGGCAAATATTTTTTCACGCTTCGACGTGTAAACGTTGAAAATATTTAATCATCCATTACATTATTCATGACGACCTTGACGTTTATATTATAAAAAATTGACTAATAAGAAGATTGCGGGTTAACTTATAATTTCATTAAGTAGAACTTGGCATCACATCATAGCCATAGATCTAGAGCAACACGGTCCGCCGGTGGTCTGTGTTGCTCTATGCATCATAGCATAATTACTCGTCTGCTTTTGTCATAGACTACTATTATATACTAGGCTTGTGTTGTTTGAATAACGACAACTTTTTAAAAGTGATAATAATCGTCCTTTGGGGACTAAATCAAAGTTCAAAGAGTTGCCCGAGAATTAAATGTCAACGTAAGTGTAATCTAAAATAAAATCAATTTATATATTCTTTTTTTTTAATTTATTACATTAATATTTACAAACTAATATTACAACTTAAATAAGAATAAAAATATGTACAATTACGGGGCGTCAAAAAATTCGTCGACATCGCTGTCAACAGGAAAAGTGCCCAGAAGGCTGGCAGCATTGCTACGTTGGATGGCAATGCTTGATTCTTTGGCCAAAAAAGGCCAGCCCTCTGGTCTCGTGAAGAGTCGACCAACCGCTAGGCGATATCCCGAAATATTAGGTGTGCACTCGGACCCCATGGCCCTAGTGTTTCAACCCCAAACGGCTCAAACACATTATTACCAATTTAGTTGTTATATTTGCGCCGTTTGAGATTTTCAGCACCTGCAGCACTGCCCCAGCGCAGCCCACCGTGCTAGGAAGATGGGATGGTGCAAGGATGTCGACACAAGTTTCAACCCACACCAAAGACCTACCCAACTTCCATGGCATTATGGTCATACCATCTGGTCTCTTCCCATCGACGCGTGCCAGGCCATTGGGTTCTAACACAGCTGGCACCCCGGCGGTGGCAAGAGCACGACGGATGAGATCATTAATACTAGCCTGCCGCGCAATCCGACCTGCACTCTCACTACAAGAAAGGCCATGGTTTCCGAGGCAGTCGACTGCTTGCATGGAGCTGACAAGGAGCGTCCAAACGTAAGCATGTAGCGAGTCGGAAGGTTGTGTCACCTAGCATAGTGCCTATGTTAGGCGACGGTAATTTATATTTGTTTTTTTTTTCTATTAGAAATCTAACTTTTTTATTTACTTCTTTACAGAGAAACACAGTTCGTTTATGGGTGCGACGGTATCAAGAAACAGGTGAAGTAAACTGTAACAGCAAAGGGCCACGACCGATTGCTTACACAAATCAATCCAACCGTCATCGTCATGATATTGTGAATAGCCAAACCACGGCTTTTTTTAAACAACCCGATCTGGTGCTATATGGTAAACACTGTCCGAAGACATTAACTTGCAGCTGGGATCTATAATTATAAACCTGGCAAAAAAAAATGAACAAATCGAAGATCATCGTCAAGCCAGGATAAGATTTGAAACCATTGAAATTTGTTTTAAATAATGTGGTAATGGAATGAGATCACGATATAAAGTTACGTATAGAAAATAAAGGTTACCCTCTGCGTTATAAGTATAGGTTTGACAAGTGAAAGTTAAGTTTTTTATAGATAATTGTTTTTTGTAAACAATTTAGAAAAATCTCAAGAGATGTAAAATGTTGTTCTGTTTGTTTCAAACGTGAGTAACATGTTGGTTCTCTTTTGTAATCTTCAAAACTATATCATCAGTTTTCAACAATGATATTCAAATAAACAGATTCGTTATATACTCACAAAACAATTGAAAAAAGTGTTCCGCACTCACACTTTTCATTCATCTGACATTTCAATACAAGTCGAAAGGGATGGCTTGATAAAACCAACAAGAAAAAAGAGACAGCTAGTGTTTGTCACTTGCGTGTGAATGTAAACAAACATTATTCAGACCACCAATGTTGTTATCTTTTTCTAACCTCCAAATATCAGAATATTAGGAAAAAAATGAATTAAATTAGTAAATTGAGGCGTGAGAATGATAATGAGATCCCTTCTGTTGTATGTACTTTGGTATCATAATTGGTACAATTTCTAAAAACACACGCTGGCATTTTTTTTATTTTGTTTTTGTTTCAACAAAGCGTATCGCTCTTCGCCGTGCGTGACATAAACTAAAGACTAAAGTTCACAATTGTGACCTATTCGAGTCTTCACAATGCGCGCGCTCGTAACATATCTGTTTATTTGAATATCATTGGTTTTCAATAAATAAATATTTGGTAATCTAAATTGGGTTACTATATTAATTAATACCATAAGAATAATAAATAATACTACGTATATAAGTGAATCTTCTTCAATTAGGAAGACCGCCTTATAAACATCTGATTATTTTTAATCGACTTCCCAAAAAGGTGGAGGTTCTATGTTCGACATAATATTTGTATTGTTTTTTTGGGTTTTCATCGTTATCTCAGTCAATTGTGGACCGATTTTGAAAATTCTTTTTTTGTTTGATAAGGTATGTTCCGAAATTGATCCCATTTTAATTTGGTGAAGATCTGATGAAGAAATTATCTCTCGGAATTGCTGTAATCGCATGTCTGTTTATTGTTTATACAATTTCAGAACATAACATCACGCCAGTACGCTCTTAAGGGGTACGCAGATCTCTCATTTGACCGGTTATGATCAAGTTTCATGAAATCTATTCTGGCGTTTTAGTTACTTTACTAACTTGCCTATTAGGTAGATACAACTAAAAAGTGAAAAATAAAAATTTCACTTTGTAGTTTTGTATTTGGAAGTCGGTAGTATTTTTTTGCAAAAAGTTTTTTTTTTCATTAATAATAAATATGTAATATAGCATGCCGACAAGAATAATGTGATCTGATGGATGATTAATAAGCAAATCGATGAATTTCACAACTATGATAAGTGTCAGAATGGCGCAGCGGTATAACAGCTAAAGGCTAAGGCTGTGAGTTACAGGGTCCAGGTTCGATTCTTCGATAGGTTTAACAAATTTATTAAATTTTAAAATTCTATTGTGAGTTTTTAGATATTTGTAAAAAAATATTATGTTTGTGGAACACGTTTGAAAGTTTAAAATAATAATAGGTAGGATGCGATGGATATTACCCAGCGGTCGCTTGCATGAGAGCCGTCAGTTTATTTAATTTCTTGTTAGAATATCTTAGCAGTTTCATTGATGTCACAGAGATGGCGCGCACGCGGCGCACGTAAATATCGTAGTATATCCTCCTGTCTATAGATGGCGCTTTTTATAAAATTCTAGGGAGTGAGGTTTCTCTGCTGCTGTATGTACATAATGAGCAAGTTCAATAGTAAGGTACATTTAACAGTGATGAGGATACAGTATGTATAGGAGTTTAGAAGTGATGAGGGAACAGATGAACATATCTGTTCCCTCATCACTTCTAAACTCCTTCTCATAATTTGACAAATGAGGTGTCGTTGGAAGCGTCTTCTATGTCCGCTGGTAATAGGTGACATTAAATTTAATATGGCAACCTCTACGGGCCCGAATTCAAGAACAACTTTTTTTTTCACCCATCCTACCATGTGTGGAATCGTTGAACAGAGATTTTAAAATGAAGATAGGCGTAGGGTTTGGTACATCATAATTTTGTCAAGCGTACCGCTTGCGAGAGATATGCCGTCAAATTCATGAAAACATTTTTTTTTCCGACTATGAAAAATACTTTAAAGGTCAAAAACTAAAACCCGACTACTGAAAAATCACGCTTTAAAAAGTATGAAACAAGGAAAAGTTCTCATCTGAAACTGGCTTAGAATACTTAGACCCACTTTCACGTAACACAACTCAGAATTAGTTGCTAACACGAGGGTAAATTTTTAGTTTGTCTTACAATATGTTTTCCGTGCAAGTGTGCCTTACATGCTAATATAGATATTCCTGTAATACCCACAGATTGTGTGCTGTACTCACCCGCGTCAGTGCTTTTGGTCGTTGTCTCTATCTGTGGTGTTCCAGTAAAATCATCTAAAAAAAAAACTTTGATTATGACAGGTTAATACATCATGTCTGTAATATTAATAGTGCTAACACACGTCCGGATTTGGTCCGGCCGGACTAACTCCGCCCAGCAATCCTTTCTCGCTTACACACACTTGTGTGGGCCGAGACGGACTCAATTAATAATAATAATCTCCGGCGGACCACTCTACACACGCTCGGATATGGTCCGGACCGGACTAACTCCGCCAACAAATCCGTGGTCCGGCCGGACCAAATCCGAACGTGTGTTAGCACTATAACACATAAGCTTGGTCCCGCGGCTTCGTTCCCGTGCCCAGTCCTGCAGAAATCGTGTTTTTTTTTCAAGGATGAAAAGCCTGCCCTCTTCCAACTACTGACAGTGTCTCCATGACAAGGGACTTAATCTAAACGATATTAAAAAGTAAAAATTGTTTATAAAAAGTAGTACCTAATGATCCAATTTCGAATTTTCTTTCAATAATAGATATCTACACTATCAGTCAGCAGGGAACGAAGCCACTTCAGCTGCCATCAACTACTGAGAAATTTTTGACGGGGAAATAATTTAACACTGAATCAGACATGAGAAAAAACTTTTTACAAAAAATACAACCGACTTCCATAGAAAAACAAAAAAGTGTAAAATAACTTCAATTTCGGAAGTCGGTGTTCTTGTATTATTTTCTTCGTTTTTTGACACCGACTTCCGAAATTGAAGTTATTTTACACTTTTTTGTTTTTCTATGGAAGTCGGTTGTATTTTTTGTAAAAAGTTTTTTTTATTTTTCACTTTTTAGTTGTGCTACATAATTTATATAGGCTAGGTACCAATATTGCCCAAAGTGAAACCAGAATAGATTTATCCAATAACATGAAACTTAAACAAAACCGGTCGTATAAGGGTACACCAAGGTGAACTGTTTACATCTGCGTACCCCTTTAGAGCGTACTAGTGTGATGTTATGTTATGAAATGGTGTAAACAATAAATCGTCATTAACCGACTTCAAAAAAAGGAGGAGGTTCTCAATTCGTCGGAATCTTTTTTTTTTTATTTTTATGTATGTTCCCCGATTACTCAAAGACGCCTGGACCGATTTCAAAAAATCTTCTTTTGTTTTAAAGGGTATACTTCCTAGTTGGTCCCATAGTCATCAGGTCAGGATCTGATGATGGGATCCTAGAGCAATCGAGGGAACTCCTCAAATATTATAGGCATACATATAGTTATTTTGGTATTTTCATCAACAATGCAATCACATGCACTCAGAAAGTATAATTTGGTGAAGGGGAACTGATGAAGAAGACCATAGATGGCCACTGGAACTCCTAAATGCTAAGTATGTCACGGGTATAAAATATTTCGAATAGTTAACCGACTATGATGAAGCAAATACTTATAAATGAATGGTACTGATGAAAATGGTACTATTGAACTGTTCTGATGATGAAACCGGAAGGTAGGCACTGGAACTCTGAAATAAAACAATGTATCCTAGTCGTGCTTGGGCTTATTGGAATCGTCATGAGATGTACTTTGGCCATAAATGATTATCATGTTAATTAGAGATACCTACCAAAACTAAAAAGAGACAAATAAAAAACTTTTTAACAAAAAATTAAACCGACTTCCAGAACAAAAAACTACAAAGCAAAAAAAAACTTTCTTTTCCGAAGTCGGTGTCGAAAAACTGAAAAAAATGGGTACAAAAGACACCGACTTCGGAAAAGAAAGTTTTTTTTTGCTTTGTAGTTTTTTGTTCTGGAAGTCGGTTTAATTTTTTGTTAAAAAGTTTTTTATTGAAGAGTTCTGATGTGTATCTCCGAAGTTCTTTATCAGATCTTGATGAAAATTAAATGGGACCACATGACAAACACCAGCTTTCAAATAAAAAAAGAATCATCAAAATCGGTTCACCCAGTAACAAGTTCTGAGGTAACACACATAAAAAAAAAAAAAAAATACAGTCGAATTGAGAACCTTCTCCTTTTTTTGAAGTCGGTTAAAAACAAAACCCCGTTGCTAATCGCGACCTAGTGAGTTCTAGCCTAATGGAGTGACAGCTCTTTGAAATTTTAACATAGTGCATTGTTGCATTGTGCATTGTGCTATTTATTACCTGTGACACTTGAGATAGTGACCGTTGCCTCCGTCTGTAAGTCTTTAGTTGCAGAATCTAAAAAAAAAAATATCTCTATGATTTTAGTAGACACATACCAACTTCTTTTTAACACTCGACGAAGTAAGAGATGTGTTAAAAGTTTGACGTGTGTACCTGTGTGTTTGTGTATCTGTCGGTGGCATCATAGCTCCTAAACAGATGAACTGATTTTGAATTAGTGTTATTTGTTTGTAAGGTGACATTATCTAGAGTGTTCTTAGCTATGTTTGATGAAAATAGGTTCAGCCTTCAAAAGTTTTTTTTTTTTTAAACTTGTTTTCCTCATTTGTTATCGTGGTAGCGGATGGTGATTGATAAATACTAGAGTTGCCGCGAATAGTGTTTATAGCGAATAGTCGAATACCGATTAATCGCCATTCACTTTGGCGAATAGTCGAATAACACGACATTACTATTCGACATAAAAAAAAAAACATTAAAAATATTTCTAATTTCTTCTAAGATTGTGAGAAAAGAAAACAATAAAGTTAAAGAAATCTGTTTCATGTTATACATACCTACATATATGTAGTAAATTTAATTTTCCATTTTTAAATGCTGGCAACCCTTTTCTTGTACAAGTCTTTCTCTTTAGTAAATCGCCAACTACATCGCATTAGCAAAGGCTGACAGAAAAATAAACCCATATGAATGGTGGGCTTTGAGTACCAATAACAATAGATTTCCTATTTTAAGTAAGCTTGCTAAACGATACTTAATCACACCAGCAAGCTCTGTTTATTCAGAAAAACTATTTTCCGAGGCAGGTTTAATTTACGAGGAAAAACGAAACCGACTTGCTCCAGAACGTGCAGAAAAAATTGTTTTTTTTGCACCACAATCAGCCTCTGTTGGATTTTAAATATTAATTAAAAAGCCTTACTAATTTAATTTCATGAATATGATAGGCACAGGCACATATTACAGAAAATAATTGATATTGTGTATTGTTTTATTAAGGAAAATAATTTAAAAAAATATTATTTTTAACTCATTAGTTCTTTTGTTCGTTAAAAGTTTATTTTCGACGACTATTCGCCGAATGCCGAATAATACTAGCTATTATTCGGTATTCGACGAATATAAAAAAAATGACCAGTAATGCCGAATACCGAATAATAGCGAGTATTCGCGGCAACTCTAATAAATACATCCATCCAAACTTTCGTATCTAAATTATACTAAATTAGAAATTTGGATGGATGAATAATTGTTACACAATCACGCTTGAATGGCTAAACGGATCTGGATAAAATTTGGCAAAGATATAGATTATTTTTTTATCCCAGAAGTATGTTTCTTGCCATAATTTTCGACATTTGCGCGGGCGATGCCGCTGGCACAAGTTAGTATGAAATATTAGCGATCATTAATGCTATTATGAGTTCTCTCTGTGTAAAAACGAACTTCGTTTCCTTTAGAAACATTGTAGATATTGCTCGTTTTTATTTCGGCACTAATGGATAACCAGCTGAAATCGAAAAAATCGTAAAAATCGAAAATTATCCTATGTTCCATATTTCCGGGATAAAAAATATCCTATGTGCTATTCCTGACTATAATCTATCTCTATGCCAAATTTCTTCCAGATCCGTTCAGCCGTTCTGGCGTGATTGAGTAACAAACATACATCCACACACACATCCATCCAAACTTTTACATTTTTAATATTAGTAAGATTATTACGATACGAGTATAAAATGTAAAATATAAAACGCTTACCTGTGCATTCATGCTTGAGATCTACTTCAATAATACACGGGTCCTTCATTAAACAATAATTATTTTCTGAAAAAGACGACGACGTGTTTACAAGCGATCAATATGTATTTTATCTACACTCACAAAGTAATGTTCCAAATATGAGTTCAAAAAATATTGTATAAACACGTACTTAATATTCCTGGATAGGTAAAATAAAAAAATACCATTACAGTGCAACAAATTCCTTCGATTTTCAAACAACGGCATCATAATAGTAGTTTACATATCTCTTGCTCTGTAAGTACACCCTTACACCCCTGAATGCCGGGGTGTATGACTATCATTACAGCATAGGTTTTGGAATTTGAAAAAAGAACTGTCATACTCATACTGCACGAACAATATTTTTAAAAAGTTAATATTTTTTTTCTCGGTATCCATTAATTACTCGAATCGGAATCTAGACAATTTATTTTATAAAGATTTTATTTTAAATATGGAACTATTTGTTTCCACATCGTATGTTAGATGGAATCGATTTAAAAATCAAACTGGCCAGCAAGATTTGACGCGCTTGCGTGCGTGAAAAAAAAAAAAAGGCAGTCTACTAGTAGGCGCGAAAGCATCGCGAAAATAATTAATTTTCTTGTTTGAGTTCTTTTTCAAAAGTTTTAAACATGTCTAGTGACGAAGACATAGATCTAACGCCCGATTTTATTAAAGAAAGGGCAAAAACAGTTGTCGAAAATATATTACCGCCGAACTCGAAAGAAAGATATGTAAAGGCATACGACGAATTTATGAAATGGCGGTCAGAAAAAAAAGTGAAATCTCTTTCTGAAAGTGTTTTTATATCATATTTTGATGAATTATCTAAGAGGCTACAACCTTCCAGTTTATGGTGCTTTTATTCCATGCTAAAATCTACAATGATGACAAAACATGACGTGAATTTGAAAGATTTTTCTAAACTTACTGCTTTCTTGAAAAGGCAGTCTGACGGCTTTAAAAGCAAGAAATCGAAGGTATTTACTGCAGAAGAAGTACAGAAATTCTTAAATGAAGCTCCGGATGAAATTTATTTAGCAATAAAGGTACCTACGTATTTACTTGCCCTTTTTAATAAGTTACCAAAATATTTCACAAAAATACTATGCGAATTTGGTGCCTTTAATACAACTTATGTCTTTTTTACAGGTTGTTCTAATTTTTGGGATATCGGGAGCCTGCAGAACCGTGGAATTGACAAACTTGACAATAGAAAATGTAGAAAAACATAACAAATTACTACTCATAAAACTGCCTAACACGAAAACTAAAATTGACCGGTCATTTGTTGTGCATGAAGAATTTGCAAATTATCAAGCTCTTCGGCCTGAAAACGTGGATACAAATCGTTTTTTTCTTAATTACAGTAAAGGAAAATGCCACAGACAAGTAATAGGAAAAAACAAATTTACAGGCATGCCAAAGCAAATAGCCACATATTTAAAACTGAGTAACGTAGAGTTATACACCGGGCATTGCTTTCGCAGAACATCAGCGACTCTATTGGCTGATTCGGGAGCCAACCTCACTCTGTTAAAAAGGCACGGCGGCTGGAAGTCCAGCAAAGTGGCCGAAGGTTATATCGAAGATTCGATGGCAAACAAAAGCAAAATTACTTCTAAAATAACAGAAAATATAAACTTGAAATCACCACGTCAAAGCACATCATCTGAGCCATTTTTTAATGAAGAAAATAGTACCAGTCAACTGCCGCCATTTACGATGCAAGAACCTCAAGTCACTCAAACTCAAGTCTTATCATCACAAACTCATATTCAAACTATAAATATTCCTAAAAAGAACGTGACCATATCTCTTACAAATTGTAATAATTTTACTATTAATTTTAATTAAATACACATTTTTTTCTTCTTAATAAATGTTCATTGAAACCTGCTGTCTTGTTGTTTACTTACCTCACAATCGATATGTAAAGCAGAGTATTTATCTCGGGCGTAAGCATCAATTGCATACTCGGGTTAATTAGCGCCTTCGCTTCGCTCAGGCGCCAAAAACCTCGTATGCAATTGATGTCATACAGCCCTTGGTTAATAATCTACTATTATCTACTTCGGTTTCGTTATATTCGAATAACAAAATTGACAGCGGTTTCATTATGATACCCATAACGACATCGGGTTGCATTATGCGAATCGTCATAAATTCTAAAACACAAGCAAAGACATTCTGAACATACAGCCAGGTACCTAGAATATTGCTTTGAAATCGAGACAATGAGAATGATGTTTTTAAAAATGGAACAAGATTAGAATAAAAGTATCGTATACTATTTGGCTGTTGCGGCTACAAGATGTTTGCCGTATACCTAATAAATAATAAATAAAAAAATAATAAAAAAAGTTGACGCGCGAAAAATTTTCTGAGTAAAATTTTATTTCAAATTTTATTAAAAATGTCTTTAACATCAAGTGAAAAGTGGTAAAAATACTCCACCAGACATAACGAATAGAGCAGTTGCGGCTACAAATAATTTACTACCAGAAAAATCAAGACATGTAAGAGAAATTAAATACTTAAACACACTTCCTGAAATACTTATTTGTCTATATCTGTGTTTTATTCCTTCCTTCGTAGATAAAATCTTGTATGCAACTGTACGTTATTGGTCTTTTAATAACTCGTGCCCACCTATTTCGGTACGCGCTACGCTTGTACCGAAAAATGGCACTCGTATTAAAAGACCGTCCATAACGTAACAGTTGCATAAATAGCTATTATGCAACAGTCAAAATTATATAATAGGGGTTATTAAAATACGAGCGTAGGTTTATCACATGAGGCGAAGCCAAGTGTTATAATAATATTACGCGAGTGTTTTAAGGCCGTACCCTGACCAAAAAATCAGCATGAGATATGAGCATTCCTATTGGCCTCGCGGCACTGGTGGCGCATGAATTAAAGCAGTGAATACACCCAGATTTTTGAATAAAATCTTTATAAAATCGAATACTGGTCTTATGAAAAAATTTAAACTTACAAAATATTCGTTATCAAATTGTCTATCCATTAGTGGTAGTACAAAAAAATATTAATGAAACTTTTCGAGGAGATGCATGCTATCAATCATTATTTCTCATTTTTATGGTTTTGTTGGAAGGAGATTAGTGAAAAATTTGGGAATCAATAATATGTAGAAATTTAATGTATTTTTATTAATTGATATTTCATTTTAAATAACGAGTAGATAGCTCCTAAAAACTGTACAAAAAACGGCTAGCGCGGCGTTTTGCTCGGGGTAGCGCCTTAATACCTAATTATATGCCGTTGTATACACAATTTTATCTTCACTCATACAGTTGAAATAAAACAAAAGTGGAAACGGAAAAAATATGTGGTATGGCAGGCAAATTAGATTCTCATTGCGCAGCGCGCGCATCCATAAACAATGACACTATTTTTCTACATTAAGTCAATGATGCCCATAGGCGTCAACAAAATTAAAAAGTAAAAGTATGCTATAAAAATTAAAAAGTAATTTTATGATGCAGTTGTTTGAAAATCGAAGGCAAATGTTGCACTGTAATGGTTTTTTTTTTAATTTTACCTATCAACAATTATAAAGTACGTGTTTATACAATTTTTTTTTAAATTCATATTTGGAACATTACGTTGTGAGTGTAGATAAAATAACTTTTAAATTTGTAATACACTTTTACTTTTTAATTTACTAGCGCGTATGTGGGCTCATTGACTTAATGTAGAAAAGCAGAGTTATTGTCTGGATAAACATTAAGCCTATCCTTCTAAATATCGGAGATTGTAATTGTTTCTGCGGACGAAGTCCAATCATTGTCTATTGATGCGCGCGCTGCACAGTCATGCGCAATAAGAATTTAAATTGCCCGTCACATATTTTTATCCGTTTCCACTTTTGTTTTATTTCAACTGTATGACTGAAGATAAACCCACGCTCTTGTTTTAATAACCCCTATTATATGACCATTGCATAATAATTACGTTATCACATTACGCCGTGTTCCCTGAAGGGGTAATCAAGAGAGTATTACATTTAACTTGCTGCCAGTTGCCACTGTCAATGCAACTGTGAGGTAGGTCACGGGAGAGCAAAGACGCTTGAAGTTGAAAAAGCTAGCTGGCATTTCTTTTTTTTTATAATTAATAGGCTCGCGCTTGACCTATATCTCACCTGATGGTAAGCGATGATGTGGTCGACGGTGAAGCACGCTTGCCTAGAAGTAACCTTTTCACTCTTGACTTAAAGACTCCTAGGTTGTAGCTATCGGGAAATACAGATTTTCGGCAGGGAATTCCACTCCGTGGGATGTCCACCATGTACCGATGGCGCATACGTCTGGTAGTCCGATGATGAAACGGGCTGGGCGGAATTAGATTATACAATTCCATCGCACACTCCCCAAAATGTAACCGATAATAAAACCGACAAGCTGGCAACTCAGCGACGATGTTCAAGGTTCTGGAGCTTTGACTTGACCAATGCCTCATTGCCAATGAGCTTCTTGGCCCGTTATTCGATCTCGCCTCTAGTGCATCAAGCTGGTATTTGGCAGATCCGTCCCTGAGATGAGAAAAGTACTCCATGCATGATCGAACTTGCTCTTGATACAAGTTGGGGATCCCTGCAAAGGTGAGAAGTTACTTCACGCCAGAGAGTACCTTCACCTTTGCAAGGATCTCCATCTTTTTGGCAGCCAGCTGAGCCTTTGCCTCAATGTATGGGCCAAAATTGAGAGTCAATGTCAACGTAACGCGAAGAAGCTCAAGATGGTCCGTTATTGGCACGGTGACATCTCGAAAAGTTAGGGCGCCAATTACGTAATTGGCTCTTTTTGGCGGCAAAAGACGCATGGGATTTAGCTGCATTAAACCTGACCAGATTTGCATCGCCCCATTCGGAGACTGTCTGCAAGGACAGGTTTAGACGCTTCACCGTGGCCTTACAGAAAGACTGAGGCTCTGAGGCCCGGTAGCCCATGCGTTGGACAAGTATCTCTCAGCAACTGTGCTGTCGTATACATACCTAAAGGTTTTAGCAGATCTTTAATGTGCAGCAAGAATGATGTTGCTGAGAGTACCGAGTACCGACTCCTGAGGGAACCCGGCATTAATATCCAAGTGGTCCGACAAGCAGCTATCTCTAACCACTCGAATGGACCGGTCGCTGGAAATCTGCAATCCAACAGACCACACAGATCACCGGGCAGACCGAATGAAGGAAGCTTAACAATAAGGCTTTCGTGCCAGACCCTATCAAAAGCCTTCGAGACGTCGAGGGAGACGGCAAGCGCTCTTGCCTTGCCTCTCGAGGGCCTTAATCCATATGTGAATGGCATACGCTAGAAGATCCCCATTAGATCGATTTCGCGGAAGCCGTATTGGCGGCCACTAAGGATATCGTTAGGTATACAAGGTATACCAGGAGCATAATATTAACTTTTTATTCCATAATCTTACAGAGTATGGACGTTAAAGAGTGTGGTCTGTAGTAGGCCGGGTCAGCTCGACTGCCCTTCTTGGGCACAGGCTTTTCATTAGTTTGCTTCCTAGCATTCGGCACTTTCAAAGTCTCATACGAAAGGCGAAACAGGTGTGTCAAGATCGGAGACAGTTCAGGCGCAAAGGTTCTAAGAACTATTGCTGGTAGTCCGTCAGGGCCGCTAACCTTGTTTACGTCAAGGTAGCGCAGCACCCAACGGGCGTTCTTTTGATAAATGCGAAAGGTCGACATACTCGTATCGCATCCATCAGGAGAAGAAAGGGCTCGCGCGTCACCAGGATTTAGACGTGAAGATTCCCCAAAAAAAAAGGCTAATAAATTAGCACGGCGTCCGCGCACGTCGAAGGATCAGCCGAAGAAAAACAAGTAGGCTGCAAGGATAGCATGCGAAGAAATATCGCATCCCATCCCATTCTGATAACCAGTATCGCCAAACCTGCCAGTTGCTTCATGAAATAGGATCGGGCGGGGAGTAGACGGACACAGACTTCACTAGAGTGGCCGAAACTACCCAAAGGTAAAGTTATCGACACAGAGTATCGATCTGGATCTGTTGTCTGCAGAAAGTCCAAGCAATTGGCCGTGTGCGAATCAACATCCGGCACCCTCGTTGCCCTCTGGACCAGCTGGGTGTGATTTAGCGCTGGCTAAAGCTTACGCATCTCCCGTCCAACATGATCAGTGCACTGGTATGGGAAGAGCCACTGCTGGTGATGGGCATTAAAGTCTCCCAGTAACACTAATTGGGCGGTAGGCTACCGCTGCTGTGCCGCGTTGTACAAATTCCATTAAACAATTACTTATATAACGTTAGTAAAACAGTTAGTAAATATATTTTTTTGTAAATTTTTAAATGGTTCATCATTTAAAAATATACAAAAATAAAATCATAACATTCTTAATAATAATGATTTCTTAGATCATGGCCGTACCTCCGGGATTGCCTTGATAGCCGTGATATACATCTTCACTCCTCAAGCACCTCTGGATATGTTGCCCTCTTGGCGCTTCGTCACTAAAGTGCAAGTGACCCTTTATGGGGGCCCATTAATTGAGAGTGACAGTCATCCCCTGCCATTTCTTCGCCGTGTAGTTAACAGTGGTCAGGCAGGGACAGTAGTCATCCTATAGTTTTAGGCAATCGATCCACTAAACCTACCAAACTTATAGCCCAATGCTTTTTTTCTCCATATTTTTCTATAGTCCTGCACCAACCGGGGATTGTCTATGGTTGCACTAGCGCAGTGCATACAGGGATAATCGTCGGTTGATGTCACATTTCCTGATACATGCCTAACAAGGCCTCTGCGAGTTGGCTTCGGCCCCTCGCACGCCTTTCTAAGGACCGGGACCCCAGGATCCCGAGATTGTCAAAATTATTTCTATATTAATTATGTTTACTCTCGAATAACGTATTGGAGTGGGTGGAGTCGTGGGCAGTACCGGTCCGTAATTTTTGTTACAATCGCTTGCCTAAACACGCGGTGGTACCCAAATAGATAAAAAAAAAACTAACTTCACTTGGAAGTTGAATTTTATAACTCTATCTTCAGTTACCATGTGGGTCCGCTTTAAGGCGCTGTAAGCCGCCGAAACCGTTTAAATTTTGATGAAACAGCAAAAAGCCCTCTTCTTAGTACGCATTATTGTGGGACCCTGCACGTGGCCCGACATGCACTTGGCCGCTTTTTAATTATTAATCTACCCGACGGACAAAAAACGAATTACATGGCAGTAAAGGTATTAACTTCCCTATAGCTGAAACTACTAATTTGCAAATCTTACTTTCATATCCTCGTTCAGCTACATTGGAAGAATTGATACCTCTTCCATCTAAGATTGTTATGTTCTTAGAACATCTGTCCACTTTTAAGTAAATTGATATGATACTGAATTCTAGGTTTATTTTATAATTCGTGAGATTAAAATGTTTTCCTGTATCGTTTTTCAGTATTGTTTTGCTCATTATATAGTTAAAAAAAACTTTCTTCTCCACATTTTCACCTGGAAGATTTAAGAACAATTAAATTTATTACATAATGAAGATCTGTATACATTAAGAAATCAGTCCCCCAAATTAAATAATTTCCTGTGAAAGAAACGTACCTAGTAGTAGACCCGCTTCAATCAACAATCTATCGAAACACGTAATTAATACGTGATATCTTGTGAAAAAACCCAGATTTAAAGAGTAAAATGCGAATTACTTTTGAGCGGTTGAACCGATTTCAATCAAACATAGCTAAGAACACTCTTGACAAAGTCACCTTTCAAACAAAAAAAAAAAACTACATTAAAATCGGTTCATCCGTTTAGGAGCTATGATGCCACAGACAGGCACATAGATACACAGATAAATAGACACACTGACACATAGACACACAGATACACAGACACACAGACACACAGATACACAGACACACAGACACATAGACACACAGATACACAGATACACAGCAACACACGTCAAACTTATAACTCCTCTTTTTCCGTCGGGGGTTAAAGAAGCAGCAAGTTTTTATTATTGGAAGACTTCACACTAACATTATCAATACATGAGTAAGCGATCATGATTCATGTGGTTGATGATGGAACGGGACGTTTTTCTTTAGAGGGTCGCGTAACCTCCATTGTAAAGGTAGGAGATTTATTTAATACTGCCCTGTTCTCAAAGTCACTGTTTATTACATGGTTTTTAGTTTTTACCAAAGGCTTACTTCTTACTTCTTTCAAAAAATGTATAAACCGCAGCAGGATCCCAATTTTTTAAATTCACAATCACATTCAAAAAATTATAATTTCCAAATTCGTAACCGAATTTAAATGGAGTTGTCAGTTCTCGAGGTTTACCTTAAAACAAACAAAATGTATAAATACTACCACACACATGAAACAGTATAGATTTGTAAAGATAAAATTAAAAAAACAATAAAAACTAAATAAATAAATAAATAAGACTATCTCACTATTTAAAACACGTTTAAAAGAGCATTATCTTTCCTCTCAAATCTGATCTTTAGAATAGTATGTATAAATATTAAGAATCTACACATTTTAAAACATGTATTTATGTAAGTATATATGCACCAGTACATTATTGTGTAGGTGCCTATAGTTTAAGTCGTTCACTTTTCTTCTCTTCCTGTTCTCACACACTATTGTCTACATTTCTTTTTCATTTTTCCTTTTCGCGGGTCTGCTGGTAGAAATTTCTTTAGAAATAAGCAGTTCCTTTGTACTCTATTGTATTGATGTGTTGTCTTTATGTATTTACTGTGTGTACATTAATTATAAAATAAATAAAAACCTTATCACAAAAAAATAAACTGACTTCCAAAGCAAAAAACTTTTTTTGATCTCTTTTTTTCGCATAATGTTCTTTTCCCTAATATACTTTGGCATAACTATTTTGGCATAATTTGTTTTGCCATAATAATTCTTTGCCATATTTATTTTTTGGCATTCCTTTTATGTTGGCATGATTATCTATAAGGCTAATTTGTTTTGGCATAATTTTAATTCGCATAATGTTACTAACCCTAATGACTATTAGCATAATAGTATTAAGGCATAAAAATAAATAGGAATAACGGAAACAAATTTAATTTTAAATTTAATTTTCATGCAAATGATTTATTATATATAATATTATGTAACTGTCATGCATTACAAATAATTAATTAATTAATAGCATCTGACAAAAATCACTTTTTGACAAGCTAGGCGTGTTTTTAATTTTTAAATTATTTTTATTTTTTTATTTTAGGTGTATATTTTTAGCAATTGATTGTTAATATGCAAGTTTCGAAATATATATTTTTCTTTTCGGTAAAAAAAAACCTGGCTCCCAGGGTATCAAGAACCTAGCTGACAGAAAGGAGCGAGCGCAGTATAGCGCGAGCGACGACATTTTTGATAGACAACGAGAGACAATCAAAATGGCGAGCGAAGCGAGCGCGAGCCCGACGAGCGCAGCGAGGAGCCAGAAAAAAAAACATGATCATAGAATGAGAATTATTTATTTATATTGTATTTTAATGTGTATTAGTGTCTAACATTTTAGGAATTAATTATTATGCGTATTTGTTATGGTTAATTTTTTTTATTAATATCCTTTTAAATAAATAAAAAAGCCCTTTATTTCCTGTAGAACTTTTTACTTTTTGTTCTATATTTTAATGTTTGCTTATACTCAGCTTTACTTTATGCTAGTATTATATTATCTATGATACTACCTACTTATAACTTTATCTAACATCTAGTAATCCAGAAAAGCGCCTGACAACTCAAAACCACCTACTGTCGATATAGGAACTTCTGTAATTCTCTGTTAAGAAAACTAAAAGTAGCTTATGAAAGAAATGAGCTTCAAAAATCCCAGAATAATTCAAAAGCCTTGTGGAGGACAATTAAAAATATCACCAACTCAAGTAAAACACGTTCTGGTCCTTCTGATCTGCTTGAAATAGGTGCGAGTCCCGGGTCATCTGTAGATGAGGTTTGTGAGTACTTTACCACTATGGGAAGTAACTTGGCAGCTGACATATTATCCCATTCTACACTACCCGTGGCTGCTAATCTGCATACCTCTTCAGCAAACTCTCCTCCGCCTTCCTCCAGAAATCGCCCCTCTCTGAACACTCTTGCGGTTTTAGAAGTGGATCAAACGGAGGTTGAGTCTCTTGTGATGCAATTGCGCAACGACTGTGCTATCGGTTGGGATGGTATAGGTGCCGAATTACTGAAGACTTGCCGCCATGTGCTGGTGCCGCCAATCACTCACCTCTTCAATCACTGCCTTCGCACGGGAGTGTTTCCGGATGTCCTGAAAAAAGCTATAGTTCATCCCATCCACAAGGGAGGGAGCAGAAGCTGTGTCAGTAATTATAGGCCCATATCGGTTTTGCCTGCTCTCTCCAAAATCTTGGAGAAGATCCTGAACAAGTGTCTTAGATTTTTTTAAATAAATATCATCTCCTATCGGATAATCAGTATAGGTTCCGGACCGGAATCTCGGCAGAAGATGCTGTACTTGATCTCACTCAATACATCGCGACTAATCTTGACGGAAAAATGAAGTGTCTAGGGATATTTCTAGACCTCTCGAAGGCGTTCGACACAGTTTCTGTTCCCCTACTTATTTCAAAGTTAGAAAACCTTGGTATTCGTGGCATCACTCTCGAGATTTTCAAGGACTATCTCAGAAATCGAAAGCAGCTGGTAAAAATTGATACGTACCTTAGCAGTGAGAGAACAATAACATATGGCGTGCCTCAGGGTAGTATTTTGGGTCCTTTATTGTTCCTCATATACGTGAATGACCTCTGCAATATGTGTCTCCTCAATTGTAAAATTTATTCATATGCGGATGATACCGCTATTCTTGTCTATGGACGTACCTGGGACATTGTTAAATCCAATGCTGAATCGGCATTGACTAAGGTTATGGTTTGGCTCAACGCAAATCTGCTCACACTTAACGTTCAAAAAACAGTCAACGTCCCTTTTGCTATTAGGCGTAACACCTCACCGCCCTGCTCATTCCTTTTAACAGCCCATACTTGTCCTAACCCCTCTGCATCCTGTCGATGTCCAGCGCTCTCTCGAACCGACAGCGTTAGGTACTTGGGTGTCAAAATAGACGACGGACTACGATGGGATAAACAACTTGACGCCCTCGTCACTAGAACCATGCGACTTATCCATATTTTTAAATCATTAAGAGAGTCTGCAAACCGTGGTACGCTGAAAATGGTTTATTTTGCATTGTGTCAGTCGATCCTAGGCTATTGCATTTCCGTGTGGGGTGGTGCTACAAAGACCAATTTTCTGAGACTTGAACGTGCCCAGAGAGCGATACTTAAAGTTATGACCCGGAAACCATTTAGATGGACTACGGAGTTACACTCGGACTGCAAGGTACTAACAGTTCGACAACTCTATGTGCTTAAATCCACCATCAGAACACATTCCAAAATACCCACTACCAAAACTAACAAACGGAGGATCCCAACTACGTTTACACAACATAAAACCACGTTTGCGAGGCATCAACACACTATGCACCCACATATACAATCACATTCACAAACAACTCAGCATACAAGACCTAAACAGATACACACTTAAATGTAAAGTCACTGAGTGGCTACTACACCAGGACTATTCCTACACTGAATCTATACTAACCTATCTCTCTTAAATAAATTATTAACATCTCAAACCTAAAAAAACACACACTCCACATCCCAGTACTCACCCAACACACACTTTACTTTATTTTATTATATATATATTTTTTTCTTTTCAATGTATATTTAAACTGTTATTTTTATTAATTAATCTTATTCTTGAATAGTTTGTTGATATTAAATTGTGATTCCGACGACTATGTACCTACCACCTATTGTATAAATGCTAATATTGTATAAAATCCTACCTGAATACTATCTCTCAAGATACAGGTTGCCCTAGTTTGAGAGGCAGGGTTCATTACTCTTAAATGGTTACAATGGAATAACTCTTACAATATATCTGTACCTTAACTGTAATTTAACCTTTTTTGCACCAATAAACATTTTATTATTTATTTATTATTATTATTTATGGACATATAAAAAGAAATAAATATATATTTTGTTATGTTAGGTTATGTTATGTTATTTTAGTTGTTTTGTTTTTGTGATAACAGTAGGTAGTTACAATATATATATTCTTATTCCGTTCTATATATTTGTATTATTTCTCCTGCCTACAAGAACCCCTAAGAACGAGTACATGCCTCCTCCAAAGACATAAAATTTTCTTTCTCTTGAGCTATTTTTGTGTATATATAATATTAGGTGAGTTCTTTTATAATGTTTATCCCATTCCTCTGCGGTTTTCTTTGAAGGGTTTTGATCATATTCTTCTACGGTGACCAGCCGGCTTGGAAGATCATTTGCATGTGATACTTTTTCTTGTTTTCTTTGAGGGGCTTGTGTATTCGTTGCTATGCGTTCTTGGTGTTGTCTTGAGTAGCCTTGATATTACTGCTTTTATTTACTAGGAAATTAAGCATTCCGGGTTTTACTGTACCTTCCGAAAAGCTAGAAGACCTTTGAGCTGTGTGGGTGGCTAGGGTTTTATTATTTTTATTTACTTGTGATCTCGGTTCGGTACAAGCATTTGAGTTATTCTCTGGTGATTTTGAAAGGTTCCTTTTTTATTGATATTTTTTTTGTGCGGGTGTCGGTGTATTTTTTAATATGACAAGTTTATCATATCTAATTATGGCTTTGTTTTTCTTCTCTCTTTCGGCTTGGACTTGTACTTGTAGTTCTCTTCTTTTTTGCAAAACTGTCTGTGGATAGTCTTCCTTTACGTAGTACATCGTGTCTTTTAAAGCTCCTTTATTTTTGAGAAAGTTGATCTTCTTGCCAAGTGTCGTGAAAGTAAAGACAACCGGTCGTGGCTTATCACTTCTTATCCCCAGTCTCCTTTTGGCTTGCAAGTCTCTGCAGTCAATTTTCAACGGGAAATGTTTATGAACAAAATCTATTATGATGCTTTCCAAATTAGATTAAGATGTTTCGTGTTCCTCCAAACCAAAAAATAAAGGTTGCGTTGTCTTGCTTGCTTTTCTAAGTAGTATTATAGTCTTTGCTCTTGGTTGTCCAAGTAACGTCAAAGATATTGTTTGTCTTTGACGTTACTTTTTCTGGCGCATCTTCTCCGCTTTTAAAAATCATTTTTTTCTGATCCTCAAGATCCCTTTGAATTGAAAGAAGTGCTGCCATAACCTGCTCCATCTTTTTCAAGAATAACTAAAACTTTTGTTGACGTTTGTTTATGATACCAGTAGTGACTACTTGCGGACTTTCTGAGAACTTCGATCGACGTGACTTGGTTTTTTTTTTGGGAATAAATGTAAACTTTTTGGCTAGGTATTTCACAAGATTACGTACGAAGCTTATTCGCATTAATGTTTTGCTTTTTCACTGTCAACACGTTTGTTGCCGTAATTACACTTACCAAAGGCGCTGATAGTTAAGTTTCTAGCACTGGTTTTTTTTTACTATTTATTGTTTATTTCTATTGACTTCAGTTTGTCCTTAACTTTTGAACACTGAACGTAGTTTTCCAATATAAATTGCACTTTAACTTTGCGTATTTCTATTTATTTCGCGAAAATATCACGGAGACGATGTTGACACTTATTTTTGCTTCTACTCTCTCTTAATATCATTAAGCATAAACAAATTTATGTTTTAGAATGTTATGCTTAAACATTATTATGATTAGAGTAATTATGCTAAAAAAAATATGCGTAAGCTGTTATGCGAAAATAATGTTATGCGTAAATATAATAAGGATAAACAAAGGTACCTATGCCATGTTATATTATATCTAAAGTTTTTATGCAAATGGATAGGGTCCAAAAATAACTTAAAAAACAAGAGAAATCAAAAGAAACCTCTTGTTTTATCATTTTGCAACAGCGACTTATTGAATTTATTTTTGCACTTTTTAATGTTTTGCTTTGGAATTCAGTTTATTTTATTTGTGAAAAATATTTTATTTTGTTTTTAATTTCATCTTTAGAATTCGATACTGTTTCGCTCTACGAGAGTAAATCGACCAGAATGTTACGGTGTATATTTTGTTTTTTTATTATTAATTTAATTCAAATCAAAGTGATCTTGAAATTGAAAACCAAACTGAATAGTTTGGTTTTCTATTTCAAGATCACTATTCAAGTAGATACAGAATCAGTGCATGGGCAACTATTACATTCCAGAGCGTTAATTAACCAATCTTCACTCGTTTGTAAGCTTGCTTTGCTAGCTCCAGTCTATTTTCTTGTGAAGGTGCTCGCTTCGCTTACTCTTACTCGCGCTCAATTAATTTGTGTTGTAGATCAGCTCGCTTTGCTCACTCAACTTGAGAGCTTGCTCTTCGGTAGAGTGAGCGCGCTTAAATATTATCAAAACATCTCCACAGAACGATGTGAACCTTTGAATTGTATCTACTTATAGTGAGCTCAGATCAAGCTTGCTTATTTTGGGGTCAAATCTAAAGTATTTTTAAAATTTACTATTTTGTTATCTTTATCCTCGTCCTGCACATGACACGGTCATTTTAAAATCACAAAATGTTTCTATAATTCTTGCAAAACTTCTTGGCCGCCCTGAAGTTGGCTACAATGGCTGCGCAGTAGTAAATCTCATACAAAACATCACCCATCCGTGCTTTGCGCATCGGAAAGACAACTTCAGGGCGGCCCAGAAGTTTGGCGAAAACTATACTTAACGGTAACCTCAAATTAAAATCTTAAAGCGCACAATTCTGGCCCTGGTTCTTAAATAAATAGTATGTCCTTGTATTCTACATAAAAATTTATTAAAAATATAAAAATAAATATTTTAATAACTTACAATCTTTGTCTTGAACACTATGAGATTCGTTTACCGCCAGAACTGCGAAAACAATTACACACAAATTGGCAATGATAGAATTCATTGTTACAAAATTATGATAATTCACAGAATTTAGGAAATATCTTTTTTTGTGTACACGACTGTGTTCTGTACATACGGGTGTTAAACTCTACACTAATTTTGCTGCTATAATTGATTTTAGTATTTAACATAATAGGAAAAAGTAAGTACATTATTTAATTTGTTATTTGTCCTGTCATGAAGTTTTCCTGCTACTGTGATACATAATATGTAAATATTATCATGCGCCCGCAACTCCGTCTTTGTTATAGTCGAAAAACATACAATATCAACAATCACAAGTTATAAATAAATAGGTAAAGTCGACAACAGATAACAAAAAAATAAAAGTCAATAACACCTGCCTACCAATGTATTCGAACATTTCAAAACAATACGAAAAAAATGTTCAGGAGGGGTCGCTAACACGACCGAAACAAACGTATCGCGGTAAGGGGCGTCCGTGACCCTTTCACTTAGCATTCAGTAATGAGTTAATATCTCATAAACGCGTGGACCAATTTACATGATTTAAAAGGATAAAATGGCCTCTCATTTGAGACCGAAATTATCAAAATATGTCAATAAACAAACAATCATGTTTTCAAGTTGCGTAAGGTACAAGTTGGGTCAATGTCTTTTCAAATCTTATCCGCGTTCTGACCACACAATATCACAAAAAAATACAACCGACTTCCAAATAAAAACACTATTAAAGGAAAAAAAACTTCCATTTCGGAAGTCGGTGTTCCTGTTTTTTTTCTTCGTTTTTTGACACCGGCTTCCGAAATTAAAGTAATTTTTCCAATTTTTTTTTGTTGTTCATATTCGATAAGTTCTATATTAATGTACGTATAATTCCAAGAGTTATGTTCAATTTAATTTTATTTGGGTAATCTATTCTGATTTTCCGAATAACATAAAATTGAACATAATTGTTGAAATAAGAGGTTACACTCGAGGGGCAGTGTTAAAGGTACACATCTGCTGCGAGTACACTCTAAAGGGGTTTTAGAGTGTACTAGCATAATGTTATGGTATGAAATGGTAGAAACAATAAACAGACATTCGATTGCAGCAATCCTGAGAGATATGCTACACTTTCGACCACATCATCACTTGCCATCAGGTGAGATAGTGGTCAAGCGCAAGCCTAACCACAATAAAAAAAAGGAAAAAAAAATAAGATATTCCGTCATTTATTGAAGAGTTCTGGAGTTCTCTTGTATATCTTCGAAGTTCTTCATTAGATCTTCACTAAATTTAAATGGGATAAATTCATGAACATATTCTTTCAAACAAAAAAATAATCATCAAAATCAATTTATAAATGGCGGCGTAACAAGCATAAAAAAACATAAATTTGAATTAAGATCCTCCTCCATTTTTTTGTCGGTTAAAAAAAAAGAAAGAAAAGAGTATTTGCGACAGGCATGACGCATATCACAAAAAAAAGGAATAACTTATATACAAATACTTACTATGCGATACAACCACGCAAAACGGTCATCGCTAAGCCTGATGTTGGGACTCGCGTGCGAGACAGAGCCACAGCGCTGGTTTTCAGCGACAGTCGGTGTCAACTGGATGACGCCGAATTAATGAAATCTAAGGGGCGAGTGACGAAGTATTAGAATTTTTATCTTTTAGCAAACACAAGTTACGTGTTTTCAAAGTCAAATCGTTTATTTCAATTAGGCCAGTCAGCGGCACTTTTGAATGTCATATAATTATTATTTTTCCTTGTTAGAGATTGATTGCTATGAGGACAAAGTTCACAGAGGACAGGAAAAAACAAGTGGAATTAGATTTGGAACTATTTATGATGATTTGTGGTTCAAAAGCACTTGTCAATCAGTTATTTAATCACTAATTGGCCACTTGCTAAAATATCTTGAAAACTATAATCACTAGATGACACCACTAGTAGATAGCGCATAGACAAGTAAAACACAGCAAGTCCCGGGTTTTCTGTTGTACCAACGCCATTTTGACAACCAAAAAGTACGAGCTGGCCAAAACTTGCGTTCTGTTTTTTTAAATTGATGGATCAATAAAACTATTACTCTTAGTGCAGGGATTAGTAATATGGGTAAGTGATTAACTAATTTAAGGTTACACTAGTCGAAATTCTTCCACACAAACGTAGTATGGCGATTACGCCACTGTTTGACGGTGTACGTTCAAAATAAATAAATATATCAATTTGTCTCATCATTATCTAGCCCTGTATGGAAACAGAAAAGTAAAAAAATACAATATATGAAAGTTATGAGCGCCGAAAGTTTCATATTTCAACAATAATTTTAACGCATCATTGGGCGGAAATAAATACCATAAGAAGAAGGAAAATTGCAAAACGGCCTCCATACAGGGATAGATTAGTAATTCAACAATGCAAATAATTTTATTTTGAAAATATACATTTAGTAGTTTTTTCATGATATCTAGACTCCCAAAGGTCTGTTCATAAAATTTCGCGCGCTCGTTTTCTTCCTAAATCATCATCCATTTCGCTACAAAATTGCAAAAGTGCTAGATCGTACGAGAACTAGCTTCTTACTGCTCATGACAGCATCTATCTCTTTCGCACGTGTTGTCGGATGAGACAGCATGCATTTTAACCCTGCGCACAAAATAGTTCGTGCCGTTGACTAAGGGAACCATAATGTATTTATATGGTATAATTACGTACGCGGTACTGCCGTCCTCAATATTGCCGCTATCTGACAATTATGCGATCTTTTTATGCCATCAATCTGAGTACAGATTACGATGGCATAAAAAAAGTCGGCAAAAAAATATTGATCGATTTGCCTAAGCAGTATTTTATTACTATCAATAGGTACATTGATTTAAAATAATAATGTACTTATTTGAAAGTGCGCAATTACTCGTAGATACATTTTTTGACATCAAAATCGCTCGCTTATGATTATACTCTAATATTATAAGGAGGTAAGATTTGATCGTTTTAAGTTTGTTTGTAATCGATAAACTCAACAAATACTAAACCGATTTCGAAAATTCTTTCACCAGTAGAAAGCTTCATTATTCCTGAGTGACATAGGCTATTTTGAATCCTGATAACTAATTTGCGGTGACCACGGGAGCGAAGCCGCGGTGAAAAGCTAGTAGTTGATTAACAGATTTTTATTATTTCGAGGTATTTTTAGGGTTCCGTATCAAAAGGGTAAAAACGGGATCCTATTATTTTAGACTCCGCGGTCCTTCTGTCTGTCTGTCGCCAGGCTGTATCTCATGAACAGTGATAGCTAGACAGTTGAAATTATCACAGATGATGTTTCTCTGTTGCCGCTATAACAACAAATACTGAAAAAATAATAAAATAAATATTTAAGTGGGGCTCCCATACAACAAACGTGATATTTTTGCTTTTTCTTGCGATAATGGTACGGAACCCTTCGTGCGCGAGTCTGACT
This sequence comes from Orthosia cruda, assembly GCA_964057195.1. Taxonomy (NCBI): domain Eukaryota; kingdom Metazoa; phylum Arthropoda; class Insecta; order Lepidoptera; family Noctuidae; genus Orthosia; species Orthosia cruda. The sequence goes on along the minus strand of OZ059852.1, from coordinate 3,645,973 downwards.
CGCACTTGGACATTATATATGTCAGAGCTACTTTTTTAATAGATTCGACAAAAAAAGAAAAGAATAATATTCGATGTTTCTATAAATAAATATATCGAAATCGGAACAATACGATATATCGTATATGAAGTGAATATCCCTAACCGACGATGCCGAGGAAGTGGCGAAGTATTGGGGCCCCATCCACTAACGATAATTTCTGCCGTAATATACAATCCTTAAGGAATGAACACCAGTGGCTTTGCAAGAGCGAGAAAGAATGACGGTACCGAACGCGATAAAAGTAATTTTGGTTCAAAAAGCACTAGATGGCGTAATAAGCTTGGATTTGTTATTAAAATTTGAAATAGTAGTAGTATTTGTTTTTATTTTTTGTGTCATACTAAGATTTTCTAGAGACGATCATAAAAAAGCAGTTTTTGTTTAATTAACTCTCCTTAGCACAAAATGAAGGAATATTGGGCTGTTAATTCACATTAAAAAGATTATTTTAATGGATCATATAAAATTGATTCCAATAGATAGCGCGGTTTTTAATTACTGAGGCAGCCACTCGATTTTTTAAATTTGTTTTGCAACACATTTTAGTACAATGAAACTGTTAAAACGTGCAGAAAATACTATAAAACAGATCTTCGCTGTATTAAAAAAAAACCTAGCACGTGGAACGGAACCAAATGCGACCGATGTTCTCACAAAAATAATCAGTTTAATCAGACGAAAACCGCTAGTTGCGTCGCCACGGTTTATTTGTATGGGATGAGGCTTCTGTATGCTAGTATATTATATTATATGTGATGACGGTATTAAAATACGTTAAATTAACGTAAATACGGTTAAAATAACATGTGTATGGTGATTGAAGGATTGTTTTTCCTGTCGGATTGGCGTGTCATGATAAAGTCAGGGGCGATAATGTAGGATTATAGTTTAATTAGTGGCTTCAACGGTTTAAAATATCCCGTTGCGTTTCCTTACAGTATGTACAACAGGACATTTAGTCAGAAGAAATGAACGTGGATGAAAAGAACCCTTGAACAAACATGAAGAAGAAGTTTATTTTTCATTACTTCATGAGGGCCAGGCATCACAATAGATAGATAGCTGGTCCACGTTTGATAGTTACTGTGTTTGTGACATTCACAGTGTTCACTTTGTTGAAGTGTTATAAAAAGTGCACGCAGCTTTACGTAACTGAACTCGATCGCGCACATTTTGTGTTTAAGAGCCCACGATAAGACTAGATATAATGTTAACATATTAATACAACCTAATTACTTTTTAGGACTCCGTCTGTCCGTCCATCTGTCCGTCTGTCTGTCCGTCAGTCTTTCCGTCTGTCATTCCGTCTGTCTGTCCGTCCGTCTGTCCGTCTGTCTGACTGTCCGTCTGTCTGTCCGTCTGTCCGTCTGTCCGTCCGTTTGTCTGTCCGTCTGTCTGTCCGTCTGTCTGTCCGTCTGTCTGTCCGTCTGTTCGTCTGTCTGTCCGACTGTCTGTCTGTCCGTCGTCTGTCACACAGGTTTTACAGACAAACGGTTGGTGCTACAATCTTCAAATTTTTAATGTTTTTAAGGGACCCATAAAAATAATGGGAGGCGCAAAAAAAAATTGCTGATTTTTTGGATTAAAAAAAATATTGGATAACAAAGGAATGAGAAGCCACCAAAGTCAGCTTTTTTCCAAAATTTTGTATTGAAGGTTTTTTTAACTGCCCATTAACTGCAAATTTGATGGATAATGTTTATTTTTATTTACGTATATTTTACCAACAAATATCAAGATATTGATAAATCAGAATTTTTATTTGAAATTTCCTCATTTTTTCTATTACAAGCAACTTGTTTTTGCGGTTTGGTGCGGAACCCTAAATGTACGAAGTCCGACACGCACTTGGCCGGTTTGTATTGTTTTTAGATGAAAATAAAACTGTGTCTAGAAGTGAAGTGCAAGTGCTTCATTAAAATTTGCTTATCACCCGGGTGATGTCTTATCTATTCAAATATATTTATGAAATGAAGCGCTAAAGGTATCTTCTGAAGTCTATTTGAAGTATTCATCAGGTAAGTTGGTGGTTTTGTGATGAAATATAGACAACACCGAGTGCTTTTCTTATTCGTCTCCTGACTTCCAAAAACACTATAAAGTGAAAAATGATTTCAATTTCGGATTTCGGTGTTCCTATTTTCGGTAATTCGTTATTTGACACCGATTTCCGAAATAGAAGTTATTTTTCACTTTATAGTGTTTTTATTTGAAATTCGGTTGTATTAAAATAAAATAAAAAATATTTTTTACTTTTTAGTGGTACATAATGGACAAGTTCTATGAATGCTTTCGCAGACAGAAACGACAATGTGACAGTGCAAGGAATAAAGAAGCTGTCGCCCACCATCACGTCTGTCCGCTCAGCCTTTAAGCTGCTTTAGAAAAATACAACCAACTTCCATACAATTACTTCATTTTCATTAGTCGGTGTTCCCGTTTTCGTTTCTTCGTTTTTTGACACCACCTTCCGAAATTGAAATTATTTTTCACTTTGTAGTTTTTTTATTTTTTTTTATTTGGAAGTCAATTGTATTTTTATAAAAAAAATGATTTTATTTATCAATCTTTAGAGCTAGGTACATAATGGTCAAGTTCTATATTAAGGTACTATGTATAAAGCCTACAGTGATTCTTGAATAGATTACCCGAATAACATGTAACTTGAACATAACCATTGGAATGAGAGTGTACCAGGGTGAACTATACATATCTGAGTACCTGTTTAGAGCATACTGGTGTGATGGTATGTTATTAAATGGTGTAAATAATAAACAGACATGCAATTGCAGCATTTTTTTGAAGAGTTCTGCAGCCGTATTGCGTAAGTGCGCAAAGAGATCCACCTACTCAATACTCATAACTGGCGTGCATGTATGGCTAGATGTATGAAAGTAAATGGAGCAAAAGGAATGTGAATGTGGCTTTTTGTAGTTTCTGTTTAACGTTATAGAAAAAGGCAATAATTTTAAAGTGCTAAATTTTTTGTGTTTCTTTTAAATTAGAAGGATTATCATCGATCAATAAGAAAAAAAAAAATTAAGCACAAAACATACGCCAGTTTTACTCGAAGGATTAGGCAGACCTATAAATTACCAAATCGACTAATCACATGCGAGATGAATGACGCGATGTGGATTTCTGTTTTCTGTGATTGGCCGATTTGGTTGGCTGGATAGAGTTAAAACTCTTTGCGCACTTACGCAATACGGCAGCTGTTGTATATCGCAGAAGTTCTTCATCAGATTTTTACCAAATTTGTATAAAACTTTACTGTGAAAAAAACATTTTTGCTGATCTGTTTATATAAACATACATAATATTTATACAAAAATCCGAATTGAGAAGCTCCTCCTTTTTATGAAGGTGGTTAAAAAGTTAGTTTGAGAAAATACTACTTACCCCCATACTTATTCCTGCCTTGATTCACTGTAGATTTTTTTCTATACACTCAAACATATTTGAAAACCCACAATTGTTCACATTAAGACACCTTCCTGACTGGGTCGGTGGATTTTCATTTCTGTACCGAATATACCGAAAACCGCGTGTATGCGCTGGTTATGAACCGAATCCGAAGCTGAAACGACTCAGTCAGGGCTCTTTTTAATGACATGCTTTCTGTAAACAATCTGTACAGATTCGATACAGGGTGTCTTCTCCCTATCTCCGGCAACGAAGTTACGGGACCCGTCCGAAAGTACTCCAAAACTTCGGAGTGACAAAAACAAGTGCCAACTTCAATTTTTCGGACGGGTAAAAATACATCGGGAGTAGGTATAAATCTCAAATTGTATTTTCATTAATTTTTAGTTCGAGCTTCGAACGAATCATCCATCCGTAAGTGATACGGATAGGTCAAAACTACGGACTTCTTGCTTAGGGAGTAGGCCCACAGAAACGGAAACAAAACGAAAACGTACAGCCTACTGTGACAGGCTTGAGTTAAAATTTTTAATCACAGTTTAGGAGTAAAAACCGTGATAAAATACGTGACTCAATTAAATCACAGAGGCCGTGCTCGCCCGCCAGGAATGCGCCAATCACTCATCGTTTTTCCGGTTGTAACTAATTAGACAACTAAGATATATAAGTATTATATAAAACGGTAAGGAATTTATTTTAATTTTTCTCAGTTAGTTTTAATCATGGTCTGGCAGTTTCAGTAATTTATGCGGCCTACCCGGATATCCTTTCTTTGGTATTGTTCGTCGAAACTTTGAGCTGCACGGTTATTGACAAATGCGTGCACTAATTGGATAGGTCCAGTCATTCGGGTTCTTTCCTCAAAAAACCATTTCAGACACCAATCTAAATGGTCTTCACTCATGTGAAGACCATGTAGAGTGTCTAACCAAGATTTTGTTTGGACTTTAAAAGAGACTGTGGCCTCTGAGTTTGTTTCGGTCTTTTTTCTCAGAGTAGTCAGACAGGCAACGCCGACCTCATCAAGTTTTTAAAAATATGATCGGCAGGTAAAAGTGTTTTTACAAACCAACTTACAGCAATAAAATAATGTATCATTTAACGAAAAAGACCCTTAATTCATGCCATGGATCCACTAAGTTCACTCACTTAACATATCTAACTGTTGTTGATGTCCTTAAAGAGACAAAAACCTTCTTTCCCCAAACGAGAAAAGCGTTGATAATTTTGATCGCTCTACCGGTGCACAACGTAAACGGGAGATGGTTTATCACCCTGAAAATCTGGTAAAGAAGCATTATGGAGGCAAATCGCCTCAATGGTCTGCCCATCATGAGTATGCTCCCTCGTACAGTTGTGTCAAGATAATACGACAAAGAAAAACGGAAGCGCTTGCCTGCAAGAGCCTTTAAGTTCGTTGCTATTTGCAAATTACCTGGGGAACACCATGTATTTTAAAGTAGCTACTAAGCTACTCATATTTCTGATAAAAACATTTATACAAAAAAAAATACAACCGACTTCCAATTAAAAAAACACTTTAAAGTGAAAATAACTTCAATTTTGGCATTCAATGTTCCTGTTTTAGATTCTTCGATTTTTGACACCGACTTCCGAAATTGAAGTTATTTTCACAAAAAATGGGACCAATTCGCGAACGTACTCTTTCACAACAGAAAAACATTTTCAAAATCGGGCCACAATTGATGGAGAAATCGGTGAACAAAAACAAAAAAAATAAACTTATCCGAACCTCCACCTTTATGGAAAATCGGTTGTAAATAAAACAAAGCACAGTTACTATTTTTCTAAAACACTCAATCGCAATTAAAACTTACATAAACACAAAACTTTTCTAGGAAACACTCACCGTTTGCCCGTAAGTAACTATATACTATATAAAATTGTTAGGCAGGTTGTTTGTGCTTTCACCGCGAGGAGCCGAGAGAGAGTGGCGTCCGCAAGGGATGATATGGGACCGGGACACAACGGGCGCGTGGAGGAATTTATTTATTAATTTTTGATGAGAATTCTTCGGATGAATTCTGTGTGATCTGGGAATGCTGGGATGAAAAAGAATGTGTTAGGGATTTTAGACTTAATGTGAGATGTGTTTAAAGATCAGTTTTCCGAGGAAAACGTAGGAAGAATGAGGATTAATTAAATAACTAAAGAAAAAACTCTAGAATTACTTCAGCCTCGGATAAAGAAAATTGGATATTACTACACTGAAAGGTGTCAAGTTACTCGTCTGCCGAATGCGGGAAATGTGTTTATCAATCTATGTATGTATGTTTGTTCCTATGTGGCGTTCTAGAGACCAAACGCTTGGGGCGATTATGATGATTCTTACGTCAATCGATTTGTCTTAACCATGCGAGTGTCACTGGCTACATTAAAATTACAAAAAAAAAACTGACGGATTTTTGCCGCCATTTTGTGAAGGAAAAAAACAATATTCAAATAATCAAAAAACCCGACTGCTTCAGAAGCGAACTAAAAAGAAGTAAACAAGAAGAAAATCATGCTGTGCAGTCGGAGACCAAATCCAGATGTATATATCCTCCGACTGCACAGCGTTATTTATGTCTATTTTGTTCGCTTCTGAAGCAGTCGGGACATTTGATTTTTTTTTCCTTCACAATATGGCGACAAAAAGCCGCCATTTTTCTATTTTCTAATTTTAATGTAGCCAGCACTTATTTTCCATAAACTCAAAAAGTTGCCTACCTTCCAAGGATGACGACCATTTATGTGTCTAAGTAATGTAAAGTAATGAAAATATAAGTTAAAGCTATATTTGCGTCTAATTTTAAGTTTTAGACTCAGCTTGGTTGAGACACAGGGGGCACGAGTTGCCCCCCCCCCCCTTGTATCCGCGCCTGGGTGAAGATCAGATATTCTGTAAAACACTGATCCAAGCCCACAATAAAGCAATAAAGTGGGAAAAAGTCTAGATGTTTTAAGGCTTCTTAAAATTATGGTCGAAACCAGTGTATCTGAAGCTTTCCCCTCCTCACAAGTTGTATCAGTTTTACTAACTCCCACTAACTCGCGTTGAGCGAGGTTTAAAGTTTGCGTCTGTTGATTAACCATAATGGCTTCCTACAACTGCTCTGTATTGATCCATGTCTGTGTGAACACCTGCAAAATAAGATTTAATTATACTGTGATTTTTAATTCCGTAGACTAAAATGACATACAAACCCCCCAAGGGTTGTCACTTTATCGTTACATAAAAATAGTGTTGTATCCTGACTATCCTGAGTGATCGAAAGTTAATCTAAAATCGAAGTAGATCGAAATTGAAACAATAGCAGCGCAAATTAAAAAAAAATAGAATCTTGCGGCGCTTATTTAGTTTCTACTCGTTTAAGTCAGACTTCATTTATTATATTGTTGATCTCATATTTAACACAATAAATGTTAATGTACTATTTGTATGAGTAATGTTATATTGAAATATATTAAGTTTATATTCATAAAACATTTATTTAAACCAATAAGTAAAATTAAATTGAGGAGTCATGTCATATCGATTCGATGAATCCCATAAGATTGAGCCTTACCTACAACACTATGGTCCGTGCTTGCAACATAAAAAAAAAATAAGACCATTGGCAGCTGTCAGTTTTGTCCACGAAATTAATTAATAATCACAGTGTAAGCAGTTCATTAAATTGATTTAAAATGTTAATCTATATTTACATTAGGTCCATGGGGTCCGAGTGCTCATCGAGTGTTTCGAGAGTAAACGGTTAGTCGAATCTTCAGGTGACCAGAGGGATGGGCATTTCTTCGGCCAGAGAATTAGCATTGCCATCCAACGTAGCAATGCTGCCAGCGTTCTGGGCACGTTTCCCATTGATATCGATGTGGACGAATTTTTTGATGCACAATGAGCTCTCATACGCGGTTGTATATAAGTATGTTATGTTTTAGTTTATAATTTTATTATTCTTTCTATGTTTTGTGTTGGATCATTCGGTTCCCTTCATGATGGTTGAGCTGGGTGGTGCCGATTCATGCATCATGTTCGTGAACGGGCGCCCTCAGTTAACTGCTT